>JAMLFY010000008.1:30171147-30224147 GCA_030441495.1 Dalbergia oliveri | reverse complement strand
AGTGCTATTCAGATTTTGTTTCACTTTGAACACCTATTTGCAGCCAATTGGTTGTCTTCTGGGGGGTAAGGAAACTAAGGACCAAGTGTGATTCCTTTGGAGAGCCTCATCTCTTCTGTCATGGCAACAAGCCACTGAGGTGAGGACATGGCCTCAGCTCCTGAATTTGATTTAGTCTTAACTAGGAAGGATGAGAGCTAGTATTTGGGATTGGGCTTAGTGATTCCTGATTTGGCTCTAGTTTGCATGGGATGAGTATTTATTTGGGTTGCTAGGGGTTGAGAATTAAGGGAAATGGAAGGACTAGTAGTGTGTGATGGTGAAACAGGAAAGATATATTAGGTATGCTCGTGAGTTTGGACTGGTATAATTGGGAAAGGTTGTAATGGAATGAGTATTGGGTATGGTGATGGATAGAGGATGATATTTGAATGTGGTAAGGTGGTTGGGCTGGGATGCTGGAGTTAAGTTAGGGGTAGAGGATTGTGTAGGTAAATTGTAAGGGAAGTTTGTTTCATCAAATTTGACATCATTTGAAATGAAGATTCTGCCATTTGTAGCCAAGCATTTGTAACCTTTATGATGAGAACTATGACCAAGGACATGGTGATGAATGATATGCAAATTTGTGTTTATTGTATGCTCTAAGTAATGGATAGCATATGTAACTAAATACTTTGAATGAGTGATAGTCAGGTTATTTGTGAAAAAGGAGTTTCAAAGGGAGATGGACCTTTTAGACTCCTGATGGAATGCGATTGATTATGTATGTGGCAGTAGCAATAGCTACATCCCAAAAGTGTAAGGGTAACGAAGCATGTGCAAGAAGAGTGAGGCTGGTTTTTGTTAAGTGCCTTTGTTTTCTCTCAACTGTGTCATTTTAGTGATGTGTGTGAAGACAAATAAGTCTATGTGCAATGCCATGAATGGTGAGATAGTTTGTGAAGGATCTGAACTCCCCACCCCAATCTGATTGAATAGCTTTTATGGAGTGTCCTAGTTGTAGTTCAGCGAATGCTTTAAATTATAAAATGCAGAAAATGTTTGGTCTTTGGATTTGAGAAAATAAGCCCAAGTGAACTTGGAGAATACATCTATGAAGGAGATGTAATATTTGGAGCCTTGTGAGTTAGTTACAGGGGCTGGACCCCATAAATCTCTGAAGAACAATTCAAGTGGAGTGTGATAAATAGTGGAAGAAAAGGATGAAGGTAATCTGTGGCTTTTGCCAAGACAACATGATGAATATAAATATGATGTTTTTATTGATGATGGGTATATTACAAGATTTCAGAATTGAAGCTATAATGGGAAATGAAGCATGGCCTAGTCTCTTGTGCCACACGTAAGGGAATTAGAAACAAGTGTAGTATTACAAGTAGTTGAAAGGAAATTGGAATTACAAGTGATATCATAATTTCTACATGAGGAATTGATCATTTTATTTCTAGTTGGAATCAAATGCTTGAGTTGGACAGAGTCAAATTGGTACAAGCCTTTGTTCCTGATGGATCCTTGAAGTAAGATTTCATTCGATTCCTGAGATTTGACAACACAATGGTAAGGGTGGAATTGAAATAAACATTATTATTCTTAGCAAACTTATGAACATTGACAAGATTCTTTGTGATATGTGGTACATGTAGCAAGTTATGCCAAAACTAAGGTGTGTGTAGATGCGTGGGTGAAGTGATATGAGAATGACCAATATGAGCAATGTGCAAAGCCATTGCCAACATGAAGTTGAGCAGAGCCTTGATATTGTGAGGCATGCATAAGATTGGTGTATTGAGGTGTCACATGGTTGGTTGCACCAGAGTCAGGGTACCAATTTGCATCCAATCCAGTTTCAAGTATGGCTACCATGGGTCCAGGATTATGTAAGGGTTGGGATGTGTGGTGAGTGAGTCAAGGGAGGGAAGGGTAGGGAAGTTGGTGGCTAGGTTGGCATAGGGTGGAGGAAGTGGTGGTGTGTGGGTTGGAAATCTTGATTGAATGGATGCCAACAGTTGAAGAATGCATGTCCGGGCTTGTTGTTGAGCTGACAAACAAGAGTGGAGCACCCACTATGGAATAACTTTACAGGAATAACCTCTCGACCACGAAAACCTCCACGGCCACAACAAACATTACTAGAATCTAAGTAATTAGGTGTGCTTGCATTAAAGGTTGTGTGTTCATAGCATTGAGTTTCTCCAATTGAGCTTCATGGACTAACAAGTACAACTTTAATTGAGTCACAGTACATGGTTCAACACGCATGTTGATAGAGGTAACAAAGGCTTGATAATCCTGGTAAACCATTGAGGATAATGTGAATGTATTCTTCTTCAAAAATTTGAGATCCAATTAAGACAAGTGCATTAACTAAAGCTTTGATTCACAACAAGTATTGAGATAGATGCAGAACCTTTGGATGCTGATCTCAGTTAAATTGAGTTGTTGAACTCGCACGTGAGTGTGTGTAGCAAAGTATTCTTCAAGCTTTTGCCAAAGCTACCATGAGTAGTCACAATCAACTACCATAGTGAGGATCGATTCAAACATGGAAGAAAGCATCCATGAGAGGAGTTTATGATCTTGTTGCTCCTAAACTTCAAATGCTTAGAGATTCTTCTTGCCTTTGGATCAGAACTTGATGCAAATTGTGTTGCTCTTAGAGCTTTTGGATCAATGAATTTCCGAAGGTTGTGGCCTTTAATTGTGGCTAGAATTTGTCTTTTCAGAGAGAAAATTCTTCTCATCGAGTTTGATGGTGAAAGGATGAGTGAAATTTACTTATTGAATTAGAGTTTGAACCAAAGATCTTGGTGGAATTGTGGATCATGCATCACTTACTTCATCTTCACTTGATGCTTTAAGCTTGGAGAGTCATTCATGGTGGAATTTGCTAGTTCCACTTAAGAATGGACCTTTGAAGCTTTCAAGCTCTAGATACCATGTTAAAGTTCATGTAAGCTTAAAGGAGATGAAAACAAAGAGAAAGAGAAGGAAGTGGAAGCATGAGATTGAAGTATGTAAGAAATGAATGAATTGTTGTATATTAAATACTTGAATGCAGGTATTTATACTAGTTTTCTGGTTTAGCTAACTTCTCCTACAAGCCATGAATTGGCAGAGAGTTAGTTACAATTACTAACAACAAACTAATCACATGACTACTCTATCATTACAGTTATCACATGCTAGTAGATATACATTCATGGGAATTTGAGGAAAATAAAAATATAGAAAACACATTTTCAGAGAAATTATATTTTCAAGAATAAAAATATATCCTTCTCCCTAGTAGGTGAGGTGCAAATGCTTCTCCAAAATTGAAAAGACAAAATTACCCTCGTTAGTCTAAATTAACATTCCTTTCCCTCATTAGTTCTCTCACGTCTCAAGACCTAGCACAGCATCCTCTCCCTCTCCCAGTTCGGTGAGGCTCGTCGCTTGCCGCCAAACCCTCCGCCTCGCATTCAAGCTCGTCCGCCGCTTCCCACCTGGTCACGACCGACGCGGCATGACTCGGGACCAAACACACCGCCACTCCCCACCTCTACTCTGGTATCCTCCCTACCATTCCTCTGTTTCTGGGTTCAATTGGCCCTTCCTCTATTTCCTATTCCTGGGGCTTTTGTGCGCTTGCAGTTTTGTTTTCATTTTTTTTCCTTTTGGTTAAAGTTTCAATTTTATTTGTTCTTTGAGATGGGTGTTTCAGTAATCTTGTGTTGTGGTAAAATTTAGTTCGGCTGAGTTAAACGGTAACAACGCCAAGAAACTAAATTCCCAAGTGATCTAAAAAATAAAGGCAATTATACCAAGGAGGGAATCAGCCCCTTGGCTATGGGTCCTCCAAATACTAACGACAATAAGCTTTGGTCTTAGGATTGAAAGTAGAAATGTGATTGAATATTGATGATAAACGTACAACATCAACAACAATACTCAAGAACATGGAAACGAAATTACAAGAGTGAGAAAGCTACTTCTAAAACTACACCTAAAGGAAAAAAGAAATTAGTGAAATTGGTCTGTATTGATCTTCGTGTGTCCTCTTCCTCTTGCTTCTTTTTCCTTTTTATCCTGAGGCTAGCACGGCCCATGATCTCAAGTAACCATCTAGCACGTATTACCACGGCTACATTTTCGCTGCCGCGAGGGAATAACGTCCCTCTCCACGACTCCTTGCGCTCGTGTAACCGTTCCTGCTTGTGTTTGAACCAAAGCACGTGCTCCACTTGAAGCGCGCCGCTTGGACCACGATTCCATCTCTTAAGCACGGCTTGCTTTCACGCTATGGCAACGTTCCCATTTGGACTAGAGGCCCAAAATCTTTTATCGCTTATAGGCCCAATTAAGCCCAATATTCGGCTAACTTTCACTAACGGTAACATATGCCCCCTACACCGGAAGGAAGGAACGAGGCTTAACGGGTGTAACGGTCGTATACCGCCTTAGTTTAATGATTAAATCCGTTACAACAAACTCCCCAAATACGGGAACACAAAACGACCTTGCCATCCTTTAAATACCCCTTTTAAAAAAATGTTAAACTTCTACACCACTCGTATTCCCACCTTTCTTGAATTTGATTCCCTTCTTGATTTCTTCTACTCTTCTTGACTATTAGCGCTGTGTACGTCATATTCCTCCAAGAAGATGAGTTTACTTACCCTTTAATGAAGATACCCACATCTCTCGTCTAGAATTTACCAGACCTAATTTCTGGGAAGGAGTTAATCAATCACTTCCTTATTCCTTCTGACAACCAACTTCCAATCAGGAAGGTGGTATGACGTTTCCAAATGCCAGGCTGATTCAGAGCTTGGCCACACCTAACTCGGGGTATGAGGCATGGTGCGAGAGGTATCAACGGCCAAAGGAAAAGAATGGACGAGCTGGGGAATATATGATATGGTGAAGCTCAGCACAAGGAATACCGTGCAACCCCCACTTCATTTCTCTTTGCTCGGCTTCTGGAACCCAGCATCAACGGGTTCATGCTCACTCCAACCCTGATGGATGTAGCAGCCATTCTCGGTCTCCGCTTCCGGGGAATCTATCCCTGCAACGAGGTTTTGGGGACAATTTGGGTGTGAAATTTAACAAAAATTGGCCCCTGCTCCAATTTCCTCAGAGCCAACTCTCACACCTCTAGGGTCCTGAAGATGAGCATGTTGTTCTCCTCTTGTTTTGGCTCTCTAAGTCTTCTTTTGCACTAGCTCTCCTACAGTCGTGCTTGAGTACTCTTATGTAGTTGCCTATTATGTCTGATCGACAAATAGCTTTAGGTTCCCTTTTCCTGTCTACCTTCTATAGAAGCATGTCTAACATGGTAGAGGAACTACGAAGGGTAATTCCATCGAGAATATCCAGGTCCCTTATGGTTTCTGAACTTATGGGCCAACGTATCCTGGAGTTTATCCAGGCTAGTTCTCTCAGGAACCCTTTTCCGTCATATATGGTAACCTGTATGTATCTCTACCTCACCATTATGACCTCTCACGAGATTGTTTCTAAACTTTTTGAGATCCCCCACGGCAAAGTCTAGATTATTTCCCCTAGGTGACGCTAGGTTCGGTCCTAAGTGGGTTAGGATAGATCCCTACATTGCTTCAGGACATGATGTTGTCCTCTTACAAAATCACCTCCCTCATGTTCTCATTTCTCGTGATATCTTGAGTAGGCTACGACCAAACTCTAGAAAGTATAAAACCTCTGAAGCCTATTGTCCTCACTTTTTTGCACGGTAATTAGGGTTCATCAGGATATCCCAGCCAAGTCTGGTTGTATTTCTTCATTGAGCGCCTGTTCTAAATCTCGAGAAGATGAAGAAGATGGAAGAGGAACACCAAACTCTTTCCTCGACTTCCGGTTTGTGATGTATAATCCTGAACCATCAGGACTCCTAACTTTCTGGAGTGGTGGAGGAATGTACTATCCTTTGCTTTCAAGGACAACATCCAAAACTACCTGGTCAAGTTATATAAGGCTAATGTTGATCCCCCTAGAAGAAAAGAAGGAGAAGAACCACTCCTACCTCTCCTGTGGATAGCCCTATACCAAGTATTGCTTTGCTTCCGCCTTTGCTCTTTTAACATCTCCACATTTGCATGTCATTTTCCTTAATTTAACTCAATTCTCCAGGGTAGAACGCTCCTTCTCCTAAACGGAAAAAGAAAACCTCCAAGGAGATGCCAAAGAGGGTCACTCGTTCTTCGGGACATACCCTCCTTAGAACTAAGATACTCCCACCACCACCAAGGTATATATATATTCTCACCTGGTGCAAAAGGTCTTTGATCAGCTGGACGGGTTCCACCTTCCCTTGATGCCAGAACATCAACGATTGATGGAGAGTAGAGGGTACACATTCATTAGCATGAATCCAATCCCTCCCCAACAAAAGAGAATATCAGGGCTGGCGCCTACCACAAAAAACACAGGTGGCCGTTTAGAACCTCAGATGATTTAGCAATGTAGATTCCTCCTCCTGTAGTCCCCAGTAAAGTTGGTCATCTTCATGTTAGTCTCCTTTAAATCTGACAAGGTCTTTCCCAATTTCTTTAAAACAACCAAAGGCATTACGTTCATGATTGCCCCTCCATCCACCAAAACCCGGAAGCGGCTTTCCATCAATCAAAGCCTTGATATAAAGCGGTTTCAAATGGCGAGGTTTCCTCTCTCAAATACAATCAGGCTCTCCCTTACACTTTTCTTCCTTCTCCTTTTCAGTTATGATGGAGATATATTTAGCCTCTTCCATCATGACATCTCCTTCCAAAGCTTGTGCTTGCCCTTCTTCAACCAAAAACTCTGAGGGCAAAATTCCCACCACGGCCATCATCTCTAAATCTTCATCATTTGCGATGATTAGCAACTCATCTCACTGTCATCATTAGAGTCTCCATCCAAATAACTGCTTCCACATAAGCTTTTATTTTGTGAAGCTTCACTGATAGATAATTTCTCACGCTCTCGCGCTTCTACTTCTTCTTTTCATCATGAAGATCTTCTGCTAAGCTTTGCCCTTCTCTAGAGACTCTAATCTCTCCTTTACTTTCAAAAAAGCTCTCTTCCTTTGCGACGCTTCTGGACTTGGAAAGTACTTTATTCTCCATCTGCGCTCCTTCTTTGCATTCTCTCAACGTAATCCATCCTGTTTGATTAGGATGGGACTTTGGTTTGATCATCCTCTTGGGCTGAAACCTTGCATCATCCCTTCCAGTGATTCTCATAACGGGCCCTCTGGAATAGCTTAACTCTACGGCTCGCCTATTTCTTCAGGCAAGGGATGGCTAGACACCTGAGGTAGTTGCACATTGGACCGCTTCCTCTATAGAAGTTTCCTGGACGAAGTGTGTTCCTATGGTAGCCAAACCTTTGGAACTTATTTCTTTCGTACTTAAATCGGCTTACCATATTGTTAGCTTGTCGAATATTTTGCCCCAGTGTAGTTAATTCTGATTCAGCTGGGAAACTCAAACGATTAAACACACTCCTCCTTGGCTCGACTGATCTTCTCGCAGTTGTATTCCATGGTTGTGCAGCTCAACGACTCCACTCCCTTTGCTAGATTCTCCCTTCACTATCACTGACTTCGGCCTCCATTTTACTCAAACCTTTCTTCACATCTTCTCTGTTGTTACTCTTTCATCACGGCTGCAATCAGACATTGATACCATATTGATCACAGCCATGGGAAAAGGATCTCTATAACCGTCATGCTTGGCGCTTTCCTTTCAAGCAACTTTAATCTGCCCTTTTTCAATGCCTTCTGGATAGCATCCTGAACACTAAACAATTGATGGTAGAATGAGAGTCAGAATTATGCCACTTACAATATTTTCTATTCTTAAATTTTCGGAGAAGGTATTTTATGTCCTTCAGGCAGCTTCAATTGCTTGTCTTTCAACAAGAAGTCAAAAATTTGATCCGCCTTTGTTATGTCAAACAAATATCCTTCCTTCTACTCGGTCTGAACTTCTCTTTGCCTTTAGGAGTTAGCAGGGCATGAATATGGCTTACCCTTGACTATCTCTCCCATCACTTCTCCTTCCAATGACAATTTTTCTTCACAAAAATCTTCATTAGACTCACATTCAATCAGGAGATAAGCTAGAAGCCTTACCACTAATCTTATTTGAGCGCTTTTAATCTCTTTTATGAATGAATTGTTCCACTCTGGAAGCCTTCCAAGCCAATTGGTTAAGATCCCCATACTTTGAGACAATTAACTTTTCTCTCAGTTGTGGATGCATATTGTTCACGGCTATGGATGTGCACTTCATCTCTGGCAATTTTACACTGCATTTACCTCTTATCTTCCTAAACCTTTCTATAAAATCAAAGGCTGGCTCATTCACTTGTTGCTTGATCAGAACAAGTCTAAAATTGAGGCTTCTGGTAACGACTTATAAAATCGATCATGAAATACTCCTTCCATATCCATCCAATTATGAATGGAGTTGGGTGGTAAGGATGAGTACCAGGAGAAAGCTGTGCCAAGTCAAGGACAAAGGGAATAATTGAAAGGATAGAGCCTCATTTTGTTGGGCTTCTGCACACTGAGCCAAGAATCTACTCATGTGCTCCATCGATGATCTACTATCTTCTTTGAAAATGTAACAAAGTCGGGTACTCTAAAGCCACGCAAAAGGTACCCTCCACCCACTCTGGGTAAGGCCTCCTATAGATAGGTCTTTCCAACGCTTCAACTATACCCCAAAATATCTTCTCATGGCCTCTCCAATCACATTTGGGTCTAACAATTGAGGGCCAACAGCCCTTCTTTGATCAGCAAGTGGGTTATTCAAATTCAAAGCTGGTGGTCTTGGCCTCAATCCTCCTTGATCATGCATCATAGGAATTGGTAATGTCCATTCCACGACTGGTTGATGCGGATAGTATAATTTAACCCTTGATTAGGACAATACCATAATTCAGGACCCATGGGCAGACATCTCCTTGGGGTATGTTGAATATGGAACCATGGCCCGCTGTCCTTCTGCATTACATCCGCTTCATTTTCTTGTCCTCCCAGGAAGGCATGTTCCACGCTCGTCAAGGCATGCCGTGGTTATCATTGCTTAATGGTGGTAAGCCTAAATGCCCTCCTGCATTCATAGGCCTTCTAATCAAATTGACTTGCCCCCAGGGTTTGCATACGGTTGTGAAGGGAAAATTCCTGGAACATCATTCGGCATCATTCCCATGTTAGGAACAATTCATTATCCTGCAAAACATTCATCACCATCGGTTGCACAATCTCAGGAAGTTGTCTTGACACATTAAGCATTACATCATTCACTCCAAGTTCCATCTGCTCTCGATAAACGATGCGGATCCAGTCATGGGTCTTTGTCCTCATTGTTTTTAACTACGAGCAAGCTAAAGATGGAGTCCGTTCTTCAGAAACGCGCGGCGGCATTTTCGGCACACTTGAACCTCTTCGTTTCTGAGAATCCTGGCGGTCTCTCTTCTCCTTCGGTTTCCATGTTTAGCATTCGTCGACATTGCACAGGAGTACTCATTTGTTTAGAGCGTAACTCCTTGCGCAGCTGATAATCCAAACAGGAGAATTAAACTTCACTATATCAATCCTGTTGGTCCCACAGGCGTGCCAAAAATATGTTGTGGTAAAATTTAGTTCGGCTAAGTTAACGGTAACAACGCCAAGAAACTAAATTCCCAAGTGATCCAAAAATAAAGGCAATTATACCAAGGAGGGAATTAAGCCCTTGGCTATGGGTCCTCCAAATACTAACGACAATAAGCTTTGGTCTTAGGATTGAAAGTAGAAATGTGATTGAATATTGATGATAAACGTACAACATCAACAACAATACTCAAGAACATGGAAACGGAAATTACAAGAGTGAGAAAGCTACTTCTAAAACTACACCTAAAGGAAAAAGAAATTAGTGAAATTGGTCTGTATTGATCTTCGTGTGTCCTCTTCCTCTTTGCTTCTTTTCCTTTATCCTGAGGCTAGCATGGCCCATGATCTCAAGTAATCGTCTAGCACGTATTTACCCACGGCTACATTTTAACTGCGCGGGGGAATAACGTCCCTCTCCATGACTCCTGCGGCTCGTGCGGCGGACAGCTTGTGTTTGAACCAAAGCACGTGCTCCACTTGAAGCGCGCCGGGCTCGACCGCGTTCCATCTCTTAAGCACGGCTCGCTTTCAGCTGGCAGCTGTTCCCATTTGGACTAGAGGCCCAAAATCTTTTGTCGCTTATAGGCCCAATTAAGCCCAATATTCGGCTAACTTTTCACTGACGGTAACACCTTGTGTATTGGATTGTTTTAGAAATCGTGTTTCAATTTTCAGTTCTGTTGTTAAATTAAAAATTTGTTCCTTGTCTTATGGTTCAAGAGCACAGAATTTGAAGTTGCAGAAAAGAGAAACTTCTTCACTTACTATGTTATTTGTGCATGCAAAATTTCAATGATATGATCTTTCAGGAGCGTTTGGTTCGCGGAATGTTCAATATTCCTGGGAATCTAGGGTCTGAATAGAGGATTCTGTGTTTGGTTAGTGGACACAAAAAATATTCCCTGGAATGTTTCATTCTGGAAATGAAAACAATCCACTTTTATTTCCACTCTATACCATGGGAATGTTGGAAGGGAATCGGTATGAAATTTTGAAAAGACAAAAGTACCACTCTCTAAACCCAACCAATCCACAATCTGCCCCTCTACTCATTCGAACTCTCACTCCATTTCACATCAACCCTAGCAGAGCCTCCCCCTTGGCGCCACCATCTCCACCGTCTCCGCCGGTGACAGCCCCGGTTGTGGCCGCTGTGCACCACACACCAGGTTCCCTCCTTCGCCTTTTCTCTTCCTCCATCTTCGGCTTCTTCCATTCCTCTCTGTTTTCCATTTTTTATTCACGTGGTTTTATCAAGAACCAAAACCCTGTTCGACTCCGCTCCGCCGCGGAGGCGCTCAAGTTCGGCTCTGACAGAAGCTTCGATAAGCCTTCACAGCTTTGAGCTTCGATATCAATTTACTTGTTCAATTTACTATTTCCATGTTGGATAAAATCCTTTCGATAAATATGGGTTGATAGCATATCAGTGGAAGTATGAGTCAGAACATCATTTTTATATAATTTCTCATAGCATGTTTCTGCTAAATATTCGTTTAAATTATTTGGTATCTTCTCTTCGTGTTCTGGTTCGATGGTTCCTTGTACCTACTTCCTGTTTTGTAATTTCTGTATGTTGCAAAGGAAACCAAATTATATTTTACACCTTCAGTCACTGATGACAGGATCATATGGATTGTATTCTTCTAGTTTATAGTTTAAACTAGTGTAGTTCTTTTCTATTCCAATTTTAAATTGCTACATTACTTTGTGTATTTTAGACAATATCTCTTGTTTTTTTTTGGTTCAACCTTATTGAAGTATGAGCATCAAGTTCTATTGGCACTTGTAGGTTGTGCTCGGGTTGAAGGTGTTGTTGAGTTGATTTGGCATTATTTTCATTAGTGACTTAGCATGCATTGAGAATACAAGAATGGATAGACATGCATTTCATGTGTTATGTGGCATGCTTAGAGGAATGGGAAGTTAGAACCAAGTAGGAATATGGGTGTTGAGGAAATGGTTGCGATGTTTTTGCATATATTAGCACATGATGTTAAAATTAGAATGATAAAAAGACAATTTGTGATATCTGAAGAAACAATCGGTAGATGGTTCAATGATGTTTTGCTGGCTGTTTTGAGATGCCATAAGCATTTGCTTAAGAAACCTCAAGCAATGGAGAGAGGACGTCGTGCTTGATGATTGTGCTCATTTATCATATGCCTTGTTTTTTTAAAGGGCTTTTGTGTGATTTGATATTTGCAATGTTTATTTCCAGAACTTGAACTTATTTAGTGTGATCCCACGTGAATTATCTGTGTACTTTTAATATTTTCAGTTATCAGCAATACTTTATAGTTCATAATATCTTAATAATGTGTGCTGCATTTATAATTCCACTTAAATAGCAATGGAGGATAGCTCACAACTTAATGCAAAGCAAACTAAGTGTCAATGGACGCCTCAAGAAGATGCCAAGTTAGTTAAATGTTTGGTTGAGCTTGCTGCCACTTCATGGAAGTGTGATAATGGCACGTTCAATCATAATGTCTTAGATTTTAATTTTCTTATTTTAGAACAATCGAGTGGCAATATGTATGAATTGTTAGCTATTATGTTGGATTTGAATTGGTACTTAGATTTGATGTATCGTATTTATGGATTATTGTTAAGTTTGAACTTATGTTGTGACATTTGCAGCAATTGGTTTGTGCTACATATCATATTTATAGACTTAATGAGTTTAATGTGATTGAAAATTAATTATTTAGTTTAAATTGATGGGGGTATTTTGGAAATTATACTTAATTATGAATTTAATGTGATTAGAAATTAATTGTTTAGTTTAAATTGATAGGGGTATTTTGGGAATTATACTTAATTATGAGTTTAATGTGATTAAAAATTAATTGTTTAGTTTAAATTGATAGGGGTATTTTGGGAATTATACTTAATTATGAATTTAATGTGATTAAAAATTGAAATTTTAGTTTAAATTTGTAGGAATATTTTGGAAAAATACACAATATTGCTAGGAATATTTATGTCAACCAAACATAGGAATAGTTCATTCTTGGGTATATTATGCAAGATTCCTGGGTATTTAACTCGCAAACCAAACATAGGAATAGTTCATTCCAGGAATGTAAAATCACTCCACGAACAACACCCCCCTCCCCTCTCAGTGAACATTTTTAGAAGTTAAAATCATTTATCTGCAGTAGAAAGCACTTCAAGGTTAGCAGCAGCTGTGACTGTGAAACAGGGAGAAAGATGGGGACACGAGAGGTTTATGAAGAGAAGCTAAGAAGCGGAAATCTCCACCACGATCCTACCCTGAATCCTGGCCTTGGTTCCGCCCGGTGCCCTCGCTGCCTCTCTCTTGTCAACCCTAATCCTGTAACTTTTTCTCCCTCTTCTTCCTTCGTGTCTGTATATCTGTTGCGAATGATGCATTTGATTATTTGACTTCACGGGTTTCACTGTGTTTCCAAGGAAAAAAGCGAATGGACCATAACTTCCGTCTTGCATGATGCCACTGCCGTTGTGAGTACATAATTTAATATGAATTTTGAAATTCCAATGTGTCCTTTCTTATTAACTATGCACATTTGATTTTGATTTGCATTTTATCATTTATCATAACGATAATCTTGATATTTTAACAGAGTTAATATTAATGGGCTGTTTATGTTTTATTTTGTTTCCCGGTCGATAGGCTGGCTCAGGGATTGGTGGTATACTTAGCACGGTTCATGGCTGGAATACTGGTAATTTTAGTTTTTCTAGTATGTGAATAAAGTTTTCTAATACTGTCAACAATCCAAGGTAGTCATAGTTGAAAAGTGCCTTTAAGGTGCTAGGGTTTTATAACGTCTTGAGGTGAGAGGCACCGAAGGCGCACGTCATAGCGAAGGAAGGCGTTGCAAAACAACAAAATATATAACTAATATGCATAAATTTATCTCATAGGTTAAACATTCTATGGTACTAATTAAACCCTAAAATCCTTAAAAAAACTTGATGATAAAGTGATAATAAGCTTCAGCTAGAGTTCAGAACCAAAAAAGTTTTTATGACAGGCCAAAAATAACTAAAAATTTTTAAGTTCATAAGAAAAAAAATGTTGCTTTTCTTTTGGCAAGCCTAAAGTTACTTTATTGTCGTGAAAATCCTCCAAGCGGTGGTCATAAAGGCCTGAGTTGTTTGACTCAGAATGAGCAGTGGTGGACCCATTTAAGTTTTATCTTCCTCGTAATTTAGATATTCAAGCAGTGCTGAATTTACAGAGTAATAAAGTGCCGCTGCTCTATCTTTGCCTTCTTGCTTCAATCTGTAAAATGCAAGTGGTGACTGACGGTTGCTGTCATGTGACACTATTTTTAATTGACCCTAATAGTTTAATGGATTGTGAGGTTGGGACCTCAATTTTAAATAAGTTGTATTCACACTATAAGTTTTAAAATGGAAAACTTCACTGAGGCGCTCGATTGACTGTGTTAAACATCAGAAAAAAGTGCTATGAGTGCTCGCCTCAGTTAAGTGTAGCACATGAACAGAACAAATGCGTTGGGGCTCACTCTCACCCCACCTCAGTGCCTTAGGTGTGCTTTTTAGCGCCTTTGACTACCTTGTGACAATCAAGGAAGATCCACGGCGTCTTTACACTTTAGGGTGTTGAGTTGTATTACAAGCTTTTAACAATATTTTAAGGTTGTATAATATGGTTTATTGATTGATTGTATAAAGCTCTTTACACTATTAGCAGGGTTAATTAAAATTAAAACAGTATAACTATTGTTGAAAATATTACTTGTTGATCTTTGGTTGTAGGGTTACCATACCTTCAAAATCGTCTTAAGGGACCCAAGTGGCTGCCTTTTGTAGCTGGGGTACGTGGACATAAATTGGCTTTTGAATTTTTATATAGATTACGATTTCTTTATCCTTGTTGATGCTTGGAATAGGCTGATCATAGAACTTCTTTTCAACATTTTTATTCTTTCACTGTATGTGTGTGTAAGAAAGAAACCATAGAAATAGGCACAAAAAGATAGAGTGAAGTGTGTACTAATCCCAATGAGTGATATCAGTGTGAGATCAGCTCAGGAATAAGAAGAAAACAGAAGGCAAATGCTGAAAATGAGAGATGAATGCAAGGCACTAAGCAGCCCAATGCTAGAAGCCTATGCCAAATGATTGCCTATCCCTTTTCATCCTCACCACCATGCAAATATTCCCTTTTGTCACCACTTCTCTGCAACCTAAGGCACGCATTGACTTGCTGACTCAGCAAGTTAGTTAGGGTGACCCGGCCCTTCACAATCAACATTCTGATTTTAGCCCATTTCCTCACTAATTATCTTTTCCTTTTTAACACTTTTATCCCACCTGGAGCATGGTCTCTTACAATACCCCCTCATGAATTACCACCTGTCCTCAAGGTGGAATGAAGAAAAATTCAACTGGATATCAGCTGCTGGTTCCCATGAACTGTCTCATTTTAGCATGTTGTGCCATTGAATCAAGACTTCTAATTCCCCTGCCTTAGTCTATCGTATTGCTGCATCTTCAATTCCCAGTCTTTAGTTAATTCGACTGGCAAGGGTTGAGGTACCTCACCACCACTTTAGTAGCTACACACCTCTTCAGGAAGGATACATGGAAAATCGGGTGCCCTAGGGAATTTAGGGGTAGCTTAAATCTATAGGCCTCTTTCCCATTCCTCTTCAACACTTCAACGAGCCCATAAAATCTTGGACTTAGCTTTTGATGAGTCCTAGTGGCCAGAGACTTCAGCTTGTATGATTGGACCTTTAAATACGCCATGTCCCCCATGCAAATTCCAATTCCCTTATCCTTTTATCAGCCTGCAACTTCATTCTGTTATGGGCTTGAGAGAGTTGCCACATGAATTTATCTAGAATCAAATTCCTCTCATATAGTAGCTGATTGACTTCTTCAATACCAAAAGAATATTTCTCACTTCTCAGCAAGGTTGGGGGATCTCTTCCATATAGGTCCTTGATGGGGGTGACTGGAGTGGTAGCATTACAATTAGTGTTGAACCAATTCTTAGCCCAACACAACCATTTCAGCTGTCAGTTTGGGCCCAGAAAAGCATCTTAAATTGGTTTTTAGGCATTTGTTAACACCTATGTCTGCTCATCCATTTGAGGATGTTAGGTCAATGAAATGAGCATATTTTGTAAGCCTATTCACTACCACTAGCATTGTATCCATCCCTTCCGCCTTTGGAAGACTCCAATGAAGTCCATGGACACATCCTCCCAGACTGGGCAGTGGGAGAGAATTTGGTGTTTATTTCGATCGCAAACATCACATTGTTGCACATACTGTTGTATAGTTCTTTTCATTCCTTCCAACTGCAGCAAACATAGACTCTCTTATAGGTCCTCAAGAAGCCTGAATGAACCACCATAGCTGTATCATGGAATTCCTACAAGATTAGGGGAATTCTAGGAGAATCCTTAGGCACCACCAGCCTATCTTTGTAGTATTGGGGTGCCCTTTAAATGGAACCCGTCTGGAACTCCACTCTTCTGTAACAATGCATGCATTACACCCCTCAACAAGGGACCATAAGGATCCTTCACTTCTCCAGGCTGAAGCTGAAATTTTCTCAGGACTGCCTCTCTAAATTGCCTCCAAGCAGGGAATTAAACTTGCTCTTCCCTCAAATGCCACCAAGATTAACTCCATCTCCTTGCCCACTTCTTTCCCATTCACCGCATAATACCTCCTGATCCAAACTAGGCAGCCAAGAGAGTCCTCACCATCAAATTCGGGAAGCTCTATTTCCTAATTCTTGTCATGGCGGCAAGGAGGGTGGCTCCACCGAGATGAGCTAGGCAACTGATTCCCCCAAGAAGTTTGTGTGGTGACTTGATGGACTCTCACGGTAGTGCAAGGAGTATCTCTCTTCCCGGTGGTGTGCCTGAGAAGGATGCTCTCTGCAAAGGGAAGGAGAGGGCTGAAGCCTTAATCCCCTTCGTGACCGTGTCCCAATATCTGCTCGACGTGGTTCCTTGCGGAGATTGTGCTCAGGTTGTGCATGGTTTCACCCCTCATAAGCCGCACCACTTCCTCTTGTCACCTCTCCAATTCCTCCATTTTAGCCTCCATTGCAGCTTTAGCAAAGGCTCCCACAGCTTCCCAAGGAGGAGCTGCGATGCCAACTTGCCAAGTATAAAAAGCCACGAGTATAGGCACTGAAAGATAAAGTGTGTATTATTCACACTCTGAGCGATATCAGTGCAATATCAGCTTAGGAAGGAGAAGTAAATGGAGGGAAAATGCAGAAAATGAGAGAACAATGTAGGGCACTAAGCAGCCCAACGCTCCAAGCCTATGGCAACTGATTGCCCACCCCTTCTCACCCTCACTCCCATACAAATATTCACTTTCCACACCTCATGCACACACTCAGCACCCCATGCACGCACTAACATGCTGACACAAGTAGTTAGGGTGACCTGGCCACACACCATCAACATTCTGATTTTGGCCCATTTTCCCACTAATGCCCTATATCTGTTCTTCTTGTACACTTTTATCCCACATTGAATGGTCTCTTACATAGTCTATGTCTGTGTGTGTATTTATGTTTATATTTGGCAGACCAAGTGTACCATAAAGCTTGATCATATTCTGTAGCTAAATTATGTCTTTTCTCCGATATTTCCAGCTCCCTCCATTGCTGATATTTTCAGGAGCAAGTGCTGCATTTGGAGGTAACATTCTGAGCATGCTATTTATAGTTCCCATAGCTAAATATTTTGTTCCAGCTAATGCTATTGTATGATAACTGTAACATAAAAACAAGTATGAAATGTTAGGCTATTCTACTTTTGTTGCTTCCAGTTTTTTTTCCCCCTTGAATGCCTTAATTATTACATGTGTTGCAATTAACATCGTTTTCTACCTTGCATTTTATGGTTTTAGTTCCCTTTATTAATGATTTAGATAAAAAAATGGAGATTGAACTTCCAAGCGTTCTTAGGAATGGTTCATAGGCATGTTAGCAGTTCAGACATTCCGAATGATGTTGTTCAGTTCATCCTCTGTTGAAAGTGCCTTAATTGAAAAAAATGGAGATTGAACTTCCAAGGGTTCTTAGGAATGGTTTTAGTTGCACACGCTAAAAGTTTTTCAAATGACAACACTGCACAGACAAATGATAACACTGCACAGATGGTATCTAAAAAGAATGTGGATTGAACCTTCTATAGAAAATGATTTTCAATCCGTTTAACACATTGTTTATTTAAAGAAACTCCATCAGAATACTTCAGAAATATTATTATAGTCAATGTCTCAGAGTTCAGATTTTTATTTCTCCCCTGCCCCCAACGCACTCTCCTGTCCACTTTTGGAGGCCAGATCAAACTGAATAAGATATGGTAGAGCAGTAATTTAGGGATGAAAATCCGTTCAACGATATTGGTGCTTCATGTCACTACAATCTAGATGTTTGTTTAGTTCATAGAAGAGTGTGACGTTTTGCTTAGTTGTAATAAGGGCTGTCCGTGGATGTGGTTGGGTAGGTTTGGGGTGCTTTTTTGGCTCAACCCGTGCATTTAAATAATGGGCTAGGCTGGGTTGGGTTGAGCAAAATTTTCTTTCAACCCAACCCACAACCTGACCCTCGCGAGTAGGTTGGATTGGTAAAACCTATGTGTTTGATCCCGTTAAAACATGCCAAATTATTTAATCGAATATAACAAATCTAAACACACACACACACACACACACACATATATATATATATATCATAATTTCTGATCTATACTATAATATAATATAAAAAGGATTATGTTTTGTAACCACTTTTTGGTCTCTCTTAATTACATTAATTTTTTGGTTTTTTCAAGTCCACACATATTTGATGAATCAAGGTTATAACTTCCACGTGAATACTTAGAATTCAATAACTTCTACCACTGCATATAAAACTATCCAACAACTATTAACGTTATGTTTTAATATTTTATATTTAAATTAATTTTCAATTAAGAATTTAATTTTTTATTTTTTAAGTTCACATTTATTTTTTAAAAATGTGGATTGATAGATATCCAAGTGCTTTTCAATCCACTAGTATAAATCTAAAATCTTTTAACTATAAGTCTATACATGAATAAATTTGAGAAAGCATCAATAAGTCTTGTACAAACTGTTGTAAACTTACTCTTAATAGGAGAAAGTAGAAAAGTTGTTCTGTGGTTGGTTTTCTGGTCTATACCTTGATGGGTGAACCCTTGCATTGGCTGCTTACTTTTCTGTGGAAATCTACTTAGAATTAGAGATAATTAATTGATATTATGTAAGATTTGAGACATTTTATCCATTTATTCCTCTGAAATGACAAGATTTAAGATGATATAATCTTTTTGATTCATATTATTGAAGGATTTGAGAAAAATTGTCCCCTTTTTCTTTGGCTTGACAAAGATATAGGATACAGTTTCCCTTTTATTTGACATGATTGAAAGATTTGAGGTAAATTCCCTTTATTCCATGGCCTGAGAAGATTTAGAATGAAGTGATCCATTTTTAGTTACATTTTTTTTTCCACTTTTTACTACTTTCTTTCTTTTATTATTTTTCACTTCTACATAAGACGAAAAAAGAGTTAGATTGAAAAATTCTAAATCCATGACTGAAGTCACGTCTCATTGGTTAGAGATTTTTCAACTCAACTCGTCAAACCAACCCAACGTGTTTTGTGGGTTGGGTTTCAACACATAGATTCGCGGTTGATCCAACCCATGGCACCCCTAGTTGTAATTTGGGGCATGAGCCAGGTAGCAAAATGTTAACCCTTGAACTATTATTTCAACCAAGAGATGTACAATAGAACTGATACGTTATTTAATTTCTTTTATAGGTTTTTTTTTATAAATTATGAATATGATTGACTGGCATCTCAGACTACTGAAGAAAATGTTCAATTACTTAGCTTAGGTCCCTCCTGTGTTTTGATTTTAGTTGTCTAAATGTCCTTGGGTTTTGTTGACTGCTTGAGTTCTTGGTCTGGTTTCTTCATTTGCTTAGGTTACTGTCTACTGTGAGGTTCCTGCAGCTGATTAGCATTGTCGCATACTAGGTTTGATGAGATTTCCTATTAACACGTAATATTTGGGAACTGGGTCTAAAAGTTTCCTGACTCAGTTATTAATTGGGTTAAACTGGTGATTACATAATAGTATATTACTGGGCTTTTTTGTCTTTTAATTACCAACCAACAAAGATCACCTATAAGGCATTTGGTATGAAATAATCTACATGGATTATTGATAATGTGACTTTAAATTATCAGGGCCCACATTGTCTTGTTTTGTAAGATTTCATTATTGGTAATCTAGATTACCGAGATAATCTATATTGTCACCTTATCAGTTATGTGCATTGCCCTTTTGGGAAGTGTCTATGTGGATTTAGGGTTTAGGGTGGTAATGATGGCATTGTTGTGGTGGTTATTATAATTATTATTATCAATATTATTATTTATTACTATCATTAAAAAATTATAGTTAATAATTATAAGTATTATTATAAATAATTAATATTAGTAATTAATCTTAATAATAATCATTGATCAACATTCATAATTATTATTATATAATAATTATAATTATTAATAATCTTAGTTTTAGTTATGATCATAATAATTAATAATAAGTTATTCAAGTGGCCTCAATGAACTAAAGAGGGGGTGAATTGAGTTCTAAAACTTTTTCTTGATTTTCACACTCTAATTACTTAGTTACAAAAAACTTGAAGAATTGGTTTTAAACTTAGTTTAGTATATGCAAATGCAAGAGATATAAGAGTTTTATTATGCCTATGAAGAGGATTAACAAGATAATGAAAAGCAAATTTGCAACAAATGTAAATAGATAAGGGAAGAGAGATTGCAAACTTGGTTTATCCTGGTTGTCACCCTGTGGCCTACATCCAGTTCTCTCAAGTAACCCACTTGAGAGTTCCACTATTGCTTCAATCTTTACACTTTCGAGCACTCTTACACCTTGGGATCCCTCACCCTTGTGTTTGAGTCTCTCAAGAACCAGAGATGCCCCACTCTTGTTCTATCAGGGATACCTCACCCTTGTACACAAACTTAAAAGAGTATTACTAGAAATCACTCTCCTAGAGTAGATGTTACAAATTGAAGCCCTATAAGGTTTCTCAAGAATAAGACAATTTGGCCAAGTATTGATCTCAAAGATTGATGATTGATAATGATTGAACAAATGATCTTTGTAGTATGTTTTCTGTGTGTTAAAGAGTGTTAAAGTTTGGTATTTATAGAAAACAATTCTGTGAGCCGTGTGGATTAGCCTCAAGAGATGTGTCTCTTCAAAACATACCTTTTTGCAAGTTTCTGGCCGTTGTAATCGATTACACAACATTGTAATCGATTACATAGTTCAAATTTGAAAACTAGCAACGGTCACCATTCTGGTAATCGATTACTTTATCATTGTAATCGATTACACACATGAAAATTCAAATTCTATATATAAAATCAGCATGGTAATAGATTACATTATGTTGTAATTGATTACAGCCCTTCTTTAAAAACAATCTTTATCATTCAGAAAACATTTTTAAGCTTTATTTAAATATTTCCTTTGATTAAAACTTGATCAACTCAAAAATGGCCAAATAAACTTATCAAATAAAACCTTTTGACAAAAAGCTCTAAGTCCTAACTATTCAAACCCTTTAACTTGATCACTTTGTTTGTTCTTCTTTAAGAACTCCATGTCCTTTTTGCTTCTATTCTCTTTGTCGTGCTTGTTCATTGGCATCATCAAAACCTACAACGTGAATTCACATTCTCCCCTTTTTGATGATGACAACCATCTTAGGTGAGGAGCAAAAATAGAGAAATAGATATATGACAAATATACATTGTGTTGCGTTCACTCCCCTAAGAGTATGCATGGTTTTTTTTAAAAAAATGGAATCACCAGAAATTAATAAAATATGTTGCTTGCTCCCCCTTCATCATTGAATATATGACATATTTCCTCACCATAGTTCTCTCCCCCTTTGGCATTATCAAAAAGAATTAAGCATACCAAAGCGTGCTAGCCAAATCACATAACAACCATCAAACATCAAATATCACAACTAAGAACCATGGCAATCATCAAAACCCACATAAGATAATTCAGGATTAGTCCAACAACTAAATTAAGGTCAACTGAATTAAGCAAATAAAACCAAGCGAAAGTCAAAGATCAAAAGAAATAAACTAAAGCATAAACTATAACTATGGTGCATCATCAACAGAATCGTAGTGAATACCCAGATGATGACGAATAGATCTCACATCCTCCTCGAGGCGACCCATGCGAGAATCAAGAGAGTTGAAGCTCTCCAACATAAACACGAAGACCTCGCAACTCAGAGAGGAGTTCGGTCATGGATGAAGAGGAGAGTCCGAAGCCAAGTTGCGCGAGGGGAAGGAGTGCGTTCAACTCGATCTTCATTTTGAATTTCCCTTTGCGAACCCATTGATTTTCATGATTCTTTGCATAGCCAAAAGAAGAAATTGCACCAGCACCAATAGCATAGGAACGCTGAATAGAACGAAGTGCTCATCATCTAAAGGAACATCAAAATACTCTAAGAACATGGTGATCAGGTGAGCATACGGAAGCGGTGCGTTTCAGAAGTGCCTTTTGCATCGATAGCGGACAAGATGTGCCCAATCAATTTGGCGACCAGTCAATAAAGCCCAGATCAGAATAATATCTTCCTCAGTTAATTGTGCGAGATTTGTGAACCTAGGAGTAGAATTGAGCAATAATATAGTGCATGATGCGCAGTTAAAATTCAATGACCCGGCAAGCAATCTACAGATATGTGAGCCCCTCAGACAAATCATTTTGAGCATCAAGATTAGTAATCCTCCTTCCAATCATTCACAATACGGCCCTCAAATTGTGCACCATCAAACTCAACTTAGTTATATTATAAAACAGACCCTGATCAATAACAATTGGAACTTTCTTGACCTCAGAACGAATGCAGCCATCAGTAATTTCTAAATTGAGTAGAATAAACGAACCAAATCAGGAAAGTGACGTTTTTTGATAGTCATAAAATCCACCAAGTCATAATTCTTGAACACTTCATAGCAATCGAAATCTTCTAACTCAAAGAACATGTCATCTAGATATTTAGGATCCAAAATTTCTCTAGATTGAAAGGAGTTGAAATACCTTTCTTGTTGAGCCACACTAGAGAAAAAGGATGAAATCCGTGAAGAGGAGAAAGAGGGGTTTTGGGCCGCGGCTTGAGAAGGGGCATCGCGCGGTGGAGGAGGACGGCGCGATGCAGAGCGGAAGCGGGGCGGAGGAGGAGGGTTTCTTCCTCTTGGAGGGAGCCCGTGATGATTCAGCCATTGAGAGGAATTTGGTAGAAAAATAATCGGTGGGATTTGTAGAGGATGAAGAGATGAAAGATTTGGAAGAAATTTGAGCGAATTTGGTTGAGAGATAGAGAGAAATCAAGGAGAGAAGGTAGAGAGAGAGACGTTGAGAGAGAGAGAGAAGGGTGTTCTTCGTGAGAGGAGAGAGAGGGCCTGTTCACTAAAGCTGGTCCTGGTAATCGATTACACCTATGTGTAATCGATTACATGAGCCCAGAGAAGGCCCAAATGCGTGCTCCTGGTAATCGATTACATTACAAATGTAATCGATTACAAACCTTTTTTTTTTTAAAGAAATAATAATAATAATTTTAAAAAGGAAAAACCTAGTATTAATAGTCAAACATCATGACAAAAAAACAAGCAAATATATATATATATGAATTGAATTTAAGCGTTCAAAACACAAATGTCAACAAACACACATGTCAACATGATATAAAATCAATCAAGGGAACACATCATCAAACAAACATACAAAAATCAGAAACACAAACTAACTATATACTTGAGAGGTCAATTATTCCCAATTCCCTTCTTATATAGAAGAAGCTTTCCTTTGATAAAGGTTTTGTGAAAATACTGCTAGTTGCTTGCTTGTTTCCACAAATTCTAGAACACAATCACCTTTTTGCACATGATCTCTTAAGAAATGATGTCTAATTTCAATATGTTTAGTTCTAGAGTGCAAAATGGGATTTTTAGATAAATTAATTGCACTTGTGTTATCACACCTTATAGGAATATGGTCAAGTACTAAGCCATAGTCTGAAAGTTGTTGTTTCATCCAAAGAATTTGAGCACAACAACTTCCAGGATATATCTGCTTTAGCGTGGATAATGCCACACTATTTTGTTTCTTACTATGCCAAGAAACTAATGCAGATCCAATCAAGTGACATGTTCCACTAGTACTTTTCCTATCAGTTTTGCACCCAGCAAAATCAGAATAGAATATCCAATTAAACTATATGAGTGCCCTTAGGATACCATAAACCTATATTTATAGTGCTAATTAAATATCTCATTATTCTTTTAACAGCACTAAGATGTGATTCTTTAGGATTAGCCTGATATCTAGCACATAGACAAACACTGAACATTATATCAGGCCTACTAGATAAATAAAGGAGGGATCCGATCATACCTCTGTATTTCTTGATGTCAACTGACTTGCCTCCTTCATCTTTATCCAAGTAACAAGCAGTGCTCATAGGAGTAGCAATTTCCTTTGCATTGTCCATTCCAAATCTTTTGAGCAACTCCTTGCAATATTTTGATTGATTGATGAATATGCCATCTTGGTTTGCTTAATTTGGAGTCCAAGAAAGAAATTTAATTCTCCCATCATAGACATCTCAAACTCACTTTGCATGATTTTTGAGAATTCCTTGCACAAAGATTCATTAGTGGCACCAAAAATAATATCATCCACATATATTTGTACCAAGAGTATATCATGCTCCTTTCTTTTGATGAAGAGTGTAGTGTCAACTTTTCCTCTTGAAAAATCCTTTTCTAAGAAATTTACTCAACCTTTCATACCAAGCCCTAGGGGCTTGCTTTAAACCATATAAAGCCTTTTTCAATTTGAACACATGGTTGGGTAAATCAAAATTTTCAAAACCAGGAGGTTGATCAACATACACTTCTTCTTGAATGAAACCATTTAGAAAAGCACTTTTAACATCCATTTGGTAAAGTTTAAAATCCATGATAGATGCAAAAGCAAGTAACATTCTAATTGCTTCTAATCTCGCTCCTGGAGCATATGTTTCTTCATAATCAATACCTTCTTCTTGATTATATCCTTTAGCCACTAATCTTGCTTTGTTTCTAATTATGACACCATTCTCATCTAACTTGTTCCTAAAAACCCATTTAGTGCCTATTCCTGGATGATCATTGGGTCTAGGAACTAGTTCCCAAACTTGATTTCTTTCAAATTGATTTAATTCATCTTGCATAGCAATAATCCAATGTTCATCAATAATAGCTTCATCAATGTTCTTGGGTTCAATTTGAGAAACAAATGCCATGTGATTGCATGCATCTTTAAGAGAGTTCGAGTTATTACCCCTTTTGATATATCACCTATGATATTGTCAAGTGGATGATTCTTTGAGATTCTCCACTCTTTTGGAAGATCACTTGTGTTTGGTTCCTCTTGAAGAGGATCTTGCTTCATGATTTCCTCTTTCTTGGTCTCTAACTCTTTTCCATGAATGTGAGTGTTTTCCAAAGCATCTACAAGATCATCAATAATTTCCTTTCTCGGCCTAAGGAGGTTAGTCTCATCAAAAGCAACATGGATTGACTCTTCTATAGTCATAGTTCTTTTATTATAAACTCTAAATGCTTTACTATGTAATGAGTAACCAAGAAATATTCCTTCATCGATTTAGCATCAAATTTGCCCAAGTTATCCTTGCCATTGTTCAAAACAAAACATTTACATCCAAATATGTGAAAGTGAGAGATATTTGGTTTTCTCCCTTTGTATATTTCATAGGGGGTTTTCTTTAAAAGTGGCCTTATTAAGGCTCTATTCATAACATAACAAGCAGTATTCCTGCATCCGCCCAAAAATATTTAGGGATATTTGAGTCATTGAGCATAGTTCTTGCCATTTCTTCTAAAGATCGATTTTTCCTTTCAACAACTCCATTTTGTTGTGGAGTTCTTGGGCAGAAAAATTATGCTCAATTCCATGATCATCACAAAAATTTTCAAATGAAGCATTTTCAAATTCCCCACCATGATCACTTCTAATGGATGCAATGTTTAGATTTTTCTCATTTTGAATAACTTTTGCAAGTTTTCTAAAAGCATGAAATGCATCACTTTTATGAGCAAGAAATAGAGTCCATGTATATCTAGAGTAATCATCTACGATCACAAGAGCATAGTAATTTCCTCCAAAACTCATGGTTCTAGATGGACCAAAAAGATCCATGTGCAAAAGTTGTAAAGGTCTAGTTGTTGAGATGACATTTTTAGATTTAAAAGAGACCCTTACTTGTTTTCCCTTTTGACATGCATCACAAAGTTTATCTTTTTCAAATTTGAGTTTTGGTAGACCAATTACTAGATCTTTGGAAACTAGTTTATTTAAGTGATCCATGTGAATGTGTGCAATTCTTCTATGCCATAACCATGAATCATCTTCTTTACTAATAAGACATTGTGCATGATTTGAAGGAATATTTTCTAGATTTATCATATACACATTGTTTATTCTATGTCCTATGAATTTTACTTGTCTATCCTTTTTATTTTCAATAAAGCAATGGAGTGAGTCAAATAGTACCCAAAAACCTTTATCACATAATTGACTAACACTTAGTAGACTATGTTTAAGGCCATCAACAAGTAGAACATTTTCTATAGAGGTAGAGGGATTTTTACCAACTTTACCAACTCCAAGGATTTTTCCTTTGTTATTATCTCCATATGTTACATGTCCACTATTCTTGGGAGTAATATGTGTGAACTTTGAAGCATCTCCCGTCATATGCTTGGAACATCCACTATCAATGTACCAACTTTGCCTCAAATGTTCCTACATCACAATTTTACAATTTTGATTTAGGTACCCAAATTTTCTTGGGTCCTTGAGTGTTAGAGTTAGGCAATGTGCCCTTTGGAACCCACATCATTTTTCCTGCTATTGGTCCATTCTTTCTAATATAACATGTTGATGCACTATGACCTTTCTTCTCCACAGTAGAAACATGTTAGGAATGGAGAACTAGTCATTCAGAGGATACAAAGAAATTTTTATAAAACTTTTCTTGGCCCTTTGGATTATATCCTAATCCGGCCTTATCAAAGACACATCTTTGTTTACCTAATAGAATATCTAAATTATTTTTTCCAAAGGTAAACTTTGCAAGAGTGTTTTTCAAATCATTTATCTCCTTTTCAAACTTTTCGCATGATGAGCATGAATGGGATTTAATAGCATTCTCATACACTAAACATTTAGTACATGATGAATTTGCATCAATTAATCCTAAAGTTTCATTTTCAAGCTTAAGTTCCTCCAATTCTTTGTTTAATTTTGAAATCTCTTTTTCTAAGTTTGAAATGACTTTCTTGGAGGATGAAACAAATTTTGCAAGTTTAATGGATTCTTCATGCAAATCATTAAATGCATCTTGAAGTTCATCAAATGAAGGAGATAAATCAAGATTAGAGGAAATTACCTCTTCATTGCTTTCACAATCTCTAGCCATGAGACTTAGATTTGCAACTTCATTTTCAGAATCACTTGATGAATTCATGTCATTTTCCTCCCATGTTATGTATGCTTTCTTTCCTTTCATCTCTTTGAAAGATCTTCCCAAGTTTCTCCATTTTCTTTTTGTAGATGGGACATTCCATTTTCATGTGTCCCGTTGATCACATTCATAGCATCTTGGGATTTGAGAGGATTCTTCACCCTTCTTGAAGTTCTTCTTTGGATTGAAATTTGACTTTCTTTGATTTCCCTTCTTCTTTAGAAATCTGCCAAACTTTTTCACAAATAAACTAAAACTTTCATCATTTTCATCTATACCTTCTTGTTGATCAATGTCATCATCGTCGCTTTCTTCATATGCGGAAGATGAAGCTTTGAGTGCAATTCCTTTCTTCTTTTTGTCATTCTCTTCATGTTGATTGAGTCTTGTAAGTTCCAACTCATGTTCTTGAAGTTTTCCGAGAGAGTGGCAAGAGACATAGTGGCCAAATCCTTTGATTCTGCAATAGCCGTCACTTTTGGTTGCCATTGCCTATTTAAACATCTCAACACTTTGTTAATAAGATCCTCATTTGGAAATGTCTTTCCCAAAGAGGCAAGATGATTAACAATATGAGTAAATCTCTTTTGCATGTCTTGAATGCTTTCATTTTGATTCATTCTAAAGAGTTCATATTCATGTGTGAGAGTGTTTATTCTAGATCTCTTAACTTCACTAGTGCCTTCATGAGTGACTTGTAAGGTGTCCCACATTTCTTTTGCATTTTTACAATTTGATACTCTAAAATACTCATCAATCCCTAAGCAGAGGTGATTATGTTTTTGGCTTTCAAGTTATATTGAACTTTCCTTTTATCATCATCACTCCACTCATTTCTAAGCTTTTGGATTTTCTTATCTCCTACTATGTTCATGGGAATGAAGGACCGTTTTCTACAGCATCCCATATGTCTAAATCTATGGCTTCTATAAAGATTTGCATGCGAGTCTTCCAGTAATGATAACCATCACCATTGAATATAGGAGGCCTATTTATAGAGTTTCCTTCAGGAAAGAAAGAGTTTGATGAGGCCATAACTATTCTTGAAGCTTTTAAGCCTTATACAAGAATCTAGCTCTGGTACCACTTGTTATTCAAGTGGCCTCAATGAACTCAAGAGGGGGGGTGAATTGAGTTCTAAAACTTTTTCTTGATTTTCACACTCTAATTACTTAGTTACAAAAAACTTGAAGAATTGGTTTTAAACTTAGTTTAGTATATGCAAATGCAAGAGATATAAGAGTTTTATTATGCCTATGAAGAGGATTAACAAGATAATGAAAAGCAAATTTGCAACAAATGTAAATAGATAAGGGAAGAGATTGCAAACTTGGTTTATCCTGGTTCGGTCACCCTGTGGCCTACATCCAGTTCTCTCAAGTAACCCACTTGAGAGTTCCACTATGCTTCAATCTTTACACTTTTCGAGCACTCTTACACCTTGGGATCCCTCACCCTTGTGTTTGAGTCTCTCAAGAACCAAGAGATGCCACTCTTGTTCTATCAAGGGATACCTCACCCTTGTACAC
Source organism: Dalbergia oliveri (assembly GCA_030441495.1). NCBI lineage: Eukaryota > Viridiplantae > Streptophyta > Magnoliopsida > Fabales > Fabaceae > Dalbergia > Dalbergia oliveri. The sequence continues at coordinate 30,195,272 of JAMLFY010000008.1, read as the reverse complement.
AAACTTAAAAGAGTATTACTAGAAATCACTCTTTGAATAGAGTAGATGTTACAAATTGAAGCCCTATAAGGTTTCTCAAGAATAAGACAATTTGGCCAAGTATTGATCTCAAAGATTGATGATTGATAATGATTGAACAAATGATCTTTGTAGTATGTTTCTGTGTGTTAAGAGTGTTAAAGTTTGGTATTTATAGAAAACAATGTGTAAGCCGTTGTGGATTAGCCTCAAGAGATGTGTCTCTTCAAAACATACCTTTTTGCAAGTTTCTGGCCGTTGTAATCGATTACACAACATTGTAATCGATTACATAGTTCAAATTTGAAAACTAGCAACGGTCACCATTTGGTAATCGATTACTTTATCATGTAATCGATTACACACATGAAAATTCAAATTCTATATATAAAATCAGCATGGTAATAGATTACATTATGTTGTAATTGATTACAGCCCTTCTTTAAAAACAATCTTTATCATTCAGAAAACATTTTTAAGCTTTATTTAAATATTTCCTTTGATTAAAACTTGATCAACTCAAAAATGGCCAAATAAACTTATCAAATAAAACCTTTTGACAAAAAGCTCTAAGTCCTAACTATTCAAACCCTTTAACTTGATCACTTTGTTTGTTCTTCTTTAAGAACTCCATGTCCTTTTTGCTTCTATTCTCTTTGTTGTGCTTGTTCATTGGCATCATCAAAACCTACAACGTGAATTCACAATAACAAATTAATTGTTAATTATTATTATTAGAAGACATATTATGTAGTAACTTTTTGATATACCAAATGCTATATATTGCAAGAATATCAGTAATTTAAAAGGTGGCAATCTTTTTTGAGTGATAATATAAATTATCTATAATCTTCTTGTGCTGAGTGTTGAAACACTACCTTAGAGTCTTTTTGAGGTGTTGAAGTCTTGTAGTTTATTGTAGGGATTTAATTGGAATGCATTAACAGTGTAAATATTTTACACATTTATTCAATCATATGATGACATATCAGCAAATATGATTATTTTTCACCTCACACTACTTGAAAAGTTATATGAAAAAAGAGATTTAATTGGATAACTGTATAAAAATCTTTTATATCATTAGTGCATCAAAATTAAACTCTGATTGTGTTGATGACAACATGCTAGTATGGGCTTTTAAATACCCATGAGTAATGTGGATACCTGTGAAAATGTTAGGTTACGTACTTCCGAAGTTCACTCAACTCACCGTAACATCCTACTATGCTGCCTCAAGCGCCTCCCATTATGGAATCTCACTTCTCACCCGGCATATTGAAGAAGTACAGTTCTTCGTAAACTCAGCCACTCAAGAGGCTCTGATAATTCCTTAAAGATGTAATTACAAGGAAATACATTGGCAATTTTGTTTACATTATTTATCTACTCAGCGAGTATACTACCGTGATGTTTAGGATTTTTATGACGTATTTATTACTTCACAGGAAAATGCTAATATTGTGGATGTTTCTTTATATTTTAATTAGTATTAGTTATCTCCGTTATTTAACGCGTTTGTTTTCATTTTCTTCTTTAAAATTTTTTATGAATTTTCTCATTATTTTTATGTGATTTGTATAAATAAATGTTATTTTATTTATTAGGATACTGTTTATTTTTGTTTTCATAAAAACATATCATAACAGCTTGGTAACTTCAAAATTAAATTGACAATTGAAGTGTGTCGAAGAGGATTGAAAATGTGCAAATGTATATAGACCAGAAGAATGGTTTTGCTATGATAGACTTAGGATTTTAATTGCATAAATTAAAGTGATAGGATACTTTTATGAGCCTCAGTTATGGCAGTAAACAATTTTCAAAGTGAGTTAACCTTATTTGAACATTTAAATTGTTTTAGAAGCCTGAAATATCTTTAATCAAGTAACAGTTCTAACAGTAGAAATAAGAATCTTGAAATTGTAGTGATAACTTATATTAATTATTATGACTAGCAAGGTTTTATATTGATATTCAATTATATGCTTCTATTTGTAAAACTGTTAAAATAGTGGATGGTTGAGTTAAATATTTTTATTGATGTAATAATATATAATTAAATATTTGTGTGAAAAAAAATTTGCATTGAGGATGTGCTTACAAATTAAATTCTTATTTTTTTTTCAAATGTATTGTAAGCCAACGTCTATATTTTTTTCAAACATTTTTCAAATTTTCGCTTTGAATTAAGTTAAATTTTTACAGGAATTTTCAAATTAAGCTCCTGTAAGCAATTCAAAGCGAGAATCATATACACAAATATAGACGTTGACATGCATGATTAATTGTGAAAGAAATCAATAAAACTTTTATGATAGAGATTGAGTATATTCGGATAAAATGAAGAAAATCTTGACCAAAAAAAAGATAGAACAAAGGAAAAGAGCACAAGGGCAGGTTTGGGTGTCGGTTGTTTTTGTTTCAAGCCAAGGGCAAAGGAATTAAAGCAAGAAAAGAGAGTGAAGTAAAGCTATTAAATAGTGGTATTGGAGTGAAACACCTCTGTGAGCGATACACTATGAGGATGGTATGAAACACAATCTGTGAGTGATACACTGCGAGGTTTTATGAGAAAAAACATTTGGAGAGGATATAAATAATTGTGTTTTGGCTTGTACATTACAAAAAGAGGAATCATACTCTTGGTGGGTGTTGTTTATCTGTTGTTTCTCGCAGATGTTTTGATGACTGATAATGCATAGCTCTCCTTCGGAGGGTTGCACCGAATGAAGACAGCACTACCAAGAGAAAGAGTGAAACACATGAGAGGCTAAATTATTGCGGGAGGGTGTTGAAAAGTGAGAGATATAATGTGCCAGTTGAGAGATACACTGTGTGATGAGGGTGAGACATATTGAGAGGGATACTTTGTGAGCTCGAAACAGGATAGGTGTCATGATCAGTGAAGTATTCCATATGGATGTTCTGTGGCGTGTGTTGTGTGTGTGCATCTTGTATGAGTGTGCGTTCTTTTTTTTCTTCGTGGAGTTCTTTGGGGTGTGTTGTGTGGCTATGTGTGTGTGTTGCGTATGTGACCTATAGTGAACCTTACATAATTTGTAATCTTAATCTTGGTACTGCATGTGAATAGGTTGAGAATTGTTTGAAGCTTCTCCCAGGATGCTCTATACTATGAAAATCCTGATGGTAATGCCAAAAGGGATGGATTAGTGTATTTATGTTCCAGACAAATAGGTCCAATGAAGAGTAATTAGTTGGCATGTTAAATTAGCTCTATATTGCTGGTGAAGAAGATGCTCTCCAAGCTATTCGACACGTGCAGTTTTTTCTCAATTTTTTGGTTGCTGTCCTCTTGGGATGTTGTCGGTATGGATATCTTCTTTTTCCAAACAGGAGATCCTTACATGGGTTTTTCTTCATTGTGTAAAGAGATGCTTGGAGGTCTTAGTCTGGGAATCAAAAGTTATATCTATTGTTTAGTAGGAGTGAGACGTGATATGAGGGGTGGATATATGATGTAATTGCATTTGAGAATTACTCTCTTATCTTGGTCTTTCCTTTTCTTGAGGAAATCAATTTACTTGTCTAAAAAATAAAAAACAAAGAAAGAGCACAACTTAGCATGATTTGATGAGAAAAACCGTACTTAAACTGAACAATATAAAAAATTGATGCATCATGACTTTCTAGGCATTCATGACCTGGTATGTAAGAAGAAAACTCGCCTCATAACTTATGCATTTGTAAGTGTGATAACTTCAAAATCTATTATTGAAAACAGAAGTATATACTGAAAAACAATAGAAAGATATGAGAGTTTACAAATTGTGGAGACTGGAGAATGTCAATAACACTGCATGGTGTAGCATTCCATTACGACAAACTCATGGACAATGATATTGAAATATATCTACAAGTATATATTTACAAATTTTATGGTTTTAATAGATGAATCTGTGAAATGGTTACATGTGTACTCATTATCATCTCACAACCTGAGCTTGCAATATCATTTGCATAAATTAATTTATTAAGAGCCCAAATTCTTGATTATCAAATTAAAATATTTATCTTGATGATTCTAGTGAATTTTCTTCTCAAGTTTTTAATATCTATAGGCTAACAAAAAATGTTGAACATCCAATTACTCATATTCATGCATAGAAAGAGTTGGCTAGCATAATTAACGCATAAAAGACATTTAGTTAATTACTAGACAATTTGCTCATGAAAACAAATCTTCCAATTTCTAGTTAAGAGCATACTATTTTATATATTGCAACACACATTTGTATAAGGCCAACAAGTTGCCATTAATTATCTCCCCGAAAACTATTTTGGTCTAGAGCCGAACATTTCCCATTTAAGAACTATGGATGTACAATATATGTCCTAATTGTCCCATCTTATCCCTTCGAAAAATGGACGCCAAAGAAAATTGGGAATACATGTTGGATGATCTCTCCTACAGCCCAAGATCTTGAAATACAAATAGGAGATGTCTTTAAGATCAACTTGTAGATTGCCAATTTGATGAAATAATGGTTCCAACATTAGGGGTAGAGAGTAGATAGTTGGCAAAGAAAATAAATTGGAATGCATCATTCTTCCTTCTTTAAATCATCACACAAGGCAATGTAAACTAGATGTTCAACAAATTACACATTTGCAAATAATACAAATGATTTGGAATATGCATTCTCTGATATAAAGGATAACTAAATCCTATATATCAGTTGAAAATACCTCAATTCGAATTGATGCCCTTGTTGGACAATTGGCAATTGCAAAAAAATCACATGCCAATCGTTGTAGATACTCGTTTCCAAAGATTAAAATCATCAAAAAAGGAAGAGGGGTAATGAGACAAATGATATTATGGAGACAAATTATACCCTTCTTTTTGAAGAATAGAGACATAGTAAGGATGCTTATGGTAGTCCATAATTTTGACATAATTGAAATGCAAAAAAACGTTTAGTACCTAGAAATTATCAAAATGTTAAAAATGATGAGATCTCAACAAATTATTCTCTCAGGAAAATTATGGAATCGAGGAAAAATTGATGTCGACAATATATGTTCAAATAATGTAGTGCTAGACATTATGCTTGAAAATGAAAATCTTGAACTATTTATTGTCTAAATATCGATGAATAAATGATTGGTCAAAATAACAAGAATCCTACAGGCTAAACTTGACTTACTTATTAAATATGAAATTTTTAGATTTACAACCCGGACACCTGGAAGGTGTAAAACATATGGGATACATATGTGTAACTAAATGAGAAAAATAAAGTTGGAGGTCGACGTGGTATATCTATGACTTGATTGTATATTCTTGAACATATGTTATATGTGTGTGTATGTGTGTTTTTTATCTACCAAGTATATTTATTCTTAATTTCTGTTTTGATCCATTATATTATTCTGTAATGTATTTATGAAGAAATTTATGACCATGCTGATCTTAATTGATGTGTAAGTTGATTATTGGGGCTCTCAGAAGTTCCCATAGTATATCTAAAGAAAGAGTTTGAGATGAAAGATCTCAAAAAGAATAATGTTTTATCTTGTTTGCAACAAACGTTAAAAAGCAAAATGTTTGCTTATCAATCAATTTATACAAAAAAAAAAACTCTAATCAGATTTTATATGGATAAAGTATATATATGTTCTGGAAGTGTATTAGCAAGATATAGAAAATTTATCAAGCCCACTTAGAGGCAAATATCAAACAAGTCATTTATATGGAGAGATGTAGTCATATCATGGATATCCTCAAAATGGACTATAGTCACTGCTCCTTCAAATCATGTAGTGATATGTGTTGAAATATATGAAGTAAGTCATGAATGTTCTAGCTAAGGGCAATGAATCAACACGTTCAAATGATCAAGTCACCACCTACTCCTTTGGAGAAAGTGGTGCACAAATCAGGATGCAATGGTTATGAAATTTTAAGTGATACTTTAAAGAGGGTGAGAAATACCACATTGTTGTTTTTCGTCTATCGAAGTTTTTATTCCATTGGATTTTTCCTTTATCGATTTTTAATGAGGAAGTTCCATCATGAGGATATTGTACTATTTTTCCTTTACTAAGATTTTTTCTCAATGAGTTTTTTCTTAATAAGGTTTTAACAACGCATATCCCTGATGGATAAAGGATGAGTGTTGTGAAATATTATTTGGATATGGATGTCCTTATCTTTAGTTGATTCTTGATTTGATTTAATAGAATCCATTGCGATTTTATTTGATTTTGTAGCTCTCACCTTTTAGCTATAAATAGCCATTTTGGATTCTTCATGTATTATAGCATTAAGACTACCAATAATATTATTCGCTCTTATATTCTTCATTATTCTCTCCATTATTATTGTTTCACAACACAAATAACTTTTAATACTATTTTTATTTTGTTTTCTAATTCAAAAATGAAATATTAATATGCAACAAAAAAATTAAAATAAATAGATTTAAAATTTTACTATTTATATATTTAAATCATTTTTTTACTTTAAATTTTGTAACAAAGTAGCATGGAGAGAGTTTACCTGGGACTAACAGACCACATTGAGTTTTTACTTTCCTTTGATAGCAATGAATCCATGATGGAGGGTGGAGTATCTACAAGGACTCCACTTATTTGTGTGAGTGATATGTATGCATTTAGATACGTATTTTATACCCTATTCTTAGTGTCATAGCTCTTTTTTATGCTTAATTGTATGCAATTGCATCATACTTGAGTTTGGACATTGAGTTGACCACTAATAAGAATTTTCTATGTATTTGTACTTATGGCATTATTTTGTGTTTTGAACATAACTGGACTTATAGATCTCTAAAATTTGCATTCTTTGGATTGTAGAAAAGTTAAAAGGATTATATACAACTTTCGTAAAGAATTTTAAATTCAGATTGGAAGTCTAGCTTGGCAAAATAAGCCTAGAAGCTAGAATTAAGGTGCTGAATTTTTAGATTGGGCATGCTTCAATAATCAGGGCTTATCTCCATCATTCAAAGTTCAAATAAGGCAAATAAGGAATCCATTTTGAAGAGAAGAAAAAGATCTATGACTTTTATGAAGACACTAAGAGATAATTCAATTATTTCAAAGGTCAAAACTTGACAGCACTGCTATAGTGGTCAATCATTGTTATGGCGTCTAGAAGAACAAAACCTTAAAACGCACCAAACACCGTTGTAGTGGTCTAAAACCACTTGGTAATATGAAGGATGAAACCTCAAGCTACACTAGTAGGCTTTTATTATTCCATTTTTACCCTAGTATTCTTTCCTTTTTAGTAATTTTAATGATGTAATAAATTAAATGGGAAGTGTGGCTAACTCAGGGATTACCTCATTTTAGAGAAACATTACCTTACTTCCCTCTCTAGAATTCTCTCCTTCTCTCTAGGTTTTCATCTTCTCCACTTCTCTAATTCTTCTCTCAATTTCTCTATTCATTTTATTATTTTGTCTTGTAACCTCCATCATGGAGGAGTAGTCCTTTTGTTAGCTTAAGGGATTCAAGAGCTAGGTATTTGTGTTTTGAAACATTGACTTTTAATGAAGTTCTTGGTTTGGTTTTCTAATCTCTCTTGCTTTGTCCTTCTTGTAACATGCTTATTTTGATTCAATATGTATGTTATGAGGAGTACCTTGGTTGTGTGTATGAATCATGATTTGTAGAGCATGCATGATTGAGTGAGTTAGTAACATGCATATTGTTTAAAAATATTTGAATTGATTGGCACGTAAATCTTTATCAATCCACTATAATGAGATTTTTTTTTTTTGGTTCTCTGGAATTACATTATCGCAATGAGGTTTGAACCTAGAACCTCATGCATTCCACCCAAACCCTCGCACTAGACCAATCCACTATAATGAGATGATTATGCTTGCCAAATATCAGCATGTTTATGAATCAACCAAAATAGCTCCCCCCTTCTCTTTTAAACAAGCTATTTTAGATAAATAATCATGTTTGGTAAATTTAGCAAAATAATTTAAGCTGTTTTGTGTGGGTAAATGATCCAGCTCCTTTAAAATGAGAAAATTCGATAAAATGAAAAAAGGTTAATTACCCTTTGTGATCCAAGGTACATATCTAGGAGCAGGTTCTGTATAGCCTGAGTTTCCCGAGACTCAGGGTCCTTGAATTTGGCTAAGTGAGGATCCTACATCTCATTGGAGGGCTATATGATAGAACCATATTCTTGGAATCAAAAGTCCCTAATGGTTCCTAGAGGGAAAATAAGTTGAAGAGTGATTTTTAATGAATTTTATCAAACCTTTAAGTGTTTCGTTTTTAGCCCACAAGTTTAGAAATCTCTGAAATTTTCTGATTTGAACTAAAATCCAAATTTTGGATTCTGAAGTTGTTGGGATTTTAATATTTTAGATATTTTATTTGAATCCAATGGGGTATTTCCTTATTTACATTTATGTTTTAAAGTTAATGGGAAATAAATGATTGAAATGTAAATAAGTGAACCTCCTGGAGACCGCCCAGCGGTCATGGGACCGCCAAGGCGGTAGCAAAGGCCCTTGGAGAGAAAAACCTGGAGACCGCCAAGGCGGTCAAGAGAGAGTGCGGTCCAGGCTGGAAAGAGAGGACCGCCCAAGGCGTCATTCCACCGCCCAGGCGTAATTGCACGCCCAGGCGGTGAAAAGTTTATAAAATCCGTGTTTCGGGCTAGACGCGAGAACGCGTTCCCTTCTTCTCCTTCATCAATTTTCTCTCTCTCTCAAATCTATCATTTCCAAGCTTCAAGGTAAGTATATGCTGTTAGATTATGTCTTTATTTCTTCATAATCTTCGATTTGGACCGATCATTTCTTTCATTGTTATCAGTGGGGGTCCTCCTCCAATTTTGTTAGAATAAGGATAGAGCCCTCTAGAGATTATTAGAGTTTAATCTAGAGTTATAATTGCTCTATGGCAGTTGTTGGTGCCATTCCAAGTTCTCAGTTGTGGGGCCCACATACTCCCGACTTCAACGGTGAGTGGGTTCAGATCCTATGATCCTTATGTTGATCATTAGAGTTAATTTCAGGAAATTATGACGTGGCCATATGATATTAGAAATGAAAGCATGAAATATATGTTTTTGAAACTCATGGGACCATTATTGTTAAAAATGATTTTTATTAAAGAGCAAGAGTATGAATATGATTATATTTAGAGATTTATGAAATATTATGATGATTTCCAGAGTAGAGCACAAGTATATGATAGGGTTTTTAGAGAAATAAGTATTTTTATGATACTAGAAGTATGGAATTCAATATGATTCATAACAATTGCCAGATACATATTGTGGGCTGAAATGGAATGCCTGAAAAGAGGTGATCCCTTGGACATGATTTCATAGTCACAGTTATGCTAAAGTTCAGATTGTTAAAGTCATTGAGACCAAAGCTTTCAGAGTTTCAAGAGTTTTCATGTTTAATAATTATATATATATATATATTAGAGATTTTATGATTTCAAGAATAGAGTTTTAAGAGAAATGATTAGAGATGTTGTAATGATTATATGAATTTCAAGAATTTATTGATTTTATATACTAGAGCTTGTGAACTCTAGGATAGAAGACTTTGAGAAAAGATTTAGATTTTGATTGAGTTAGACGGTGGCTATAGAAGAAAATACGTGTTAATTAATCCGTTAACCTTGGTATACCAAGTTGCCCATAGCTAGAGAAATTAGAAATGGGACCTAGAGTGCCTGAGGTTTAGAGATATTGTTATGTCACATGAATTGTGCATAACCGAGATTTTGTTTCTTAGTAAGAGTCCTGTTATTTATGTTTTTAGAATATTGATGCTTTTAAGAGAATATTTGATTTAAAAGTTGTTATGTATATGTACAGAAAATGATTTCTCGATAGAGAAAGAATTTAGAGATATTTTCCATGAATATGATTTTCAAGAGATATTGTACTAACCAATAATGATTATATATGATTATTTATGTTCTTGGTTGTCCCATGAGAGGGTTATGGGTGAGGGCCCTGCCATTGAGTTTTAGATGAAACTCACCCCTCTCCTTCTTCCATTAGATAATACGTTAGCTGTGATCGGGTCCTTTTGATCCACCTCCTTCCCAACAGGAAGATCCATTGGCGAGCTTTACTTCAAGAGTGAAGTTGCATGTGGTATTTTGTAAGAAATAGAGTGCTCCAGTGTACATTGCGGAGTGTCCAAACCATTAAAATAATGCATGTTTTGTATTTTCAAGATTATGATTTTTATAGTTTATTTGGTATTAAGAGCAACTGAGATGTTTGTATTAGAGAGATAAATATATGTATATATCTAGAGCTTGATTATGAAAGTAATTAAAATGATTTAATTTCCAAGGAGCTAGAGATTTATATTCAGAACGAAATTATGTTTTGGAACTGATTTTATTAAATATGCATATAGAAAGACTCAAAGGTCATTAGGGCACGTAGATGGATTTCCCCATTGTCCTCATGTTCCCAATTCGGGTCGTGACACCCTTAGATCATTTAGTGGAACCTACACACATTGAAATTTATTAATCTAAGGGTGGTTGATCTCTCACTTCTCAATGTATCTACCTTCTTACTTTAGATGAGCTAAATTGATAGATAAAAAAATTGAAAAACAATTTATAATCATAAGCTTTTTTTTTTTTTTGAAATTTGTTATTATAAACAAAAATTGATTATTTTAAAATCATAATATTTTTACCCAATTAACTCTAAACATCAAATAATATATAATACAAACAAATTATTTCATACTATTTTATAGTAATTTTTCATATAAAAGCAATTTTTTTTCATGCAATCCAAACAAAAAGATTATTTTAAAATCATTTTTTAGCTAAAGTATCCAAACATAAATGAAAGGGATTGCCCTCCTTTAACCACATTTTAATGTACAAATTTCTTATTTCATATAGTACTTGCAAAGCAAACGAAGTAGATGTGTAATACACTTGTTTTAAAAAAAAGACTAAATTTTTTTTTTGTAAAACAAGGTGTCAGTTATCCTTATCTGTCATTTTGGGTTTGAATTTCACTAAGTTTGGATCCTACACGTCCTTGGAGGGCTATATGATATAATCACTTTCTTGAATTCAAAGGTCTCTTGTAATTATTTCCAAGATGAAAATAAGTTAAAGGATGATTTTTAACGAATTTTAGAAAAGTTTTAAGCCTTTCATTTTTAACCTACAAGTTTATAAAATAATAGAAATTCCTGAATTTAAACTAAAACCCAAAATCTGGATTTTGATTGATTGAGATTTTAATTTTTATAATATTTTATTTGAATCCAAATTGGGGTACTTCCTTATTTATATTTATATTTTAAAGTTAATGGACAGTAAAATAAATGAGTAAAATAAGTGATACAACACACAACACCCTCTAATATACCCCAAACACACCCACTTTGCCCTCACTTCTTTCTATTTCTCTATTTTCGAAAACAAAACAGGAGGAAGCACCTCCTCCCTCCATTCAATCTCTCTCTCAATTTTAGCTTAGCACTAGCCACCACCAATGTCGCCGCCGTCACCGTCACCCACCGACACGACTCCTTCATGTTGTACGCCAAGAGGAGCATCCTCTCCCTCTCTTTTGGTGGTTCAAGGTTGTTGCTTCAATCTCTTGAGGATAGCATCACCCACTTTTTTTCTCTTCCTTCCTTCAGCTATCAAAGATATAATGAAGCTCAATCTTACTTCCAATTTCATGGGTTAGCTAGGTTATGTTATGGGTATAGGATTAGAGCTCTAATATTTAAAACCTAGGTTATATAATTGGGGATTTATGGTGTTTAGACTAAGTGCAGAAAATTTTGGTTCTAAATGCTAATTAGTGGTTATGTGATGATTTTTGTGGCGTTGATACTCCTGAGAAGCAACCTGTCTACTCTACCATGACATAGGCTTGGAGCACCACATTCTTGAATTGTGTTGTGAGTGAATAATGTGTTTATAATTAATTGGTATTTAGTTCTATGTATTTAATATCTATATTGCATATTTGTTATCTATTTTGCACTAGCAAGTCAAATGATTTTCTTTCATATTTTCGTCTTGAAAGTTGCATTTATTAGTTCAAGTACCCTTTAAAATTGTTATGTTTTAAGAATATGGAATGAGATTTAATAGCCAATATCGATATTGAGATATGCACTCTACATGATTTGATACAATGTTATGTATTATTATATTTGAACTAGATTATGGGGCAAGTATATTTTTGGAATGCTTATAGTTTTGGATAAAAGCTCCATAACTTGATTTTCTTAAGCAAGGTTGATTGATAACCAAACATAGTTTTAATTTATCCTTTTTGCACCTAAAGAGATTGAAAACAATTGCATTCTTTATGTTTTGCTATGTGAATAGATGAATGAAACTTGAGCTTTCCTTTATGTGAAAAATTGATTTTTAAAGGAGGTATCATTGACAGAAACCGTTGCTAACAACGGTGGCGTTAGCCTTGGTGCACCTTAAGATAGACCTCAACTGGCAGGGAGTTGCTAGCCATATGTTAGAGCCATACGGTATTATTAGGCACTTGGGATGAGTGAGATGGCCCAGATGTTTTGTAACCACTTAGGATGAGTGCGAGGGCCGCCAAGTCTGTGGGATCGATTTTGGACTTTGTTCTGACATAGAGACCTCCTTGTTACTTCTTATGCATAAATGCCATGATTCTATTTTATCCTTATAAGAGATTTGTATATTGATTTTATACTCACTTAATTTGACAAATGACTTATAATTACATTCATTCTTTTAACCATCCTATTTGTTTGGAACTCATAGGAACCTAAATATATTATTCCTCACTGAGTTTCATAACTCACCTTGTGGTTGTTTCCTCTATTACAAATTTAAGTGTAGCTTCGAGTTCCACTTTCCCGCTCAATAGGATTGATCTACTACCTTTGGTGAGCCCAACAATGGTGTATGGGCCATTATTTTATAGTTTCATGTCTCTTACTTTTATGACAAATCATATATACTTAGATGCTCCATTTGATCACTAGGGACCAGGGTTGAGTTGTGGCAAGATGGAAGTTACAAAAAGAGGAAAAAAATTTAAAATGTTTTAACATAAAAAGCATATTAAAAGAAATATTTTAATTTCTATGTACCGACTTTATCAAACTATTTTATTCAACCATTCAATTAAATAATCCCATGTGCACATTTTTTAAGAAGTATGTGTGAGACTTAACCATTGATACAATAATATATTATTAGATGACAATGTGAAAAATTTTTACTTGAAATTGAAAATATGGATTGAAGTGTCTATCAATTACTGTTACAAATAAGCAATTATTATTATTATTATTATTATTAATAAATTGATAGGTACTTGCATGCCTACCAATTCACATTTACAAAAAAAAATTAAAATGTATTATTTTTATTTATTTATTATATATTTTTATGCAATAAATAAGCAATTATTAAAAGAGTTTAATTTTTTTTGCATTGATAGTGTACAACTGTTGTATAATATCATTCAATCAAAATCTTTGATTTGGAAACTTATCAAGTTGTGCATATGAAAGCCAACTATGATGATTGATTATCAATATATGATTAGATCAGTATAAAAAACTTCCATTGTTAATGCATATAAATTAAATTTTTATTAAAATTGCTTTAATGGTACATCCGTCCGAAATTGTAGCCGTTAACAGTTTGCCAGCGCAGCCATCTTATTCAAAAAAGAAATTCGACCGTTAGTGAAATATTATATCTCCATTTCGTTGTAGTTGGTACTGTCTGCGGCCCTTTCTCTACCCCTTCTTCTGCTTTGAAGGGATACCAGATCTCTTCGGTTCCAACTTCCATCCCATTCCAGCACTAAAATGGTTAGCGACGACCAAAAACGGAGCCCCAGAAACCAAAAGAACCCTGAAACGGAGGGGAATGGCCAAAACCTGGACACCCTTTTCAGCCCGCGTTTCAAATCGGCGGCGGCTATGGCCGGTTGGGATGAGGAGGCTCTGCTGCTCGCGAGCCTCATCGTCGAAGACACGCCTGATAGGGATTTCAAGCACAAGAGGCGCTCTGTCTTGAACTCCAAGACACCACCCACCAATTCAAGAAGGTAGTGCCAAGTGCCAACCCCCTTGTGTGTGTGTCTCTTTATGTTTTTTCGATTAAAGATTGCACTTTGATTCCAATGTTGTTATTGTTCCAATTATGTTAATATTAGAGTGAATTTGATTTTGTATGTTCTCTTTGTTTAGGAAACGAAGAGCTCAGAGGAGTCCACAAGCAACCCCGGTGGCTGTTCTTGATCTTGATGAAGAAGAGACTCCTCGAAAGGGTTATCTATCTTGTCTCAAATGTTTTTTTGTTTTTTTTTGGGCGTTTTCGTTTCATGTGTTTCGTACTCATTCATGTGATCTTGTTAATGTACAGATAGTAGCGGTAAAAAGAAGAAAGAAAAGAAAACTTGTGGGAATGAGGCGCGTAAAGTAGAAGGGAATGAATTGAACGAGGAGAGATCTGGTGTCTCTTCTTCCAGTTTAGCTCTTTCCTGCATTGATAAGCTCAGGGAGGAGCTCTCCTGCGCGGTAAGAGTCTGGTTCAACAAATACGAGGCGAGTGATGTTTGTTTAGGGGTGTTATCATATGATGATATTTGATTTGCTTCTGCAGATTTGTTTGGAGATATGCTTTGAGCCAAGTACCACTCCTTGTGGTCACAGGTACATTTCAAATCAAAGACAAAAACACCACAGTTGTCTGTATTTCTTATTGGGAAAAAAATTGAATTTGTGTTAGAAATTTTAGTTGGTTTTACCTGTTGTATAATTTTATGAATTCCCAGATTTCTGATTCAAGATCTCAAAATTTGCAGCTTCTGTAGAAAATGTCTTCGGTCTGCCGCAGACAAGTGTGGCAAAAGGTGCCCCAAATGCAGGCAATTAATAAGGTATTCATAAACGAAAAATGATTGTTAACTTTTTTTTTAATAAACAGGCCAGGCCACTCTATTTTTATCAAATTACTGCTTTAATTACTGTCATAAATTTTGACCACATTTTTCTAGCGATATAGCGTTTGGTCTGCTTATAAACTATCCTTAAAATTGCAGCAATGGAAGGTCCTGCACTGTGAACACAGTTCTCTGGAACACAATACAACTCCTGTTTCCGCAGGAAGTTGAAGAAGGAAAGCAACCGGTGCCATAAACAGTCGAGAAGCAGCAGCTCAGTGCGTGAGCCCAGAGACAGCGTTTTACAATAACCTAAGGAATGGGAGCACAGAAGCACCAGCTAGAGCATCAAACAGAGGTGTGAGTTCTAGGAGAAGTGGTGGGGTGGTGGCAACAACACAGGACGAGGATGATGCTGCAGCATTGGCTAGAAGGTTGCAGAGAGAGACTGGTGGTGGTAGTTCAAGGAACCAAAGAGGGAGGTCATCAAGAAGAGGGATTTCTAGAGGCCAGGATGAGGATGCTGCTTTGGCTCTGAGGTTGCAGAGAGAAGAGTTCATGCAGGCTTTCAGGGGAACCCAGGAACACTCCAGCAGACCCTCGTTAACTTCAGCTAGAGCAAATTTGAGGGCCCTGGCATCAAGAGCCATGGATCTTCGCATTAGAGATCGAAGAGTATGAAAAATTTGCCTCTTTCCTTTTCTTTTTTCTTTTTTTTTCTTCTTTTTTTATAACTTTAGAATTTGCATTGAGGATGATTGATGTAATCATACATCATATTAAGTTTTCGAGAAATGTCAATAATCTTGTACGATCTGTTGTGATTAGTGTTAGTTTCTTTTTTTTATTGTTATTTTAGATTGAAATTTGGACACATTAGAAAGATATCATAGATAGTGTTTTTTTTTTTTTTTAATTTTTTGCAGAATCATAGACAAAGTTGATGTGACATCTATTGTAGACAAGATGATAAAATCTCACCTTAGATAATTTAGACATGTGCCTTCAAAAGCCCAAATAAGAATAGTAGATTTAATGGAAGATAGCCTAGGAGCTATAGCAACTTAGCATATCCAATGACTCAAGAAGCCTGCACACTACTACATATGGTAGAAAAGATTGTAAAATCTCATTTTAAGAGTGTTTGAAATGATTAAAAAATTTGAAATGATTTGATTTGTAAATCAAATCTTTTATTTTGATCTTTAAAAAATAAAAAGGTCATGAAAATTCTTTTATTTTGAAGTCCTATCAAATTTAATAGAATGAGTGAAATTAATTTAATTTTAAAATTTGATGACAAATCTAGTCAATTCAATTACATTCTTTACTCATTCCAAACACAATCTATTATATCTTCATTTTCCTCGGCCAATGACAATTCCAATCGCCAAGCAATTTTGCCTCGATTGGAAGTGTCTGAGACCAACGAATAAGCAAGATGGTGACAGGGTTGATGGTGTTTAGGTTAGTGGAGGAGGTGTTGCCTATGTGACACTTAGCACTCAAGTCACATTTCACATATGTTCTAACCTATGATTGTTAGCTCAGGAATCTTCAGAAAGCGTTATTGCAATATGTTTTGAATGATAACATAACCATTTTAAGGAAAACATTTGAGGAACAACTAATATATTCCTTGAGTTTCTTGAAATAGCAACAGGTTTCTTTAAACATAATACGACTCTTAAAGCGAAATAATTTCACTTTACATGTGCAAACATGATTTATCGTTTAATGATAGGAACTAAATGGAAGTGAAAATCATATCGTGAAATGAGTGAATGCATGCTTAACGAATTGAAGAAAATCAACATGTACAAGAAACCAAAACGCGATCTTCTAAAAGTACGCTTGAAGTAACAATAGCAATCCATATATGAAGCATATGTGTTCTACACCCTTCAATCATCATGATCGCAATCATAATATCATCAACAAGCTCTAATTGAAGTATGGAAGATCAAAAGACTTTCCAAGGAACTGTACCATGCTTCAAAGTTTACTTTACAGTGAAACAATGCACTCTATAGGAATAGGGAAATTTGAAATTCAAATTTGAAGTCAAACCGAGTTATAAATGACATGCTATATCTTCTGCTAACTTGGTCAACCACTCCAACTTCTAGAAGGAAATATTCAGAAACCTCATTAAGAAAAAATAAAAAATAGTTTCTAACGATAGTCTCAGAACCACTATTTCACAACGCTTTTGCAACGTTCTACACAAAACGAGTTACTCCTCTGACTGCATTCAAGACACAAAAAGATGATCAACACGTGTCACTTAGAAAATAGATCAAGGGCAATAATCATAAAATGAGGACCATTGATAAATAGAGATGTTGAGTATTCAAAGATTAAAAAAGGGACTTTGTGAAGAACAAGTGCTCATACGTTGCAAAAATTTCTCCTCATCCTTGTAAAGTTTATTACATCTCGTAATTAGTTTTCTTGTTAAAAATCTTCTTTCTATGCTCTTAGTAGATAACACATTCTTCCAAGGAAGAATCATAGAAAGAAGTCATTAAAGTTTTTCCAGGTCTGTTATTGTGTATCTTACGAACTTGAGTGTAGGTTAGTTTTAGTGGCAAACCCAAACACAAACTTTTATATCCTTCCCAGGAGTGATTGGAGTGAGATAGCTTGGAGAGGCTAAGTAAAAACTACTTGCAATGTGACAGGAGAGTGAATTACTGGTAAGTTTAGCTTGGAGAGGCTAGTGAAAGACTATTCGTTAGCTTGGAAAGGCTAGTTAAATACTAATCAAGGTTAGCTTGGAGAGGTTTGTCAAAGACTACTGATTTGTAATAGCAAAGTGTACTTACTGGTCACTGGTTCAACTTGGGAAGGCTGTGAAAAACTACTTCATTTGTGACAGTAGAGTTAGCTATGGTCACAAGTAAGAACTTGAGAAGGCTCCTGACCTTCTATTTGAGAAAGGTTTTTTAGTTCAAACTCAACAGTTGATAAGAACTGGATGTAGGTAGGTTGGCTAAACCAGGATAAAATACTGTAGGATCTTTTTCTCTTTAAAATCCTTTATATTATCTATTTTGTGCTTATCATATTGTGTTTGCTTTATCATCTTATACGAGCACTAATCTTATTCATTGTGGTTTTAGAAAGTAGGTTTCTAAAGTATCTAACGCTATTTTCCCTGCACTTTAAGCATAACTCTTGTTAGCAATTTATTTATGTTTTCAGAAATCAAAAGAAAGAAAGAAGAACGAAGGATTCAACCCTTCCTTCTCGTGCGCTTTCTCCCTACAACGATTAGTGGCTTGCCTCTAGGAGTTCTGACCTTGATCTTCATGTCCTTGGCGTTGGTAAGAAAAATCCTAGGTAGGGGACCTTGTGATTAGGATAAGTGAACATCATATCTTATATATCTTAGGAGGAAAACTCCATCTGTTGTAATAGACTAGAGGTTATCTCTTTGTATTAGGTCCCTATATTTCGATTACTTTGTCTCACTTGGCCAAGCTATAAGGTCCATTTGTTTGTTCAAGCCCTTATGGGCCAGGCCTCAAAACTCATCAGGCTAGCTATCTTTGGAGACCCTAGTTTGCATTAGACCGAGCCAGGTTAGCAAAGATAATGCTCGGTTCAACATGTTATATCAAAACTATATTCAAACAATGACTAATAGAATAGTGGATATGGTGATATTTTCTATTTTCAAGCTATTTATCTAATGACAAGAACTTCTAGAGGACTAAGATTGGTTTGGTAATACTCTTAGATGGGTGCTCTAGTTAATGGAAAACATAAATTAATTTTTTCGTTTGGTAAATTAAGAGGCGTGGTGCTTACTCCAAGCTTTTAAAAACTAGGGTATTTTTTAAAGCAACTTATGGGGTGTTTTTCAGACCTTTTGTCATGGCCCGACTAGGAAATGTGATCGGTATGTGAGGAATCTCATTCTCTCAAGCCTCGTAACTTTAATCTCTTTATATGCATAATATATACTTTTCATTTTAAAACATAACTTTATCTAAATCTTTATTTAAAACTTGATATCTGGAATCATAAAACTAAAATACTTTATATATGAAGCTCTAAAACATCTTAATCATACTCTAAAAATCAATTTAACATGTAAATTGAATCGTAAATTCATATATAGCTTGTTAAATTTTAATCAAACTCCACAAGTTCAAATCCATACTTGTAAACTGAAAACATTTACATAACTGTCCAAATACTAAAATTAAATACATAATCTAAAATAATGCATGGCTTCGAACTACATGCACATCTACTAGAGTACTCTACTCAAATAAGACTCTAAACTAAGCTTTACTCCAAAGTAAGACTCGCCACTAAGAATAATTCTTCTGCCAAATGGGAGGCTGAGCAACATTTGTACCCTAACTATGAGGAGGAAAGGAGAGGGGTGAGTCAACGGACTTAGTGAGTGAGGTTTCACCTTCACCCACATGGGACAACCAATGAACATATAATATGCAATATACATGCAATAATTATAAATTGTTGGATATTTATATGCACAACTATGTAGAAAGATATTTCTGTGTTTATAAATTCATAGAACAACATCTCTAATTTCTTACTCTAACAAGAAATCATTTTCCATACATGTAAACCATAGCTCTTAAGTCAAATATTCTCTAAAAGCATCAATAATCCCAGAAAACATAAATAACAGGATCCTAATAGAGAAACATGGATCTCAGTTATACATGTCAACCATGACATAACAATTCTCTCCTTGTATCTCCCAAGGATCTAAATCGAACACCTATCTAGGTTCCATATTCGCTCTATGAGATTGCCTCCAAGGACAACTTGGTACCAAAGTTAACGATCATTTTTTCCAGCTGTTAACTCACTGTTCATTCTCTATAGCTATCGTCTAGTCTCTAAACTATAAAAACTAATTATTTCTCTAAAACTTTGTTCTAGGCTCTTCTAGGTTTAAAACTCTGTCATATAATTACTCTACTCTTGAAATCACAAAATCTTTGGATATATAAAATCATTTAACTATGAAAACTCTCTTGAAACTCTGAAAGCTTTGAACTCATATAACTATAACAACCAACTTTAGCATAACTTGACTGTGAAATCATGCCTAAGGATCACCCACTTGCGGGCCCTGCAATTGTTACGAATCATACTGAATTCCATACTTCTAAGTATCATAAAAACTAAATTTCTAAAATCTCATTTCTTGAGCTAACATCTTTTGTAAACTTGGTATCTTTAATATCATATTTGAAACATCTTGTTTTCAGAATCTTAAAATTCTGAAATCATAATAATATCTCTATTCCTGAAACAAAGTCATACTTTATTTGACATTCTTACTAATATATCTTAATGATATTCTAAAAAAAACATTTTGAAATCTCAAGTCTTGAACATAAAGATATCATAAACTCTTAACATGTTTAATAAAATAAAAACTTATTAAATCATATATTCTTGCAATAAATCTCTTAGAGTTGCACATAAAATATTTCCATAACATGTCATCTATCAATCATCGTCTCATGGTTTTGTAAAACTCATTCTTTCATACTATCATCATAAATCATAATTTTTTCTAGCTAGACATATTTATGTAAAATCAATTTCTACATTTTTCCCATCTCAAATTTTCATATTTAACAATCCTCATGCATAAAATATACTCATAATGCTTAAAAGTAAGGTCATGAGTTTGAACCTACTCACCGTTAAAGCTGGGAGTATGTGGCACCACCAACTTGACCTTGAAAGCTAGGAATGGCACCAACAACTGCCATAGAGCAACATGGACTCGTGATCAAACTCTAATAACATCTAGATAACTCTAAAACAACTCTAACAACATTGGGGAGCACCCACCCACTTGACAACAATGGGAGAAAACACAACCCAAACCATAGAACATGAAAGGAGAGAGAAAAGGAAGCATAAACCAACAATCAAACTCACCTTGAAGCTTGAAGAGGTGGATTTGATGGAAGATGAGAGTGGAGGGGAGGGAGAACACCTAAAGGGGTAAAGGCTTCAGTTCTTGCTTTGGAAAAGAGAAAACCAAATTGGGGTATATATGGGCTCATTAAATGAAACTCATCATTTGCACTTGTATTGATATTGGGTCCGCTTGCTCAAGCGAGCCCTTCAAGCAAGCCTTTTGGCTCATCTGTCACTGTAATGACCAAAACTCATTGCAGCGAGCCTTGTAAAATTCGACAGGAGCTCCAAGCTTTTCACCCATTGGCCCTTCATGCATCTAGAGCCTTCCCATCTACACGGGTGGATCCTGGGGAACCCTAGAACGGACGAAACTTGTCTGACACGTGTACACCGACTATTACATACTTCCCTCTTTAAAAGATTAGGTCCCCAAATCTAAAATTGAGTAACTAGAAGATCAAGGAGATGGAATACTTAACCCACTTGGGGTTTCAAGGGTGGGCCTGAATGTCTAAAACATATTGACATGATACATTGGTGTACTAGCTGATACTTAGGGAGATAGTGTCGTCTTGAAGGCCACTATTTCATTGCTCTAGCTAAGAATGCCATTTGTCACATTTGAACAGCTTTGCCTCCAAGGGCAGCCCTTTCCCAATTGGAGGTGACAACATGTCTTATCATGACACTTACAACTGGATGGCTCCGCCTCCAAGGGCAACCCTTTTCCACAATGTAAGTCCTAGGTGGGCATTTGTGCTCTATCGCCTAGTGCACATAAGCTCTTGAAGATAAGGGCTAAATGTCACTTGTGTCCTTGCTCTGCCTCTTTCTCTTATGTCGATACCAGCTAGACTACAGGGATTCCAGTCCTTTGTTCTGAACTCATCAATTCACGTGAGCATCATGCTAAGCATTCACATTCCTATGCTTCTAGCATGTATGCATGCAACACATCAATCACACACATCATACAAGTTCATGCAATAGAGACAACAACATGCTTCTTGCCTATTAACTTCTTACTATTTTTTTGCCAAGTCGTAACCTAAACATGACATGTTTCATTTAAATCCCTCTTATCTAGCTTTCATACATAGGTTAGAACCTCAAAGTCACTCTAACCATGTTTTTGCAATGCAGCTCAAGTAAAACTATCATAGATGCATATAGTGCTCTAATTCATGTCACCTAACCTTAAATTAATAATACTTTTGCACACATAACATAAAAGGAAACATTCTCCAAACAAAACATAACTAGTTAAAACATTTAATCTCAAATAAAGCCGTTTCCAAATTCTCTTTTTCCATAAAACAAACTAGTCGTGATAATGCAAAGTTAACATAACCTCTTTGAGAAAATCCTTCCATTTAGAATTTGCAAAACTTTTGGCCAAGAGCCTCAAGTATTCATAAAACTATTTTCAAGGATACTAACACGGTTCTTAAATCATATGCCAAGCTCATAAAACATCACAACGTGATAACACTTGAGAAACTGGATCTCGCTAAGCATGAACTTTTGATATCATGGGAAGCTATTCTACTCCTTATTCCAAAAGACATATTAGAATGAGCATGCATATGAAACTACATGCTTAACAAACATAAACATATAATTCATTCACCTACATCATTATGACAAAACATGCTAGATTCTCATAAGAACATGTAAAAACCATGCACCAGAGCTCCAAATGTCATACTATGCACAAGTACTCTCTAGTCCGATTCTTGGTCTATGAGGTGCAAGGCTAATTACTTACATGTTTGTTTATACTTACACATGTAGTCCTGAATTCTATTACTTCTTTAAGTCCTAATTTATCTTGACGGAATCAATTACTTATGCCTTGATAAAAAAATTTAATTACTTATTCATGCTGACTCTAATCATAGCAAGGTAACCTTCATAGCTTGCAACATTTTTACATCATGCTTATAATTATGAAAAGAAAACAAGAGATGACTAAAACATTCTAGTGCAATCCACACGCATAATCACTCACCATGAATGCTCAAAACTAGCCTAACAACTCATATTATGTTATTATCATACAAGGCATGCATACTATACTCATGGCATGCAAGGGCACAAGTTCTAATGCAAATTATGAAACAATACATTTTTAGAAACATGACATGCAAGATATTTATGGCATCCAAGATTGCTTCAAATAATTTCACACATAAGAAGAAAACAAACCATCAATCCTACAATATGCCTATATGCATGATTCGTGCTCTCTTTTACCTTCTATCTCAAGGTCTCTTTCATGCGAACTCTCTTCCTCTAGGGTATCGAGATATAATATAAGAATTCACAAAATTTATATAATTTTTTATAATTATTTGTATTTTATTTTGTATTTTACACTATTGCTAGTTTTATTAGGAATTAATTAACTAATGATTTATTTAACTATTTTTAAATTATTTTTTCTTTAAGCCTATAGGTTTGAATAACATGTCTAATAGAGTTATAGTGCAAGTTATCTTGAATGATTAATACATGAAATTGACAAATTTTGCATATTCAAAATTTTACTTAAAGTTACATATACTAGATAATTAATAAAATAATCATATAAAAAATCAGAATTTCCTTAATCTATTATCAAAACATGTTTTTACCTTATTTATATGTTATCTATTATTTTTATCAATTTTTTCTATAATTTTTAGTATAATATATTTTTACCTTAATTAGGTTTATTTTGAGTTAATTAAAATAATTAATTATCTATAAATAAAGTATATAAATTTTTTATATAGCCCATGTGAATTTTGAGTTATCCAATAAGATAAGAGAGCTCATCTTTGTTAAAATTTTTAGTCAAAGTTTGGTTGTTTTTTGAATAATTATGATAGGAAAGTTTGATAATTTAATTTTACTTTTCAAATATATATATTTTTATCTCCATGTGGCTAGTCTAGGTGTTAATTAATTGATTTAAGAGTACTAGTGAGATTAATCAAGGTTTAGGAAATTATTCTAAAGCTTAAGTGATTAATTAGGTAGTTTAAGCTTTAATTAAGTCATAATTAATTAATTAAATATCAATATAATTTTTAACACTATCCATGGTCTAATGGAAAGGCCCATTTTGTGGTTCCTTGTTCAATGTAATAACTTAGTTAAAAAAAATTTTAATGTGAATAATTTATTTTCTTAGGATTTTCCTAATTACTTTACACCATAGGTTAGGTTATTTTTGTGTAATTATTATAATATT
>JAMLFY010000008.1:29585647-30170647 GCA_030441495.1 Dalbergia oliveri | reverse complement strand
AGAAGACCGGATGCATGAAGCGAGAGTGAAGGTGCATCCTTGCTTGAGTCAGGACTTATGGAGGAGCTTCTGTGTCACTTGCCTCAGGTAAGAGAATAGCTTGATCAATAAGAGTTGATGCCACTTGTAGTAGCGGGGTTCAAACTTTTTCCTGGAATAGACGGTCAGGTTGGTCATCAGATCTCAAAAGTTAGATAGTATTCAAGTACCTTGGATTTGGTGAATGAAATTTGATCTGAAGGAAGTGCTATTCCAAAGAGCGAGTGACCTTTTGGACAACTAGTTGCTGTGTGGAAGTTTCTTCTTGCATTTGGGGTGAAGGAGTAGCTTTATGGCTGGAGAAACTAATTTTAGTTAGAAGAAATATATGAATGCAAAACCAATGAAAGGTAAAAAATGAAAGTAATGAATTACCAAATACGGGTTGTTGTAGAAGGGATAGAGTTATCTCCGTCTCTTTTCTTTCTGGGAGGATCCAAATCAGCACCATACATTTTATTTACGTATATTTGAATGTCATCTTTGAAAGCTCGACAATAAAGACGTCACCACTCTAGGAAATTGGGTGTTTCTTATGACTCTAGGTTACATGTCATGAAGTGGAAAGCGAAGTTTGTCTATTGCTTCCTCCATTTTCTTCATCCTTCCAAACTCAAATAGGTTTTCCCTAATAAAAGTATGCTTGGAGATTGTACGGGGATGTCTGGACAAAACCTAATTATCGTGCAAAGAAACGGGACAATATGGCTCTAAGGTTTTGTATCTTCTGGAATTGGTCTCAAACCACTCTAGAAGGTCATGAGAAAAAGAGGACATAAAGGAGGTGATATTGTAAAGGGATAATATCATGCCCTGAAGTAACATAGGGATCTACCTAATCCATCTATGGCCACATCTTGCATTACAGTAAGGAAAGTAATCTACTTTGCCGTGGAGGTATTTCAAAAGTCTAGAGACGATCTTATGAGTGGTCATAATTGTGACAGGTCCTGAACAAAGAGATTGCCATAGATAGCAGGTATATGAGTTTTGAGAAAACCATTTAGGATAAAGTCCTGTAGATATATGTTGGCCAGGCACTTGATACATCAAATCAATCTTCTGTGATAGGTAATTCATTATTTGAGGAGATAACCAGATATGGTTGATAAGTTCTTGCCATGAATCGAGGTTGTGAGAACTGACCAGGCAATATATTTGGGTGTCTTTGTTGAAAGGTAAGTAAGCTCCATTTTTTAGTAGGAAGAAAGGTGCAAGAAAGCTTGAAAGTTGGTGGAACGTTAAGTTTAGTCAAGGAAAGTAAAAGAACCAAGAAAAGCAGAGAAAAAAATAATGAAGAAGAAATGATAGAGAAAACTGAGAAGAATGTTGAAATGATTAGAAGAAAGGAGTTGGTTTCAGTTTCCACATTTATGGGATGCCGTTCAACGAATTAATTATTAAGAAGGTGTGATGTGACCATTACACCGATAAAGCCACGTCATCTTATGGCTTATGTGTGTATGGGGCATATGTTACCACCAAATTTAAAAGTGGGTTGATCTCTTGGATTGGGCCTTATTGATATGTTATGGTTAAAGGAGATTAGGCTCATGAGTTCATAAAAAGATGAGAACATTATTTGTACAATAATCGCAATGGAAATAACTTATAAAAATGGTTGCAATGGCTGGAGTGTATCACGGTAGTCACTAGCCGTGGTAGATGAGCGGGAACGGTTACAAAAGGGAAGCAGATTGCCCAAAATTATATGAAGCCGTTGTAACTGTGAAGAAGATACAAATGCAAGTGTTATTGTGAGATACCATAGATGGTTATATAGCTGAAATAACTTCAAGATTAGTATAAAAGGGCCAAAAGAGGGACAAAGAAGGATATTACAAGTCACATACACACAACTTTATTACTTTTGTCTTAGTTAACCTTTTCTTTCTCTTTTAGCGTAGTGTAGAGTAGTTCATCAAACTCTATATTCCTTTTCCACGTTCTTTAGTGTTGTTGTTGATGTTGTACTATTGATTATCATTAATCAATCATAATTTCATTTTCAATCCTAGTCCAAAGCTCATTGTTACTTAGAATTTGGAGAACCCCTAACCAAGGGGTAGATTCCCTTCCTTGGTGAAATCACTTACACACTTTGGGTTCGAAGGTAGATTTGCTTCTTGGCTTTGTTTATTCATTTATCTTAGCCAAACAATTTTTATCACAACATATTTATAAAAATAGGACATTTGAGGTCCTAATACACCTACAATCCGTAAAGAGTCTATGTGTACATTAATTACTAATGTGGATAGTCATTAATTGATCTATGTGATATTAGTAAGTTTTTCAATACCAAAATATTTGTAATCCCACCCAAAATAAAAAATATTTGGATCCCTACTGCTTAAAAACAAAAAAGATTTTGATTTTGGATTGAAATATTTAGCAAATTTTGATTGTTTCCTTAGTTCAATTGCTTGTGTTTGAATTGATTTGTTTGAATGTTGGCTACAGTGATGACTTTTTTTTGTGGTATAACAATTGCAAGAAGGAAGGGAGAAGAAAAGTACAAGGAGAGATGATGTGTAAAAATGAGAGAGAAGAAGTTTTTTTTTTTAGAGGAGGGGGTTAGGATTGCAAATATTTTATATTTTTGGTGGGATTACAAATATTTTAATATTAGGAAACTCACTAATGCCGCTTGGATCAATTAATGACTGTCCATATGAGCAATTAACCTACATGTTAGACTCCTTATAACTTGTAGGTGAATTAGGGCTTATTTGTCCTATTTTTATAATTGTCAAGGACCTCAATACTAATTTATTTTTTGTAAAGGACTAATTTGTCCATTGGTGATATATAAGTAAAATAATTTACGCATTTATCCAATCATGTAATGATATATAAGTAAATATGGCTACTTTCCAATCCCACTATTTAAAAAGTCATATTAAAAAGAGATTTGATTGGATGACAATGTAAAACTCTTTTACATTATCAAGGCATCAAAATTAAATTATTATCCTTTTTTGTATATGTTCATTTTTTTAGCCAAATTTAATCCAACCAACAAAAATATAAAGTAAAATAAAATACGACTCATTTTTAACACATTTTAGTGGTGTAATTACCTTAATATAGTGTTTTGGAAGAACTACATTGCAAAAAAAAATCAAAAACCTTATCAATAATATATAATACTAATTAAATTATTTAGTTTACTTTTACCTACTATAAACTATTTACCTTTCTTTTTAGCATTGAAGATGAGATAGTAGCCAGTTCACCAGATTTTATTCGATCCGGTCCAATTTTTATAACTACGAATTGAAAATAAATATAATGTGTATTTATTTTATCTTAAATACTGTGTCCACAGATAACTCTAACGTTTTTGAGATTGAAGCCCATGTGTATTACAGTAACAAAAAGCCCAAAGAACATAATGGGACTGAACTGCATTTGAAATCTGGACTTGGTGACACAGAAGCACCGAATTGTTATTGTCCTTTGTCTTCCTTCATCGTAAGTCACCTAATTGGATTAAGAGAACTTCTTCATAGGCCCACATCAACATAGAAACCGTCCTTTAGTTAGGATGATGATAATAATAGTCTATATTATATATAAAAGGAATAGTCCTTTTGGTGTCCCAATTTGCTATTTCTTAAAATATTTTTGATGCATAAGAAGTTAGAGGAAGTTATAAAAACAAATAAAATAAATTAAAAAAATTAAAAGAAATTACAAAAATAATAAAATGTGAATTGATAGGTATTTGTCAATTCATGTAATAATAAAGTGAATAGCAATTACATTATATGATCGGAAAGTTCTTCTCTGCGCTTATTAAATCCTAATTAGTTGGCAAATCCCTATTTTTAATTTTTTTTCCTTTCTATACTTGGTCTACACGATCTATGACTAGGACAAAACGTGCTTCCCAAGGTTCTTTGCTATCCTGTTTCTCCATATGGGTCGACATCAAGTGCCAAAGGCAGTTCAATGCCTTTGGTGCCGAAACGTGACATGGTTGAATGGGTGTATACACCAGTATGGAGAGTTGGTCCCACAAATTCCTCTTTCAATGCCCTTCATTAGATTTCCCTCATTTAATGGTGCATTGCACTACCACGGGCCACCAAATCACCATTGACTACCACCGGTACGTTGATTGATGTCGTCTATTGACCTCCATTAACTGGCATTTTTTTTTATTTATTTCAATTCTTTTTTTTAATTCATTTTTCCGTTTTCCTTTTTACTCTAAATTTAGTAGTCTGAATTTAATTCTTTTTTTTCTCTAAACCGGAAGCCGAAGAGGAGGAGAAAGAGCATGGGAGCAGCAATGAAGTCTCCAATTTGGTGCCCGAGAACGAGGTAGTGGAAACGGACATTGTGTTTGTGGGAGGCAAGAAAAAGAACAAAGGTTTGAATGAAACGAAGGGAATGAATGGGTTTGGCAAAGTCAAGAATAAAAAAGGAACTGAATTCAAATAAAAGAAAAAGGAAAAATAAATTAAAAAAAAAGAACTGAATTTGGACTTACCGAATTCAGAGAAAAAAAAAAAAAGAAAAAAATGAATTAAAAAAAGAATTGAAATAAATAAAAAAAATGCCGTAAAGGTCAATGGGCTGGTCAAACCTGGCCGACGACGGTCAACAAGCCGTAACATCTCCTAGTGGCGATTAACGGTGATCTGTGGTCGACGGATGCCATGCACCATTAAATGAGAGGAAAATCTAACGAAGGGCGCTAAAAGAGGAATATGTGGGACCAACTCTCCATAGTGGTATCATACACCCACTCAACCATGTCACGTTCGGCACCAAAGGCATTGACCCTTTGGCACCTAAGGTACGACCCTTCTCCTCATATACCAATCCGAAAGGGACCACTATATAAGAACAACCTCATGCATCCCTTTCCCATCAATTCCTTCACTCTTCTTTACCTCCTTTTGGCAATTTCTTTAGTCCAAAGCTCCAATTTTACAATAATGAAGAGAGAGGGTCGCCAACATGGTATGGTGAGGTCTTATATGATCCTACCATCCCCATTCAACCCGAGACCCAATACCCGATTCTGTAACCCGATTCATTCCCTCCCACTCCTGGGCTCTTCACTAAAGTGTCCTCCAAGCCCACCAACCACTCCAAGTTCACCGGCAAGTGCGGCAGGCCGCGGTGCGTTGGTTGCCACCTCCACCCGCCCGCAAGGCGAAGGACAAGACTAAAGGCATCCAAAAGCACAAATACTAGCGGGTCGATCAACCCGATTCAACTTTTGTCGACTGTCCAACACGGATGTTGGAGCATTTTTCTAATGGCTTATGGAAGATGAGGTGGAAGATGAATATGGTGACCAAGTTAACTACAATGTGAATTATTCCTGCACTTTAGATGATGGTGATTGGGTGAACACGAATGATGCTATATGCATTTCAGAAATTATGTTAGACTTTCAGATGGATCATGCTGAAGAAAAATATGAAGATGATGGTTGGTGTTTGGTGGATTCTTGTTCGTAATTGATAATGATGTTGTATAATTTGATGTTACAATTGCTTTAAAGGAGAGTGGGCTTTATGTTTGGATTTTGAACAATTTCATTGTCAACAATAATTAAAAAGGATCCAAATTGTTGACCCACCATTTGTATTTGAATTATCAGCTTGACATTAATGGAAAAGAATCTGGAATTATTGCGTTTCTTGGTCCTTTGTGTAGCAGAAATACAGAATAGTGGTTGGTGAATATTTTTGTTTATTGGTTAAATGACTAGTCTTTGTTGTAGTGAGGGCAAGAGAATGTTCAGAAGATTTGAGTCATGATTAGTTTAAGACTTTAATGTAAATTCTTGCATCAGAACAATCTAACTATACGATTTCACAAACAGTTTTTTTTTTTTTTCTATTAGAAAGAAACGAAAATGGCTGAACTGATCAACACTACGCTACAAACTAAAAAGTACAAACTACATCGATGCTTGTATTGCTACTCGGTGTTCTCAGTTCACAGGATTTCGGGATCCATTGGTCGGTGTAATTTATCAAAATTAGAAAGAGCTCCACAGCACAATAATTTTTTTTCAAGATTTTTGGATAGATTAATCTGTTAATAGTCGAACTCTTTTTAGAAAAATCTAAATTGATATTTATATTTTAAAAATTTATTATTGAGTCTCTAAACTCACAATACATTTGTGACTAGATTTCTGGACTTAATGGAACATAAAATATTCTAAAATACTACTCCCTTCCTTTCACTTCATCTCTCTGAATTTTTCCTTTTATTTTTTATTTCAACACATCTGTTCATCTGTGATATCAAGAAAATATTAATTTTTTTTCAATATTTCCCTTAGTATAATTAATTGTGTCATTACTTCTGTTTGTTGTACCTTTGCTACATGCACAGATCATATAAAATGAAATTATTTTAACGATTCATGATCATATTTTTTAAAAGTATTAATTCTAGTGGTAAGAAAAATATTGGTGTGAGTATTGCACAAAGTTCATCATTTTAACACAAGATACACAAATATTGACATAGTTCAAAATACCACCACATTTGGTGCATATTTTCATTACATAAAAGTAATTCTAAAATTTAACCAAAACAACACAAACACATAAACATACACCAATAGAAACAGATTTGCACAATACAGAAGAACCACATGACATTGGAATAATTATCTTCTTTCAAGTGGTCAACTTATATTATCTTGTCAAAATAACATACACCCACCAAAGTTAACTTCCATAAACTAATACACTAAATATCTTCTTCTAACCAACATATGTTATTAAAAACAAAGCTACCTTACAATCCCTCAATCATTGTAGTACGCAATAACTATTCAATTGACTGCTTCCTAAAGCAAAAAACAATAAGTAGACAATTCATACCTGATTAAACTAACTCCACTCTTTGATAGCTTACTGTGTCAAGTTCAAAAAAGTATGAAAAAAAGATAGAGAGTAAATAATAATTATATGCTTTAGCTGAATATATAAATATTTCATATTGCACAAATAATGCCGTGGAATGTTATAAAAAAATCAGAAGTCGAAAGTTACCAAAACTTAGCACACAAAATGTTGCCTAATGCCATCAAAATTTAGAACCAAGAATAACTTGATTGATCCAATGGCAGATAAGTGTTTAGATGTACATAAGCCTTAGACTAAGTTTACCTCTTCAATTAGAAAAGCATCAATCTATTCAGAAATATACAGTTATCTAAATTTTAAAGTGCGATCTATATATCATTAGTATCCACCTTCAATCAGTCCCAATCTTCATCTAACCACTGGTTCACAAAACCATCACATTCAGAAAAGAAAAAAAATTAGAAAGTAATTTATATACAAACATCATTGTATTCTAATATTGATGTATTGAGTTCTTGGATGTAGCTTACCATTCATAGATTCCTTTTACAAATAAAAACATTGCAGTACATGTTGTCATTTCTATTAAATAATAAGTTAATCAAATCACCCACACGTACCTGTTCTGTTGGCAGTATTTATACAAAACCCTTCCTAATTTGGCATTGGTGGTTTCTATCGTTGGACCATATCAATTCCCACAAACACTGCTCTCAGTATGATTATCAGTGACATACAAGCAAGGTTGACCAATTTCAAAAAAGTCCCTCTTGACATCTATAGGGACAAACTATAGAACAAAAAAAAAAAAGGTTTACAATATAAACAAAAACCGAATAACTTTATCATGCTATTTACTCTTTTCAAAAGAGTAATTTACAAGCAGTTGGTTCTTTTTAGTCTAGTCTCACGTCAACCTAATAGCAATTAGATTACTATTGAGATATGAATTTGCATCCAAATCTGATTAAATTATCCTCATTTATTAAACGGGGTAGGAACGCTAACAATAAGGTCCCCGTCGTCCCATGGAGACTCACCATTTCATATTG
This sequence comes from Dalbergia oliveri, assembly GCA_030441495.1. Classification (NCBI taxonomy): domain Eukaryota; kingdom Viridiplantae; phylum Streptophyta; class Magnoliopsida; order Fabales; family Fabaceae; genus Dalbergia; species Dalbergia oliveri. The sequence goes on along the minus strand of JAMLFY010000008.1, from coordinate 30,162,702 downwards.
ATATGAATAATTTAAATATTCACTCATATAAATGCAGACCAAGAAAATATGTATACACCTTCATTTTTTATTTATTTTATTGAATTTGCATTATATATATATATATATATATATATATATATATATATAATTTGAATTATATTATATTAGTAGTATTTGTTATTATGGATATTTATGTTTTGAATTTTGAAACATTTTAAAAAAATTTCTCTTTTTTAGATTTTTTTTATTTTTTAATAAACCCGCGCGATACTCGTAATAATATTTAAATATTCACGATGAATGGGGAATGAGGACCTCGATATGGACAAAAATAAAGATGGGGAAAAGTTCTAAATGGGGATGGGGATTGGGGCATATATCCCCGCCTCATCAATACCCATTGTCATCACTATTATCCATGAAAAAGAAAATGAACACTAACACATTTTTCAGATGTTGACAAAATCATTTACTTGTGCCAATTACAATGGGACTAAAAAAAATTTAACTATATATCAACATAAAAGTTTTTGTTCTTTTATTTTTTTTTTACAAGAACATAAAGTTTTGCATAAACTAAAAATATATAGCAATTTGTATTGAGTCCAATTGTAGATCCTACCATTTGGCAATCTACAATTCGGCCTAAACTTTGTGGAGTTCATGCAAACTTTAAACTCTTTTTGTTTTTAATACAATATATAAAATTTAAATTCTAATTTATATATAATCATGTTTAGCGTTTAATATTTTAAATTTAATAAACATTAATTTATGAACAATATCCATGTAAAAGAATTAAACTATTTCATGGCTAAATTTTATGCCAAATAATTTTCTAATTTATAAATTTTATTTTTTATTTTAATATTTTTTATTTTCAATTTATTGTACTTCGTAAATAATTAAATAACCTTAATATCCCAAAAATATAATCTCTCACTTATTAGATAAGGAAACACTATGAAAACCCAAAAAAAAAAACCTCAACTTAAGAATTAAACTACCTATTTGTTTTTTAAACATGAATATTTAAACACAACTTACTTTATCGAATTAACTACGAACTAACTAAAAAATTAAATTATAAAATTAAACCTATATAATTCTTTTATTTTATAGTTGATCAAAAATAGTTCTTTTAGTAGATTGTGTTCAATTAAAATAGAAAAAGTGGACCGATTTGGGATTAAAAAAATAACTACTAAATATAGTTGTAACAAACATGCAAGTATTTTAAAAAGTAGTAATAATAATTATAATTTAAGGAGCTTTACTTCTATTCAATTTGTCATCGTTTCAGAATTCTGACAAATTTATGGTAGAAGCTTTTTTTTTGGGTCAACAGCTTGATCAGCCCATTTGGGAAGTCCAAAGTACAAACAAAGACCAAACCAAAAAATATATATATATATATACAAACAAAGATAAAAAAATTATATATATTAACGGCTCAAAATATAAGTCCAATTGACATAAGTAAAACCCCCTAAAAACTCAAAAGAACAACAAAAACTAATGAAAAGAAACCCACTGCCTAGAAGCCCGAAAACTTTAAGCAACTACTTTTAATATTACATTTTTGTATTAGAGCAGCTCAAAAAATAAGGTAAACGAAACACCTAAAAAAATGCAAATGAAAAGTAAATAAAAAAAGGAAAAAAAATGAAAGATACAGAAGGCTGAGACATAGGGTTTATTAGGGATTTACTTTTAGAATGTTAGAAAACTTGGGGTTTCTGTGAGAGGCGACAGCAGCCAGAGTGTATGGTTAGAAGAGAGGAATGCAACAGTGGCACAATGGTCATTGGCGACACAACGAGCTGATTCAGAGAAGGCACAATTAAGTTAGTAGGCTGGCAGTGGAGTTACGTTGATGTGCTGTTAGACGAACGGCGGTGTTTGGGAGAGCGCAGTGACAGTGGCGGATGTGCATTACACGGTGGTGTTGCGGGCGATATTCACGGTAGCGGGCTCCGCCATTTATGCTTCCATGGTGACTCGATGGGAACAACACAAAGATGGTTGCTTTTCTACCTCTTTAGAGGAACCCTTGTGGTCAAAGTTGGGTCTTCACTTTCCTTTGTTTCAAGAAGAAATTTGAGGGGAAAATGATAGAGGTCGGTGTAGTATTTGGGTATCTTGCAAACCCCTTTTTCGATGCAGAAATAGGGACTAGTAAATAAACATGGCTAATGATGAAAGTTTCTTCACAAATGAAGGCTAAAAGACGAAAGTTATTTTCAATGATGAGTACTAAGCAGCAGCTTTCCATTTTCTTTCAATAATGAAGAAATAGACAGCTGGTTTCTATCGAGAGTGGCATGAACAATAGAATTAAAAAGCCACCAAATGTGTCATGCTTTGAAGAAGTGATTAGTGTAACACCTAATATTTAACTCAACACGCATAAGACGTATTTAAGTTAATTATAGTTATTACTATTTGTTTTAAGTTCTTAATTTAAACTCTTGGAAATACTTTAATGAAATTATAGGTAATTTTTTTTTTAAACAAAACGTGAGTCATGTGTACTAAGTAAAACCCATCATCTATCTCGCACATATAGTAGGAGAAATAAAATGAGTCACATGCGTGCATAACAATCACATGAACATAACCACATCATCATATATAATTATAGCATAAGTATTAATAAACGTTCCATATCACGCACCAAAATACACTACTAAAAAGGTATCACGCCCACCAATAAAGGTTGGGCTAGGTGTAGTCATTCGAAAGACATCAAAGTATATGAACTAAAACATCTCCTCCCACTACTCTTACTGGGATATGCCTAGAGTAGATAAGCTCTAATAAAAACATTAAAAGAATGACTCTTCAACGATATTCACAAACACTCCAAGAGGTCCACCATCAACACCTACTAATGCATTCCCGAAAAGGGAAAGGTATCCAAGCACATGAGCAAGGTCGATAGGAGTAGCGAGAGAACCCACAAAACGATAAGATTGGTTGGCGGGATCGAAGTGCATCTCCCAAGTGAGAGCATCAACGTAGATCACTAACGTAGCCATTGCCCTCCGAAGACGAGATGGAAAAGAAAAGAGAGAGAATGAGAAACTTATACAAGAATCTCATAAGAGCTTTCACCTCCAAACAAATGACATCATCTTCGTCCCTAAGGAATCTCAGGTTTCATTATAAAAATAATGGACAATTAAGAAGATTCATTTATTAAGTTTCAAATATCATTATTCAAGACCCATGTCTTTTAGCATGAATCTTAATGTCATGAATTTAGTATACCATTTTATGAAATGCATGTCAATGCTTATGCAACATACCACAAGACTTGAATGAATTATAATAACATAAGGAACATAATTTATTTTAATATAATCTTTCCTCTTTACTCTCTTAGGTGACTTAACTTTCTTGTTCTCTTTTATGGCCACCCCTAATACTCTCTCCTTTGAGAGTTCTAGGTTATGAGCTTATACCTAACTAGTCGTAACTAGTTTACACTTATCCTCTTGATAAGCTATTCCGACTCCTAGAGTGCGGGATAGGGGGCATAGGATCACTTTTCATAACCATTAATTTCTGAAGTCTAAAGGATCACCTCTTTGGGTCACCTCCCATAACCATTAATTCTTGGAGTCTGAAAGATCCCTTATTGGATCACCTCTCATAACCATTAATTCCTAGAGTCTCAAGGATCATTTCCATGTGTTTTATGTCACCTTTAATCTTAGTATGTCACTTAGAAATGCAAATATGAGCATATAAACATAACTTATCATTCATCATTTCATGTTCAAAATTGCATAATTTTTTCTAAGTCCACAAATTTGGTGAAAATCCAATCGTAAAATGGCTGAGAACGGAATTTCCCCAAATTTGCTTCGTGTCATATAACATATCAAACATGCATCTCAATCAATCATTCATAATCACAACATACCACAAATCATCATGTAATTAATCACATAAATACATCTCATTCATTGTATATATCCATAAGCATGTTATTATCAATATCTCATTTTAAAATAAACATGCTCCTATCTAGTATACCAAAAATCAAGGACCGACTCAACTTATACACTTTAAAATATTATTAGAGGTTCTTTATAGTTTTTTTAAGCTTTCTTTATGACTTATATATATATATATATATATATATATATATATAGATTATTGCAACTTAAATTCTTAAAACTTTCTCTTTATAAGACTTTAATATTCTATTTGTAGTTTTGACATATTTTATATGAAAATTTGTAACTTTCTATATACTTAATATCTCTCTCACGAACTTATCCGCACGTACCCACGTTAGAAATCATTCAAATTAGCCTTAAATCCTTTACCTTTATATGCATGCTTTGTTCATAAAAATCCGTTTAAAACATAATTTCACTTTCTCTAAATAAATTGTTTATTCTCTAAATTTAAACGATCATGTCTAAAATCTCATAATGTCTGCTGATCCTAAAATTACAAATTTGTCCATACCATTGGAAATACTATGGAAATAAACTTCAAAGTTTTATTATGATATGCGAATGCTACAACCCATACCCTAGGTCGGAACCCCGTTTGCATTGTACTGAGCACTTAGATAAAAAGAATGTTCACTCGGTGAAGCTTACCATCTGACACTTTCCTTGTTCTGTAGGATTTGCTGCCATTGTTTTTATCTATAAAAATGAGAGAAATGAGAGGGGTGAGTTTTGTCACCAAAACTGCTTAATGAATTCTCACCTTAAACCACCTTCATGGGACATCAAAGAAGAATAGATAAGATAAATCATAATAATATTAAAAGTACTTGAAAATCTTATGCAATTACATGTCTCTGGATAAATATATTTTCAAATTATCCTTTCATGAAATCAATAAAAGCAATTTCTTTAATTCATTTTGTCTACAATCACCTTTCCCCTTTTACATATTTATATACTTTCACCAATTCAAAAGTGATTTCCTTTATTCATTTTCATTCTAAAATCATAAAAGCTTAAAACCATAAACTTTTTCATACTTTCTAATGACTACTTTATCAATTCAAAAGTCATTCCACTAGTTAACTTCCGTATTGACATTAGATCAACTCATAATAACATAGTTTCTAGAGAAACAGAACTCTTTGGACACATCTGGGCATCGTATCGTCGTCCCTATGTGCCAATCAATTCTCTTAATCTCTAGTCACATCTGGGCATTACGATATATCCGCCCCAATGTGACAATAATGGGTACTAACTAGGTCCTTTCTCTGAACTCTTTGGGTATACTTGGTACCAAGGTTAACTAACTTAATAAGGTAGTAAGAGGTATATAAAATTAGTTGACTATCATGCATGCTTGATTGATGATCTTACGGAGAGTTGAAATTTCATGCTAATGTCGGCTTGCATGTTGACCTTATCTTGGGAAGCATTTTGTTTACCTTGGTTACATGTATTGCATGATATGTGGTTATAATTCATGTCTCGAAAAGTTTAGAGGCAAGGAAATTAGCTCATGAGGAATTGATAGTGCATCTTGTCATGACATAATGTTTTAGAGTAGAACATGTTATGTTTGTTTGATTGATCTAAGTGATAGTTTATCCTTTGGAACCCATGAGTTTTAATAGAGTCCTTTTTAAAAATGCACATGAAATGTCAGAATTTATCACATGAAGTGGCTTTCTTGTCCAAGGTCACATTTTAATGAGCTTGTTTGAAATGGTTTCTATTAAAGGGTACGTTGACATGATTGGTGAATATTGATGTAATGTGTGTGATGTGTTGTATTTATGCACGCTAGGAGTATAGGCATGTGGTTGATTAACATGACCTTGATTGATTAAGCATAATAGTTAAGAAAGCACTTACAAATGCAATGTTTCCTGTTCATATCCTATGTGCATGAATGGGTTACTTTTGATTTCCATGCATGACACTCGCATAGAGAGTAAGGAAGTTAAGAAACTGAGAACTCTAAGTCCCTGACATCAATCTATGTCAGATGCAAGAGACAAAAACAGAGTATGAAAGTTGATGCTTAACACCCTCTATCTTCAAGAGCTCATGCACGCTCGAGATAGCGGAGCATGCATGGCTATCTACCTAGGACTTGTGCTATGGAAATTAAAGGGCTACCCTTAGAAGTAAAGTCGCCCAATGTAAATGTCATGATGGATACCTTTTGCCTCCGCGAAAAAAGCTACCCTTAGAGGAGAGCTGTCCAAATGTCACAAAAGGCATCCCCAGTAGAGTAATGGAGTGGTTGCCTTCAGGATAACATGCCTCCAGTTTATTAGCTATACGACAAGTGTATCATGTCAGGATGCCCATCTTGGTAATCCTACAGCTCAAGCATCCTATCTCTTTTATCTTCAAGATGCGTAAGTTCAGATTTAGGACCAAATCTTTTTAAGAGGAAAGTATGTGTTACCTTAGATCCACGTGTCCTTAGTTAAGCCTAGCACAACCTTTAGGCATCCCAAAATCCCATGGTTCGCTGAATATGATGAAGTTGTTAAAGTCTACATTTTATGCAAAATAGGCTCGCTGGAGCGGAAAAAGGTCACTATAGTGAGCCCAACAGCAAGCAGGTGGATCAATTAGGCTCACTACAACGAGGACCCCTAACACTGACAGAATGTCCGAAACAATGCAATTTTATTTTAATGAACCCTACACTATATAAACACATCCTAACAAGCCAAACTTGAATCCTAGTAGTACCAACGTGTTTCCCCCCCTCTCACACAAAATCCAAGCTTCCTTCTTCATCCAATCCTTTTTAGGTAAATGTTCTTCACGAATCTTTGAAGTTTCATCTTGTTCTTCCATGTTTAGAGTTAGGGCTCCCTCGTGCATGAATTTAGCATGATTTTTACTTCCCAAAATATGCCCTATCATGTTCTAGAGTGTCATATGTGTTCTTTGTGATTCTATGGTAGTTGTTGGTGTCATTCCTAGCTTCCAAGATCAAGTGAATAGTATCCATGCACTCAGCTCCAAGTCATGAGTAAATTTGAATTCATGACCTTATTTTTAGTCATTATGAGTATGTTCTAAGTATTATGATTGTTAAACACGAATTTCAAAGTGAAAATATGTTATGAATATGAATTTACAAATTATGCCCAGTTTAGAAGTTTTATGAACCTTGGAGTAAATCATAAGAAATATGTTTTAGAAAACCATGGGACTATGATTTATCTGTTGTATGCCATGAAAACATTTTATATGCTCATAAAAAATTTATTGAAAAATATGTGATTTAGCAAGTTTACCAAAATTACGAAACATGAAATATAGATTTATGAAATTGTCGCTTTTAGGATTTTGGGATCTCTGATTATGCTTGAGAAACCCTAGTTATGTTTTATGAAAAATGTTGAGTGGAGTATGATTTATCTCCAATGACAAGCATGTTATTACGATTTACAAGTTTCTATGTTTATGAAATTCTGAGCTTGAAATATGATTTTATAATTGTAGTTTTGTATTAATTGAAAGTATTGATGTGATATCTAAGGTACACATGTTAGTGGGTAAGTTAAACCTCCAGGGTCCCCTGGGACCTACCCAAGTTGCTGGGAAGGCCCAAGATGCATAAAAGACCCTTGAACCTGAATTAATGAACTTCACGCTATGCGTTTCAGGACCTTGATAGCGGTCATAGTGTGTGGTCGGGTGTGTTTAGGGGTTTAGGGACCGCTATAGTGGTCATAAGTGGTGCTAAACCGCTATAGCAGTGTAGTTGAAGAACAGTGAAAACGGCATGTTTCGCATAAGTGAGCCCCCATCCCTTTTTAAACACCCCAAACGATTTTCTCCCAAAATCGAAAACCCTCTTCTCCCAAACCCTTCCCACTTTCTTCCTCTCATCCAACCCCAATCATTCTTCCTCCAAGACCAAAGGTGAGTTTTTATGGGTTTTTGTTGTCCCTTCCTTCCCAATTCATTAATTGGTGAATGGGTTATTGTTTGTCTCCATTATTGTTAGTGGGTGTTCCTCCATTGTTGTTAGAGTTATGTTTGAGCAATCTAGAGGTTGTTAGAGTTTAATCTTGAGTTTTGTGGCTTAATGGCAGATATTGGTGCCATTTCATTCCCGAAATGTTGTAGGTGTTAACACCACTCCTTCCTTCCCTCCAGGTGAGTGGGTTTCAAATCTATGACTCCTATGTTGGTCATTAGAGTTAATTTCTTAAATTATGACATGATATGATTTGAAAAAAAAATGTTTCAAAGAGATTAGAGATTCTGATTGGTTTGCTATATTTAACGAAATGATGATTTCCTCTAGCATGAAATTTATATTTTAATACAAACTCATGGGACCATTACTGCTAAATGATTTATTAAAAGAGCTAGAGTATGATTATGACTTGATTTACAAATTTTAGAAATTTCCATAATGATTTCAAGAGCAGAGTATTTATATATTATAGAGTTTTATCCCTAAATAGAGTTTTAGAGAAATGATATGATTTCATGATTTAGAGATTTAACGGTAGTCATAGAGAAATAGTCAGGAAGTTAACGGCTAGAACCCGATCATTAACCTTGGTACCAAGTTGTCCTTAGGGGCAATCTCATAGAGTAGAAAATACGTGTTCTTCCCTTGCCCGTGTTGGGGAAGGAACGAAGCCTTGAGGGTGAACCCGTGTTGGCACCCATAGAATTTACTATGTCATGGCTGATATACATAGCTAGAGAATATATTGTTATGAAATGCATAATTGGAAATCCTTGTTTCTCAGTAGAGTACTATTATTTATATTTTCCAGAGATTATCAATGTCTTTCAAGAATAAATGATTTAGAACTATTATGTACATGTAATGAAATGATTTTAGAGAAATTGCATTAACTGGTTTTGATGGAATTATATATGTATGGTTATTTATTCTCTTGGTTGTCCCATGAGAAGGTTATGGGTAGGGTTTGCTCATTGAGTTTTAGATGAAACTCACCCTTTTCCCTTTCCATTATAGAGACTTAGCTGATTGGTCCTCTCAACCACCTCCTCCCTAGGAGGTTCCAAGTTGAGTGAGCTTCACTTAAGGGTGAAGTACTCTTTTTGCATTTTGATTAGAGATAGAGTGCTCTAATGTACATGACGGATAGGGTCCCGGACCATAGAGATAAAGTGTATTGATTTATCATGATTATTTTGTATTTATATGATTCCAATTTTCATGTATATTTTGTATAGAGAGCAACTCATATATTTTAGTTAGAGATATGTTAGAGATTAAGAAATGATTTGTTTTCTAGCTTTAGAAAACTATGCTAGAGTTGATTATGATGTGTTTTGATGATGATTATATTTTCAAAGAGCCAAAGGTTTATTAGAGATAGAAATGATATTTTATAAATGGATTTAATATTAGAATATGCATATAGAGAGATTTAGAGTCACAAGGCTTATGTGAGGATGAGGATTTCCCACATACCTCACGTACCCAAGTATGGGTCGTGACAATTGAGTTAAGTATGATTCAAAACAATTGTTAGATATATATTCTGGTCTTCTGAAATCACTATGTCTACAAGCTAGTGAACCCTTGGATATGATTTCATAACCACAATTATGCTATAGTTAGATTGTTATAATTATATAAATTCAGAGCTTCAGAGTTTTTAGATTTGTTCAGTTATGAGCAAATTAGTTTTAAATGGTAACTATAAGAAATAGATTTTTAGTTAATGGCTGTAAAATCATTAGCTTTGGTACCAAGTTATCCGCTAGAGGACAATCTTGCCTATTCAAGTATTCAGAGAATGTAACCTAGTTAGGTGTCCACCCTATGGGACCTTGTTAGGTGCCCTTTTATAGTTCAAATATCAGAGTATATTATTGCTATTATTATGTATAGATTTATCATGTTCAAAGATTCCTATTTCTCTAGTAATTACCGCACCATGAATTTAGAAATGTTTTCCTATGTAATTTTGCATGCAAATATCAAGATGATTTTTTGCTTGCTGCATGTATATATATCTCATGTTAGTTATCCCATGTAGGTGGGGGTGAGAAATCACTCATAGGTTTGATGACCACTCATTTCCCTTCCTCCTACAGTTATAGATCAGGTTATTGTTTAGTCGCCGTTTAAATAAACACAGCCATTCTAATAGTGAGCTTTACTTTGCAATGAGCTTTAGTTTAGGATTCTGTTACATTAGAGTGCTCTAGTTAATGTGCGAGCAAGATCTAAATCATGTATTTTATTTTAAGATTATATATTTATTTTAAAGTTATGAACATCCCTATATGTTTTCATATTTCAAGTGTTGATTTGAAGTTTAGTTTGTGATTAAAACTTATGTAATAAGTCAGTTATGTACTCACAATTATTAGTCTTCAAGTGTTGACTAATTGTCATTATGACTATGATCATGAAATAATTAAATAGTTTATGTTTTACAAATTGCAGTGGCATATGTTAAATTCGATTAAAATGATTTCAAATAGTATGCTTTAAATAGATAAATTGATAATGGTTTAGAAGAAATTATGTTTTCAATATGAAAATCGTGTTTACTTTGCATTTAAGTTATATTGCCCATAAGGCTTACATGAGGACCTCATTCCCTATGGGTCATGTTCCCAAATTTGGGTATGACATAAGCATTAAAAGCTTGAGAAGTGAATTCACCAGCATTATCAAGATGAATTGTTTTGATTAGATTTTCTAGAAATTGTGCTCTTAATGAATAATTTATTTAAGTTATCTCATAAATGCAAGGTTGCAAGAAGATAATAAACACACATGTGATCACTCATGGATATGTCAAGTAAGACTATGACATATCTAAGGGTTTACAAGGTGGATGAATTGGTCTTCATATATCACCTTGAATTCTTTATAGAAATTAATGGGATTTAAATCCAATCTTTGCTTGTGAAGGTCATGTAATTAATTTTCTTTGAGAACATACATCACAAAAAAACTCATTAGATTGAACTTTGAAGAATTTTTTGGTTTTTCAATGGATTCCTTTGTGAGTTTTCTATATCTCTTCACATCATGATTGCTCTAGGATGTCCCAACTAGTCATGCCAAATGATAAAATCATTTGAGCTAGTAAACATCTGTTTACAATAGCATGTGATTCAATTGCATTGATGTTAGCGTAATATAGACTCGAAGAACATGAATGTAATTTTTCTAGTATAACTTTCTTTTTGAATCACAAGTTGCAATGTAGGTACTCATTATTTCTCTCATTTTCTTTCTCAATTGATATTCATTTCGCAAATTCCTTGAAACTAAATAATACATAATTTATGATGAATTTTATTCCTCCAGGAAACAAAATAATAGTTCTTCTTAAACCTTCAATCATATTAGTACTCCCAATAATAGTACTAACTTTTGCTTGTTTCATTACCAAATGAGTAAAATATGTCTTGCTTTTAAGGATAGTGTGCATGGTTGCACTATTCGAAGACAAATATGTCCACTATTTATGTTGCTCATTTTATTCAAAGGAGATAAAAAAATGTATCAATTTAAGAATTTGTACATGTTAACTATAATCAATGTATATAATCACAACACAAAGTAATATAATTAAAATATTATAAAGCTATGCTTCATAAAATACATAAAATAATCATATTGAATATATAAAATAATCTGCAACAAAAGGAACTTACGAGGCATTTGTTTCAAAGTATATTAATTATTCCCGAAATGGTAGTTGGAATTATGTGTTCTACGTTTGTTACAAGTTTCACAAAAATTTTCCTGGGTATTAACTATTTCATGAAAAAAGATTTTCATATGATTTAGTGAAATCTCATTCACAAATTGAAGGTGGGGAAATCTCATAACTTGAGAATCACAATTATTAAGCACAATTACTAAATCACCCCTTAATTATTTGACTTTTTCTCTCTTTATGATTGTTTTTTCCCATTTGTTGGAAGTGTAATTTTCATTTGACATAATTGTTATTTTTTAGCATTTTATTTAATTATTCGATCTGATGAGATGAACAAATTTGAAGAAGTTAATTGTTAATTTTGACATTGATCGAGTAATATTTCTGAATTTATATATTTTTTTTTCTAGAAGTTAATGTGTTAATGGTATTTAAGAAATTATGACATATATTTAAGAATATAGATTATAAAACAAATAAGTTTTAAATTTATTCTAAGAACTTAACAAATAATTTCAGGAATATTTAATGCAAATAAATAATTTTTAAATACGTAGGAATATATTCCTATGAATATCATTCCCAAGAATGTAATTCTCATAAACATAATTTCAAATCTTGAAACAAACGTCTCCTTATATAATAGTAAGTAGAATCACATGAATATTCAAAGTTTTTAATTTGATTAAATTATCATCAGAATCTAGTCAAATTACTTTTTGGTTTTCATGGTCTTTTATTGATCAAATCATCAAATTATAATCCAATTTGTTGCTAAAAAAAATCAACCAAGCACTACGTACTGCTTATAGTATTATTTGAAAACTAATGACTATTAAATATTAGAGAAGTAACTAGCATGAAAGCTTCAATAAGTAAGTTGTTGATTAAATCAACCGTAAATCAAATTATGTCTCTTGCGTAATTTGAGTGATATGATTCAAAAATAATATTCTAATGGACTTTTGAAAACATTACCATTTTTTTTAATGGTTATTCATCTTCTTTGTACTCTATCAAAAGATTGACATGATCTTTTAAAAATATCTCTTGATTTTAATCCTTCTAAAGAGTAACAAAAGGAAATTAAATGAATCCATTATTTTATTCTGTTCAAAAGAATATAAATTCTTAATTATAAATATTTAAAATTATCCTTAGCATTATATTTTCAGGAACGTAAATATGAAAATATTTATTCCAAAAAATATAAACTTATTTTAGAGTATAATGACACACATTTTAAATGGTATGAATAATAAGATTAGTTCACTTTAAGAAATAATCTTTTAAAATATTCACTTTTAGGAATATGTAAATCTTCTCAAATGAAGAAATCACTCTATTATAATTTTCTGAAGAATTTTTAATAATAAGGATGTATTCACCCAGGAAATGATTATCCTTTATAATTATTATTGTTGTTATTGTTATTGTTATTTTTCTATAATTATCATTCACTTTTAAGAATGATTATCCTCTATTTATTGGTATAATTGTCGTTCACTATGATTCTATTTTTCTTATAGGTACAATTGCTCATTCGCTTTTGAAAATGGTGTGGAAAGAAAAGAAATAAAATAATCTAGAAGAAGTATGTTGTGCAATCTTTTTGGGATGTAAATTCTTTGTTTAATGGCATCTTCAAGACCAAAATTTACCAAAACATAAATGAAAGATAAAAGCGATTAAGGATACAAAAATTGTATTGGACAATCCTTCAGGGATGCCAATTTTTTTGTTTAATGGTATCTTTAGACCCACTAAATTAAAATAAAATTTGACATTAAAATTCTAAACAAAGAGTTCTTCTCAAAATATTATGATTAGAATGTCCTACCTTGAACTTTTTTATTTTTAAATTTAAGTGCATGATGATTAAAGCATCAGCCGGCTGCTACCATCATATCGTGCACCATAAAACCAAGGATTGGAAGAGGAAAAAAAAAAGGAATTCGGCCTTTAGTTCGGCGCTAAATCGACCAGCTCCTCCACTTCAAGAGGAAATTTGTGTGGATAAGGTGTTATAAAATAATAAGAATAAAAAAAGAAGTAATAGAAAAAGAAGATAAGATTCTTTATTATTTTTACTGCATATCAAATAGTGTCACTTTGAATCTCTATTTATAAACCTTTGAGTACAATGTAATTGAAATGATTTATAAAATTATATTACTTGACAATAAATGAAATCCTAATTAATCACTTAAATCTGGTAACGGATATTCACATGATATTTAATTTATGTACTTTTTGTTTTTCAAGAGTATTGTAATTAAGTTTTAGAATTAATGCTTATTTTAGTCTTGAACTTTTCACTTGTGAGTCATTTTAATCCATGACTTTTAAAATAGTCAAATTAGTTCCTAATATTATAAAATTTGAGTCAAATTAGTTCATCATTCCATTTTTATTTAATATTTTATCAATTAAATGATAAGTGTATTTAAGGAATATCTTATCATATCAAGTGTTATCTAAATAGAATGAAGTTTAAAATAACTTATTTTAGTATCTAAATTTTAGACATCGAAATAAGTCATTTTAAATTTTATTTTACTTTAGGTGACATATGTTATGCCAATATATTACTTAATGTTACCTATCATCATTTAATTGATAGAATATTAAATAAGAGTGGATTGAGGAACTAACATGACTCACATTTTATAATGTTGGACTAATTTGACTCATTTTAAAAGTCATGGATTAAAATAACTCACAAGTATAAAGTGAGAGACTAAAATAAATATTAACTCTAAGTTTTATTTATTATTTAATATGGATACAATTTTTTTTACCTCTATCAAAGTTTTATTACATATTTTCAATGCGTTTTTTTTTTTGGACATAAAGTGGGAAGGGGACGCAGCATATTAAATGTAACATAGAGTGATGTGAAAATATTACTACTGAATCATAAATATAATAAAATATAATAATATAATAATAGATTAAAAGTGTCTAAATATCCTATGACAAATATTTTCCAAGTTTAAATACTTAATTATAAACTTTCAAAATATAAAAACTTATTTAAATTTTCTTAAAAAGTTTAGGGAACACGTTATTTAACCTAAATTTTATGCCATAGATATTAATTTTTTTGAGATTTTTGCTTCACATGTATCATTAAATGATTACATTTATACAATTGAAATATTTATTTAAGGTTTATTTTGATAGTTCCTATAGTTTCATTTAATTTTTAATTAAGTCCCTGTAAAAAACACATGACTCCATTCCTTTCATTTTTTTTATCAAGAAGAAGAGAGTTTCTGCCTCCGAACATTCTTAATAAAAATCTTCCTATTTTGTAATAGTTGATCCTCTTGCGTGAGTTAGCTAAGAAGTCATTCAACTTGTTATCTCATAGATTACAAGGGGAATAGTTTGAGTGTATCCAAACATTATTATAGCTTGTAATTCCTGACCTAATTTAATTTTCTATGAATTATGCATCTAAATTAAAAAAATTACTTAATTGTAAACTGTAGAAATATTTATACAAGGCTGCCCATGTAGTGGAAAAACCAACTTCTTGGTAATGGATAACTCACCCCTTCCCAAATCAAGATAAATCTTCTTGAGTTATTTTGTTTTTCCCTTAAACATTTTTGTTTTGTTCTTTCTCTTTATGCTTTAAGAAAGTATCTTTATTCAAAAAGTTAAAATTCAGTACTGACCAAACGCTTCTATATTTCAAATTTTATATTTGAGAAATCTTGATTTAACCTTTTCAGGTTAGAAAAAACATATGATCTTCCAACATATTTTGAAATGTTTCGGAAAGACATGGGTAAATATTGCCCTAATTCAAGTACTAAAGATATGATGGGACACATATAAGAATGCAAAGTGGGGCCAAAGATTTTTTTAATTTATTTACATAACTATAAGGGTACACCAATGTTAGCTTTGAGTTCCTATATTTTTACTTGTTCTTGTACGTGCTCACCAAACATATATAAAGACTTAGTCTCAAGATGGATGGTTTAAGCTAAACGATGCAGATCTAGTTAGAGTTGAGAGGGGAAATAAATAGGAAATTAGAATTGTAGAGACAAGGTTTGAAAGCACATACCTAGAAGTAGGATGAACTATATTGAATGTAAGAGAAACACTAATTATGTAGAGATAAAACTTGAGACCATAATTCAGAAATGTGAGATATCACTTATTGCGGAAAATATGGTAGAATAACCTTAAATTGTTTGCCCACGTATGGAGCATATTTGTAGAAACTTCACCGAAAATAGTATATCAAATAAAGGTAATCCAATAGTGTATAAGAATAATAAGAAAAAAATATAATACTGTAAGTATATTAAAATTAAATTAAAATATATATATATATATATATATATATATTTTAATAATACTATTTACAATGTATAAAATCTACACTTTTGAGTTTTGCTTTTACAACACTATAATTGTTATTGAATGAATTTTGCTTTTTTAATAACTTTTAATTTGAATCATCTATATATGATTATATGACTAAAATTTACTTCTCTCAAATACTCCTCTCACTTAATACACCTCATTGAATATCTTCTTATGAACAACATATTTTACCAATCCAACTATTGAGTCATATGATACTTTTTTATGATCAAGTATACAAAATTTTAGAAAAATTGGACATTGATAGATATATTATTCAACGCTCAAGATTTACATGTATTTTCAAATTTATATTGTATGACCAAATAAAAAAAAAATGATGAAGTATTGAACTATTTTGAAATTTTATACATTTGATCTATATAGTAGAAACTTACAATTAAACTGTTAGATTAATAGATATTTATAAAAAGTTATTCAATGGATAACAATACCAAGACTTACCTGGAGTATGAAGAAGGACAGTTTTGAATATCAATAATGATTCCAAAAAAACAGGTGAGATAGTGGATATATAAGAGAAACAAATAAAAGGAATAGGAATAGCGGTCAGGGGGGCATCCCATATTGTTATGTACCAGTTGTGCACACATCAAAGGCCTCATTTTCAAGAGGCTATATTTACAGTTTTAAATTTCAATCTGGCCTTTGGCTTCAAGATGAAGCACATTTATCCAGTATCATCGATACTCTGCTCTCTGCCTAAATTCGTTTGCAATTTCTGTCAGAGGTTCCCATGCTGAATATTTGGAGATGTATTTTCATGAGTCGTAATCATAGTGGAATTTGAAGTGATAGGCAGAGTCAAGGTGCTACCATTCTTTCCCTGGAAATTCTTGATGCCATTGTTATCCAGTGAAGGTCCATTAAGAGAGGTTTTGCTCTTCACTATACTGGGAGTGGGTCTTCTTTCCCGTTTGGGTGATTCAGGTTGTGTTGGTCGATCCTGTAGTAAGAAATCAACAAATGAACTTGGTAGCAACTAGCTATGTTGCATAGATACTGGCATGAGTATCTAGTACGACATGAGTTTGATACGGAGATATAGTATAGATCAAATTAAAAACATGTAAATTATAATTAGAAGTATCTAAAAGTATTAATAAAATATCCAATATAATATGTATCCGATGTAGATTAGTCTACTATTTTCAAGTTTCCATGTATCATAGGCAACTAGTAGCAACCGGGTCATGTAGTCTCTGTTACATGCTTGGACTTCATTAAGATCTGCATATCAGGTACAACAAGCTTCATGCTAAAATTGGAAAAATCATTATTTGTAAACAATTGAGAAAATATACCTTTTCTATCTCTCTCTTTGATGCTTCTCTTTCGTTGTAAGATTCGGGTAGTGGCCCGGCTTTGAAACAAAAGCTATGACGTAGTTTTCTAATCCTTTTCTTTGTTTTGTCCTGCATGTAGCAGGATTGAGTCTTAGTGATTAAGCTGAACTCTAGGAACCATGTATGATAATGATACATTTTATATGTCAACCCACCTTGAGTTTTGTATGCAGCTGCATGTTTTGTGCTTCACTGTCATTGAACTTTTCTTCAAGTTTCTGAATTGATAAATATCAATAGACAAAGTAAGACAAGTAACTCAACAAAAATATGTAGTAAATGTCAATAATCAAATGAATCAAAAGAGAAAACCAAGGAATGGAATCTTGCCTTCTTTCCACATGCAACCGCCCTTTCTTCTGTCCTCAAGCTAAATGCGGAGGATATAATCGGGGATGGCATTTTATTTCTTCATGCATTTGAAACATTGGAAACATTAGTCTAAAAGCAACAACAGGAAGGATGAGAATGTTTTCTGTGCTAACACATAGGAGTCATATATCATATATCATATACACATAAAATTAAAGAGATATGTATCTCCAACAGCATGCTTGGTAACCACTTTATCTAAGAAATAAGGAAAATACTTGTCAACTAGAAGCTTACCAATAATTAATTGATAAAATTGTGTCAACATATGAGATTCACACTTCATTTTTTTCAAGCACCCACGATTTTTGTCCAACACTTAGATTTTGTCACATGCATGCCAACTCTCTGTGACACAATTTTTGGGGCAACCTGATGTTGGGTAACTTGACATCGGGCAAAGTAGCATCATTCAAGAAATAATTGTTTTCATTTTACAAAAACAGTTTCCAAAACTTTTAATTACAACTTATTTTGAGCTTAAAATAAACTAGTCCAAACAAGCACCTAGTTGTTTAGACAGATGGCTTTAGTCAAATACTAATTTATACATAGATTTGTGATCCTGGTCTTTCAGTCTAACAGCATAACACGCTTCAGTTCATTTACGTGGAAGACTTGAAGCTCAGCTATTACTGACTTCAGCATTCTGAATTCTGTCTGGCACTCTGGGAATTGGAAAGCTAGGTAATCTAAAGTTTGGCTTACTCTGCAGAGAGCAAGTTCCATTTGAGGCCGGCCATATGATGAATCAATAGGAGTTTTGGTAATGTTATTTTTACAAATTTACATGGACGACAGCTGGATGTGATCAACTAGAAGATAAAAACATTTTTATCATGTGATTAAAACAATCAGGTACCTTTTCTTTTCTGTTAATTGGTTCAGTGAAGAATGCTCATGCAACTCGTCCTTAGAAGCCTGCAATTGGAAAATGATTCACTTCAATATCTTTGACACCATTTACAACTGGAAAAGATCATACTATAATGGAAGTTGAAGGTTTTGTGAGAGGGCATATAATTGAAAAGGCATAGTAAGCAAGGAAGCTAGAATACCTTAGTTGGGGTTCTTGAAGCCTTGGAAGAACCAGCACCAACTCTTGTACTGTCAAATTTCCTCATGACTGATGCGGTCAACTTATTTATTTCTCTGATTGATGTGAAATTAAGTGACACGCGAAGGGACTTGGCTGTTGATCTCTTTTTGTGATCAGCACAGCTTAATGCAGTCTTGTTGCTCATTGAATCAGCAATGTTATCTTCATTGGAAAAAGCAGGAGCTGTGGATTTGATAGTTGTAGATGGGAACTTGGGGGTTCCAATAATATCTAACAACTTGAAGGAAGAAACTGGTAGTTTGTTATTTCCTGCTGGCTTCAAAACTTCCTGGTCAGAGTTGGAACCTTGCTGCAATATCTTCAATTGTGTCAGTGCTATGTACCTAGAAGAATCAAAACAGGAAAAAGACTCCTTGCGAATATGTTGTATGGATACGAGTACAAATGTCTGATATGACACGAGTATAATATGGAAATACGGTATAGATCAACTTAAAACATGTAAAACATGATTAGAAGTATACGTATCCAATGGGTATGGCTTTTAATGTATCCGTGCATCATAGATTTGCAATAAATCAACCGAAGTACCTTCAGTTCTGCTGTGACAATTGGTGGTGGTGGTGGTGGTGGTCTACTAATCTTACCACCTTGCTCCTTTCGGGCATCAGCATCTTCAAGCTGGTTTTGAAAATTTGAGTTACAACCATCGTCTCCGAGCATGGTATGTGGCCCACTTTTCAACACCTTCGCATTTTCTTCATTAGCAAGTTTAGATATTGGACTTGATGTCTGTGAATTATGGGTGTTATCAACTACTGCCTCATGCTCTTGGTTGGTCTGTGCGGCATTGTTTGCTTGTTCAAGCAAAGCAGCCGCTTTTTGAGCCGCGAGTTTCTTGTAGTGAGCTTCGAAGAAAGCTTTCTTCTGTGCGACTGAACCTGGTCGCGAGAACCTCTCTGCCTCTTCAACATGCCGGTTGTGAGAGAAACTCGACCATTTGTCCCATGCCAGGGACTCTGACATGAACCTCCCAAACGACACTGATTGACCAAGTGCATGAATTGGGTTGCCCTGAAACCCACAAGTTTTGCATATTTTTCAGGGTGAACTTTTCATGGGTGAACTTTTCATGGAGTCATAGAAAGCAGAAAGTCTATTCTTATGACTAATTGCAACCACCAAAGGGGAAGAAAAGAGAACTTCAGTACTTTGTTATGGAAATCTAACTCACCAAATATACTAATTAACAAATAATAACCAAATTTCCAAGCCCAAAAATAAATAAAGGAACCCTAAGCCAAAAATTGCACGCAATTCAGCTGGTGAAAGAAGCAATGATCATGATCAACTGCAGTGTGCAGTTTCTGTTTATTCTTCTTCTTTTTTTCTATTTTTAATTAACTACATGTGAAGAATAAGAAATAAGAGTCAGAAAAACAAGGAATATATCTAATGCAGGCATGTCACAGAATTCAAGAATCCAATGTACATTAAAAAATCTGTGTCAGAGAAGTGACTGCTAAATGAACTGACCTCTTTGGCTTCATTGGAAAGGCCAGAAGCATAACAGAACGGTTGCACTTGCATGAGACAAGCTGACGAGTCTCCCATCTTTCTTTGCAATGTCCAGACCTCAAACGATCCAAACTTTACTATTTTTATTATATTGTTTTATGTGGCCGTTCTCATATAATTGAACACCCATTCAAATTTGAAATTTCAAATAAAAAGCTATGGAACTCCATGTGAGGTGGGAACAGTATACAACTTTAAAGTTGTCAACAGACTCAAAAGTAACAGTCTAGTGCAATCTATTATAGTTTCGAAGTGGGGTCCGCTAACCGTGTTTTGCGGGGGCTCTCAATGCTTTTTAAACTTGGTTTGGGCCCACAGTTTCAAAAGATGATCTGTATTCCCCATGTCTGTTGTTGTCGAAATTGAATTTGGAGATTCGTTGTATCGCTTTCTGCATGATTGAAGCCGAAGATGTGTAACAAGAGCAAGATTATTAAAGACTGATGATGAATTTTAACAAGCATTATTGAGCTTTTGCTAAAGCAAAGCCATGGCTAATCCAAGGAGGACAAAGGTTGGAAGAGAAATTGGGTGGTTGTTGAAGTTGTAGAAGTTGGAGATGTGACAGGGTGAACCACCAGTAGTTGCGGCATCACCAAGGCAAAGTAACTAGGATGCGGAATCTTGAATTCTGGATAGATGACCGGTAATTTGAAAATGATGGATGATGGGCCAATCCTTGTCATCGAGATGAATAGGCGAAAAAATTTAAACAAATAGAAGGTAACTGTCTAAAGTTGTGCGTTTGATTTTAATTGTGGGAAGAATGCAGAGTAAGAATAGCAATTTCAATCCAACCGTGGGTTACCCACCCCGCTCAGGTCGGGTAGATGTGGGGATTTGCCTGCGGGTTGAGGTTGCGTGAATCCGCCCCTACCCAAGTCTATTGGTAAAATGCATAGAGATATACTATATTTTGCTTCTTCTTTTTTTTTTCTTTTAATGGAATTTGAACTGTGTTATTTGGATTTACAATGTATGGAATACTGTCATCACCAATACTTGATCAACTATTTGGATGGAAAGTCGATCCTAATTGAATAGGTTCACATTCCAAATAATAAGTGAGTGGATATAATTTTCAATATAAATTACATTTTTTTTCAAAGGTACTGATGTTATATCGTATATGTTAATCATTTTTATTGAATAGCATTTGTTATCTCTCGATGAAAATGAAGTCGTTAATTTTATTATAGTTTGTTTTTGGAAGGGTAAAAATTGCTTCAACATATTTTTTGGTCATGGCTTCAACTTCAAGCTATAATGGAAATAGGAGCAAGTACATCTAATAAAGCCAGATCTGGGACCTTAGGCGGTCCATTTTCTAACCAAAATACAAGGCCCATACCAGAGCTTTGCTTAGCCTGATGAGTGATGATACGCTACCCTGTACGCTTCTCTCTTCACATGAAATGTTATATCGTGTTAAACTAAGGTTTGATTCCACGACCAAAAAAAAAAAAAAAACCTACCCTTTGATTCAAGAAAGAATCAAGACTTAATATATGAGTTTGATTTTAATGCATGTAAAATCGTCTAATCAAAATATTTTATTCCTATAACTTTTTAAGTAGTGGGTATAAAAATTAATTATCATGACATATGTAATATATAATTAGATTGTTGTGTAAACAAATTTTATACTGCTAGTGTATGGTAATTAAATCCTTGATATGTTAGTCCCTAAGAGGAAAATGTATTATACAGAAAATTAAGGATGTTATAACATGATAATCCTTCTGATAATGAAAGAGAGATAAATGTTATTTCCTAATCCTATAACCAATAAGATGAATGTATAAGAATTTTCGTCCGCTAATATTTGAGGCACGTAAAGGAGGCTCTTTTATGCCTTGTATGTTATTTAGCTTTCCCTGTACTTTTGTTTATTTGTGTACCTTCCTTATTAGTATGTGTATTGCACGATATTGTGATTCTAAAGCATTAGTCTCAATCTCCATTTTGTGAGCAACAAAATATTAATTCTGAATCAATCAAAACCATAATTCCTCTGAACAATGATCAAGAAAAAAAAATTGCACATGCATATTCTTAACAATGAGGTATTTAATTTTTTATTTCGCACTAAGTAGTGATAGATTGATACTTTAAACATAGAAAGCTTCAGACAAAGTAATATTAAGGTCTTCCTAATATGGCACAAAATCTGCATATACAAATAAGATAAAGTACACGAATAAACTCAAGAGAAGATGTATTAGAATATAAAGTCATTTATATGCATCTACCAATCAATTTAAGCTTTTGGATTAGTTTCATGATATTATATTAGAGCTACTATGATCAAATAATCAAGAGTTCAAACCCTCATTCTAATATAAATGTTTACGCTCAAACCCAAAAAGAGGCATTCATGTAAGGAGGCATATTAGAGGATAAAACTATTCATTGCGTCTCTACCAACCAGCTTAAGTTTTGAGATAGATGGTTTAATGACAAGAGGAAAGTTAAACTATATATACTAGATCATAGAAAATAATGTTTCTGTCGCCTACCTACTTGCATCACATCTAAACTTCTTTGTAACAAGAAAGCCAAAGCAAACAAATCGAATTTCTTGTCCACTTAAAATATTAACAAACAATTTTTTTTTTTATAAATTCATCTTATTATACAAACAATTTTTTCTTTTTTATAAATTCATCTTATTATTTAGAGGATTAGGAAATAATGTTGCATGGTATTCTTTACAAGAAGGCGAAGTAAATCACCCTAGTCCCTAGCACCTTATTTCACTAAATCACATTCTCAGTTGTTTCAATCTAGCTTTTTACTCTGTTGTTTCCTTTTGGCATCACTCTATTTGGATTGTTCAACTTGTCCTGTTAATTAATTGAAATTGATACTTAAATTATTCCTGTGGGTATGATAATCCCTTCTTTACTTTATTATTTGACAACCAAATGTACCTGCCAGTGTCACCCTTTTTGAGATAATCGTCCATATGTCCAAATCTTTTACAATTTCAGCACAATAACTTTCCACGATGCTAACAATCATTTTTCGAATTTTTTTTTCATATATCACGTGGAGGATATTGTTTAGAAATTTCTAGCCACTTTGAATTTTCTTGTCGCTGTCTTCCTCATTGATACTTAGATTTTGAGACTTTACATTGAATTTAGACGAAAGCATTTCTCATAGAATCTTTATCACGATTAGTCATTCTTTGCTCTGTGCTCAAAAGTTTGCAAAGAGCTTATTGATTTTGTTATTGTGCTGGTGTCGGTAGATCATTTTTTTTTTATTATTATTCTTAGTCTGTAGATCCTTTGTGTCTTCTACAATTGAAATTTTAGGATCAAATTTACCAGACAATTGTTTTAGTCGGGTATTTACCAGACAAATTAAATAATAGCTTTTCCGCATACGAAAAATAATAATAGCTTTTCCCCCACCTTTTTATCTGACATCTTCCCAAAGAGCCCAAGGATTTGCAGCCCAAGGCTCCACACGGTTGGCAATACCTTGACACTAAAAAAATAGTTGGCATTACAGACTTATAACAACATTCCACTTCATTATGTGTCCATAATGATAAGCGTTCAGATTCAGAGGGATAGGATGCTTCAAAATGGTACAATAATGATTGAAAAAATAAATAAAAGGAGTCACGAATCATCATGTGCCTTTGCTCGTTTCCTGTCACAAAATCATGTAAATTATCCAGTACTTTACCCACCTCCTACTCTGCAGGATAATCCTGGCTGAATTTGCAGGTGCAGGTTCAGGTTCAGGTTCAGTCTCTGGTTCTGTATTTGTAGTTCTGGATACAAAAGAGTACAAGAACCCTCAAATTAAAGGAACAAAAGTGTAACTTCCATTGGCAAAAGGGAGGTTTATTTGGCGTTCAAAATGTCTTGCTTTGTAGGGGAGGAGGTCTTGCTTTTTCAAGTAACAAGCCTTATACCTTTCAATTTAATGATCCCTGCATGGTAGTCTTAAATTCTTGCCTGCTGCCAGGTTTGAACCATGGAAAAAAAAGAAGTGTTAGATGCATCAATGCCACGGCTATGCCAATCATGTCCCCATGTATCCTGAATACAAGCTTCTTCTCCTGCTCCTATGGTGTTTCATTTTTGTTCCTCTTCTTTTATGACCCGAATACACCACACAAATGAGGGCCAAGAAACCTATTGCAGAAAATGCACATAAAAACAACACCCAGAGCCTGAAAGAATTAGGTATCCCATCTGAATGAGCACCTTCGAATTCCTTATTTGCTGACATATGACTGTCTGTTGAATCAAAATTTCCATTTAAGTTTCCGAATTTCCTTGGAGTTACACTTTCCTCTGTTGTGTCCACCTCTGATGTGGTTAAGGAATTAGCTCCAGGGCAATTCATTCTCTGATGATGCAGATGGAGTGCTTCATTCAGCATCTTTGCACATTCTATACTGAGAAGGTTTCGCTGTAAATTCTCCTTATCAGCATGATTGAGGGTTGAGGGGTCTGGTGGGTCAGGAAACCTGGCCCAGCATCTGTTGACCATGTCAACCTCCCGCCAGTCGGCCTTGTCAAAGCTCCAATTCCCAAAACCAAATCGCAGTCCATAGTGAAAGACTCTATAGTCAATGCCTGGTTCAGGAACATATCCTGGGTATATCATTATCTTGCGGTTTATAGTATGCCTTAATTTCAACTGCATCAACAGCATTTCACTAGTTATGAACTGAAACCTGTTTATAATCTAAGAAGGTAGTAACAATTTTGTAGTATGGCAATTCATAGAGTAACAAAACCATGATAAATAGACACACAGCATAATAGGGAATGAAACTGGATGCTCATTACAATCAAATTTATCAATTCAGCCGACAATCATGTCAACAGATATGAAGCATGATGCATAAAAAAGAAAGCCATCTCCCAGTAAGATAATCAAAATTTTTTAACAGAGAACATCAAATTTCTGTGTTTCTGTGTCAGTCTTGCATGATTGTTCTTGATGGAAAGGTGTAGTAGTGTATGAAAGACAAGAATTTAGAAATAAAATACCTCTGCTGCTCCAAATGAGTAACCATACATCTCACTAATCCACCCAGATTCATAAATGTCTCCTGTTATGTTTCTGGCATAGTGAGTTCTATCAGCCCGAACCTCCTCAGTTTTATGTAGCCAAAGTAAGGCGAATTTCCGCAGATCATCTATATGCATAATGATTACACCACCAACCTTGTCACAAGCCTCAGGATGGCTAGTATGCAATTTTGCAAGCTCATTGTCACAGCCAATGAGGTAGCTACGGGTAAAGATCAAAAACATTAGTCAACGTACTGTGTGCGCAAGATAAAATGTGCATCGGAAAATACATGATGCAACCATGCAAATTGCAGCAATCAACATTGCATTTACATCAAGAACATCAACAGGTTTCACAAACACAAATCATATTGAGCAGGCTTACTCATAGGGAGTTGAAACAGGCTGACCACGTGCAGCTTTAAACTCCCATGGTGTAATTGGGCCTCTCAATATCATATCAGCATCCAGAATCACTATGAATTCAGCATCAATATTTGAATGCTTAAGCCAGTGAAGTACAGCAGCTGGTTTATTAATTGCTGGATACCTGTAATAAAACAAAAAGAATTTCACATCTTGCCTAGAGTCAATATTTCCCCATGTAAAGCATTTTGCACTTTAATATAACAGGATCCAGTAACAGTACATTAGCTGCTCTGGCACAAGGTGTTTCAGAAAATCCAGAAACACCAAACACAAGACAAAGATGAGCAGTTCTATAGAGCAGAACCTAAATAAATAAGTGAAGTTTGTTTGGAACAAAATGTGAACGCCACCAAACATAGAGTAATCTCTATCATTATTTTCAGGACATCAAAATCTAGCACAATACATAATTATGACATCAAGCTGCTCTGGACATTGGGTTTAGAAGGATTCACTTGTTTAAATAGAGGAAAAGAAAAAAAAAAAGAGAGCTAAATGGATATATCTAATATTAAGACCATAAGATATTAGCAAGCATACTAAAAATGACAATACACACTCATCATCTGATTTCCATGTTACCAAACACACAGGATTACAAAGAAATAGATATCAAAGAAAAAAAAGGGAAATTGAAAAGAGCAAGAAAAACAAAGGTATATAACTATATTCACCATGGTGAATAAGTTTCAGATAAAACAATAATATTATCAATGGGATGATCTCATCAAGGTAAAATGCTTCTAGCTAAGTTAGTTTAAATATCTTCAAAAGAAAGATGCTACAAAAGTTAGTCGTTTGCTCGTTTCTGTTTGATTTCACAACCACTAAAGTAGATTGTAGTGTTCAAAGTGTCACAGACAAAATGTCATTGCTGCAATAATAACTAAGAAGGTTAACATAACACAATTAAAATTGAAGGAAAAAAACAATTACCAGTCGCCTGTTAATGGATGTCGACTCATAGAAGGGACATAATGGGTTGGAGCCAAGTTATGGCCCTTATATAGTTTTAAGTCCTCATTGGAGCAGCTGAGAAGTCTAGTGATGTTCCCTGGCTGTCCGCTCATACGGAAACTATGCATAAGTCCTACAGTTTGCCAATCAAAGTATGGAGTGCATTCTGTGGAGAAAATAGTATGGATTTTAGGATATGGCCTGCCAGCATCATGATCAACATCTTCTTGTGTTGTATCCTCCATCATTTCTAGAGTAGCAGGAGTTGCAGATTTTGGCTTAGTTAATTGAGCAAAAGTTTGGCTTCTTAAAAAGTTCAAGTATTTGGACCATGCTGGATTAGGGCAGCCTCTTGCCACATGATGTAATAGAAGACCTTCATTTAAAATGTTTATACACTCTATGCTTAAAAATAGTCCTCGCCTTACATTTGGATCAATTGCCAAATGCTTTACCTGCAAGAAAAAACTTCCCAATTTTAAGTAGAATTTGGGAGGAAACCTGGTGTATGAATAAGTTCAGTACATAACTAAATTCTGAAGCTGCAAATGCTCAGTCTTACAAATTCACGTGTATCAGAGAATATGCATGCTTCTCTCTATAAACAGAAGTTTTTTTTCCTACTAGAAAATGTATGTCATGGGAAAAAGAACTTGTTTCTCTAAGCACACAAGTTTCCTCCTAAAAGTACACTGGTTTACATACCTCTCTGGGATAAGGAGGTTGTGGAAAGAGCTGGCCACAGTTATAAACAATTTCATCGTCATCATGGTCAGCCTTACTAAATGACCAATTCCCTACACTAAATGGCAGCCCATAGTGAAGAAGAATTGGCTCAATTCCCTCTCGGGGAGTGTAACCTGGGTAGATCATCAAGTTATCATTGATCTTGTGCCGAAGACCAACCTGTCAACAATAGAAGAAAACCCACACAGAAAGACAGAAAAGAAAGGAAAAACCAAAAAAGTTGAATTTAATTAGTCCAAGCACTGCAAATGATGTGCTAGATGATTAGGGTCACCATAAATATAAAATTTTAGAATTTACAAAAACAAATTATTTTAAGGCAATAAACTCACTTCTGCAGCACCAAAAGAGTATCCATACATCTCACTGATCCAGCCTCTCTCATAGATGTCACCAGTTATGTTTGCTCCCCAATGAGCCCTATCTTCTCGCACCTCTTCTGTTTTAGAAAGCCACATGGGTGCTAAAGCTCGCAGGTCATCTATATGCATGGCCAAAAGCCCCCCAACTTTGTCACAAAGTTCTGGGTGTTTTGTGTGAAGTTGGGCCAAAATATTGTCACAACCGCTTAAGTACCTGAAGAAGGAGTTTTGGCCATGCGTATGGAAAGTTTAAATGGTGAGCCAGAGAAAGAAAAACTGAATACAAAATACAAGATATATGTACTATTTCAAGAGATTTAAACAAGTGAGTTTCATAACTCAATCCAAAGACAAAAAACCAAATTGTCTCTATTTTGAGTTTAATGAGTCCCAGATGTCCCCCCTCTTTCCCCTAAAATAGAGTAAAATGATAGCATCAAGGAGAAGATAAATAAAGAAAAGGCTTAGGCAATCAAAACTTCTATATCTTATAATTCGTTGATCACCAAATGTGACACCGCATTAGCCCAATTTCATCCTTCCACAAGCAGTGCCTTCAACCATTTGTGATGGTAACATATCTAGCTTTTAACACTATATCACTAAAAGATAAGGATTCAATAAAATAAATAAGTTATTACTGAATACCCATAATATGCTGCAACAGGTCTTCCTTTCTCTGCGCCAAGTTCCCAAGGTATAATTGGGCCTCGAATTATCATGTCTGCATCCAGAATGACAACCCAGTCAACATTTTCTGCATCTTTACTGTGTTCAAGCCAATGTAAAACCCCAGCAGGTTTGTTTATTGCAGGGTACCTGCATTGTACACAGCAAGTTTATATCTTATGCTCCTAGCATGGGGAAGGGATTTCAATTTTGTAATATGGTATTCGTGGGTCTTATTAGGCAAAATGAGTTAAAAAATTCATAACAGCCTGAGAGAGGAAACGGCAGATAGCAACCACATACATAATACAAGAATACCAGCCTGACTATAGCATTCACTATGAAGCAGGAGTGGTAAAATTACTTAGCTAATACCCAGCATTGATTGCTGACAAGTTCAGCTAAGTTATTGTCAGCCTCATACCTACTCTGCTTACTCACATAAGCGCACAAGACACACATACAAATGACTCTGCAGAAATTCTAGTAATTACAACTGAAGTAAACACTAATCAAAAGCTGCAACAAGAAAATAATAATAATAATAATAATCATAACAATTTAGCCACCAAAAGTCCACAACAAAGGAACACATCATGCATTAAAAAAATGTGCCACAACACTGAGAACAACTACCATAGCACAATCAGAACCAAAGTCAAATTACTACAACACATAATAAGCCAATCTACATTGTTCAATCCAATTAGACTCCTAAGCTGATTTACCAATCTCCAGTTCTGGGGTGCTTGCTCATTGAGAGAACCTCAAAAGTGGGAGCGAGATGCATCCCTCTGTAAGTCTTCTTGTCGTCATCGGTGCAACTGAGGAGACGGGTGATGGGCCCTGGCTGCTTGGCTTTCCTATAGCTGTGCATGAGCCCAACAGTCTGCCAGTCGAAGTAGTTCTGACATTCCACGGAGAACAGAGTGTGCATCCTGAAGGGAGCCTTCTGACCCGCTTCCACTCCCCAACCAGTGTTAATGGCCACACCCACCATCACCACCGCCAACAAAACCGTGAGCTTCTCCATTGTAGCTCGATTTTTCAAGGTATGGGTGTTGCCTGATTTGTGTAGAAGATCTGGGTTTCATGGATTTGATGGATGGCTTCTAGAATATTAATATTAGAACCAAGAGCTTGCGTGAAGTCAAAACTTGTAGGTGTGTGGTTTATATTTGTATTTACCGAAATGTGACTTGTACAGCAAAATTATGAAACAAAAATAAGTGATGAGTGCTGAATTGAGTGTTTTGGTTTTATTATTTATAAAAATATAAAATCATGCAATAAGAACTATTTAAAAAATAGTTTTTTTTTTCTCTGTAATTTAACTATTATAGGCTCACGGTAGCACGCTTGGGTTGCTACATCTTAATGGGCCGTTTTAGTTGAACTTCTTCGAGGAAGAAGTGGAGTAGAAATAGAATCAGAAATTTATTTTGCTTTTAGATATAATCGTAAAAATAGAGAAAATAATTTATATATGGTATTTTTATAGGTGATTTATACTAATATGAAAATATGGATAAAATTACTTGTAAATGGTGTTATATAGGTCTGCCCCTTACCCAATTCTGCGTTATTTTTATTTTACATAGAATCGCCTTTTCCCTTCTTCTGTTACTTCCGGTAAATTTCATGTTAATTTTTTTATATTGAATCTGGATATGGCACATTCTATATCCTGAAATACCATATTGTGTGTTTTTCCAAAATATCATATTGATATAAATGCACCACTCAAATCCATGTACAAAAAAAACCCGTAAAAATACTTTAAACTAAGAAGTTATTAAGTTGTTTGAATATAACAAATTTAAAAGTACTTTTCCTTATAAAATTACAATTGAAGATGAAAATTCAATTATCAATTTAGAAAAAATATTTTTGCACACAACAAAATTTTTTAAAAATAATAATTAATTTATATTCTTTATTTTTAAATTAAAATTATTTAGTTAATTATATTTAATAAAATCTTAAAGTTAATAAAAATTATTTTAATTAAAATGTCATAGAATTATAGAAAAAGAGTATATTTAATATTTTTATTTTTATTATTATTATGTTTCAAGGTATCTTACATTTATATAGGTTTTTATATTTAAAGGGAGACAAGGATATCTTTTGTCATTTATGAAAAATATCAAGGATATTTTTGAAAACATATTTAACACATTTATTATGCCACACTTTCTCTCTCTTATACTATTTTTTATTCTAGGAGAAGCAAACCCTTATATGCTTCTAAAAAAAGCAGAACTGATTACTTTTTACTTTTGTTTTTATTTTTATTTTTCTTGAGAAGTACAAACAGACATGTAACCAAAACACTTTAAAACAAACAATGTACTTTTTTCTCCTTAAACTTTATCCAAACGAACTTTGTAATATAACAATAGCTGGTAATTAATAAATCTGTTGAATCTTCATCACTTGAAAATTGTGTTTTCTTTGGGCATCATTAATAGAGAAAGGATAGGCTTCATTCTAAAAAACCATCACAATATTTTGTTTTCAAAGATATTTATTTAAGGGACTATGTACAATATTATAGAAATTCAATTCACTCGTCGGACTATAAAAATCTCTCTTTATATTTTGCATTTTTGTGTCATGATATTATTGACAATCACATTACTAACTTGGATTTTGTTATATAAGGGTGTGCCTAGTTGGAATAAAAATGGAGAGAAATTTTGTGTGAATCAATTTGACATGCGTAGGTAAGAGAGGATATTCAAGTAAACGATGACAAAAATTTATGCATCAATCAAACAAACAAATGTTAAGTGTAGTTAGTAAGTGAGTAAAAGATATTGCACTTAGGGCGAGGACTCAAAAAAAGGCAATTGTACAACCATCTTTCTAGGCATTGCTTTCCAACCCTATCTCCAAGTGATTGTACAATTCGAGACTACTTCTTCAACCCGTGCTCATATACAAGTTCTAAGAACCAAACAAAACCTTAAATTCGAATTAAATATTCAATAAGTATTAATAAAAGCTCAAAAAAGATGGGTTAGTAAAATCGAAACAAAAAAAATTAATGTAAAAGTTTTCAAGAAAGTAGAAATTGAAATAAAACCACAAATAATTTAATGACACAACCAAACTGAGAAATCAATTTATTAGAAAAACTAATACAAAGAGATAGGAAAGAGAGAGGGAACATAGAAAATATGATATGGTGTCCACTACCATTTGATCATTCTATTAGTATTATTGCCAATATTTTGCACCTCCCTCTTGTATTACCTTTTGATCTCGCCATCACAATTATTACTCCTTTGATCATTCTCGTAGATACGTTCATTAAAACCCCTCTTCAATTTTTGCTTTCACCATCAGTTATATCCACCAAATTGGTGGAGGTGGTGGAGGGTGAGGCGAAGATGCTACAATAACATAAGTTGAAATAAGAGAAGTTTTCTTGAAAAATCTCAAACCACTTGACCACTAATACTATTGTTGAGGCCATGCAAATAATTAACTTTGTTTTATGGGTAAAAGTACAATAACATTAGGGATAATGAAGTTTTTAATAAAGTACCCATTTTAATGAGCAATATAAAGGGAAAGTTGACTCAAACAAGGGCTGAGCTTGTACAAGAAAATGTTATTGGTGATTGTAAAGGAAAGACCCTCCATTATGAAAGAAAGTAGAAGTAGAAACAAAAAAGGAAAAAGAAAGAAAAAGCTACAAGAGAAGTAGGGTGTGGGTGGTGATTATTAGCATGGAAGAGAAAATTGGACCAAACCGCTTGGTTTGACCTGGGGCTAATCACCTGGCCGGTCCTTAAGCCCTAAAAACAGAGAGAAGTCAAAATCAAGGAAAATCAACGAACCAAAAAGTTGACCGGTCAAATATTGTTTTCAAATGTTTTGTGACCGTATTGTAAGGCTAAGACTAGAGAAATTTTATATGGATTATGTTTATATATATATATATATATATACACACACACACACACACACATACCAGTTGAACCGATTGGACTTCTAAACCTTTGAACCAGGACCTTGACTTGATTCGATACCTGGCCCGATTTCTCTTCCTTGATTATTAGGGACATTCATGATATGAGGAATAGTGTTGTTGTTGATGTTAATGTATTGGAGCAAGTGGTTGTTTGTTTGTGGTGGTAATGGTGAAATTAGAGTAGAGCCTTGTGAAATGAATATGATAGTCAGAATCTATGGTTTTGAAGAAGAATCTTCCAAAAAAAAATAGTAGAGCATTGTGAAATGAATATGATGGTAAGAATCTATGATTTTGAAGAAGGACCTTCCAAAAAATAGTAGAAATGTATGAAATTTGAATTGGCCATAGACATTTGGATCAAACTTCACACAAACAAATCACACACTACATTTTGTGTGAGAGTGAGAGTGTGTGTGTATGAGAAAGAGAAAGGGTGGAGAGAAAGAAAGAGATAGTTTGCTTGTTTATGTAAAGAATGATTCAAGGTTTTATAAAAATAATAATAATAATAATAAAGGAATGATTTAAGATTTGATGTGAAAGTGAGAGTTATGGTAAAAATGGGTTCTTATAAACTTTATTAGTGCCTATTTGGTTTAAAGTTTCAAGGCTCCAAACTTAAGTTTGGTGACTGAAACTTGAAAGGCATAGTAATCTAAAATGTTTCATTACACTTTTGGGATTTTACTTTTCATTCCTCGTTTAATAAAATCAGTTTAACCAAAGTAACATGACCTTTACTTTTCATTGGGAGTTGATGGTTGAAATTACAAATTTAATTTTATGTCCTTTATTATTTACTCCTTCCAACAACCTTCCCCAACCTATTTATTCTTGGTGCAACTAAAATTTAACATGCTCTTCCTCCAACAAAGCTCCACTTATCTTGCATCAAGACATTCAATATCCAACGAAAAAGGAAGATCCACAATCTTGGTTTAGCACCTTCTATCTACAACATGCTATTTTAAACCAAGAAAGGTTCTTCTCTTCCTTCTATTCATACTTTTTCATCTTTTGCTCACATTATATTATAATCAAACCATCAACTCCTTCCCACCATTACCACACCTCATTAACCACCTTTTATCATATTGGCTCATACACCACCCAGACCACCATTGTACCCTTAAATTTTGGCTTGCCTTATAAATACAATACCTCAGGGAAACCTAATATTTGAAACATAATACCAAAGCTTAAGTCTACACCCATTATTAGTTATGTCGATTGCATTAGAACTTGTTCGTAGTTTAAATGATTCTAGGGACAAATTGTATATTGTGTTCACGAACCATTATCATTCTACCTAACTCCTTATTTACACTCTAGCTAGCATAATAAATTAAGTAATATGGAGCACCTATACCCTGAATCATTACAAAACCCCACCATTTCTTTTGTTTTTTTGCTTTTAGTCAATATGTTTTTTTATTAATATTTTGGTTTGTATCCCTTATTGTTTTATTCTTTTTCAAGTCTCTTGTTTTAGTGCTATTTGTTAGTAAATATTTTAAGTTCATTCCTTGTTTGACTAAAAAATAATAAATTGTTAAAAATTTAAAAAGATTAAAACATATATATTTTTTTAAATGTGTTGCTCTATTAATTTATGATCCATTACAATTAAGATTTTTTTAAAAGTAAAAATTGCATAAGTAGTTTTTTATAGAGGGAATATTATTTTTTTACTTCTCAATTAAGTTTTCTTTATGAATAATTTATAACTTCTGCTAATGTCTATTTGTATAACAGGATGTCAAACACACTAAATATAAATAATAATCAGTCAGAGGGAAAAGCCTCATCCTAACATATCTCCAATGATCAAAATTTTGGGCCAAAACCAAAGGCCATTTGCGATTGAATTATAACAAATCTATTCATCGATGCTTGTTTAGAAAAAAAAGTGAGAAACCTAGAAAGAAATGAGCATACATTGTTAAAAAAAAAAAAAGGTTTGAATAATGCAGTTGCCAAATTTCATAGTGCTAGTGGGAGAAATTATGATAAAACACAATTGAGAAATAAGTGAAATAGTATTAAAAAGGAATGGGTTCTATGATACTATTTCTTTCAAAATTTCAACCGGATTATATGGTGAAATAATGAGAAAAACACTGTTATTGACTTATTGCAACTCCATAGCCTGAGATGCAAAGAATTGGTAAGCACATATCAATAGTTTACATATTTTTAAGCAATTTAAATTAATCTTGCTGTGATACCTTGAATCTAATTAAGGTGTTTGCAATGCACAAAAATATTTCTTATGGCAAGTACCACAATGATGGACTACCATATGCATGTGAGTTGACATATATATATTTTCAAGATAAAACAACTACTGGTCAATTTGGTTGGACATCCTTAATTGGAGGATTAGTAGATTGGCATCAAGAATATGAGCAACAAGATAAAGATCTTGAGTGCCTTGGAGTGGATAAAAATGAAGGTTCAAGAGGTACTCATAATCCAACTATAGGTGTTTATTTAATTAGGTGTTGATAGTATAGGTTTTACAAACCTTAATATTAATACCCCTCAAGGTCCAGGGAGTGCAAGGGGTGGAGATAAAAGAAAGAAGGAAGGGGAAAGGGCAAGAATAGGTCAAGGTAAAATCAATAGTGTGACTGTTAGGAGAACATCTTCAAAACATGGCAGATGCAATTGAGCCTCATACTACTATTGTGTTTGCAAAGAGCGAATATCCTAATTTTTATGGCAACTGCTGTTTGATAATAATGAGGAAGGATGCAATAGAGGTTTATTATTCAATTCTTATTGTTGATCTCTAGCTATTTTTTTCTATCAGGCATATGGAAAAGAAGTCAGCACTTGATTATTAGCATATTAGTAGAGTTAATATGTGTTATCATTATCTCATGTAGGACCTTTAAGTTTATTTGTATTTTGGATTGTGAAATTAAGTGTGTCATATGCTTTGTTAAACTAAGTGTATGACTTTATGTGGTTTAGGGTTTATTATAGTTTGCTATAATGTTGTTGAATTAAGCTCAAAGGACATGGTTTGTTGTATTATGGCTTGTTAACTTATGATTGTATTAAGTGGATGACTATTCACATAAATTGATATTATTCTTTATACTTTTTTGTTATTTTTTATTACAGAATTTTACATAAAACATCATACATCCTCAAGTGAATTTGATGAAAATTCAAGAGATGAGGTAGCATTTGACCTAGGCCTCGGTTGCATAGATTGGTATGGAGCAAGTGTTTCAAATCATTGGATTGTCATGCATTTCTAGGTTGTGTCAGTATAGGAAATGTAATGCTGGCTAAACTGGAATCTTGAGATAGTCGATAATTTTTAAATCTAGCTCATGTCTTTTTTAATATTAATACTTGTTGGACCATACTTGCTATGTATTTTAATAGTTTGTGGACCATATTTTATACGTATTTTAAATCTTACTAATGTTTGTTTTGTGATTATTTCTTACATTATTTATTAAACAAAAGATTTATCTTTTAATATTTATGATGATTAGATATAATCTATACTGTGTACATAGTAAAATGGACTACACTTTACATCTAATATTATAAATAACTTGCAATTGTGACATGGTGACATTTAACTTGGGGGACAAAAATATCTATTTGTAAATAAAAAATTATTTTTATTGATATCATAAAATTTAATTGATAATATAATGTAGCTTTGAGTAACTAATTTGAATTCTCAGCATTAATTATGGACTGGAAGATATTCAATAAATGAGAAAAAATAAGATAAGAGAAAATATTATTTTAAGGATTAGAGATTACTTTAAAATGATATGCTTTGATAAAATTGTAAGTTAATATTTACATGGCAACCAAATACTCATTTGAGTCTTCAATCATATACCTTTTTTCCACTAAATAACTTGTTTGAGACTTTTTCATTTGTTACTTTTCATAAAAGTTAAACACCCTCTGTCAACTTAGCTAAAGAATTTGTATTAGGCAACAAACGTAATATTTGTGTCTCATGGCAACAAATGTAATATTTTTTTTATAAGGAAGAAAACAAAAAGTGAAAAAAAGGCTAAAATTGGTGAAAAAGTACATAGGCTCATGGGAACCAAAACATTTGAGTCACACCCTCAAAGTCACCTAAGAAATTAAATCGGTTCCAATGAAATAAATGAGATGTTGGTACCTATCGTAACGATGGCAGGGCTTTTAGTGGGAGATCATGGTATAAAATACTTGTTTAAACAACCATGTAGGACACATGAAGTAAATGGACACAAATGGATCCAAGGAATAGTAAATAGAAATGGTAGATGATTCCATGAAATGTTTAGGATGGATAAGCATGTATTTTCATTTTGTGATGCATTGGTTCAATATGGATTAAAAAAAAATACTAAATGCATAGGGTGGAGAAGATGGTTATTCTATTTTTTATACACTCTTGGACATAAAGTAGGAAATAGGATTATCCAAGAAAGACTTCAACATTAAGGTGAAATAGTTAGTAGACAATTTCACAATGTGTTTATTGCATGCTTGAGGTTATCAATAGATTTAATTAGGCCACATAATTATATTATAGATTTGTACATGTTCATGAGAAAATTCAACATGATAATCGATATTGGCCATACTTCAAGGATTGTATAAAGGCAATTGACAATATTCATGTGCGTTGTGTAATTTCTCTTATTGAGTGTGAAATTTATTGGGAGAAAAGCATATACATCACAAAATATTATGGCTACTTGTGATTGAGACATATGCTTCATATTTTTATTGTTTAAATATGAAGGATTAGCTCATGATACATGAGTATTTAAGGATGCTCTAACAAGGACAGCATGGAACTTTCCACATCCTCCTATAGGTATGATTTTATCACTCAAGTCAACATTGTTATAAGTTTTTGTATATTATCATTCTAATAAGATGCAATATTTTAGATAAATATTATTTGGTTAATTCTAGCTATCCCACTCCATTGGGATACTTGGGTCCATATAAATATGAACGGTAATATTTACTAGACTTTTGGTATGCACTTGACTTTAACAATCATAATGATGTATTCAATTTTTTCCACTCTAGTTAAGATGCACCATAGAAAGAACTTTTGGGGTGTGGGAAAGTAGATTTACAAGTATCAACTATATGTCTAACTTTAAATATACAAATAAGGTGGAAATAGTTATTATTACCATGGCAATACATAGCTTTATTTGCATAAATAGTATTCCAGATATCGAGTTTTGTTGTAAAGAAATATGATAATGCTATGATAGAAGATCTTAATAATGGTGGCAACCGGAACATGTGCTTTGGTGTTGATCTTACTTCTTCTGAGCAAATCGATCATATCCGTAACTAGATCAGAGACAAAATTATGGCTACCCAGAGTAGGAACTAGTGAATGATAATGGTCATGTTGATATTTATTTTGTTGCAAGCAAGTTCACAGTTTGTTTGTATAACCTAGTTATGATGTATGCATTGAGCTTGTATTTTTTAAGTTCTTTTTGTATGAATTTAAATGCAAGACTTTGACAAATATAGTTTTATTGCTTTAAATAAAAGTACATTATCAATGTTAATATTTTATTCTATTGATAAACTATTGATCAACAATGGTCTTGTGATGAAGTTTTATTTTTAATCAAGATTATTTTGGGATCTAATTGATCCTAACAAGTTGTTATAATGAATATTTTTTTAAAAAAATTATTTTATAATTAATTTATTTAAAAAATAAAATGTTGTATTTAATGGGACTATTGAAATAAAAATGTTTTTGGTGATTATTTGATAGTTAATTACCTTTTATTGTTAAAATATTAGCTCAAAATATATTAATTTATATTAAAACCATATTATGCCCTTTTTGGCAACTGTACTCCTAAAAGTAATTTTACTTTACCATATCCAAACAAAAACAAACTTTATGAAAATTATTTTTAAAATATCTAACAAAAAATAAGTATACTTCTTGCAAAAGTAATTATTTCAACTTCATTATCTAACAGTAGTTCTTCCAAGCATTAAACTAAACAAGCACTTATTAATGGGGCCAAGTGTCATGGCCATTGATTTATGACCAATTTGCAACTTTGGTTTTAGTTTGTATGACTACTAACATTCTACTAAGATGATGGTAAGCAAAGTTCTACATTTGTTTTCAAATTAAATAGATTGCACTAATAGTTTTTGAGAAATGAAAATTTCAACCTGATTTTAATGAATTAAA
Organism: Dalbergia oliveri; assembly: GCA_030441495.1. NCBI lineage: Eukaryota > Viridiplantae > Streptophyta > Magnoliopsida > Fabales > Fabaceae > Dalbergia > Dalbergia oliveri. The sequence goes on along the minus strand of JAMLFY010000008.1, from coordinate 30,123,872 downwards.
ATTCTCATCATATTATTTATTTTTTGTAGAGCTAATTTGTATAATGATTAAATAATAAAAATGATTACACAAACTATAATGAAAATACCATCTCTTTTCCAAAAATTAATGTATTTAATAATTTTTTATTTAAAGATAAGTTTTGATTTTTATTCCTTAATGGTATAAGAGAGAACATCAAAATTCACTATTCATGTATTCTATTTTGCTTGTTTATTTTCTAGTTCTTGTGCATTTGGGAAGATTTTTTTCTTTCTCTTTTTTTAAGAAAGAGGAAATGATTATGATGAGATATATTGTTAGAGTCTTATATTGAAAGGAATAGTTTTTAGACAAAACACTAATTTTGGTCCCTCTGAAATTTCAAGTTGGACAAATTAGTCCCTGGACAAAATAAACTCTCAAATTGATCCTGTAAAATTGAATAGTTGGACAAATTGGTTCCTAAAAATAAATCTCTCAAATTGGTCCCTACAAAACTGAATAATTAGCCAAATTAGTCCATTTGATAAATTGGGTGGGTGAGGAGGACTAACTTGTCTGACAAGTTATTTTTTTAGGGACTAGTTTGAGAGAATTTTTTTGTAGGGACTAATTTGTTTGACTATTTAATTTTGGGACCAATTTGACAGTTTTTTTACATGGACCAATTTGTTGAACTTGAAATTTTAAAGGGATCAAAATGGGTGTTTTGTCTAGTTTTTAACACTGGCATGTAGTGTCTAGTATGTGTTTGTGATTCATGTGGTTACTTCTAATTGGGATAGTTTTTTTGGTTTCTCAAGGTATCTACTTCTAGGAGTAATGACTAGTCCTGTTGAGGTAAGAGCTTTTCTAAAAGGGTGAATTTTTAGTCATGAGACTGTTATGGTAAGAATTTTTTTTTAAATGACAACTTCGTAACTTATAAGAATTTTTAAAAAAATTGAAAAAAGAAGATGAACACACTTTCTTACTTAGGGGATGGAAACAACCTGATTTTGATACAAAGAGATAGGGGAACATAGAAGCTATGATGTGGTGTCCACTACCCTTTGATCATGCTATTAATGTTATTGCCAACATTTTATGCCTCTATCCTCCTGTGTTGCCTCTTGATATTGTCATAATTACTATTAGTTATTTGATCATTCTCTTAGACACGTACATTAAAGCTCCTCTTCAATTTTGGTCTTCACCACAAAGTCATATCCACCAGAGGTGGTGGCGGGTGAGGAAAAAGAATATGCTACAACAACATAAGTTGGAATAAGAGTAGTTTTTTTAGAAAATCTCAAATGACTTAGCCACTAATACTCTAATACTATTGTTGAGGCCATGCAAATAATTAGCTTTGGTTTATGGGCTAAAGTGATAACAATAGTTAGGGGTAATAAAGTTTTTAATGGAGGAGTCATTTCAATGAGCAATATAAAGGGAAAGCTAACTCAAACAAGGGTTAAGATCAAATAGGAAAATGTTATAGGTTATTGTAGAGGAAGGACCCTTCACTGTGGTGAAAAGTGAAGCAGAAATAACAAAAGAAAAAAAAAAGAAGTAAGGTCGCGGTGGTTATTATTAGGGACATTCATGATATGAGGAGTGTTATTGTTGATGTTAATGTGTTGGAGCTAGTAGTTTTTTGGTTACGATGGTCATAATTGACTCAAAGTTGAGCTTTGCGAAATAAACATAGTGATCAGAATCTATAGCATTGAAAAAGGTTTTTCCAGAAAAAGAGTGGAAAGGAATTAAATTGAAATTGGCCTTGGACACTTGGATCCAATTTCATGCAAATAAATTACACACCATATTTTGTGCAAGAGTAAGCATGCGTCTATGTGTGTGAGAGACAGAGAAGAGATTGTTTGTTTATGTAAAGAATGGCTCAACATTTTATAAAAAAAAAAGGAATGGTTAAAGATTTGGTGTGAAAGTGAGAGTTGGGGTGAAATGGGGTTCTTACAAACTTTATTAGTGCTTCTTTAGTTTAAAGTTTAGGCCCCAAACTCAAGTTTGGTGACTAACTCAAAAGGCATAGTAATCTGAAATGTTTGATTATACTTTGGGATTTTACATTCAATTCCTTGTTCAATAAAAGCACTTCAAGTCAAAGCAACATGCCTTTACTTTCCATTGTCGGTTGGTGGTTGAAATTACAAAATTTATTTTATTCCCTTTATTTTTTACTCCTTTCAACAACCATCTTAATCCATTTATGCTCGATGTTACTAAAATTTAACATGCTCTTGCTCTAGCAAAGTGCCACTCATCTTGCATCAAAGCATTAGTACCTAACGAAATGGAAGATCCACAACTTTGATTCAACACCTTCCATTTGTGATATGCCAAGAGAGATGCTTATCTTCCATCCATTTATGCTTCCATTCTTCATATTTCTCTGTTGGTGATGGATGCGAGTTGTCACTACCAATAAATTAAAAATTAAGTAATTACTAAATTGCACAAAAATGTAGTTTAGAGGGCAAGTCAGGTCACCTCACGTGGAAGTGTTTATAGTTTAATTAAAGAAATTTGGGGGTTGTTTTGAAAATGTTGTGAGAATTAAAATTAATGTAGAATATTCTACGAGGGGAATTACCTGCTCAATGAGTTACTCGGGTTAAGAATTGTTCAATCATTAATTCAAAAGATTAATTTATGGTGGTGACTGCTTTCACTAATTATGTTTTCGTACAACAATGATACAATTCTACTTAGTAGTTACATGAACGCATTCCTACTAAGGATATAACTAACAAATGCATTAGTAATCCACAATCATGGTTTTATGAGTCTATGTCAGTTTAATTACCAATTATAGCAACCTAACCTCATAACTGAGTTAATCACAATCCCTTACCAAATGGATATAATTTAATCAATTGATCAATTACCCGATTAAATCCTAATTATGCGTATAACCCACAACATGAATAAATAGAAATTCAAGTTACTCTCAAAAATACAATTGTAATAACTCACAATCAATATTAAAGAGTGGTAAATAATGAAGGTATGAAAACCAACCACAAATTGCATTAAAATTGGATCTTAATCCTCAGTTGTCTTTACGTTAGGTAAAGAAATTATTCCTCTATGGATGAAGGATCATAATCAATGTAGTGGAAAATATAATTATAATCTCAAACAAAAGACAAAACCATAATTGGAAGCTCCCAAAACCTAGAGATAGAGTAGAGAGATGTATAGAGAAACTAGAAAAAGAAAGCTTTGATGACAACCCTAAAAAATAGTCTAGAGATGTCTTAAGTGTTTAACTTATCATTATTTATACTATAGCATAAAAACATAAAAACTAGGATCCACTGGAATAAAAAACCTCGTGACATTGCTCTGTGTGCATGACCATTATAGCAGTCCTCCCATTTTGGCCCAAAATTGTTTCGCGTTGATCGTATAGCGGTATGATGGATTGCATTCATGCACCCATTTTCCTACATAACTCTAGGCATATTGCATCATTTATGTGCTTAATTGGTTGACATTTGGTTGATTTGTATTTATTCCTCATTGGGTATTATTGAGTATAATCATGATTATTTGCACCATTTTGATGAATAAATATGTTTTGGAGCTAAATAGAAAAGTTCTTGAGCTCATTTGAGCACATTCACAAAAAGTATTGTAATAGAAAATCTATATCTCTCTTTACATATAGGGATCGGATTGAGACAAATAAAGTTTTTTTGGAAAGCTCAAGAAATCCTCTAAAACTTTTATGTTTAACCCAAAATCTAGTTCTAAGAGCATCTTGGTCAAAATCTAATTGCAAGATTAAAGGTTGCTAATGTTTTAATGCTGTCCAATTTGACCTCCAGTTAGTATCTTAGCAATATATGGAGCTATAGATGTCCGATTAAGGTGATTTTTGTGGCGTTGAAAAGATTATTCAAAGGGCTACAATCTCTATTTGTAGTGGCAAGACAATTTCAGATGTTTCAGGCACTAAAACTGACCAAATAAGTGAAGATGTCAAATTTGCCCAGCGCTGCGCGCTCAGTGCCTTAAAATGATTAAGGAGTGCAATTCACTACTTAGCACTCTAATGCTCATTTAACATTGCAGCACTCATGGGATAGTGCCTGGAAGCCAAATTTTGGCCTAATTTTGGGCCCCGCTTGACTTATTTTTGCATAGTACAAATAGGATTAACACAGACTTTTAACCTACTTTTGACTCAGTTATTTTTCAGCACTTGCTAGCCTTTCTCTATCTTTGTCTCTCTACATTTTCTTCTCTATTCTTGTCTCTCTAGGGATTCCATTAGTGAAGGTGTTTTGTCTTTAAGATTGTAGCAGGGATTGTTGCTATTATTTTCATGTTGTCTTCTATTTTCACTATTGTAATCCTCAGAGATGGAGGAAGAGATTTTTTTACTAGTATAGGGGTTTTCAGATGGATTGGATGATGTTTAAGACCTCTTTTACATTGAATGCATTAGTTTTCTCAATGTTTTACAGTTTTAATTCTTATAATTATTGTGGTGATTGCTATAATTTTTGTTGTAATAACTAAATTAGTGATCGTCGTTTAGGAAAACCTTTTGAGCATAAATTGATAAATCTATTGGTTTATGTTTGAAGGAGAATATTAGAATCAACCTTTCGATTGGCGGTTAGGCTATAGCAATTAGTTCATTAAATCAATATGATTTCTAAATAAATTGAGATATCATTTATTGGTTATTTGCATTAGTCAAATTCTAGGGATCAATTAATCACTAGTAGAATTGTCAGGAATTAATTACTGATAGCCACTAATGGATTTAATGTTTGGTCAATGATAATTAATTTCAATCTTAGGAATACCTTGCACTAATACCTCTTTATTATTGCTATTACCATTTAATTTTAATTGTTTCAATCTTAATTCTCCAAACCCTAAATTTTCCCAATTAAGTGATAAAGTCTCTTTGAGAGACAACCTAGGTTGTCCCTTTTGCTACATTTTTTATGCAACTTAGCATTAAAATAATTTTTAATTTGAGGAGGTAGACGACAGCCTCCGTTCACAGCTACCTCTTTTGTCCAAAGCATGCTCTCCCTGTTGGTCGCGATAGTAGTCCTACGGTTGCAATCCCCATTACTCCACCATCTGCGATCTCTATTGTAGTCCCAATTATAGCTGATGCAAGGATAGAATTGCTCTGAGTCCTTTTTAAGTCTAATGCACTAACCTGGAAGTTTGTGTCATCAACCAACACTTACAACAAGAGATTCAAAGCACAGTCAACTTCAAAATACAATTACTCATAACAAAATGTGCTAATAGTCATGAATCAATTCAATGATGCATAATGAGAACTAAACATAAATCTATCACATATTATCCAATTAAGTACGTAAATGATGCAATATGCTCAGAATTACAAGGGAAAATGGTTCACAAATGTAGACCCATCATTGATGTGTTGGGTGCTACTTATCTTCTATTTTCATTATCTTTTTTTTCACAATGTACCATCATCAGAACATCATTACCATCAACCGTAACCATCTCCTATCAATCACCTTTACACCATAACCACCTCCCATCAACCGTCTTTAATCACCTTAACCTATACCACCTAGACCACCACCGCACCCCTAAACTTTGCCTTGCCTTATAAATACAATACCTCATGGAAACCTAATATTTGAAACATAATTCCAAAGCTTAAGTAATCCATTATTAGTTGCATTGGTTGCATTAGAACCTGGCAAGAATTGAAAACTTCTAGGCACAAATTGTTTATTGTGTATGATAAGTATGCATTTGTATACATATTTTGTACCCTGTTCTTGTTAGCTCCTCTAACACCCTAAATTTGAATCTCTTAAAGCTCAAGTCATATTAAGGTTAACTTTTAGTTATTACAATATGGTCGTATAAATTTTTCTAACAAAATAAGATATAAGAAAAATAACAATAATATGTATATATATATATATATATATATATATCATAATTACATAAATAAATCCAAACAGTATGTCATAGATACTAAATAAGTAGCAAAGACAATAAATATCTTTTGGCTAATAATGGTCTGATAATCAATGAAGTAATTAAACTTCCAATGGAGTTATAAATAATCTAAAATTAAGTCCCATGAAATGAAATAAAATCCTAGCTAGTCTCATAATCTGAAATAAAATTCTACATACTTTTCCTTGCACATGCTCTTTCAAAGGATTCTTAGTTACTTGTTTCTCATCTAGAAATGACACAGAAACAAAATAGGGTGAGAACTCAAAGTTTCTGTATAATGCACATAATAAAGTGTAATCAAAATCATCTCTGGGCATCTGTTTATGTTTATAAATACATGAACATACATTAAAATTCAATTAATAAGTTTCAAAAATATTTACCTGAGGTAGACGTATTTTTTAAAATGGTCTTTTTTAACATTGATGTAATACTATATTTCATATATGCATGATAATACAAACAAATATACACATACATATAAAATTTTATTTAGTCACATAAAGTATGCAGTTTAGTCTTTTCATTTACTTTCTCTTTTTTTATTCACCATTTTCTTTACACGTCTCTTTCTTTATTCACCTCTTTCATCATACATATATTTATTCATCTAGTTTAGCCAATCAATAGGATAATAAATAAGGTGTTAAAACAGTGAAGATCACCTCTCTATTGAGGATCATGTACAATATCACATTAATACTTTATTAGTGGGGCTGAATCCAATATCTTTAACTTTTTATATCACATTAATATTTATCAATGGGGATCATGTCCAATTTCATTTCATGTTAATATTTTATCAGTGGGGATCATGTCCCATGTTTTTTTAACATTTCATGTGAACATCTTAAAACTTTCTTTCAATGTAAGTACACATAATGAAATCATACATAATATACATATCATATCATTAACTTAATGGTTCATGTTTAACATCATAATAACTTTTCCAAAAAGAAAAAATGTAAACTCTTGATACTTTTAAAACAATGCCAACATATTCAAAACATTAAACACAAAACTAAAATCCATAATATCTATGTGTGTCTCATGCTACAATAATAAAATATAACATAAGTAATAATGATAGTAAAATATCAATTGATGATCCTTGGCTTATGCCATATTACAATTTGTAAATAAAAAATATCAAAACAATATAAAGGTTGGCTAATGCAAATCAACCACCATAGGAGTAATGGTATAGTTGTTACAAGTTGATCATAAGTAAAACATACTTAAAAAGATTTATGTACATAATAGAATCAAAATAGTAATAAACATAAACAATGCAGACAATTATCAACACAATCATGTTCAACCATTCATTCCAGGCAAAATTCCTTTTTGGCTAAAGCTTCAAATCTTAGGATTTTAAACAATAGTAAAATAGAAAGTTTGACATAAAAATCCCTTCCTAGTATGAAGCCTTAAATGTGGAAAGGACTCTTTAGTGTTCTAGAATTGGAGAAGAATGAAAACACATTTCTCTTTCTTTTTATAAAATTGCTTGCGCTTCTCTATAGGTAGGAAGGAGTATTTTTGTTCCAATGGTACTTGGGTCTTGATGTTTGTGGAGAGCATGAACCAAAAGAGGTGGCTCTTACTTAATTGGTGTATGGGTTTTGGCTATGATGGCTAGGTTTTGGTAGAGGTGAGGATGAAGAAGAGAGGAAGAAGATGAAAATATGATGGAGATGAGGAGCATGGGAAGGGAGGCCATGATTTTGATGATAGACTGGGTATGAAGTGTACTAATTGTAGGTTAAAAGTAGCATGAGAAGAAGGTTGAATCATGCTTCTAGCTTCTTTTTAATTTATGAAACACTATACAAAGTCTATCAAGTTTTCACTTGAAGACAACGCAAATTATAGTCAGTTGGCTTTAGAAAGTAACTTTTTGAACCAAGAGAAAAAATAAACTTCAAAAATAGTTTTTTTAAAATGTTTTTCAAAGAAACACACAACACAAACAAACTCGAATGTTGAAATATAAGGAGACAAAGAGAGAGGAAGATATTACTCAGTGATTTTATACTGGTTCTACCAAATACTGCCTACATCTAGTTCTCAACAACTTGTTCAATTCCACTAAAAACCCTTTCTCAACCTCAAGCAAGTAAGATAGTCTTTTTATAACCTTCTCAAGCTATTTTCAGGAAGCAATAGTTCCAACTTACTCTCAGAACAAGTAGTCTTTTTACTAACCTTTTCAAGCTAACCTCACTTGATCAATACTAGATCAGGATACAAGTATATGATTTTGGGTTAGTTTTCTCAAACACAGAATACTCAAGTTTTTCTAAGAATGAAACATTGTATAAACTGAAAACTTGAGAGACTTCTTTCTATATTCTTCCTAAGAAGAAAATATTATCTAATAAGCACTACAAAGAATTTTAAAAATAGAAACTGATTACAAGAAGTAATAAATGAACTTTTAGAGTGTATGGAAAAGCTTCAGTGCTAGTTGTTCAAAAGTTCCTTATCATATGAAGGTCTCATCCTTTTATACTTGGATTTTGAATATGACTGTTTCCTTTGATTTTACCTTGTCTTGACACATGTTGATCTTCTTTTTGTGTCCTAGCAATTGTCCTCTAGAAGAATAGTTAAGTTGTGTCAGAGTTGTCCTAGAGAGACGTTGACAAATTGGTTTTTGGACAACCTTCATAAACAACTTTTACTTTATGAACTATGGTTTCTGAACCTTTCTTCTAGAATATGAGGAATTTTGCCAAGTACAAAAGTGATATGTCGTTGTCAATAGCCATTAGGATTGAAGATTGTTTCTAAAAGCACGTGCTTTATGAGATGGCTTCATAGTTTCTAAGTTTCGCATTGATCTTCTTTGCTTAGCTCTAGCCTTGATAAATATCTTTTCAGCATGTAGAATGTCTTCAAAGCTGATAGCCATTAGGATTGAAGATTGCGATCATGATATGCTCAAGAGAAATTGAGTTCTTCATATGATATGGCTCTTTTGTGAACGCATAACACACTTTCTAAAGATCCATACTTGGTTTCTGATGCTGGATATGTTTTCTCATGTCTCTAACATATTTTAGTTCGCTTTTGAACTATTTTTCACGTCATTAAGACTTTGAATCTCTTTGAATGAGATTTTAATCATGTTAAAACATGTCATTGTGAAAAATATATCATTAATTGAACGTATATGTAAGAAGAACAGTCCTATTAGACACTACAGATAATCAATTGAAACATTAGTTCTTTCTTCAAAATATTTTAACAAAATTTGCTTTGTTGTCTCTCAAAACATAAGTTGTAGAGCTTTCTAAAGGGTTTCAGAGCAACAATAACTTTCTTTTATATATATAATTAGTGTGATTAGGGTTAGTGTTTATCTCCCTCTCTCTTCTTTTTTTTTTTTTGTTATTATTTCTACTCCAACTATTATTTTTTATTATTACTATTTTATCATTATAATTTCTATATATATAATTGATTTATTATAATATTTTACAATAGTTACATATCACATATATAATTACATATATACAATAGTTACGTATAAATTACACATAATATAGTTATATATAATTATTGATATATATATATATATATATGTTTGTGTGTGTGGGTGTGTGTGTATATAATTTCGTATATTATATTTTAATATGTGTATATGTAATTACGTATATATTACATAATATATTAGTTAAAGATTTTGGATAATATATTACATATCATATTTATATTTAAAAGATAAATCTGTTAAAGTTTTAGATTTCTTATTTGTTTATTGCTAAAAGATAGAGTTTTGCAGAGAGATATTATCTTTTAGTTAGTGTAAACATAATTTATATAGATTTGGTGAGAGATTATTAATTATTTAAAATTTGAAACTAAAATATCAATATTTTAAAATTTTACACATTCTCTCATAATTTAAATATTAGTTGGTTGTGGGGTATTATTAATCTTTTAGAATCTTATTTCAATTTTAATTCTTAAAATTAACAAATTTATTAAGTGTTTAAAATTACCTTTCTATCATTCATCTAATTAGGTTGACTTTTCTATTAATTTCTTTCTAATTAACTAAGTTTTTACTCATTTATTAATTAATATTTAATTAATTTATTAATTAATTATTCTAATAACTCAAAAAAAATAAGCTAATTAATATAACATAAAATTGAGGATGTTAATTTCTACCCTCTTTCAAAAAAATTTGCCCTCAAAATTTGTAGTCTCTAATATGATGTGGAAAAATTTGTTTCTTTATATGTATTTTAAATTTTATTATTTTAAATATCCATCTATATTGTGTCTTCTCTACCCTATATTAAGATTATAATTTTATTAAGTTTCCTCCATATCCCTATAAATTTCAAATCTTCTAGAGAATTCACATTTATGTGGGTTTCAAATTTTAAACTAATGACTATTTATTTTATTTTATTTTTGACGTGTAATATGTGCATTTGTAATAATTTTAGAACTTTACAATTGAAATAGGTACATTATTTTATATTGTAATCTCTTTATTAAATTGCATCTATAAGTAATTGCATATATATTTACAATAGTTTATCACTCTAAACAGTTAAACATGATATTATGTAACAGTTAGGCATCTTAATAATATTAAATAATATATTATAAGCACATAGAGTCAAAATAATGTTGATTTCTAGGAGACTATTTTAAATTTTCTTGTCTTAAGGCTTATCAAAATTTAGTGTTGCTCATAGTCTTTCCTATTTGAGGTTTGTTATTGTTTCTTTTCCACTATTATTATTATTGTTGTTGTTGTTGTTGCGTTGTTATATTCATACTTACTTTTATTGAAATTTATTAGTACATTTATGTCTATTACTATCTTCCTTATCATTACTAATATCCATACAATTACACTTGTTCATGTCATTGATTTCCAATTCATTTTTATTCTTATCATTATCATTATTAATTTTCTTCATTGTTAGTATTTTATGCTTTAGTTGGAATTATCTTATCATATTCTAATGTTTTGCCTAAGATATGTCTACGTTATTATTGTTCTCTTTCCTATGGTTGTTAGCTCCAGAACCCTTAAGAAGCTTCAAAACAATATGTTTTAAGTGACAACAAAACCAATTTAAAGAAAATAATTTGAAGAAAGACTAATATTTTCCTTGAGTTTCTTGACATAGCATACAAGTTATTTCCAAATTGCATAACGCAAACTTAAAGTGAGAATAATTTCATTTTGCATGTGCAAACATGATTTATTTCAAATAAAGAGATTGAACTTAATAAAGGCGAATATTATATCATGCAAAGTATGCATACATGCCTTACAATGAAAAGATATCAAGACAAGTACAAGAAACCAAGATATTTGACTTCAGAAAGTATACCTGAAATAAAGATATCTATCAAACATTGAAGTCAATGTGTTCTACTACCTTCAATCTTTATGATCACAAATCTTTTAGAATCATAAAGCTTGGATTGAAGATCTAGAACAAAGATTCATCAAGGGACTGATTCTGCACTTCAGAAAGCTCACTTCATTGTGAAGCGTTGAACGTTACTAGAAAAAGAGGGAAATTTAAATTTTTAAAATTCAAATTTTAAGTCAAAACCAGTTTCAAACTTGGGAGTCATCTCTTCTGCTAACTTGGTCAACAACCTTAGCTTCTAGAAGAAATAATTCAGAAACCATGCTCAAAAGTAAGAGTAGTTTCTAAAGTAACATTAGAAACCTCAATCATACAATGGCTTCTGCAAAAGTTCTAACAACAGCAGGTTACTCTTCTAGATTGTTTTTCGAAGACACAAATGGATGATCGACATGTGTCACTTGGAGATCTGATCAAGAGCAATAGTCATAATGGAAGATCGTTTATAAATAGAGATGATGTGCTTTAACGTTATTGATATTGCACAAGAGAGGAAACTCTGTGCAAATCTTAATTTATGTCCTGAAGGTTCATCATATCATCATGTAATCAGTCTCTTACTTGTAAAAATATTTTCTCCACGTTCTCGAATAGTTATATGTTCTTCCTTGGAAGAGTTGTGGGGAAGAAGTCATTCAAGTTATCCCAAGTTATTCATGTACATTTTAAGGAAACTTGAGTGAATGTTAGTTTGAGTGACAACCCAAACACAAAACCTTTGTATCCTCGATCTAGTAGTGATCAGGATGAGATAGCTTGGAGAGTCTAATGTAAAACTACTTGTAATGCAATAGTAAGGTGTTCTTGCTGCTCTCTGTTCAGCTTGGAGAGGCTGGGGAAAGACTACTTGGTTTAGCTTAAAGAGGCTAGTGAATAACTACTTTCAACGTGACAGGAGAGGATATCTCCTGGTCATGGGTTCAGCTTGGAGAAGCTGGAAAAGACTACTTGGTTCAGCTTGGACGGGTTGGTGAATAACTAATTTCAATGTGACAGGAGAGGTTGTCTCCTGGTCATTGGTTCAGCTTGGAGAAGTTGGGAAAAACTACCAGTTTTAAGAGCTGGTGAATAACTACTTTTAACGTGATAGTAGAGGTTGTCTACTAGTCACAGGTTTAGCATAGAGAGGCTTGGGAAAGACTATCTTTAGTTTGGAGAGGTTGATGAATAACTACTTTCAACGTGACAGGAGGGGTTGTCTATAGTCACAGGATTAGCTTGGAGAGGCTACTACAAGACTACTCAAGGTTCAACTTGGAGTGGCTGATGAATAACTACTCAGGTTGTGAAAGTAGAGGTTGTCTCCTGGTCATATGAGAGAGCGTGGAAAGGCTAATGTAAAGACTATCCATTTTCTTTCTCTAGTTTGAGAAAGATGTTTAGTGGAACCTCAATGTGTGTTGAGTGCTGGATGTAAACATGTTTAGCCAAACCAGGATAAAACTACATGTGTCACTTCTTATCCCTAATCTCCTTTACTTTCTTTGTTATGCTGTATAATTTAATATTTGATGATATATCGTTTTGGTTGTTCTGTTCTCCTATGCTTCAAAAATCTACTTTTTGAAATAGCTAATATGTTTTTCGTTGCACTTCAAGCTTAGTGCTTGATAGTATTTCTTTAAATGTTTCAGATGTGAAAAGGAGTAAAGCATGATTCAACCCCCTTCTCATGCACTTTTATACCTACAATGGTTTCAGGTCTTGGAATTTTATGAAGAACCTAACCTGGTGTTTTGGAAAGCTAAATTGGATCTTCATATCTATATTCTAGCTTGGCAGAGATCATCATCCATGTCTAAGGGGTCAATTTTTATTCTATCTTTATCTTACGATTTCTTTAATATAGCATATACTCCATTGAAATAGTCCTAGAGAATCCTAAAATATATATCAAATAGGTATAGACACAATGATATTTTATCTTTAGGAAACTAGTAGTGAAGATTTAACCTTCCAATTAGGATTACATAAATCAAGACTTAAATTAGAATTCTTACTATTAACATTGCAGTTGCATGGCTTTAGTCGCGGCACAAAAAGTGCTCATGACATTATTCAGAGATTTGGGCTACCATGTCTAAGCATTCTTACATCGCCAACTTTATGCCATTAGTTCCTAATCACATAGAACAAGAGTCACCAGGGTGATCAAATCCAATGCCCATGCTAAGCAAACTGGCAATGAAGTATACAAGTATAACAATCGTGCATCTCTAATCCTACATTTAATCATACAGACGAAGCAAAAGCATGACATAAGTACCATTTTATCATCTTTCAGAATTTAATTGTAATTTAGTTCAAAAATTCAAATGGCTTAGAATCAAGTTGTTTGTTCAAAAAGCTCAAATGTTTTTATACATTTCAACAAAAAAAAATTCCAAGAAAACATATGATCCTAGTCACTTAGATAGCATTTGGTAAAGGGATAGAGACAATGGAGACAACAGAGATGGAGACATAAATAATAAATATGTATAAGGGTATTATTGAAAGGAAAAAAAATTAAATTTCTATCTCCATATCATGTCCCCACATTTTGGACGTATAGAAATTTTGTGTTTTTCTGTCCCTAGGAGTTCCTTTCTTTACTATCAAACAGGTTTGTATCTCTAGTATTTCCATATTTCTCTGGGACAGGAAACAAACGCTACCTTAAGGTTGTTGAATGACTTGTTAACATCTACAACAAACCTCAAGTCAGTGACCTTCTGAAACTTTATCAACAAGTGTATTTTGAAAGAATATTAAATTGCTCTAGTTCAAGTTTATTTCACGTTATATTTTTTTTCAAAATACTCTTCAAAAGATTTTCTCAAAATTGGGTTTGTCATCATCAAAAAGAGGGAGATTGTTAGCTCCAAAACCATTCACAAAGTATTATCGCTTAAAGTTTTGAGTGACAACAAACCAATTTTGTTAAAATATTTTATAAAAGAACTAATCTTTTACTTGAGTTTCTTAACCACTCAATAAGACCATTCACATTAGCATGTTCCTTGAACAAGTTTTATTTACATGTTATCATGTGTAAATTAAACATGTTTAATCTCATTCAAAGAGATTCAAAACTTAAATGAAGTGAACAATAATACTTGAGATATAAGTTAGTATGTTTTACATGTGAAGAAAGGTTTTCCAAACAAGAAACCAAGTTCAGATCTTCATAAAGTAGCCTTCATCTTTAAAATGTGATACGCAATTAAGAAATCGATCTTCCTATGAAGCAAGTTATGGTTACTCTCTTCAATTGTAATGATATAATCACCAACAAGCTCTGATTGAAGCAATGAAGATCAATAAGAAGACCAGAAATTGGATAAGTACTTTAGAAAGCACGTTGACTCTTAAACGGTGCATACTTTACAGAATGGGAGGAAAATTCAAATTTCAAATTAAAGTCAAAACCAAAAAGGGGATGATAGTGACATCTCACTTTTTCACTAGGTTAATCATCCCAACTTCTAGAAAAAAAATGTTCAGATACCTCGTTAGAAAGTAAAAAGTAGTTTTTGAAGATGAACTCAGAAACCTTATTTGACAACGATCTTTGTAACTTGGAAAGTAGCTCTGACAAGCTAAGCTAGTCTTCTAAATTGCATTTCTAAGACACAAAAAGAAGATCAATACATATCACTAGGAAAACAGATCAAGGGCAAAAGTTAAAATTGAAGATCTAGTATAAAAGGAAGTCAAGTGCTTACATCTTAAGATTTTTGGCTGAAACGTTTGAAAATCTTTCAAGAACGCAAGAATCCTCCTTCTTTTTCTATAAAGTCATTACTACTTGTAATTAGTTTATGCTTCTGGAAAAAATCTTTTTTCTAAGATCTTATTGTATAACATTTTCTTCCTCAGAAGAATTGCTAAAAAGAAGTTATTCAAGTTTTCAGGTTATACACGTTTTATTTTGAGAAAACTTGAGTGTTTATTTGTTGGAGTGAACCAACCTTAAAAAATCTTTGTACTCTAAAATAGGGAAAACAAAAATGAAAGCATGATTTAACCATATCTTTTTGTATATTTTTCAACCTACACGAATAACATTGTCTCCCACAAATAGTCGTTGTAGGCTTCATATTCATCATAAAACAAGTTGTGATGATAGCCTAAAAGGATTAAATATAAAACTGTAAAAGAAAAAAGGCAAAATAATATGCACAAATAATTCTTCACATCCTTTTATTTGTTTATTTATTTATTTTCAATATAATCACATAAGATTAACCACTTCGTCAACAACTCACTAGCAAAAACACAAAAAATAAAGTGAACAATAGAATTATTTTTTAAAAATATGTATAAATATTTTGGTCAATACTAAGAATGTTTATGAGTTAACTTAGTTCAAATTTGAAAACAAAAATTCAAATAGATTTGTTTGTAGATTTAATTTGGATATATTAACAATGTAAAAAATTGGCTTTTAATGTACAAATCTTTGAGAGATTAATGTGTACATGTTTTTCTATTAGGAAGTTAAAATATTATAATAAATTCTTTGAAGAACAAAGTGCTAAAATACAAATTTTTAAGACATTTATGAATTAAACAATATATTTTTAAAACTTTATTTCCTTTTTGTTTAATCAAGATGTGGTTAGTAGATTGGCATTCAATTTCAATTTTTTTTATATTATTTAATTTTGTAATGTTGCAAGATTGTACTTATAAACTATGTATTTTTAAACCATGAGGCCTAATATAGTTGATAGCTAGCAAGATTTCTTAAACATCCTGTCAAAAGTTCGATTATTGCCTTTGTGTGAAGAGGATTTCGTGACTAAAGGTAAGACTCATATATGTGAGCTATACGCCTAGAGGAGATTAGTCATGACTCCATTGGTGAATTCCCTTGGTTAATGCAAAACTATGTATTTTTAATTATTGATTAAAATTGAAAGCAGAAATTTTGTATAAGGAGATTAATTTTTATTTAATGTGAATTTTATATAGATTTCAACTATTGTAAATAAAACCTTAAAAAAAATTTAAAAATATTATTTTAAATGTATAAATGAAGAATTTTTTATTTGGTTTTATTAAATATTTGAAATTATATATAGTTAATATTTCATATTTTAATAAATAATTAATTTGAAAATGTAATTTTTCTTGTATAATGTATATTTTGGTAATGCATTTAATTAATAACTTTTATTTTTTGTTGTAATTATATCACCTTCACATTAAATAAATATAACTTTTAATAATGAGATTTTTTTTGTAGGAATAAAATAAAATAATTAGGAAACTTGCAGTATGTTCTAATTTGGAAAAAATACTCAGAATGTTTTTGGTTTTAGTTATATATAAGTCGTATACTAGGGTGAATCGAATTAAAATTTACACATAACTTGCATAAGGGTACCATGACCTATGTACTGCATTATCAGAAGCCTACAATGCATAATTAAGTCATCCAAGGGTGGCACGACCTATGTGCATTTCTGGATATTTATGTTCTAATAAACAAATGAATTTGTCCTTGAACCCAACTATCAATTCTAATCCTAAACCTCCAAAATTCCTAAACACAAAGTCGATGAAGAAGGACAATAGGTCATATATTTACTTCAGGAACATGATCATATTGGACATCTTCAAGTGTGACCTTTATGCTATTATTACAGGCATTCATGAGGTTGGAATGATGGTGCCGCCTGTGAAAGCTAGCTGGCTAGAGTTCCAAAAGCAAGCTGAGGTCACCAAGCTGAGCGAGGTAAGGCGAATATTGTTTATGCTTGGTACGAGACTACGAAGGAGGGAGTGGCTTCTATTTTGTGTAGTGAGTTTAGGTTGCCACCTCAGTCTTCTGAGTTGCCACCGACAATTAAAGGTGCTATTTATCCGGCAAGCCTAAGCTCACCTAATTATAGGTTTTTATATTCAATTGCATTATTTTACCATAACAACGTATACACTAGACAACATATGTCACAATCACGAATGAATGTGGATTTCATTTATCTAAGTATTGTATCAATATTTGTTTCATTAATTGATGGTTGTGTTCTGTTGCTGTGCTATACAAACCCGTGGAAAAGAATGGTGAAGAGAAGCATGTCATACTTTGCCGTGTATTGCTTGGATAGTGTTGACAGAGTGCATCTTGAACTTGAGCAGACGACCCTTCTCGTGAAGAGTTTGATACTGGAACTAACCATTCTAGGAATCCTAAGTGGTACGTGGTGTGTAAGGAGGACATGAAAAAACACATACTCCCTATGTGTGTTGTTACTTGTAAAACAACAGCTATAAAATCCAGGTGAATGTGACACTATTATTTCCCTTTTTATAATTTTTGAGTTCAATTGTTGTTGATGGTAAAACTTAATGTGATAAAAGTTTTATTTCATATATAAATTGATCAACTTATGATATATTTAATTTGTTGAAATATAATAGAATGCATATATTAATGGTTTAGACAAAGAAAAATAGACGAATGCTATGTGTTTGACTTGAAACTAATGTAAAAAATATTTTAAAGAATTTGTACTGGGAGTGACTTCAAATTATTATTTTGAAAACCATTTTTAACTTAGAATTAGTTTAGGTGAATATAACTTTGAAAGGACGAAAGTAATTACTAATGATTATTTATCTAAATTCTGACTCTGGTCAAGTAATTAATTTTCAAAGACTATTGACACTTGTACCTTGTTTTATTTAACTTACCTAAACACTACTGGGAAGAGTCGAGCATTCCAAAATTGGTTTTAAAGATGAAGCAATGCGCACCTCTTTCCAATGTTTGATTTATTGATAATGTATTTGATAATTTGAAAGAAAGTTGATCATTGCTTTTATTAAGTTTTTTTTTTTAATGTTTTCATATTGACCGACCAAAATTACAATATTTGTTACTAATGAAGAGAAATAATGTGCTTCATTAGCAATACTTTTGTGGCATGATTTAGAATTGGAAGCTGAGCATAGTGCTTTCATGAAATACATGCCAGCAATTACTGGTGATCGCATGCTTTTGTTGACCTCAATTAGGGAGATCACTTATTGAAAATGAGTTTCCTCAAAGATTTGATATCAATTGGAAGTTGTTTGATTATGTTATTTATGCAGTACTTTATATCCCTTTTCCCCCAAAAAATAATGTTCTCTTTCTTTTCATGTTGACAACAATGTTGGATGGCAATTGGGAAGCGTTAATCTTTTGTTCTTGTTTATTTTATTTGATTAAGTCTTGCTTTCGAGTGTTTTCTTACATTTAATTTCATGTATGTCAAGGAGTTTTTTCTATGGCTCATCCTATTACCTTTCACTCAAATCCTACACTTTGTAAAATCAAAAAGAAACTTTATAATTTTCTAATTTTGGTTGGATATGATTACTCGAAAAACGTTGTCTCCCACAAATAGTCGCATGTAGGCTTACTATTCATTGTAAAACAAGTTGGGATGATTGCCTAAGAATAAAATATAAAACTGTAAACAAAAAAAAAAAAGAGGCGAAATAATATGCACTAAAAAAGTCTTCACATCCTTTTATTTTTTTTATTTTTAATATAATCACGTAAGATTAACAACTTCATCAACAACTCAATAGTAAAAACACAAAAAAAAAAGTGAACACGTAATTTTTTTTGAAAATACATATAAATATTTTGGCCAATGCTAAGAATGTTTATGAGTTAACTTAGTTCGAATTTGAAAACAAAAATTCAAATAGATTTAATTTTAATATATTAACAATGTAAAAAATCAGCTTTTAATGTACAACTCTTTTATAGATTAATGTCTACATATTTTTCAATTAGGAGATTAAAATATTATAACAAATGTTTTGAAGATCAAAGTGTTAAAATACAAATTTTTAAGACATTTACGAATTAAGAAAATTATTTTTGAAACTTTATTTCCTTTTGTTTAATCAAGATGTGGTTAGTAGATTGGCTTTCAATTTTAATTTTTTAATATTATTTAATTTTATAATGTTGTGAGATTATACTTATAAACTATGTATTTTTAAACCATGAGGCCTATTATAGTTGACAAGTAGCAAGACTTCTTAAGCATTTAGTTTAGGATTTCATTTCTTGCTTATTTGTGAAGAGGGTTTTGTGACTAATGACCCTATATATGTGAGCTCTATGCCTAAAGGGAATTAATTATTGTTTCCGTCGGTGAATTCCTTTGGTTCATGCAAAACTATGTATTTTTAATTATTGCTTAAAATTGAGGGTAGACATTTTCTATAAGGAAATTAATTTTTATTCAATGTGAATTTTATATAGATTTCAGATAATTCTGTTGTAAAGAAAACCTTAAACAATTTTTTAATATATTACTACAAATGTAAAAATGATGATTTTTTTTTTGTTTTATTAACTATTTGAAATTATATATAGTTTATATTTCTTATTTTAATAAATAATTAATTTGAACATGTAATATGTTTTGTTTAATGTGTATGAACCTCTCATCACATTTAGCAACCCATAGCCACCAGCATCAGTTCCCATGATCACAACTTTTCACCTTCCGAACAACCACCCCTCAACCTTCGGAATGACCTCTGCCATCGTTATCAACCACCCCATTGCCCAAATCTCCGCCTCAGCAACCTCCGTTAAGCCAGCCGTCTGCTGCCGCAAGCCTAACATTTGCTTGTGTCACTTCGAGTCACGACCGCAGCAGCCCTGCATCGCGTGGCCACTAACTGTGGCCGCTGCTAGAGCTTCCGCCACGAGACGTGGCTCCATCAATGAAGTGTGCTGACTTGCTTCCTCTGCTGCTTGTGGTTGTTCCCTTTGACTGCTGCCATCTCTTCCTTGTGAAGCTCTTAGATTGTTTCCTTTCTGTGTACAGTGGAGAATTAGGTTAGGGATGAGTGTTTTTGGGTTAAAGTTATGAATCTCTCTCTCTCTTTTTAGTCAAATTTAGTCTTTCTTTTTAGTCAGTGTTTTTTTCTTTACTTGGGACAAAAGTGTTTGGTTTGTTTAGTTTGTGGTTTGGGCTTTGTTTTAGTTAATGTCTTGGGTATGTATTTTAAATTTTTGTGCCCCTTTTTTCAAATAAATAAATAAAAATAATTTTTTAACAATCAATAGTCATGATTGAGAGATAGATGTCTTCTTCATGTATTGTTAAATAGTAAAGATTTGTTAAGTAGCTTAGTGCTCTCTTGAATCTTGTGCAAAAGTGAATTTCTATTTTTTAAAATAAATTATTCGTCAAAATCCTTTTTCACAATTAAAATCAACCGACATAGATTTTTATTTATTTATAATTAAAATCTATCAAACACATAATAATTTTCTACAAGAATGCTTTGAATTTCTTATTGCACTAAAGGATATGTTAGCATAGCCAACAACTATCAAGTCAAAATTAATTTTTCTTTAAATTTTGGTCTCTTTTATTTTCATTAATTTATTTATTTCGTTTTTGTACATAACTGTGATTTTTTTGGGGGCAAGTAAATATTGTTAAAATTATAAATTAATTTGCATAATGAACTCTACAGGAATCACATCTAATTAAAGTATAAGACATACTACTCCATATTTTTTTAATTTTATTGTCGTTTTGTTATGGCTTCCTTTGAGAACGTTGTGGCAACATCTAATTAAAGTATAAGACATATTACTCCATCTTTACTAGTGTCTCATACTAATCATGGAAACTAAAAGAGGTGACAATTTTTTGAAATAATAATATCCAATTGGAATACAATCATGAGCTATTTAAAAAAAAATCATACTAAACTACTCGGTCACTCATATTCTCAACTCTTAATAATGAAGTATTTAACAAGTATCTTATGGACTTATTCTAATAAATATATAAAAATTATAGATAAAAGAATAATAAACTGTCATTAATAGAAATTATTGATACATATAATAATTGGATCTAGGGCATACAACTAACACATTATTGTCATCAATTAATTTGTTGAAGTTTTTTGAATTGTTTTATTTGGTGTTCCAATTGTGCTTCTAAGAAATATAGATCAATCATGATGGTTGTGTAATGAGACTACATTACACATATATGACTAGAACGAGAAATAATGTCATTCAATACATGATTTTTTAAAGGAAAAATTATAGTCATATGGTTTTCATTTCCTGAACCAGTATGGTACCATCTAATTTTAATTTGTCTATCAAATTTCAAATAAGGCAATTTCCGTTGGTTTTGTCATTTTTCGCATGATAAATAAAAGTCAAGGACAAACTCTTTCTCATATTGATTTTTATTGTCAAAGCCAATATTTAGTCATGACCAGCATTATGTGATACTTCAAGAGTAGAAAAAATTAAAGGTTTGAATCAAACAAAATGAAAATAAATCAACTACCTAACACAACTAATAATGTTGTGTATAAGGCAGTTTTTAAAAAAATTACATTAACAAAGATATTTAGTTTTGGTTTATAAATAATTGTTTTATTCAACTTTAATTGTTATAAATTTTTCGTTTCATGTGGTAATATTAGTAAAGTTCAATTCTTCATTTTTATATTAAATCTGTATGACACGTGATAAAAAACAAAAGTCTTTGTAAAACTTTTATAATAAAAATATGACACAAATGAAAAATTCAAAATAGTAATCAATCTATAAAACACTTCATATATTATATTACTCAATTGTGAATATCTTTAAAATAATTTGTATTTTATCTATTCAACAAATAAATTTTCTTTAAAATAAATTTTCTTATAAAATTACAATTGAGGACATAAAAAAGTATTTTAGTCAAAACAAATTTTTCTAAATTTTTTTAATAATTTATATTCTTTATTTTGAATTTAAATTATTTAATCAAATATATAGTCATTAAAAATTAAATTTAATAAAAAATATTTTAATAAAGGTACCTAATACTTATATAGATAACGAGTATATAAAAGTGCATGTTACATCCAAACGGACTCATTATTTCATCGTGGGTCTCATGTTCATTGTTACATCCTTTAATTGCTCCCAGGTTCATGCATGTAAAAAGTGCCGAAGATCAGCACGAATAATTTTCAGTGCTTGGCACGACTCATTCCCAATCATCAAAGTCCAAATGCTGATTAAAGAAATAATCTCCAAAGCAAGCTACCGTATGTATATTTTAAAGTCGCACCAGTCATCAATTGGTCCCTAACACACTAATTACTTAAGGAGGTTTAAGGAACGAATTAAATATGGTTACTTTCTTCTCCATTGACCATCATTACGAGTCCATAGCGGACAGCAGAAACAATGAACTCGAGTTTTATAATTAATAATTACATCTGGACAATTTTTGAAAATATTTTTATACATTTATTTTATTTATGATTTTTTCTCCCACAATAATTATAAACTTATTACAATTGATATGTTTAATAAATAATACTTATAGAAAACTATGGACACGTCGTCATGATGAGTGTGATTACTTTGATAAAACCAGCAATCATAGAGGAGACAAGAAAAAGTGATGATCTTAGCGAGCCTCCATATGTGGGAGAATGGGAGTGTGGAATGTTATGAGGAGCTCCATCCAAGCAATACATTGAAGGAACATGCAATTACAAAAATGTAATCCGTATCTAATATCATATCATTATCCCATTAAAAAAGTTAGCCATCAATGCAGCAAGAAACAAGAAAATGCAAGGATAAGTTGAAATATTCTTTACATTAGTCTTTCGTACATCATTTAGCTTCAAAACTGAGACTGTAAAAATACCTGCTCTATTTATAATGGAGCAAAAAATAAAAGTAGGGGCTCTATTTATAATGGAGTAATGTTATTTGTCTCATTATATATTAGAATATGTCAGCTAACAATCCTTTCTAAAGGTAGATAAGATGTGAGTTGCCACCATTGCCCACATAGAATGAGTACAAATAATATAGTAAATGGATGTGACTACATTCAAGTTCAATCCATTCTTAAATGGATTGTAAATCAACACAGTGTTCAACGTATAATAAGGACAAATAACATAACTTTAATAATACTTGGATGTGTTGCCTGTTTTCCTAGAAGAAAGAGAATAGTTATTTTAACACCCTAAGTTGTATGAACACCCAACATCTTAAAACAAATAGAGGAGGAGATGTAGAGAGAGAATAAGTAAAAAATAAATGGATATGTGGGTTCCATAATTTTCATGAGATGGGTGTTTAGATATTTGAGATTTTGGGGTGTTGAAATAACAAGTTCTAGAAGAAAATATCTTGGTCAAGGTCGCTGAAGTCATCCCATAAGAGAATTGAATCCATACGTTCAACCCATTGCTGTAAGGAGTTTTCCTGATGGTAAGGGGATTCATGACCCATAGAAAGGTAACTAGAATCATCCAGAGAAACAGAAGAATTGCGGTAAGAACTAGTACTGATGTTGGCTTCTTGTGCCATCCATAATCCCAAGTCCAACTGTGAGCATAGCATTTCAAAGTTGTTTAGAAGTTCAGGGGTATCATCACAATTCACCTTGTTTTCTTCTCTTTTCCCTTCCGTTCTTGTCATTTGAGTCATTTCCTCGGTGTAATCATTGTCCACGCACTTATTCTCCACATTTTCTTCAGACCCTTTGGAAATAATTGGCTGTAGATTGGTCTTATTATTTTTGTCCTCATCAGTGTGTTCCTTTTGGTCAATTGGCTTGTGGGTCACGGGGTCCAGTCCAAGGAGCTTCAGCTTCTTCTTGATTCTTGTGTTCCAATGGTTCTTGATTTCATTGTCTGTCCTCCCGGGAAAATGTGAAGCAATCTTAGACCACCTGGAAAATGTGCTTTATTGTGTTAGAAAACATATATGCGTCCAATGATATTTGTAAAGGACTACACCAAGCTAGCATCGTATCACAGGCTTTTTCACATACACAGTGTCCAAAATTCTTTACATTTTTTTATTTTCTTCTTGGCAAAGTGACCATTCAGAAACGCAAAATGTACCTGTTACCAAGACGTGAGTGTAGTTGTATTATTTGATCCTCTTCCATTTCTGTAAAGCCACCTCTCTTGAGGTCTGGCCTCAGATAATTAATCCATCTCAATCTGCAGCTCTTCCCACATCTTAGCAGACCTTCACCACCATGCAAAATACACCGAGTCAGATACCCCTTTAATGCAAAAAAGAGAAAAAAAAAGCTAGATAGAATTTTTTTTATCTAATTTAGTTGCCAGAATAATGTGACATATTTATTACCACTTAGATAAATAAGCAAGTGATATCTCTCCATTTTATTCGAAGATTATTATGATTTCTATAAAAAAATTCTAGCAATATTTTTTATCTGATTGTGCCATTGTAGTAAAGAAAATATATATACCTGCAAGCTTGGGAACCATTCTCCAGCAATGGATGCCATTGTTGAGGATGAAGTTCATGAGCTTGTGATCTTCCTCAATAGTCCATGGACCTCTCTTCAAACCAACCTTATCACAACAAGGCTTTCTTCCCATTTTTTGGAAGCTTTTACCCTTGAGAAATCAAGATATATCCCTTTGAGAGCTCACAAACTAACAAGTATAAAACATAAAAATGGACGGAACTTATAAAGGGAGCTTTAAGATTCAAGCAAAAGATGCTGCCAGTTCATTCATACATTTAAATAAAAGAAGGATGTCCTTAGAGGGGGCAGATAAATGATTGCTAGGAAAGCACTTTGAGTTGAAAGCTAGGAAAAGCATGGAAGGGTTGTCATTATAAAATGGTGGTAACCACTCACCGCCCCTTTGTTGAGACAATGGAATGAGTCCACTTCGACTGCACATACTTTTACAAGGGAAAATTAAAAGAGCTTCAACGTGAGAACCCCCGTTGACAAATTTCATTATTTGGTGCCAAAATCTTTTCTGATGTGTACCCAGTCCATGTCAGTTGCAACCTCTCTCATAAAAAAATATATTGAGTTTGATGGGATTCCCTGGACCCCAAAAAGCTGGCCTGCTTTGTCGTTGCTAGCAACCTTCATTTCATCTTTCAGTATACATAGATGCCTTCCCCAATTATGCCCAATTGTCCTGAACTTCCACCCCGGGATTCATTTGAGAACTTGGGAAACTTGATGAATATAATCACGTAAGTTGGTGGTTAATACGACACGGCAAAACTATCCTACTTGTTAATCATAATTTATATTATTGAAATTGGAGGACAGCAGTATATGGAGATTATAAAATGGGATAAACCAAGTTTTGTGTCACATCGTTAAAAAGGTGCTTCATAATCAGCTATATCCTGTATTATCTTTATCGCTGTATCATATATATGTTACTCTTCTGAGTGTTCTTGTTTTCCCCGAGGTTTAAAATCTAAGAGAAAATCACCATTCACAATTAATGGTTTGAACGAGAAATAATAATGTACTTGATGTACCGTTTGGTACACATGGCCGGGCCATGAACTTCAAAATTAGAAGTTATGGTTCAGCGAAGTGCCAAATAATGTTGGAATTTTTCGGGTTTGGGTTAATTGTTTAGTGATGGTTTTTCTTTTTAGTAACACAGATTGAATAGAGTCTGATTGTTTCCTGGAGATTCTTATTATTATAATATGATCTATAATGGGTTTAAGATTTAAATGTGTTATTGGGTTTAGGCTCAATTGTGGTGTTGAGAAGAGTGTGAAAGTCCAGATTGAGTAACCAATAGATAGGATTGATCTAGTTGCTTTATATTCACTTATGGACAAGATCACCACTCCACTATCACAAGACTCTTGATGGCTGCTACTCAATCAATGTGACATCTAGACAGAGAATGAATAGGAAATCGATCTCATATTGTAATATGGCTTCAAATGGTAGGCGCTTTAATGTTCTTCATGTTATATCTATAATGGGTGTTCTGAATTCTTAGTATTTGATCCAATAAAATTAACATCAAATTATTGGTTGCTCTCATTATGCATTTGACCAATGGATTTAGTGAAAGATTATGGAATCAAAGAACCTTAAAGTGAGCAAAAAAGAAAAAGAAAAAGCTCATGGGCCTTTATATATATACTGTGCAGAAAGAAACAATTCAAAACTCGATATTCTCGCACAAATGAGATGTTAGGGTCACTAACTATTCAAAAATATTATTTAAACACTTAAAAAGTGAATATTAATTGGTATATCACTTTATAATTATTGATGTGAAGTGAAAGTGGAGTGTGTGAAAACTAATATCACATCCAATTATTCAAGATGGGTGTCCTTCACCCGTCCTAACTATTAGTTGAAATATTTCAGTACGAATATCCCTAGTGTAAAAGCCTGAAAAATGTCAAGAATTCAATTGATATTGGTCAAGAAATATTTAAACACACTGAGGGTGGAACTTTTATGTAACCACTTTTAATAGTCATGAAGTATTTTGGGTATAGTTTCGTGCCTAAAATTGTATGCATAATTCACTTTAATTCCCAAAATTAAAAAAGTATCACTTTAACCCTTGAAATTTAAAAAAGTTATTCAAATTAATCCTTATATTACCGTTCTAGAACTAACTTGAATTACTAAAATAACTAAATTGAATCACTTTTTAAAATTTCAGAGATTAAAGTGATACTTTCTTAATTTTAGAAATTAAAGTGAATCACGCATATAATTTTAGAGGAAAATGAACCTTTAGTCGAAGTATTTTAGATGTCAACTCGTCACATTGAACTTTAGCAAGCATGATTAAAGAGAGGGAGTTAAACAAAGCTAGCAATAGCCACCTAGTTGTTGTCTGACATTGCGACAAATAGGATGTATAAGGGACGAGTCTGGGTTGGACCAAATCAACCTTACCGATTTTTAGAACGTGTCATTTTTTAAAACCCGAACCTGACCCTATAAATGATAAAGTTAAATCAGGTCAACTGACTTTTAAACAACCTATAAAGATTTTGGCATTAGATATAGTAAAGTTATAAAATTTTATAAGTAAGAAACAAAATTCAAAAGATATTTTGAGATACATATTTCAAAACAAACCATCTTACTATAAAAATAATATCAAGTTATCCAAAATGTATTATAAACTCTTATAATTTATCACTAACTATTATAAAAAAAAATAACTATAAAAGAAATTATAACTTTGAATTGGGCTGGGCCAATTGAAGCATGTCCCAAATCCAACCCAAAAATTATACAGTTAAAATCTAAAATTCTGAATCCGACCTCAGCTTTGGGTAAGATAGGTTGAGGGACCAGATTAGGCCTTGAACACCCTTAGCGGCGAATGCAGTTTAATTAAGACTATTTTTTATTTTTTTGGTTACAGTTTTGTTAAGACTTAAGAACGTGTTCCAAGATGAGAGACTCGAATTGAAATTGAGTCGTTCATAACGAAGCACGTCAATTGTCACATTGGACAGCGAGTTCCCATTTTGTAACAATATTTTCTTCCTTTTCCAAATTCTGACAACGAAATTCTCTATTTTATGCATAGAAACATTTTTTAAATACGGAAGAACTACCATTTTATTTTTTGAATGAGTGTGTTGATCACAAAATAGTTTTTACAAGAAATTATATTTGACTAGCCTCTCTATATATCATATCATGCTTGACAAATTGACCTAAAGTTAAATTGATATCCATTTTTATTAATAAAAAATTTATGTCAAGTTAACACTTTAGAAACATTACTTTAGCCCAGATAGATCATACATTTGTCAAAATAGCACTTTTTATGTCAAGTTGACAATGCATAACCATTACTTTGCCCTCTAAAAAATCATATTTTTGACAAAATAATCATAGAAAAAATTATTTTGTTAATGAACATAAAGATCACTTGACATTTAAGCGAATTTGTCAAACGATAAATCTTTGAAGGGTTACAACAAATATAATTTCTTTCAGGAATTATTTTATCAATGATATAATCTTTTAAAGATTAAAATGATGATTCTCAATTTACACATAAAAGAAATGCCAACAACCAAAAAAATAATTAAAGACATACATTAATGGGAGGCCATATGAATAAAAGGGTTTTTAAATAAATTATTTTAATAAAACCATGTACCATTAAATCTCTCACTTATTTTAAAAATAGATGTCTTGTTTGATATCAAAAAATAAGTTAGAATATATAATAAGACTCTTTTCACATCTCTGTTCTCAAATAAATATCAAATTTTAAATGCACACATAAATTAAATAAACGATTGGTAAAATATTGGTGTTAGGATAATTTATGTGTATTTTACCAAATCATCCTCATTGTTTTCCTCTCTCTTTCCTAATTACTACTCTATTTCCTCCACTACTCTTTAATAAGGTTAAAGTTGAAAAAATAATTAATATTTCTTAGATTTTTAAAATAGACAGTTATTTGATGAAAAATAAACTTTTTAAAATGAATACTTATTTAATAATGGAGATAGCATGTGTTTATTTTTAGGAAAATTTTATGAAACTTGTGTAGAATTTCGAGTTTCAAAAGCCTTGTTCACATGGGGGGATAGGTGAAGACGAAGGCCAAATGGGGAGAAGAAAGAGGGAGAGAGTCTTTAATTACCATTTCCCAAATGGAGGGCTAAGGAATCATGTTTGGCTTTTGGAGGGAGGGTGTTGTCTCATACTCATTTATCTTTTATTATTTTTAAAATATAAATATAAATAAGGAAATATCTCATTTGAATTAAAATAAAATATTAAAAAATCAAAATTCTTATAATTCAAGATTCAATTTTTGGGCTCTAGTTTTAAATTTTGGAGATTTTAAGTTTTTATTAATTTATGGGCTAAAAATAGAAGGGTTAATGGTTCCCTAAAATTAATTAAATATTGGTATATTTAACTCATTTTTATCTGAGAATAATCATTGAGACTTCTAGTCTCAAGAAAATGCTTCTACCATGTAGCCCTTCAAGAATGTATGGGATCTAGATTTAGAGAAGTGGTAGGCATGAGAAATCTTAAGGTACCATCTCTAATATTTATAGGACAAAACTTTGTTTTATCCCCTTCAATTTAAGGTTATATGCAATTGGTCTTCAAACATTGAAAAAGTTCAATAAAAACCTTAAATTTTCCAAAGTATGAATTTAAATTCTTTCATCTAATTTTTTGCCAAATAATAACAAAAAATGTCACAATCAAATGACATAATTTTATGTTTCATATCAAATTTAGTGATTATAAAAGGTTTGATTTATCCTATTCAACTTATGTTTTAGTTTACTTTAATTAGTCTTGAAATTTATAAAATATGATGTTAGTATTTGATGAAAAAATTAGTGGAAGGACTTGTATAAACACTACAAAAAATTCACGGGATACCTGACGATACGGATATCGACATATCGATGGGCTTTTCAACATGCACACGTTTTTTCATTATTTAGTCTTTCATAACAATAATAGACAACAACCCATCGGTACACCTGTTGGTAGTATACGGCACCACTGTGCGCCATATGACGCACAATTTTTAATGAGTATACGGACGAGTTTATCGATTGGTTGGTTAATAGTTTAGAGCCTGCGAAACTTGTCGGTACATGCAAGCGTACCATGTAGGGCACCATTTATTACCGATAGACACGTTTAAATGTAATTTTAAATTAAATTTTTATTTTTTACCTTGGGTTACCAAAGTAAACTAACGAGTAAGAATTAACTTTAATTTTTTATTTTGTAAAATTTTTTACTTTGCAACGGGTATACCAATAGGTTTTTTTATTAAATTTATTTTTTACCTTTTACTATAACTACTATCGGTTTTATCGACGAGCATCATTTAATTATTTTTTAAAAAACTATTTTTTATTTTTTAATAAACTA
The DNA here is from genome assembly GCA_030441495.1 of Dalbergia oliveri. NCBI lineage: Eukaryota > Viridiplantae > Streptophyta > Magnoliopsida > Fabales > Fabaceae > Dalbergia > Dalbergia oliveri. The sequence continues at coordinate 30,093,754 of JAMLFY010000008.1, read as the reverse complement.
TTTCTTTTATTTCTACAATTACTGTCGAGTGTACCAACACATTTATGTTAAATTAATATTTACTTTTTAATAATTTTTTATTTTTATTTGGATTACCAACGAGTTAACGATGGATTTTTGAATTTTTGTGACGTTGGCGCGTCTCTTAGGATCCTCCATACCCTTTGGTAATTGGAACTCTAAATGCACCGTTTCATTTAAGGCTTACTGATGGCTTAACCTCGGTAACCCGTTGGTAACTAGGGATGGGAATAGTCCAGGCGGCCTGCCGGGGCCTGCGGCCTGGCCTGGCTTTTTTATTATTTAAGCCAGGTTCAGGCTTTATAAAAAGCCTATTTAGTCAAAGAGGCCAGACCTAGGCTGGTTAGGAAGCCTGTTAGGCTTGGTAGACTGGCCTGTTTGTATACATGTTTCATTATATGTAAAATTATATGCATGGGTATGGAGGATTTGAACCCATATCCTCAACATTTTTCAAAGAATAAAACCACTACACTAACTTGTTTGTTTGATATTATATAGCCTACCTAACATATCTATATTAGTTTTGAAAACTAAACTAATTAAATAGTTTTAAAATCAGAAAGCAAAACACAAGCCCTATAGATCTATTCACAATTGCATTTGCAATTTAGAAACCTTTTTCCTTCAATTACAAGCTCACACTCACAACATGAGTCATAGTCCCCAAACCCCATCCTCCACACCCAACCCGCCGCCACCCCTCGGTCAGCCACTCCATTGCGAAGCCCTCCATCGCCCAGCCACTCCATCACAAAGCCCGCCATCGCGAAGCTACCTGATCGCGAAGCCCCGCGTCATGAAGCCATCCGATCACAAAGCCTTGCCGTTGCGAAGCCACCAGATCATGAAGCCCCCCAATCACGCAGCCATTCCATCATGAGGTCTCGCCGTCGTGAAGCCACCCAATCTCGCAGCCCGCGTCGCGGGCCACCCCACACGGCCACTCCTCGTACGTTGCATTCGCGCGACCACCCTTGTCCAGATCTAGCCTTTGTGGGTGGCACTCCCAGCCCCTTCGTCCGACTCGCTCTCGTCGCACAGCCACCATCACCCCTCATCCATATCTGCACTCGCGTGACCCCTTCACGATGAAGCCGTGGGTTGACACGGCTAACTTCCACCCTTCGATTTCGTGCTTGGCTTCTCCTTCCTGATTCATTCTAATATTTTTTTAATTTGTTCTTTTAATGTGTTGAGTTTAATTGTTGTTGTTTTTAGATGATTAAATCAGATTTTTTCACTGGAATATGTGGTGTTGATTTTGTTAGGATTTTGATTGAGATTTGTTAAGTTTTGATTGTGATTTATAATATTGATTTTAACCAGATTTGTTTAAAATTGAGTTGCTAGTTGTGGATACTTTTTTTTATTATTTTAGAGGCAGTTTTTTTTTTTAAAAGGTAAGCTTTCTAAACAAGCTTAAGGCTAGACAGGCTTGTAAATAGGCCAGGCTTGGACTTGAAAAATAGCCTATAACAGTCACAGGCAGGCTAAGGCCCAATACTTATGATATAGGCCTAGCCTTTAAGACCCAGCCTGCTCACCTGCATGTTCCCACCCTATTGGTAACCCACAAATATTAAAAACCAGCACCTTTCTCCCTCCCCATTTATGCAAGTTCTCTCTCTCTCTCTCTTCTTCCATCTCCCTCTCCCTCCTTGCCACCCTTCTTTCCGTCGTTTGCTACCATTGGAGCTCCGTTCATGAAACCAAAGCCGCCATTGCAATCTAGGTACATTGTTGAGCATTTTAACCGGTTTAGTTTTTTGATTTGGCTTAGTTTTTTGTTAATTTTCATTGCCCAAAGTTTTTTTTTAATACATTGGAGAGTATTTAATGTTGCTATTTTGTTAATGTATGAGTTGTATTGGAGGGTGGTACTGATAGTGTTTGACATTGAGAACTTTGGTTTGCCTTTTTTTTCCCCCTAATTTTATTGTGTTTTCTATGCATCAATGCTTATAAGCATGGAAAATTAAATATTTGTTCATATTGAATTTTCAAGATTGGATTTGGTTGTGTGTAGGGAGCTTTTCATTCTTTATTTATTGCACTGCACTAGAGGTTAGTAATGAAATTCTTGTTATTCATATGATTTAATATTTATATATGATAGAGACTTATGATTTCTATAATAGAATTGTAGGAAATAGGGATTGTATGACTAGGGGAAGGGTGTAGAGGTCATTTATTGACTTGTTTGCATTGTTTGCCATTGGATTCTTTGTGTTTGTAGAGATTGCAGAATATGTATGTTGTGGAGTTATAAGGGGATACACTCTAGAATGATTTTCAGGATTATGTGAATTATATGTAATTGTTAAGATGTAATTATTTAAATATACCTATTATGTTGTTGACCTTTAATAATGTGATTGTTGAATGTGAATTACTTGATGATGGAAGCTCCTAATTTAATTAGAGATATAGTCTAAATTTTATGAAATTTTTATTAGGTAAATAAAATTAAAAGTAATTGAATTAAAAAATTAAAGACAAATTGAATGTGTTTAAAAGTAATAATGTGGAGTATTTAAAAAATTGCAGGGCTTAGAATTACTCACATGCACAATGTTTCCTTTAAATGTTATGAATGTATGACAGATTGCATCCTAATAGGGGTATTAAATTGAAATTTTATAATGATGTTGAAGAATTTATGAAGGTAGCATGTCAAACACAACAATTCATTGATGAGGTAAAAGTTAGGTGTCCATGTAATAAGTATAAATGTATAAAGTATTTAGATGATGATACCATGAGGGTTCATTTGTACAAATGTGGCTCTAAAAGTAATTGGGTTGAATATGATGAGCCTCTAGTTAGACTAAGTGGTCGCCAAATGTGGGATCGAGTTAAGGATTTCCCAAAAACAATAGAAGTTAGAAAGGTAGTGCAATTGCCAAGCTATGGGTTATCCCATAATTGGACCAAGCAAAGTATCTTTTGGGAGTTGCCATATTGGAAGGATAATTTGGTGCGTCATTGTTCGGATATCATGCATGTTGAGAAAAATGTGTTTGATGATTTTATGAATACTGTAATGGATATAGATTGAACCAAAAACAATGATAAGGCAAGGTCGGATTTGGCTAAGTATTGCACATGACCTAATTTACATTTACAAGAATTAAGAGATAGTCATTTCAATAAACCAAAGGTTAAATATGCTTTGAATTTCACTCAGAAACAAGCTATTTGTAGGCGGCTTAAGGAGTTGAGAATACCCAATGGTTATGTTTCTAACTTAGGTAGGTTCATAAATGTTGCACAAAGTAATCTTGTTGGCATGAAAAGCCACGATTGTCACGTCTTTGTGGAGTGTTTACTTCCAATTTCATTCAATGAGCTACCTAATATTGTTTGGAAGCCCCTAATAGAGTCAGTCAGTATTTCAAGGATTTATGCTCTTCTAATCTTAGGGTTGATAATCTGCTTGTCATGGAAAAGAATATTTCCCTAATTCTGTGCAAATTAGAAAGAATATTTCCTTCTAGCTTCTTTGACTCAATGAAACACTTGCCCATACATTTGGCATATGAAATATGAGTGTGTGGACCAATTCAGTACAGGTGGACATATCCATTTGAAAGGGAAATAGGAAGGTTTAAAAGAACAATGAAGAATAAGTCTCAAGTGGAAGGATCAATATGTTAAACATATATGTTGAAAGAGATTTCAAATGTCGCTCATTTTATTTTCAGCCACATGTTCAATCTTTGAGAACTCGGGTTGGTCATAATTTTTTTTGTGAATTGTAGGTTTTTTCGAGGAAAAAAGACAAAAAGGCATCCTGAGTCTAAGGATAAAAAAGTGTGTCTTTGGGCTATAGATCCTGTAAAATTTTGCATTATCGGTTCTAAGCTTGGGCAGGGCACTCCAGCCTGAAATGGCCTTCCTAAAGGGCACTTAGACATGGAATATTGCAAGTTCAATATAGACTTTTTGGGATAACAAGTCTACAATAGCAATGACAAAAAACCTAGTATATCACAGGAACGAAACATATAGTTGATCAAATATCATTTTCTCAAAGAACAGATACTTGGAGTCATGCAAATATGCATCGAGTAGGAGTGTTGAAAAGCTATGCACATTTTCTAGAATAGTCTAGTAATTAGTTGGCGATGCAAATTTAGTCAAGGATAGTAGTTTTTGTGACACCCTAAATTTTAACCTCTTATGCTCAAATTGTTTTAAGGTTAATCATTAATTATTACGTTTGGATCTCATAAATTTTTCTTTTTAAAATAAGCCATCTTGAAAATAAATGTATTTTTTAAAAAAAATATTCAAATAAAACTAAGCCTTGGAGCACTAGGCTTAATAACTAATTACACCTGTTAGTCATAAATCACGAAGAATTAAAAGCACGCATAATTCGTTCATACATATCAAAGCATCATAAATCTATGAAAGCATACCCTAGTCATATTAAGCATCATATGCCTAATCAATCTAAATGCATACTCCACATAAAGTATTCAAATAAGATATACAACAAACATAGAAAACCGGTCCAACCTCCCGATTAGTCATTAAATGCACATACATAAACATAATCTATAAACGAAAAGCGAGTAAGCTAAATATAACTAAAGCTAATAAGACATGGGGATCTAAGAACTGACTTGGTGTATCATCTAGTCCTTCTTCAACATGATCTATTCCTCAACTTAATCTAAAGACGATACGTAAAAAGGGGTAACAAATACTAGATTTCTCAGTAGGGGGCAAAAGCAAATAAGACATCTTCGTGGTTGTCATTAGTCACTTCGGTTTATTAAGAAAAGTGTGCATACATCAAGGTTTATTTTTAAGTTCAGAATCTTTAAATTAGAAATGAGCATTTCTTTTATCCATGATCTTTATGTATGAATGCATTCTACCTTATAATCATGGATATGAAGCATAATTCATAATGGATGCTTGTTCATGGTATGAAATAAAATATAAATCATAAAGCAGCTTGTAGCATGTAAGCAAATAATTCACAAAGGATGCTCATACACACCATACATTAATCATTGTTTGTCATGACCCGACTTGGGATTGTCATGACCCAACTTGGGAACGTGACTAGAACATGAGGAATCTCATCCCCACGTAAGCCTTGTGACCTCTAGGCTTCTCTATATGCATAACTTAATTCATAAAATTCCATTTTCAAACATAATTGTATATCTAACATAAATCAATTTCTCTTTGAAGTGTAAATCATCATAATTAGTTTCATAATCAAACCTTGAATCTACGGTCATTATACAACATATATTGAATTACTCTCTCTATAGATTTAAAAACTATGAAAGCTATAATTATACAAATACAATATAATCTAATTCATGGTAAAATAAAATGTAACACATCTATATGGTCTGGGACCTTGCCCGTAATGACATGAAGCACTCTAAGGATAATAATAAAAAAAAAACACTTCACTCCAAAGTGAAGCTCACCAACTGGTACCTACCTGTTAGAGAGAGATGAAAAAGACCTGTAACCACTACTATACCTATAATGGGAGAAAGGAGAGGGGTGAGTTTCATTTAAAACTAGTGAGTAAATTCTCACCTGAACCCTCTTCATGGGACAATAATAATAATAACATGATGATAATAATACTAATGAAAATAATAAACAAACTCTCCTTCATATCTGCATGAATACATAAATATAAAAATCCTGAAAGATGGGTCCTGGCAAAGTAGAACCCTATAAATGATAAAGGATGGGTACTTTGTCCTTGGCAAAAGCAGAACCCCTAAATGCTGAAAGATGGTTACTCCCTGGCGAAGCGAGTCCCATAAATGCTAAAGGACGGGACGAACCCATAAATTCTAAAGGACGGGTACTCTCCCTGGCGAAGCAAAGCCCAATAAATGCTAAAAAGGACGAGTACTCTGTCCCTGGCGAAGCAGAGCCCCTAATTTCTTAGTACACTAAAGTTCTGGAATCAAACAATTCTAGCAATCTGACTTTAGTATAACTATGGCTGTGAAAGTCGTGCCCAAGGATCATCTACTTGTAGGCGTTCGAACTTCAAGCCCACAGATATGTATGTACAGTTGCTACGAATCATATTGAATTCCATACCTCTTGGTACCATCAAACTGAAGTTCTAAATTCAAAGCTTAAGCTAACATAACTTTTAATATTCTAGATAAATCTAAAATCATAGTCCAAAGCCCTGGGGTTCTAAATCATGAAAACCTTAAAACTATAATAGCATTTTTCTTCAATAAACTAATCATACTTTATTCAACATATCTCAACTTAATATTTTCCAATATATCTCAACTGAGTATTCTAAAACATGGTCTAGAATTTAAATCATAATTGATATCATAACTCTTAAAACATAATTGTTAAAATAGCAACTAGATAAAATTATATATTCTTTCAACAATCATTTCATTAGCATATAAAACATGTTCAGAACACACAACATAGCAATCATGGTCCTATGCATTTTCTGAAATTCATTCTTTTATACTATTATCATAAATCATAAATTTTCTAGCTTGACATAATCATGTAAAATTATTTTCTATATTTTTTCTTATTTCAAATTCCATGTTTAACAATCATCATGCAAGAAATATATTTATAATGATAAAACCAAGGCTATGAGGTCAAACCCACTCACCATTTGAAGTCGGGAGTATGTGGGCACCACCAACTTGACGTGGAGAGCTTGGAATGGCACCAACAACTGCCATAGAGTAACCATAACTCTAGATTAAACTCTAATACTCTCTAGATAACTCTAATCTAACTCTAATAATATTGGGGGAGCACCCTACTTAACAACAATGAGAGAAATAATAACACCCATACTAAGATTATGAAGGAATGGAAAAAAAGAGACCAAAATCTATCAACATAAACATACCTTTGATGATTGGAGGAGCTAGATTTGAGAGAATGAGGAAAAAGAGTGAAAATGGAAAATGGAGGGTTTCTGGTCGTGAAAAATGGGGGAGGAAGAGAGTGGGGAAGGGTTTATAATGGTGGGGAGGCATCAGTAAATAAAACGACATGTTTCACACTATTTCTACCTGGCTGACACCACTATAGTCTTAGACCATAGACCGCTTCCCAAACCCACTGACACACTTATGACCGTTATAGCGTCCTAATCTGGCTGCTATAGCGTGATAGTTCACCCAAAACGCAGTTTCAGGACCACTATAGCGGTGCAGTTCACCCAAAACAACAGGTTTCTCACACATCTGGTTGCCTCAACAATCACTTATTTACATTTCTTAATTTTAAGTCAATATTACTCTTTATTAACTTTAAAACATAAATGTAAATAAAGAAATACCCCACATTGGGATTCAAATAAAATATCAAAAAAATCAAATCCCAACCAATCAAAAACTAAATTTTGGGTTTTAGTTCAAATCAGAAAATTCTAGAAATTTCTAAACTTGTGGGCTAAAAACAAAACGTTTAAAGGTTCCATAAATCCATTAAAAATCACTTTTCAACTCATTTTTCCTCTAGGAACAATTATCAGGACTTTTGATCCCAAGAATGTGGCTCTAACATATAGCCCTCCAAGGAAGTGTAGGTTTAGACTTATCGAAGTTTAGGACCCGGGTGATCCAGGAACCCTGAGGCTCCAGAACATATCTCCTGACACGTGTGCACCTGGTATTACATTGTTCTTTAAATTTTCTCATACTTCAAACATCCTAATGCTTTGCATAGATGTACTCCCTCTCTTGTGGCCTCAATCCAACCGCAACACCATCCCGATGATTTAAATGTGGTCACCAAAATTCAGAACTAACCAATCACCTAGGATAAACTCAACCTAATTAGTTGTTGCTGGATTTAAAACGGGGTAGAGAAGATTCATTTGCTTTCATTTTATCTGTATTATCAATATTTCTTGCACATGCACATGCTTATATCAAACCAATATCATTAACATTGTTTCTCAAAATACTTTTCATGACATGAACACTTTGACATACAAAAATATTATGCATTATTATAAGACATAAAGAATATATAAGAAATCTCATGCATATTTGTGAGATATAAAACATATACATAAAATCTCATGCAAATTATGAGACAAGAAGCACATATGTGAAATCTAATACTCAACTTTGAGACATAAGGTATGCATTTGTTGCTCTCAATCCTGAAAGCTTAAAAGTTCGTACATATCTCATCATGGTTTGTGTCTTAAGGCTCATGAGACATATTCATATCTCATTTTATTATTCCAATCCTTACTTTGCAATAACATAGGGCTAGGTTATGTTTCATGGTCCTCATTGCATTATCCACTTCACAATATCTCATTTTACATAACCAACTTAATTCTAAGAAGTCTCAATCCACATATTCCTAAACACATTATAGTTCACAAACAAATGCAAACATGGATATAAAAAACACAGACCAAATGTTGAAAATCCAGCAACCGGTCTCAACTAAAACATTCCACATAATAAAAGATCTCAAGGTGTAAAAAAGATACAAATGGTACGAGAAATACAACTTTCCAATTATTGTCCAACCATACATAAATCATTTCTGCATTGTATATGCCACCAAATGAAACCAAGCACACTATTTAAACATACCACATCATGAAATCACATATTCCATCCTCTAATCCTTCTTTGAACCCAAACTCACAAATAACTTTATAATTATGAAAAGCTTCATAAAATCCCAAGTTTACACTATCAGATTATTATCCCAACCTTAATACACTATCAAACCCAAATTGTAGATTACACTATCACTGTAATCTACACACTAATTTTCAAACCCAAATTGTAAAAATCCTCATTTAGACTGAAACACATATACAACATTGCAATTCACTTAGACATAATCAAAATTAGATTTTCCACTTCTAAAACTCTTATTTATTCATAAGAATAATTATCCAATTGTCAAAACATACTAGTGAAATCCCAACTTCCATAATTTAACTAAAATTCTTATTTAGGCCGAAAATCACTCACACCATTGCGATTATGCTAAACACACCCATAGTTTAGTTTTTCTCTTCTAAAATTGATATTTCTACATAAGAGTTACCGTAGAATTGCCAAAACATGCCAGTGAAATCCAAAAGCCCATAAACAAGCCCAAAGTGTCATATATGTGCACAAAATAGGAGTTGCAAAAATTTGCAAGCATTCCTAAACATTTATTTATAGATTCACAAATCCCCTTTGTACCCATTTAAAACACATTCTTTCCAAAACATCAAAAGCTCAACCCAAATCCCTAATGAATCTCTAAACCTGCCACCTAATCAAGAACAAAGGGCTGTAAAAATCATTTTTTCGATAGAACAAACTCCAAACATAGCTTTAGTTATTCAAGCAAACTCATTTTCACAATCTTTTCTAAAGAAACAAAATAGAAACCCAAAACCCTTTGAAGACCCATAGGGCTAAATATCATGTGGACAATTTACAATTATCATAAGCTCTTTAAAACTTTGATTCAATACCTAAATTAAGTAATAATAATTTCCCATTCAACATAAACATGAAAACTCAACCCAAAAACCCATAATCCCTCATGGTCACAACATGCATATGTCATAATACAAGTTTTCAAGTTTTGTTAACAAAATTTCATCCAGATAGCAATAATCTCCAAACAAACTCATTCATACAATTACAAATCAAAACCTAACCAAACCCTTGGTTTAGGGTTCAATAACACCAACAAAATTTAAGGATAAGGTCAAGAACACCCAAGGTGATGAACAAGATGGAAATTGGCTCTTCAAAGCTCCAATAGGTTGAGAATATAAAAATCCTCCTCTTTGCTCCCTCCATGTCTAAAAGTGAAATTGCTACAAAGACGATGGAGAGATTTATGCTCCAAAATGCATAGGCTTGATATGTTTGACGATAGTATAGGTCAAAGATTGTAATCCATACTCAAAAAATTGTGGCTTAGGTGAGAGAAGTGGAGGTGGAGGTGAAGAGGAGGAGGGAGAAGAAGAAGAATGAGTGAGTGAGGGTTTGAAGAGATTTAAGGTGTTTGGAGAGATTTAGAGTGTGATTTTAGTGTTTAATTATAGGAATATGTTTGGAGATGATGGAGGAGGATTTTAGAGAGATAAGAGAGAGTTTTAGAGAGAGAAATGATGAGACATGGGGTTTTTGTGCAAAATGACACTACAAAACATGTTTGTTGTCATTTAAACCCATGTTGTGAGCTCTTACAATTCATTTTGAGCGATTACACTAACCTAAAACAATGATCGGGTGGATCTACCAATAGTTGGAATTCGGCCTCGAACATATATAGCAAGGGTAGAACTTTGCGTTAGCTTTCCAACACTACAAAAGTCACACAATCAAACATCTATCGCTTGACATATTTGCAAAATATCGAGCAAAAGTCGGATTGGACAACATTATGATAAAATTGTATCTTCTACTCTTGGATCTTCATCCAACACATCTAATGATCACAACGCGATCCCAAAACAAGTTTGAAATTCTCAACTTGAGACCCTTATAACATCCTTAACTAACCCCAATTAGATTTAATTAGTGCTAATTTGGAGCTAATTATCCATATTAACTTCGAATATCATTCAAGCATTTTACAATCATATAGAATTAACTTCAACAAAGTTATTTAATGGTGATTAAGGCTAGTCATCACCTTACATCCAAGGTAATTAGTGCAAACAAAAATCAGGGTCTTACAATTTTGCTAGATAATTATGAAAGTTTTAAAGTTGTAATAATACAAAATAAAAATTTACATTGTTCTATACATTTAAGGAGACATAATCACCTTTGCTCTTGGTAGTGCAAAGGGCTATAAATAAGTCTCAAGTCTTCACATGTGAAGCAGGTGGAGCCAATGCAAACACTACCAAACCACTAACTATTAGCTCCAGAACACTTCACAAAGCTTGAATGCTTAATGTTTTGAGTGATAACAAAACCAATTTGTGAAAATATTTTGAAGAAAGACTAATCTGTTACTTGAGTTTCTTGAAGTACCAAACAATACTATTCATGTTAGCATACTTGTTCTTAAAATGAGAATATTTTCACAATGACATGTGCAAACATATTTAATCTCATTTAAAGAGATTTAGAACTCAAAGAAAGTGAAAATAAATTGTGAAATGAAGTTTCTATGCTTAACGCATGAAAGAAAATTATCAAGAACAAGAAACCAAGGTTCAGATCTTCAAAAGCTATGCCACGACTTCAAAAAGTAAGATTCAAGTAAAGATTTCAATCCAACTGAAGAAAAGTATGGTTATCATCTTCAATTATCATGATCGTGATCATTTCCTTACAACAAGCTCTGATTGAAGAATGAAAGATTAAATGGATTGTCTAGAAACCGAGACAATACTTCAAAAAGTACGTTTATTGTAAACAATATACTTTCCAGAAATGGGAGGGAAATTTTGAAATTCAAATTTAAAGTCAAACTCAATCTAAGACTCCATGGACATCTCTTTTCAACTTGGTCAACTATCCCAGCTTCTAGAAGGAAAAGTTTAGAAAGCAAAAAATAGTTTATGAAGGTGGACTCATAAACTTCTATTAGATAACGGCTTCTACAATTGCAAAAAGTAACTCTGACACAGAACTACTCTTCTTGACTTCATTTCCAAGACACAAGAAGAAAATCAACACGTGTCACTAGGAAACAGATCAAGGGCAATGGTCATAAATGAAGATCAAGTATAAAAGATGTTGTGCTTACAATGAAAAGACTTTTGGATGAAAAACTGTGCTAAAATGCTGAAGAAATTTTCTTCATCTTCTGGTAAAACTATTAGAGCTTGTAATCAATTTCAACTTTATAAAAATCTTCATTCTACATTCTCATTAGATAACATCTTCTTCCTAGGAAAAATAGATAGAAAGAAGTCATTCAAGTTTTCAGCTCTGATATTGTTTATTCTGAGAAAACTTGAGTGTTTGAAGTTTGAGTGATCCAACCCAAACACAACCTTTGTATCCCGATTTGGTAGTGATCGTTGTGAGATAGCTTGAAGAGGCTAGTCAAAGACTACTTGAAGGTGACAGGAGAGTGAGCTACTGGAGCAGTTAGGTTGAAGAGGCTAGTTAAAGATTACTTGTAAGTGAAGGAGAGTGAGCTACTGGTCACGTGGAGATAGCTTGAGAAGGGTACTGAAAGACTATCTAACTTTCTTAGGGTTGAGAAAGAGTTTTTAGTGGAATTCAATGGTTGTTGAGAACTGGATGTAAGGTTACCGAACTAATATAAAAACTCTTGTGCAGGATCTTCTCTCTCTAAATCTCCCTTATATTTTGGTTTTGTGCTTATTGTATTTATTTCTTTGAAAAACTTATTTAATCTTACATTTATTGCATTTTTAGTTCAAGAAAGTTACTTTCTAATACTCACTGATACTATTTCCTGCACTTCAAGTTCATCCTGGATAGTTTCTATTTAAGCTTTTCAGTATCCAAAAGGAAAATAAAAGTCCAAGCACAATTCAACTCCCCCTTCCCCTTCACTTTTCAATCTACACTAACCACCCAACTACTACCTGTATTGTATTGTTACCTTTCATTTTAAAAATAAAAGTATTTCTCAACAAAACAAATCTTCCTCATTTATTTATTTATCAAACTAATAATTTTTATCCCTTCTAATATCACATTAAATGATATTATTGTGGACTGTTACTAGTGAATTTTGAATGATGATGTTTCTATAGAACTAGATATTGCTCTCAATATTATAGTTTCAATTGGCTTCGAAAGAGAGAAGATGGAAGAGTTTCAAATTTTGGGGATGATGTGAAAGAGAATGAGAAGGTTGAGTCAGCATTTTTTATTTGTTATAAGAGGGAGAATCAATTTAGCAACTCCATATGATCTGTGTGCATAAGGGATAGATGCTTTGGGTATGGAAATAGAATTTTCCTGTTCGAGTATGCTGCATGCATTATTATCTTTCTCACATTTAAATGATAATTAATTTGAATTTTTGTTACTGTTATTATAGGTAACTTCTAGTTCTAGAAATAATTTTAGAGGCTGTGTTGGATTGATTATCTTCTCCTTTCTCTTGTATCTAGGTGAGAAAATGTTTACGTCCTCATTTTTCTCACTCCATTTGTCAACTTTTTGAGATTTTCTTGTTTCAATTTATCTATTTATTTGTCATATCAATGAAGCATTAATTTCTTTCCTAATACTACTCTTAGTGTAATTAATTGCATTCAACCTACTTTAATTGATTGTATATGCTTACTTTTAATTTTTAATAGGAGTAATCTTGTTCATTTACACAACTTAATATTATTATCAAGGTTCATTTGTTATTTTCTTAATATATGTGAATTTTTTTTACTGATGTAGTAAAATAGAAGGACTAAAAGGATATCTTAAAAGTTATATTTTCTATCGAAAACTTAATGGTCATTGTCAGTATGAATGACATGTCATGCATATTTTAGATTTCATCACAACTAGTATGTTAAATACAATTTATTTTCTTATATGTCATTGAATCAAGGGGTCGTGTAACGTTGGTTCACTCCATCTTTGGACCATCTCAGGGTCAGCCTCGTTGAAGATTGAAATTATCAAATTACCCCTACTTTACTTTCAAATTATCCCCTCTCACCCACCTCATCTCAAGCTTCCTTTAGCAAACCACCCAACTACCACTTAACCAAAACTCCTGCAGCAACTTCTCTCCACTATGAGTTTCGGCTGTGCAAGACACCCAACTAAATCTTCACATGTCAAACAAAACAAAAGTCTTGAACCCATATGTGTTGTTTTAATGTCAATCCAAATTCACCCATGCGCAAAAGTTGAAATTATGAAAGAACTTATTAAAGAGGAACTCATATGGAAAAAAGGTTCAAAATTAGCAAAATAATTGCTACTGCTCTCAACCTTAAGTTTGAGGGTGTATTTGTTTTAGATTATGAAAAAAAAAAAAGACTCTACAATTGAATTTTGGGTCAATAATAACTTTTTTTGCCTAAAAAATTATTTTTCATATATTTAGATAATTTTTAAAAAATAATCAAAGTTAAAAAAAAATTAGTTTTCAGCTTTTTTTTTGTAGAAGCTAGATGTAGTAGCTTATGGAAAAAAAATCAATTTCCAACATTTTCAGTTATATATAAAATTTAGGTTTTATAATAACTTTTTTCAAAATCTGAAACAAACACACCTTTTATATATAATAGAAAAAATTGAAAATTGATTTTTTTTTCTTCAAAAGCTACTCTGTTTAGGTTCTTCAAAAAGAGTGAGAACTATTTTTTTAAAATTCTGATTATTTTTAAAAATTTATTGAAGCATGAAAAATGTGTTTAAAAAATGATTTTTTTTAAAAAAAAAATCTAATACAAATGCACCCTGAATTTGGTTACCATATAAAAGTATGAAGTCTGTTAGGTAACTCATAACAGTTCCATATATGCTTTTAGTTACTTAATTGGTTTGTGAAGGACACATGTATGTATATCATATCAATGGAATTGAAGTGCTAGTTCAAAGAACCATTTAATTTGTGATAAGAAGCTGGAAACTAGGTCATGGGCATTAACATTGGAAGGAAAGGGAAGAGAGCATAGGCAGCTTGTCGGTTTGTATAGCAAAAAGAAACCAATGGTCAACATTGGGCGGAGGTTGCTAAGCGAGAATGATGGCTCGACAGTTGGGTGGAGCAAGAAGGAGGTGGTGGCGGTGGCTACATTCTCAATCAAACAAGGCTATAAGAAGGGTTAGAAAATGGATAAGAAAAATGAACTTCTGTTCTGATAGGTGATTTTGGCTGAGAGATTTTTCACGATCACCAACACTGTAGTTATTGCGTCGCTGTCATCGAGTCAAGCATGAGGCCACCACCCTCCTCTGGTGATTGCTAGAAGGAGTTAAAGGATAGTGACGGTAAGAGCTGGAAAGAAGAAAGAAGAGAGTTAAATGGGTGGCATTGTAATTGGAAACTTATTATATTTAATTTTAAAATTTATTACTTTAGTTTATAATTTTATATAATAATTATATTTTGAATCAAAACCATTGAAATGATATCTAATGCTATAAATTGTGAACCATGAGATGATCTAAAATATAGATTAACAATGAACACGTTAAATCAAGATTTAAAAACATTAATAAAAAAAGTAAGTGACTCTCAAGGTATTTGAAAGCAAAATAATTGAATTATTAATATAGACTAAGAGGAAAAATGAAACGAAGATTAAAATAGTAAATTTGAAAGCAACGAAAAATGCATTATTTGGATGGTTGTCCTTTGAATTTACATATAAACAAAAATGAAGAAGAGCACAACTACCGCTAATAATCTAACGAATGCATGGATGCCACACGATATATGTATAGCGATGCTCAAGAATGACAAGACAGCAAGAAAACAAAGGTTTACAATTTAGACAAAGTTTATCTGTCCCCATTTCCCTTCTCAATTTACATCCATTCAATCTCCAAATTTCGCTCTTCTTTCATTTCCTTCTTTCTCTTTTCCTCTTCCTAGAAAGGCAAATTAAAACCCAGAAAGAAAATAAGGGATGAAATAAAAGAAATTGTGTTACACATTTATCCAATCTAAATGACATGAAGCAATCCAAAGAACATTATTTGCCTCCACTTTCATGAAAGTTCGTAGGAAACACAACGGTGTCATTTCATGGAGCACGTTCTTCTGGTGCACCCTCATCATTGTCTTGTTTTCCATCCTCTTCACCACTCTCACTTTCACATCGATTCGCTCGTTCTACATCCCAGGTCTATGATTATTATTATTATTACGTGCCCTTCTCTCTTTTTCTCTCCAACCTTATTTTCACAGTTTATATTTCATTTCTTTGTTTATTTTTTCGATGAACAGAATTGTTTCACCAGAATACGACCTTAAAATGGAGAACTTCGACAGTGAAGACAAAACCCGACGACTTTCCACCAACAATCACAATACGAGATATAGTCATGCTTCCAGATCAAGCACTAATTTTCCTAAATTACCCTCCTTCTTTTCAGTTTTATTCCAAACAAGACATCCATTGCGTTTATTTCTTTGTTGACTCGTCCAACTCCAAGACTCGGCTTACTCGGTTGCCGATTCAAGTTGACGTGGCTCAAAGCCGTGAGCAGATCATAAGGTGTCTGCTCCCTCCACATGGCTACACGGTCTCACTTATGTCAAAATCAAATATTCCTATTCCAATGAAGAAAGACTCGTCCACCCATGGGTGGGATCCATTAGTCTATGAAGCCCTCTTCGATCATGACAACACCACCATCGTGTTTGTGAAGGGCCTCAATCACCGTCCTGAGAGACTTTTAGAACCGTCCAGATTTCAATGTGTCTATGGCTGGGATTTGAAGAATCCTAAACTCATGCTATCATCTGGTGTCATATCAGTTGCCCAGGAGATTGTAAGATGTGAAACACCCATGAGTGTCTTAAACGGAAAAGCCCAAGCTTATTCTGTCAAAGTTTCTTTAAAAATCAAAGGGGGCAAAATATTTCCCTCCATAGCCAAGCCCACGCTCCAACTACCACTTAGCTTGTCGAAGCGAAAAGCCCACAAGCTATGCCTATGCACTATGTTGCGCAACCAGGCACAGTTCTTGAAAGAGTGGGTGATGTACCATTCCAAAATTGGGGTCCAACGATGGTTCATATATGACAACAATAGTGATGATGATATAGACAGAATGATTGAGTTTCTACAAAGCTTTGGCTACAATATCACACGGCACCTTTGGCCTTGGGTCAAGACCCAAGAGGCAGGGTTTGCCCATTGTGCACTACGGGCTCGAGCCTCATGTGAGTGGGTTGGGTTCATTGACGTGGATGAGTTCTTCAATGTGAAGATAAAAGGGGGCTTGCACCAAGTGATCAAGCTCCATGAGAGGCCCGAAAACATAGGTGAGATTAGGACAAAATGCTACAGTTTTGGGCCTTCAGGCCGGAAAGAAGTGCCACGTCAAGGGGTGATGGTTGGGTACACTTGTCGGCTATTAGGTTCCGAGAGGCACAAGAGCATAGTGAGGCCTGAGGCACTAAACCAAAGCCTAATCAATGTGGTCCACCATTTCCACCTGAATTACCCATTTGTGTTCGTTGATGTTGAGAAACGTGTCATGGTAATTAACCACTACAAGTACCAAGTTTGGAATGTGTTCAAGGAGAAGTTCTATATGAGGGTTGCAACTTACGTGGCGGATTGGCAAAATGAGCAAAATGAAGGGTCTAAGGATAGAGTTCCTGGTTTAGGGACCAGAGCGGTTGAACCGACAGATTGGCCGAATCGATTTTGTGAGGTTGAGGATATGAGGCTGAGGAACTGGGTGTTGAGAAAATTTATTGACCGGCACACTCATGTTCCACCTTGGCAACCAGAATTTGAGGATCATGTTAAAATGAAACGATGGCGGAAGCATAAAGGCCATTTATGATATGATTACTTTCAAACTCTAGCTGGGGGAGAAAACAGGTAATTTTTTCCTCTATTTTTATTTTTCTTAAACTTGTATATTATTTATTATTATTGTTATTATTACTACTGTGAATTCCATTTTTATCTCTCTTGTAACAATGATGTACAATTTTGTATAGATGAACTAGTTAATTTTATTTTTTATTTTTTAAATTTTGTAGATAGTTATTAAAGTTAACACCATAGTTTCAATGAACATTTGGTTCAATAATTGCATTTCTTGCAAATATTGTTAGAAGTAAGTGTACATTATGAAGAGTATGATAGTTTATACCTTTTATATACTCACCAATTCCGGCCAATCCTCCTACAAGTCAGAGACTTGGATGCCCCCACCTGGACCAAATTTTTTTTTATCCTAAACGCTTTTGGTCTTTACGGTATATTTACTCTTGGTGCAGTCTTGATGAAAAGCCCTTCCAACAATTATATTGTCTTCTACATGGTTTGAATCTTGGTTTTTTCCTTGCAAGTCTAACTCACTCAACACACCACCCAAACCAATTTGATGCAATTAATAGAAGTCCTGTGGTGGGGAAGATGACTAAAAGATTAGGGGGCAAACATAGAATAATTATATATTTTCCTAATGATCAATTCTCTTTATTTTAAATTGCATTTATAATAGTTCGAGTTATAATTTTCAACCATTCAATGACCGTTAAATACATTTTAAGGGAGATTTTAAATTAAGAGGATTTTACACATTAATTAGAAAGATTTAACATTTTTCGACTAACATATTAACCAAATAAATTTTAAATACTTGTATGCAAATGAAATGTCTTGATGACAACATAGAGTTCATAAAAAAGTTTTAGTACATTTTTTTTCTCACAAATTAGAGCATAAAATATTCTTGAACATATTATATATTAATGAATTTATTCTCTCATGTAACAAGGCATATTAAATAACTATCTTTTGCCATGGAAGAAGTATATCATTTTAAAAATTGAAATAGTAACTTTTTTTCCCGTAGATGAGCTTTATGTGCAATTTAGTTGTCTTTTATACACTTTACTTGCAAGGTGCATCCTGCACCTTATAAGATTAAAGGTGGATGAGTGAGGGTGTATTCATATGTTTTTCATATATGATGCATGATAATATCTTTTCATTTAACTATATTTTATAAATGTAATTAAATACATTTTAAAATTGATCATATTTTTTTCTGTATGATCCCAAAAATATTTATTTGATTCTAGCCATGCAGATAAAATATAATCACTTCAAAAGTGTCCAAATTTTATCTATGTGATATTCTTTGCATTTCAAAACTAACCAAATTTTATGTGTGATAATAAAAAAATTTTGATTAATTCCTGAATCATTGAAAAAATAAATCTGATCATCACAAAAAACACATTTAACAATTTTTTTTCAATTTGACTAGACTTAAAGAATGTTATAGTACACCATATATAAAAAGGTGCATCAATGCAGCCCATTTTAATCCACCATTAATCTTGCAAGATGCATCAAAAGTAACGTGTATTGTAGCATCATTCGCAATTGCAATTTTATATACACAACATAAGGCGGATTCTCACATGAAGTTGAACGTCAACACTTGCCGCATTGGCTTAGGGTCTAGGCAATGACTTTCTGCATGCTCCACGCCACCTTCCTCTACAACTCCATGGCCGAAACTTTCTCTATCCTCCAACACTCCTCCTGCCCTTCGTCACCACTGCATCCAAGTCATTGTTTCCTCCTCCTCCTCAGCCACACACTCTTATTGCCAAACCCTTCCTATCATGCATCTTAGGATCATCCACCTTAACTTCAACCTCTTACTTGTCGATGACATCACCAAACTCGCCGCCCAACCCAAACATTGCAAAGCTTGCGGCCACCACCAACATCAACCTTCTGAAATCATCACGAAATTAAGACCTCATAGGCTAGCTATCTTTCTCCCTACTCAAACTCCATGCCCCATATGCTAGATGCTCCTTGAAGTTGCAAAGTTTGTGCCTATTTTCAATAGGATTGGGATTGAAGACGGCTAGATTAAGGGAAGGGTGGTTGTTGGTGGGGGTGCCATGTGAGGGGAGGATGATGTTTGCGTGGAGGAGGCTAGTGCTGGAGAAGTGAAGCTTGAGGAGGGAGTGGTGATAGTGGTGGCGGAGGAGAAGTAGGGAGGAGATGGTGTTTAGCTACTTGTTTAATTTTAAGGGGTAATTCAGCAACCTCCCTCGAAATTTATCGAAATTACATTTACCCCCTCTAGATTTCAAAATTACACCGACCTCCCCTCTATTAATATAATTTTTAAAATTCCAATTTTACCCAATATCATCTTCTTCCTTACACCCAACAACCAATCTGATACCCAACAACCACCATTTATCTTAGTCAATATCCAAATCTAATACCCAAAAACCACCACTTATCTTCGTCCATATCCACTTGTGCCACTACTTCTATTCCCTTCTTCTTCTGTCCAATTGTTATTCTCTCAAAATCCAAAGTGTTCATAGTAGCTTCATCCCCATATCAGTTAATCACACATACACAAACTATATTTTCTCTTTTGACAAATACTTAACAAATCTCCTTTAAAGGAAGTGGATATAAAGTGCTACAAAACAAGATCAAAACAAACACCCATGAGAAGTCCTAACAATGTGCCACCAGTCCACCATCTGGAAACAAGAAATTACAGGCAAAATAATTAAAAAATAAGGGAAAAAAACCAACATCATAATAACAACAAAGCTTTCCAATCCTTCCTTGCGGTGAGACATTTTTGTGCAACTCCAAAAAACCCCTTTTGCCGTGTCAAAAAGACCTTGTCCTTCAAATCTTAGAGACTTGTCACCACCTTTGTTAGCACCACCACTACATTGACGGACCACCATCACCACGACGACCAACAACAAGCACCCAGCGAACAACCCCCTCGACAAAGCACCACGCGCGACCAACAATTAGCAAACCCCATTGACAACTCGCGCGACAGAGCACTTTGAGGACTGAGGATGATGGTGAGGATGAGCGCAAAAAAGGGAAAGGAGAAGAGGTATGGTGAACAGCCGTTGAGTAATGTTAAGGGGCACTGGATGTGAGAGAACGAGAAGAAGGAGAAGAGTTGGAAAAGACATAAATGGAAATAGATCAAATATATAAGGGTAAAATAGTATTTGGTAATCTTTTTATATTTTAAAATTTAAAATTTAAGAAGAGGGGAGGTTAGTGTAATATAATTAAATAAATTAAGGGAGGTTGGTGTAATTTTAAAATCTAGAGGGAGGTAAATGTAATTTTGATAAATCTAGAGAGGTAGTGTAATTACCCCTAATTTCAATTAGCCATATTTATGAAATTTGGTTAAATGCAATTGAATTTATCAAGCATGTCTTGCCACCTAGACAATTGTAGGTTGGGCATCGACCAACAACTGTAAGGTACTATTTTGCATAATATAGTACTCACTCATACAAATTCCATCCTCTCAGCAGTTTTACTCCCAACCAAATCCAGCCTCAAGAACACTTATTTTCAACTAGTCGATAGATTACAATGTGCCTTATATGTCACTTGTTTGACACATCTGAACGGTTTTTATTTATAAAACCTTATTGGTGCTTTTGCATGTGCCAAGGATCTCTAATTTGCTAAAACTGCTGGCGTACTAGGCACTTTTTCTACTTATCAATTTTCCTTTGCATAAAATTCTTATCTTTGAAAGAAAAAATGTGTTGGCTCTTGGCTGTATCCATTGGTTCAACTAATAGGACAAAATAGTATTATAGCATTGATCAAATGTTTACTATCAACTTTTATTTGCTGTCTTTGTTTAGAAAATCATTTTTATGTTTTATTATAAGCTTTTAGACAGTGCCCTCAAATGAAATAGAATAACGTGCCTTTTATCTTTTTAAGATTTTTATTTTACATCAAAAGTATAGTGATCACGTGAGTTTGATTTATGAGCTTCTGCAAACTACCAACTGACTTATAACCTCTTTTCCCTACAAACATTTATTACCAAAACCAAAAGAATAGAAAGGTGCACCACCAGATAAAGTGTGGTGAAACTTACACCAGGTATTTAGTCATAGCTACAACAACAACAATAATAATCAAGTCTTATCCCACTAAGTATATGTTGAGCACTGTTGCCATAAAGAAGCTATTTCAACATTTGTCTTCTCGTAGAGTTTGAACTTTAACCTCTCTCGATTGAAAATTGTACTGACCAGTGCTCTGCAGCTACCACCAAAACACTGTACTGGGGACCATTGCTGGTCATACCATTTTAATTATTGATGGGAAAATTATTAAGGTGGAAGCAATGTAAACTGAATTCTCATCAATGAATGTGCGTTCTGTTCCAACGGCATTGGTTGTTCTTATATATAATTAGCTTTATCTTTATTTTAGAATATAGTAATGAGGACAAGAATAGTGGAATTATAACCTGCAAGTTAAGACAAGAGGAAAACTATTGCTGATGCATATTGATCATGTGCTGACACAGCCATTTGGAATCATAGCAGTCCTTGTTCTCATTTAACTTCAGAGACGCACCTCCTTCAAAAATAGCTAGTTTGTAAGCTCTTAAAGTACAAAAGAAATTCATTTATCTTCACTGGATGCAAGGCTGAAAAAAGGTAATAACCTGTTTGAACCAACTGAGATTTTAGACAGCCCCAGAGTTGGCTTAAAATTGCGGTCCGTAAGTGATTGCAAATATTGCAATTTTGATTATGCCTGCAACTGCGCAACTGCGTTGCGCAGCATGAGTTGCATTTTCACACAATTTTTTGCAATCACAATAATCTCACCACAATCACAATCTCAACCAAATTGAAACCATGTCCCAGAGTTATGCAGACATGTTATATTCAAATTCAAATGCAGTCATGGCTTAACCTGGTATTGCCTGCTTCTTCAGATTGAGATCACCCTTGCGTTGGACACTCCACAAATCCGAAAACAAGCAGAAAAGATCAAAAATTTCTACTTCAACTTTCTTCAATGGTGAAAGTGTTAAGGGCGTAGACACACATTCAACTTTCTGGAGTTCCAATTCGCTATATTTAGACAGCTAAAATTTTAACAGCGACCCTTTTCTGGCCAAACAAACAGAGCTCATTATTATTTCTCAAGAAGGATACTAAGATATTATCTAATACATCATGATATGCTATCATCCTATTACAGCAATTTCATCTAGCAACTAGCATGACAAAGACAAACTAAGCAAGGCTCTGATCTACCTGCAACAAAGCAGATAACAGACATAATTTAATTTATAAAAACGGAATCAGCTCATTCTCCCTGTGATTCAGCAGAGGATCAGGAACCAAATTACACGAAACACACTGGTGTGTAAACTCGTTCCTCTTCGAAGAGAAACAAGGCTCTCCGTGTACCTAGCAGCTCTTATGGAATCATACTTCCCATAAACCTGAAGATCCCTTGTTTGTTTGAAGCCAGGTCCATACAACACCAATCTCTCATTGCTGTCTTTCCAGAGAAACCGATTGTTCCCATAAAACCCCACAAGCTTGTAAATCACCAGCACAGGCCCAACAGTGTATTGCTTAACCCAAGACCCTTCATCCCAGTAATCTCTCATCACCCACACGTCAAAGCACTTCTCTGTCCCCCTCACAGGGTAAACAATCACGCCAATGGTGGCGGAGTCATTAAACGGCGCAAGAGTCGCGAAATCTTCCTCGGAGGAATGCCGTATTTGTGGTAGCCTGATCTTTCTGAAGGACTCATTGACCATGTCGAATGCAAGCACAACATCCTCTGTTTTGCCAAGCTCATCAACATAGCCCCACCAGTGGAAACAATTGGCCACGTAAGTGTAAACACGAGAAGAGCCCCAGATCTCAATGGGGAGTGGGAGAGCGGCGTCAAGCTTCCTCCATGAGTTGGAATTGAGGCTGAATAATTCAGCTGTCCAGTAACCGGGTTGCCTCTCATCTGTTTCCTTTAACCAAAGGTCCTTGACCACAACAACTTTGAAGTCGTTGGTTTTGGGGTCAAATCCAAAGCCAGCATAATCGGTGAAAGAGTAAGTCCCATGGGGGCTAGTGAAGTGGGATTCAGGCAAAGCCTTGAACTCCCTCAGAGAAGGGTTCATCATGACATTCGGGTTGCCTTCAAGGAAATATATGCCGTTGCAGGGACCCAAGATTTCGGTCCAGTATTTGTGGTCAGAGTTGTACTCATAGGGAGGGTTTAGAACCTCAGAGGAAATAGGCCCTTTGGGTTCGTTGACTTCCCAGGAAAGGACGGAAATGTAAGTTTTGAGGCCGGAGAGGAAGGGCCTGCGAATGACCAAGAGATGTTCCTCCTCCACCTCTTGGCTTTCACAGTGAGTAGTTGGGTTGTTGTAGAGAATATAGTGATTGGTAATGAAATGAGGGTCGGTTATGAGATCGAACCAGGGCTTGCAAACGCACTTGCATAGCAGCAACACCTTCGATGGCAACCTTGAGAGGATGTTGGACACTAAATCTCGAGGCAGATGCTCCAGGCTCACCACCATCCTTTTTTTGCCGTCTTTGAGCAGCGGGCTGTGGATACTGGATAACGAGCTTGCTAGGGATAACTAGAAAAAAAATAAGTGAAGGGGACCGCAGACTTAGAGAATGTATGGACATGGTTGGCTTGTTGACTGATTCCATGGCATATGCCGGGTCAAATTTGGCCGTGAGGGGTGAGAGTTTTCTCGATTTTTTTCAGGGAGATATTTATAAATAACACACCATATTTATACGTACTCATAATAAATATGAGTTTATCAACTTTATTAAAGATAAACTTATCTATCTATGGATTTTACTCTTTTTTGTGAGCATGACTCAGAAATTATTCTTATATTTGTGCTGGTACAAGATTTTTTTTTTTTGGAAGGGAGCTATCTTGATTAGGACAAACGTATTAAGAAAAAAAAGTAAGATCAAATGTATTAAATGTAGTTTTCTTCTTTTCGTGGCGGACTGGACATTCCAATGGCCAAAAGTCAGAAAAGTAGCTAGATATTTAGTTTTTGATAGAAATATGTAGATATTTTCAGAGACAATTTCATTATTCTAACACTTAATTTTTTTAAATATTTAAATATTTTACTCATAAAATATATAAGATTTATTATTTATTTATTTTTTTATTTATTATTTCTTTATCACTCCTCTCATATTTATGTGAAATCTATATAAATGTCTACACTCATGTGAATTTTAGAAATATTAGAAATAGAATTTTCGTTTCAGAGAAGGAAAGAGCTATTGTTTTGTATTGTTTACTATTTACACTAGATTTGGATGATAGGTAAATTAAAAAAAAAACGAAAATGATAAGAAAAGGAATAATTATTTTTATTTGAGAGTTTAAATATTAATAATAAAGAAAAAAGAATTGAGAAAAATGTGTTGGTCCTTTTTGTTTTTCCCTTCATAGCACATTATTGTTTCTTCTAAAAGTTACTATGATTTATAATAGCATAATTATTTAGTTTTATTACTTTTCAACAAATTTTATTATATTCTTGCATTAATCTATCAAATAAAAAAAGATAATTTTATTTAATTTCTTCTTTTTTCTTTTAATTCATTTTTGTTAATGATTAAATTTTTATACACCATATAATGCTTATCGTTTATATATTATCATATTAATAAATATAGTTGACTCTTAGAGCATTTTTAATGGTGATCATTCTTTATTACTTAAAATGTAATATAAATAAGATGATTTAAATTAAGACTTAAATATATTTTTGGTCCTTGGAAAATAAACAACTTTTGGTTTTGTTATGTGAAAAAATTGTTATGTGATTTTGATCCAAACATATTTAAAATTGTTTTGTTTTGTTTTGGTCCTTGTCAGTAAATTATTTATATTAAATATTAAACTAACTAATGAAAGGTTAGCTCATTCAATTTCACATGACAATCCATAATCATATATGAATGGAACAAAACCAAATAGTTTTATAAATATTTGGACTAAAACCAAATAAATTTTTTCATGGACTAAAATCAAAATTCACTCATTTTTCAAAAATAAAAATATATTTAAGCCTTGATTCAATAATAATATGAAATTTTATTTATAGTATTTGTTCCTCGAAGTTAAACTTTCTTCTTAATTCTGTTCTGTTTTATCAATAAAAGTGTATTCAAATACACTGTTAATGTCTTATTTTTATGTTGATCATATTTTTCATATAATTACCTATGTGTATTTCATAAATAATAATACATTTAATAATTTAGATATATAAACATCAAATAACTTCGTCAAAAGCAACCATTAAATATTGATAAAAAAATATTATGTGTACTCATTTGATAGAGAATATCATATTGACTCATTTCTCATTTACTATTAAATAAGATATAAATCCTATTTAAATATGATCCGTATCAAATCATTGCAAATATACTTTATTGATAATGATTGAAGTAGCCCTTGGTTATTCTGTTTGTTGAAAAGATCTAAGCAAGAAAAGGGGTTTTTCGTAAATAAATTTTAAAAAATCATTATATACGAAACTATCACAATTTGAACTTTATGTACACATATCCACTCTTTTGTTTATATTAGAGAAATCGTTAACTGGGATGATTTCTAACTCTTGAAACACAAAGGAATGGTTGGCTCTTAACGATTTCTCATCATTCCATTTTCCAAAGAAATCGGTTGGCTCTTGAGTGATTTCTATGTGTTTGATGCAAATTGGTCAACTACCAATCGATTTCTAACACGCAAACACATAGAAATCACTCAAGCCAACCGATTCTTTGTGTTAAGCGGCCTCGAATCTCTACTCTGATTCCTCCCGTATATGTAAACTCCTCCAACACTTAACTTATTTGCGTCTCAAAACATTATATTCTGAGCACTATAATTGTGAGTTTTTTTTTTTTAGAAATGACAACAAGAGGTTATATTCTTGTGCACTATAATTGTGAAATAGTACAAAATACACAAGATTGGGTAATGTTCTGTTGTCCAAATCCAGTGCTTGTGCGTGTTTGTTCATCCATGGCTATTTCTGAGCTTCATGAGAAAATCCTTCACAAGTTAGCAACAGAATAGGCAAATAATATAGATGTTGTATCGACTTCATTGTTGGTCGGCAAGGTACGTTACGCTTCATAAGTTGCTTGATTCAAACTGATGATGATATCGGGATAATGTTCAAGAATTCATGCTCGATTTCTAGTCTTAGTGTTATGGAGGGATTTGTAACTCTAGGAGACTTAAACTTAAGCTCTCTAGGATTGATCCCTGCATTTGTTGAAGGGTCATTAACCCAGCGTTCTCCAATATTAGCAATGTCAAATCCAGTGGAGAATGAAAATTGAATGCCTGAAAATGAGAATGACTTGTTAGGTGGCCAAATGGACCAAATGAATGTTGGCAGTGATTTGACCTAAATCGGACCAAATTGAATTATGAAGATATTTCTAATGAGAAAGATTCCGAAGAAGACCCGAATGAAGGTAACAACTCAAACTCCTTTTAGCTAACATACTTTATTATTTGTAATATTTTATATTTTAGTTTATAATTTGAATTGTAGGTTTGATCCAATAAATTTAAATATGCTATCATATCTTATTTTTTATATTATTTAATTATGGTAGTGACTATTTAATTTTGGCTAATGATGTTTTATGTAACTGTTAAAAAATACTCATGTTCCTCCTTTATAAACTACTTGATCAATTATATTATTTTTTAATCTACACATACTTTTTATTAATAATACTTTCTTGAAATATTTTACTTATGTAATAATTTATTTTATGAAAATATTTTTTATTTAATTTTCTTATGAAACATATTGCATAAATATAAAAATTAAATTATATAATAAGTTGATTCTTTTAATGTTAATAATAGTCTTTCAATTGGATTAAGTATTTTACTTTAACTTCAGATAAATTTTTTAACCATAATAATATTTTTGTTCTTTTTATTTTAATTTTCTGTAAATATGACCAAGAATAAAATTAAGTTAAAAAATAAATTATCTAATGAGTCTTTTGTCATTTTATTTAAATATATTAATATCCCATACACTTTAAAAAATTAGTATCTCAAAACTTTGTATGAATTATTAAATATATTTAAACTTTACAGAGTTGTTCGAAGATGAGATGGACGAGGAAGCAGTGCCTCTAACCCAGGGCCAATCGCACCAGCCTAAACTCAAACACGCTCTGAAAGTCAACGAGTTGGTCACTATTCAAATTTAAATTTTGAATCAATGCAAGTGAATCAGTTGGATGATAGCAACCCAATGTAATTACATGGAGTGAATC
The DNA here is from genome assembly GCA_030441495.1 of Dalbergia oliveri. Classification (NCBI taxonomy): domain Eukaryota; kingdom Viridiplantae; phylum Streptophyta; class Magnoliopsida; order Fabales; family Fabaceae; genus Dalbergia; species Dalbergia oliveri. The sequence goes on along the minus strand of JAMLFY010000008.1, from coordinate 30,065,923 downwards.
AGCCAACCATTTCGCACGTGAAGTGCTGCGCCGCAAAATCGACCGCTCTACCGTTCAATGCACGACCAACAACCCCCGAATGCCAACAGTGGAATCACTTGGCTTTTAACCGATTTCTTAGAGAAATGCACTAGAAATCGGTTGGTTATCCACCATTTCCTTTGGGTTTTAGTCCTTTGAAATTGACTCAGAGTTAACCGATTTTCTAATGTGAAGAAAATAGTGTATATGCGTACATAAAGTTCAAATTGTGATAGTTTCGTATATAATGATTTTTTTTAATTTATTTACGGAAAAAAAACCCAAGAAAAGGTGAGAGGGGCAAGGATTACGAGTCCAAGAAAGATAGGGAAGAAGGGAAAAAAAAGGTTACAAAAGAGGAAAAAAAAATTGAACTTATCTTCTACCAAAATATCTCTTATGTTTTTGCAGAAGATCTGGCTCCATAACAAAAATATGACAAAAAATATTTATTCTAAAAAGAAAGAAATAAATTTAAGAAAGATAAAGTTGCTACCAAGTTTATTTTTGGCAAAATTGAAAACTTTTTTATTTGTAATTCTAGTCTTTTGAAAAAAAGATTTAAGTCTAAAAACCTAATTATCATTAAACAAAGGTAAAAACTTAATCTCATTATACCCCTAACACATCTATATTTATACGCTGACTTATCATTTGATATAATAAAAAACTCAAAACCACGTCATTCTAATATAAAATGCTTGTATGTTTGATAGATTTTAATTAAAAAAAGTGTGTTGGTTAATTTTAATTATAAAAAAGAAATGTGTTATGAGGATAAATCCACTTTTACATGGGACTTAAAATAGCATAAATTATGCAACAAATCCTTATATTCTTGTGAAACTCAATGATGAAAAACCAAACATCAACATCACAAGCTCTTGCATGGAACGAAATTTTTTTTTATTGTAAGACTCCCTTTTTATTTTTCTCTCTTGTCTTTTTTTTTTTGCTTAAAAATAACTCAGTCGGCCCCAAAAAGGAAAGTTCAACCCAAAATCAAAATAACCAAAAACAAACTTATCCCAAAACCCAGAAGGCTAGACCCAAACAGACTTAAGAGACCATCCCAAAACTAAAGAAGCCTAAAACACACCCAAACCAAATTAGTCCCGATGATTTCTGAGCCAAAAAGACCTTCACACAATACAAACAAACAAAGTAAAAAAAGGAAGAGCTAAATCACTATACCCAAAAGAAAAGCAAACAGGGGATAGGTAGAGATTAGGGTGGCTGTGCACAGGGCAGCGGAGACCGGCGGCTTCACGACGGGCTTTCTGGCGGCGTTCCAACGCGAGGGCGATGTTGCTGCGCTCTGCGACCAGACCCCATGGCGGCTATAGGCCGACTTCATGGCTTTCCAGCGACGTTCCGACGCCAGGGCGGCCAGCTGTGGAGAACGGCAGAGGCGTAAGTGGGCCACGCGGCGGAGGTGCAATCGAGGCTTGACGCGAGGATGCTGTCTTGGCGTAGTGGTGCTGCTACTGGGTTCTGCGGCTGCTGTGGTTTGGTTTCTGGCTTGTGGGTGATGATGGAGAGCTGCAGTTGTAATGGTGGTACGTGGTGGTTGCGGATTTGGCGAGGTCGCGGGTTGCTATGGCTACGTGGTGGCTGCGGCTGTGATGCTGATGATGGAAGAGGGTGGTGGATGGGCTGTGATGATGATGGTTGCGGTGGAGGAAGGTAATAGTGCTGGATGTTTAAAAGGCTATTGCTTTGTGTTGATGATGGGTTGTTTCCGATGCTGGGTGCGTGGCTGATGGTTGTGGGATGGTGGCTGTTAAGTAAAGTAAAGAGATGACAATAGGTGAAAGTGAGAGTAGGTTGGTGGTGATGGATGTTGATGAAAAATTGTGCCGACTTTGCTGCCTCCTATTTATAACTTTTGTGTGTAATTTTTTTGGAGAATAATTTGAAACAAAAAACTAATTGGGATTTGACGATTAAAATTAAAAAGTAAAAGATTTTATTGAGATTTTGATTAAAATTTAAAAAGATTTTATTAAGATTTTAACTGTCACTAATTTAAAAAATTTGGATTGAATAAAAAAAAATTGATCGATGTTAATTTTAAAAACAAAATCTATTTAAAAAATACAAAAGGAAAGGTTTGATCAATTCTTTTAATTTTTTGTTTTTTATTTTTTTCTTATGTTAAAAAAAATCGGGGACAAAATATACTGTTCATATGTTGCAGATCTTCTTACCCTAGTTGGAAAAATTATTATATATCAATGTACTATTACCCAGCATTATACTTATTTCCATAGTCATGAAAGTCAGTTCAAATCGGCCAATTGAACCCCTAACCAAATATATAGCCACTTTGAGTCATCCATCGAATCGCTCTGGTCAATGAACCAGACTAAATCAATTTAACTCAGCCAAATTTAATATAATTTGGTGGGCGACTTCTCATGTAAAGATGCTATTTTTGTCTGCACCTGTTCTAATAACAAATTGACATATGGTAGTACTAAAAGTGTTGGTATGGAGTGCTTGAAGTGATGTGCATGAAACAATAACATGCAGCCCTAACATTACAGTATATTGGACTGTAGTATAGTAGTTTATTTTTTGTTTTATATATATCTATGATAATAATATAATAAATTATTAAACTTATATATAAAAAATATATATTTAATTGTTCCTCTTGATGCTCTTATATTAGTGTTTTAAGTTGTTACACTTTGTATTTTTTTAAGAAAATTATTTTAACTTTTTAGTTTCAAATGGAATACTTGACAATTTGATGCCTAAAGCAACCATTTATCCTTTTTTTAAAATTCATTTTAGATTAAGAGTTTGTTTGTATGTCATTGTTTTGACATTAAAAAAAATTATCTTTTTGCTTTTTTCAATTTGATTGGGTAAAATTTTAAGAAAAAAAAATTACTAAAAAATATTAAAAAAATTGAGAAGTTAAAATTTTCATATTATAATTTTTTTTTAATATCACATCCAAATATAAATTGATATTACATCCAACCCAAGTATTTAACAAAAGATTAATCATACTAAACTTTTGAGTGTTCCTGTAGAGCAAGTTAAGTTGTGTGTATCTTTTACCCTAATGGATTGAAGACATTAGGTGAAGCTTGTAGGAAAATCAATAGTGGGTTCCTCTTGTTAAGTTGTCTGTGTTCCTTTGTCACTTAGCATGTAATAGTTGCAATTGGCCATTAAGCCTCAATCAACTGTGGGTTGTTCTTAAAATTGTAATGTTATATCCTCATATGCTTATCATGCTAAGTGAATGAATAAATGAACAAAACCCAGTTTCTTTGGAAAAAAACTAATACTTACTATGGCATTATTAGTGGTTATGGTACAATCAATATTTAATATTTTACATCCACTAAAGTTTCTTTATACATCAAAAAAATGTATAATGAACTTAATAACATCTTCACATGTCATGTTAGGCCCAATGTACTTTGATGTATACATATTTTCTCTTTCTTGGCCTCCTCTTCTCATGTTTATATATATATGAAAAAAATCATTAAAAATATAAAAAAATAAATAAATAAAATATAAATTATATTTTATATGAATATGAAATAATTAAAATAAATATTAAAAATAAATATTATAAAATAATTGACTTTTGAAATTTACTATTAAATACTTAGATAAATTACCACTTTATTACATTCATAATTATTTACTTAGACCATGTTTTACGCAAATAATATGATATGATTAATAGATAACATGTTAGATAAAATTTTAATACAATCCAATATTTTTTTGTCAGTGTATAAGATATTGTATCACATGAAATAATATTATCCTTTATGACAAATACTTATAACCAATTTATGTTAAAATAAAAATATAATTTATCTAATTATTTAAAAATACAATTAATCATTAGGAGTTTCTGGTACCCCTATAAAATTCAAAGATATCGATACCTTTTAGTTACTTGTAGCTAATAATGAGTTACATGCCCAATAATCTAAGTTTTTTTAAATTTATCAAATCACAATCGTTGATCATACAAAAGGTACCAATACCGTATGGGTACCAAAACAAAAGACTTATGATTTTATAATATTTATTCATATAATTTTTAATCTATATAATTTTTAATTATAAATTTACAAAATCAATTATTTTATAATATTTTACTTTTATTGTTATTTTAATTATTTCAAATTCATATAAAATATAATTCATATTAATATTTATTTATTATTTATTTATATATTTTACAATTGTTTTTAAAAAATTTTATATATATATATATATGTATGTATATAAGCATGAGAAAAGGAGAAAGAGAAAATCTTTATACATCAAAGTACAATTATGACATGTCAAGACCTTATTAAGTTAATTATACATTGTTTTGATGTAAAAAGGAACTTTAGTAGATGTAAAATATTATATATTTGTTACACCTTATCCACTAATAATATCATTGATAACAAAGTAAATGGATAGGATGAGGGAATATCTCTAGTTTACTTTGAAAGATGGTTCTAAGACACAAAGATGACTTAAACTCCTTTTTCTCCAATGACAGGTGTTGTGTACCTACAAGGACTCCATTGCTAAGTCAGCAAAGGGCATGATAGAGGGTGAAAATGTATCTGTCACAACGTCCCTAGAGAGGTCGTGATGAAAAATGACAACCAATTTTAAAAAATGGAGCCGCTACCAATTTTAATTCTAGCTAAAATTGGAAAACCTTTGATTTGATCAAAACTGATTTTTTGAAAATATGAGTTCGAGAGTCCAATTATTATTACAAAAGAGTGGAAGCTTAATCCCACTCACTTTTAATACATTTATAAATACGGTTACCCTAGAGCTTTTTATGCAAATTAATTATAACTTTAATAATATTTATTTTTCCCTAAAAAACATAACAATTATATATTTACAAAAAGAAATAAAAAATTAAAAAAATTGAAGAAAAAATTTTATGGAAAAAAAGATTTTGGCTTGATAGTTTTTGGCCACGCGACGTATCCTCTAGTTCAATGAGAAACTCAAAGCCACGTCGTTCTTGTAGAAAATGATTGCGTGTTTGATGAATTTTAATTAAAAGAGAATAAAATAAAAAAATTGTGTTGATTAAATTTAATTTTGAAAATGGATTTTTGACTAACAAATTATCAAAAAAAAAAATCTGCATTTGTATAGGACTTAAGTTAACATTAGGCTACTCAATAAATTTGTATAATTCAACAATACATGAAGGAGGCATCAACCTCTCAATCATGACCATTGATTGTTACACGAATAAAACAAATATATTTTATTTGTGTTTTTTTAATAAATAACAATAAACCCAAAAAACCGAAAAGGACTTTGACCCAAAACTAAAAATAAACCTCAAAAGGGGAAGTAATGGTAGTCGTCCCCACATGGCAAATGAAGTGTGGTGAGACACAGGTTAGACCCAAACTGGGTCTTGGTAGGTTCATGCCCAATCATGTGGATGTTAGATCCAATCCACTATGGATGTTGGGCCTTCTTTGTCTCCAAGTGTAACATCATAGTAAATTGTATTAGTTTATACAACCAAATGGACCTTGTTTATTCTAGGTGATTTACATAGTTCTTTCTTATGGTTAGGTCTTAGCAATATTTTATAAATATGAAATTAGAAAAAATAAAAGGAAATTAGTAATGAGAAATTAGGAAAGAAAAAAAGGGTGATTTGGTTTCAATTTTCAATTTTCATTTATAGTTTTCAGTTTTCTTTATAAAATTCCTAAAACTGAAAATCTCAAAATAAAAACTAAAAATTGAAACCAAACGCATCCTAAATTAGTAGCATAAATTAAATAAAAAAGATAAGCTATTACTTTAGGCATCAAATTATCAAGTAAAAAAAGAAAAGAAAGCGTAATCGCTTAAAACACTAATATTAGAGGATTGAGAGGAACAATTTAATATGTTATTTTTTTTATAAAAGCTTAACAATTTAATATATTGTTAATATATATATATATATATATATATATATATATATGAAATAAAAAATAAATTTTGCTATAGGTATTGTAATATTAGCGTAGCAACTTTTTATTTCAGGTGCTCATTGTTTCACACGCATCAACTTCAACACACCACACCAACCACTTTATCACTTACACATGTCGATTTGTTATTAAACGATACAAGATCTACAAGGTGCAGATAACAATCGATCTTTACCTGAGCAAGCACCGATGCATAGCATTCCTCTTGCATATATGATTGTGATATATTTATGAAAAGAAGCACGTAAAATGAATCCACCTCTACTAATGATGTCTTTCAAAATTTAAAAGGATAATATTCTTGAGCACATTTTCAATAAATAAACTTGAGATGGTTAGAGGCGAAAATGATGTCATGGACGCATAGACCCTCCTAGAGAGAAATGATAAATGAACGCACTAAAGGGATCCACTATGCGACGTATACGGTACGAATGGAGGAAAAGGTATTATGCATATAAATCTTTAAGGCCTATGGTGGGGAGGTGACATTAAAAGAAATTAAAAGATGAAAAATAGAAGAGAATCACCCATCCTGAAACTCTCTCACTCACTTTGAATCGTTCTGCCACTTCCACCACTCACCACTCTCCTCCCCTTACACTCTCTGAGATGGCAACCCCATCACTCCCTGGCTCCCTACCCTAAACACTTAAACACTTTCCCAAGCACTCCCATATCATTCCTGCCCATTGCAAAGCAAAGCAATAGAACTTAGAGCAAATAAAGCAAATGCAAAATCAAGTGTGTTGTCCTTAGACTTTAGCTACCATGGTGGCAAAATGGTTGAATCATTGAGCAAACGGGCAACACAAGATCAGGTGTGTTGAATTTTAAAAGTTTAGTGTACACTCCAGACACCCCCTTTTTCTCTTTAATGAGGAGCTAGTTGTTTTATTGTTTTGATTTTAGGAACAAGGAGTTAATTATTTTATTATGTATTCCATTTTTTGTTCCTCCCATAGTTTGAAGTGTTTCACACCTCGCTTATGGTTTGATTGTTCATGTTTAGAAGAATTCAATAGTTTTGTGTATAGTCTGTTTAATGGTAACCAATAAAATATAAGGACATATTGGATGAGTTATAAAAGGATGCATGCAACATGTTTGTTGAATGTGCTAAACTGAAAAAAAAAAGTTTTATTTTTCATTTTGTAACAAGGCATAGAAGTGCTTGGATGCTTTACAAGAAAGTTGGAAGACCTCATTGGGTGTTGTAGTTTTGAAGGATTAAGGATGATGAATGAGGTAAAGTGAATGCTCCATCATTTAATCCTCTTTTTACTTCTTGAGTAACTCACCCTCATTTTAATAAAAAAAGGGCTTCCCAAATTATCTCTCTTCACGATTTACCCCATTTTCATTTGTCTAGGCAAGTGTCTTCCTCCTCACCTCACTAGATTCATGTATTTATACCTGGAGTTGTTCAAGTGCTACTATATTACTTGTACATATAGTACTACACCACTAATAGCCATGTAAATAATGTAAGTGGCCAAGCCCGGACTAGGCCAAAACTTTTATTAGCACGTACTCCATCAACTAGGCATAGAGCCTAGTAGGTACAAATGTAAAACCAAAAGTTTTTTCTTACTATAAACACCAGAATGCACCTCCACTAATGTCACCTAAGGAAGACTAGATAATGCAAGTTAAGGTAGATGTTTCTAAATAATGTAGTTTGGACACAAAAAATAGAGATGCATTGTGGAAGTTTGAATTGAGATGAATTGAATTTCCTAGTGACCTTGTAGGAGACTGAAATTTTGTTATTTGATAGTCTTTATGAAATTTCTTGATTAATTTTCTTTTTCAGTGTTTTGTTTTGGGTTAAATGAGGCTTGGTTTGTCTAGATTGAAATTCATGCACCCTTGTGATTTAATAAATGTCATACATACTCTAGCTACTTGATTATAACAGTGGTTGAAGTCTTCCTCTAAACTTCTTCTTCTTCTTCTTCTTTGGTGTGGTATGCTCCAAACTTCTAGTTTTTACTAATTTTATAGTTTATTTGATTGTGTACTTTTTTATTACTTTATTTCAAGGCTATGTGAAAATAGATAAAAAAAAGGTATATTATCTTAATGAGGTGTAGATTTAAGGTGCTATAGAAGAGCCGTTTACTAGCAGCTAGCTCAATAAAAGCTCCAAATTAATGCAATTAAGGAGCAAGTTTCAGGTGCTATAGAGGAGCCTTTAACTTTTTGTATATAATACATCAATCTGGTGACTTCATACAGAAATATATGAGGAACCAAGATAGAGATTGGAAGTTAAGATATCAAAAGAAGTTCAAGAACATGCAATCAACAATACCATGTATGGTGGTGATCCAAACTTTTTTCTATTGTCTATGTAATCTTGTTTAATTCCCATGTTTTTAACGCTCCGAAATGATGATTTTGACAAAGATAAGGGCAACACCAATTGACAAATTATTAAGTGCCATATTATTTATGATTATTTTTTTTTCAGATTGAACTAATGCATGTTCAATTCATAAGAGTCAAAGGTCCTACAAAATTTTCTAATTTATATCTAGACTTGGATATGAGGTAGCACAAAAAGAAAAAGACCCTGATCCTGCTATACTCAAAAGACTTTCTGAGAAGTTACATTTGATGATTATAAATGACCTAAAGAAAGAGTCAGTGAATTATATGAATTAGTTATCACAATTGGTGGGAACCAAGGGTTGAAGGGGATAAGAATGTGCAAAATTCTTAGCCTCGATGTAACTTCATTATATAGTTCATAGATGTTTAGAGAATTATGTATTACAAGCCATGCTCACATGAGTAGTTTGGGACAATAGTGTATTATGTTTGTATTCAATTTTTCATCTTTTTTTTTTTTGTTTAGGTTTAGTACTTAGAATCTTATTACCCTGATAGAGTTAAATTAAGATAAGCATGCAAGTTGTGTAGGAGCTTTGTGTTATGTTTGGCTATAATTTGTCTATAAAGAGAAATGTTGTAAGTTAGCTATTAAAGCTATTATGTGAAGAATTGTAGATTGAAATATTTGCTTAAGTTTCAACTATAGACTTTCAACTATTATGAGCAAAATTAACAATGATCATTACGAGAATTATATGTTGAAAAAGGCTATAAGGCAACTGAGTTGGAGTTTGAAAGATTAACCAAATTGAAAAATAAACTAGAGAGCATTAAGCAAAAGTCAGCCGGAGTTCAATAGTCCAAGAGAGTTTTGATGGACACTATTTGAATGAACCATATGCCCACAACAGTTGATGGAAAAAGGTTGAATAATAATTGCATTCCTTTATTTTTTTAACATAAGACTAAATACATATTCCTTTTTCATTTGAGTAGATTTCATTGTCATTGCTATTGAGACTCGATTCGTCCATTTATAGAGCTCATGCCATTGTCATTGCTATTGAGACTCGATTCGTCCATTTATAAAGCTCATGACTCCTCTAGGCTAGTCCTCTAGCTTGAATTCTCAAAAAAAATTATTTCCTTGAATATAAATAAGAACTGATAAAAGACCAGCTTTTTTGAATGGTCATCAACAAATTGATAAAGAATCAACAATCTATTGGCAACACTTACCAATGTGCATCAGCTTTTCTATATTCAAAGAAATGGAATTTTTATAAAAGATTGAGTTAGAAAACAAGTTTATTGGACTCTTGGGCTCTATGAATTGATGAATCAAGCCTCAACAAACATCCAATTTGTGCTCCAACACCAAAATGATTTGAATTTTTCTTTTATACAAGTTGGTGTTTGGACAAAAAAGAAAAGGAAATAGTTTTCCTTGATATTTCTCATAGAACAAGTTTCATACTTCCTAAGATTCAGGTTCGTAAGCTTTTAAGGATTAGTGGTGAGTAAGCCATGTAACAGGAAACTCCCTGAGAGTGGTTTGGGACATTGAATAGCAATGCCCTTTCCGTGTGGGAATCTGAGAGATGATATGTGAAGTTCACCCTTTTCCTTATCAGGATGCCGTCTGTTTCATACTCTAGCTTTCCCACGGTTACATTGCCCCTTTTTCTCTCTCTATCCCATCACTCTTTTCCTTTCACTTTTAGTAACGTGTCTCTATAGAAAAAGGTGAGGGTTCTTATACAATGGGGAGACAAGACACAAAGGTGGTTTTGCAAAGTGACAAAACCTCACTTTACATGACATGGGCTGATGAATGTTATAGGCATTAGGTAAAAGGCAGGGTGGTCTATATTTGGGAAGTTTTGTGAAGACACATACATGAACATTGTGCAAATAATTACTAAAAATGGGTTATCTCTCCAAAGACATAACTCACTCGCCTTCTCACGACGTCCTTCCTATGGTCAAGGGAGAACTTCCTCAAATTCCCACCTGAAAGGCCCCCTTTCTTGTAGGCCTAGGAACCTTTGGGCAGAGGGAGTGCACCACTCAAATACACCAAACCACAAGAAAGTTAGTTCTTTTTGGGCCTTGGCTTTAACACATAAGTGCTCCATTGATGGGGTTCATCCACATGCCCACCAGCCATATGGGCTCAAGATAAGGTCCAACATGGCCCAAAACACCAAACATTTTTATCATAACATTAGAAATAGTTTTCTTAGAAATGATAGGGAAGTTGGTAACACTACTAGGAAAAAGCACTTTCACGGCTGTTATTTTACCTTTCGTGGCGATTCTAACCTCCACTAAATCCCACCCATGGTGGTTCCCAACTGCTACCATATCAACCGTCACTAACCCCTATTGCGGCAGAGCCAACCAAGCTGGAATAACCGCCGCAAAATGTTAAATGAAAAGTGACACTTTAAACATTATCGCGTTTCCAACCGCCGCCAAAAATGCAAAAAAAAAAATGTTGAAAACATTGTGGCTATTCAAACCCGCTGCAAAATGTCAAATGAAAAATTACACTTTAAACATTGCGACGGTTTCTAACCTCCGCCAAAAATTCAAAGAAAATAACATGCTAAAAACATTGCGGCGCGTCAACCTAGACGGTGTCGTTCCATGGACAGTTAAATTCATAAGTCCAATTGAATCCAATTGCGTTAAACAATTCAGTGCAACAAAATTTGATAGTCAAGAATTTATCTATCTATCAAATTTAATAAAAATTTATGCCAATTGCAAATGAAACACACAAAACTCAAGAATTGCGAGAGATTCTTTTCAACAAATAGGGGTTTCAGGTTTGTGCAATTTCATTCAACAAATGAGATGCAATTTGAGAAAAAGAAAAGGAAAAAAAGTTCCAAAACGAGGAAAGACAGACCTTGAGCAATCTGATTCTGTGTTGTTGTATGAACACTTGCATTACAAAATTAACAACACTTGTGCTTCTAGATTAAAAAGCAGTGATCTTGATGAACCAAAATACTAATAAGATTTTGTTAGCAAACAAAGTATACCAGTATTCTAAATTCCCACTTATCATTGGCTTAAGCCTACCTACCTACCTAATCAACACGTAACCTTAACGCTGAAATTGTGAAACAATAGTACAATTTGAGTGGAAAAGTATCAACAAACATTACAAATGAGAATATAGATGGCATTCAAAATGAAGAGCATAAAAAGTAAAGGTCATTGTCCTAATTCCAAAAGCAAGCATGAAATCAATCCCAAGAGTCACAAAAGGGGGAAAAAAAGGAAGGGTGACATACACTGCAAGCAAATAGCAAAAAATCAAGGTGGATGAAAAATGTGAAATTGAAAGTAGAAAAGTTAAAATAGAGGAAAAGTGGTAGAGGAATACGAGCAACAGGTTGCAAAGGTGTAAATTAATTGTATTTGTAATTGACAAAATAGTTACAGGTTGGTGGGAATAAGAAACAGACCTCAAGAGTGAGGCAATGGTGAAAATAGCGTGGGCAATGTTCTTATAACTAGGGATATGAAAGACTCGACCTTTGTTAACTGCAAAAGAAAAATAATCCTTAAGGAAAAATTGAACCTTGAAATCTTTGCATAAGGTAATTGTAAACATTAATGAAGGCTTGGTGAAAATTGTGGGAGTTCTGCGTGCCGAGATGGGAGGTGAGGAAGAGCTACCTTGATGCGGCTAAGCTGGGAGGTGAGCAAGGAGCAACCTTCACACGCTGAGCTAGGAGGTGAGCAAGGCAACGACTTTAACCGGCCTTGAGCAACCTTCACGCGCTGAGCTAGGAGGTGAGGAAGGCGTGACATTGAGCAACCTTAAGCAAGAGAAAGAATGACGATTGATGGATTGGGAATTTGAGGGATTAGCTTTGAGGCTCGCACCAAGATTTGGGATTTAGGGCTCAAAACAATATCGGACTAAGGTTCGCATCAAGAAACACAGATTGATCAATTGAGCGGTTAAGAGCTTAGGCGCAAAATTTCAGAGACCGGAAAAGGGCTTTTTCTTTGACTTTGTAACAAGGTTCTAAAACCAACAAGATCCTGGTTCGATAGTGGTTCAATATTGGTTCAACTGGATAAAATGAAATAATAAATATAAAAAATTTTAAGAAGCTAAAAAGAAAATTACGGCATTAACACAACCAAAAAACACCAAATAAAGGAACAAGTAACACAAATGCGAGATAAGATGATGTGATAAATTTATATATAGCAGAGGAATACATAAGAGTGTAACGACACAAATCTCATATTGAAGAACCAGGAACCTCCACTTGCGAGAACTGGGAAGTTCAAATTGAAGGAGACACGGCGATGGCTGGGAAAGGAATAGCACGCAGTAGTTCTACCTTGGCGGTGGCTCAGTGGTTCTTCTTCCGTCTTCTCTCTCTCTCGATTGTAAGGCTGCAAGCTTGCAAACAAAAACCCTCTTCCGGTCTCTGAAACTCTAAAATTAGGGACATGCAAAAGATAGAGAGAGAGAGAGAGAGACTAAAATCATTGAGAAAAGATTAATGCGGGAAAGGCTGAGAGCTTAAGTGCCAAATTTCATGAGGATTGAAGGTGGGCAAGCGCGGTTCCTCCAACCAGGGAAATGCTCCAGCTTATGGTCACTGACGACCCTTCTTTGAAACTCCTCCAGGTGGTGCCATGTAATACCATATTTATGGTAGTGTAATTGTTCCCAATATGTTGGTAATTCCTAATCAAAATACTTTGTAAGAAAGCTTGTATCGTTTCAGTTTCTTATATATGTTGGTAACGATTTACAATATGTTGGTAATTCTATATTAATTTGTTGGTAATCTTTCAATTAACCTAGTATCTTTTCAGTTTATGTTTAGATTGAAAGAATTATGAATTTAATGAAAAATTGAGTTAGAAAACTAGTCCAGAAAACTCATAGACTATATCCTAACCATGGACTTATGGGCCTTTTGGGTTGGTGAATGGGTAGTCAACACAACATCCAAAATGCTCTCTAAGGGCAAAAAAGGTCAAATCTTTTTGATATCCATTGGTAAATGCTGCAAAATTGTTGATTTCTATTCTTAAATTTGTTGGTGACCATGCCAAAAGCTGGTATGTTATTAGTTTTGCTAATCCTGAAATGTGATTTGAATTTTTTTGGGAAATTGAGTTTAAAGACTATGCTAGAGGACTTAGGGCCATTTGGATTGATCAATTGGTGATTAACACAACATCCAAAATGTGAGCCAAGGACTTATGGACTCTAAGAATTGATAAATTGAGCCTCAATATCACATCCAATTTGTACTCCAAGATTAAAGTGATTCAAAATTTTTTTCTAATACAAGTTGTTAGGTGTTTGAGATATGTTAGTGATTCCTTATCAATTTGTTGATGAGTTCTTAAAAATGTTGGTATCCAATCAGTTTTTTGTTTATATCAAAGGAGATATGAACTTTTATGAAAAATTGAGTAGAAAACTAGTTTATAGGACTCACGGATTTTATGGATTGATAAATTGCGTCTCAATATCACATTCAATTTTTGTGCTCCAACATAAAAGTAATTCGAATTTTTTTTCTAATACATGTTGGTAAAAGCTTAGATATGTTGGTGATTCTTTATCAATTTGTTGGTGATTTTTAAAAAAGTTGGTATCTTATCAATTTTTGTTTGTATTAATGTTATCTAGTTTAATTTCCAATTTGGCAAATCTTTGTTAAAGTTGATAGTTAAAACTTAAGTAGATATTTCAATCTTAAATTCCTCATAACAGTTTTAATAGCTAATTTACAACATTTCTCTTCAACTCCACAATGCATCTCTATTTTTCTGTCCAAGCTACATTATTTAGAAACATCTACCTTAACTTGCATTATATAGTCTTCTTTAGGTGACATTAGTGGCAGGTGCATTCTAGTGTTTATAGTAAAAAATAACTTTTGGTTTGACATTTGTACCTACTACGCCCAATGCCTAGTTGGTGGAGTACGTGCTAGTAAAAGTTTTGGCCTAGTCTAGGTCTTGGCCACTTACATGCCACTTGCATTATTTATGTGGCTATTTAGTGGTGTAGTACCATATGTGCAACTAATATAGTAGCACTTGAAAACTACAGGTATAAATGCATGGATCTAGTGAGGTGAGGAGGAAGACACTTGCCTAGACAAAAGAAAATGGAGGTAAATGGTGAAGAGTGATAATTTGGGAAGCCCCTTTTATATTAAAATGAGGGCTGAGTTACTCAAGAAGTAAGAAGAAGATTAAATGATATGACGGAGCATTCACTTTACCTCATTCATCGTTCTTAATCCTTCAAAACTAGAGCACCCAATGAGGACTTCCATCTTTCTTGAAAGGCATCCAAGCACTTCTATGCCTTATTACAAAATGAAAATAAAACTCTTTTTTCAGTTCAGCACATTCAACAAACATGTTGCATGCATCCTTTTATAACTACACCCAATATGTCCTTATATTTGATTGGTTACCATTAAAAGGATTATACACAAAACTATTGACTTCCATTTTAATCTCTCTAAACATGAACAATCAAACCATAAGCGAGGTGTGAAACACTTCAAAATATAGGACGAACAGAAAAATGGAATACACAATAAAACAATTAGCTCCTTGTTCCTAAAATCAAAACAATAAAACAATTAGCTCCTTTTTAAAAAGTTGAAAAGGTGTGTCTGAGTGTACACTAAACTTTTAAAATTCAACACACCTGATCTTGTGTTGCCCTTTTGCTCAACAATTCAACCATTTTGCCACCATGGTAGCTAAAGTCTAAGGACAACACACATGATTTTGCATTTGTTTTGTTTGCTCTAAGTTCTATTGCTTTACTTTGCGGTGGGGAGGGAGTGCTTGGGAGAGGGTTTGAGTGTTTGGGGTAGGGAGCCAGGCGGTAATAGGGTTACCGTCTTAGAGAGTGTAAGGGAAGGAGAGTGGTGAGTGATAGAGTTTCAGTATGGGTGGTTCTCTTCTATTTTTTATCTTTTAATTTCTTTTAATGTCACCTCCCCACTATAAGCCTTGAAGATTTGTGTGCATAATACCTTTTCCTCTATCCATACCATATGCGTTGTGTAGTGTGTCACTTTTGTGCGTCCATTTATCATTTCTCCATGAGAAATATCATGTTTCTCATGTATCCTATTTTTTCTTTTTCTATTGCATTTAGATTGAGGATAGAATAGGGGTGGAGTCGGACTCCATGATCATTGAGCGCAAGTATAGCCCCCTTATGCACGCGATGATGGTCACAACTACCACGTCACACGCACATGATTTCACCTTAGTTGTAGTGCTAGCATCAAGGAAGAAGTTTCGTTCGTCATGTATTTCCTATGGATTTGCATGAGCCCGTTTACATCATAGTGCCTAGTGCTATCGACATTTGGCCACATCAAGAACAGAGAGTGATGAAAGAAGAGACCAAGGAAGATCCATCATAGGAGTGGATGGTTGTGTCGATGACACATTCCCAAGAGGAAGACCCACCTCTATAGCCGGCAACCAATAGTCGTAGACTCGCGAATTAATATGACCCATGGGAGAACTAGTTTAGAACTCAAGATATATTTCAAGGTTTTGCCCTGGTGTTAGTATAAACTTATTAACTTTCCTCCCTGAATAAATTGCAAGTTTTTTCTTGAGAAGAGTGTACTCATGAAAGGTGATAAGGGAGTGTCCTTCCCGTCCAAGTTTTACTCCTTTTGATATGAGATACATCCGTTTAAATTATTACTATCAATGTTTAATTTATTTTCTATCTATATATATGGGATGTGTTATATCATGCTTATATGCCTTATGTATTGCGACTAGTTAATAATATTCCATGTGTATCAATCACTCGTTCCTTTCTCAAATCTTGCAAGACAAGGCTCGCTCTTTTCAAAGGAGTTTTTCAAAAATAGTGTACACACACACACACACACTCTCACATACAGAGTTAAGTTCAGTAAATTAATTTTATAAACTAGACTATGTTTTTCCATTGGCTAAAAGGTGACAAACTAATAGGATCCAAAAATATGACTTAAGTGTAAGTTGGAGCTTTTATGATGTTACATTATACAGAGGTTATTTAGTAATATTTCAATGATAATGTAAATTTGCTTTATATAATTAGTGTAGCAAAATTAAATTCATAGAATAATATTTGTCAAAAATTACTTAAAAAAGACCTTTTATTTTGATGAAAAAATGCCAAGAGGACATTTGTTAGAAAGTTGATCCAACAAGTAGTAAATGCTAGCTCTTATCTTTACTTTTTTTTTTTTGCTAAAGTTCACCAAATGATCATATCACCCTATTGAGAGAATGTGAGGACAATGTCCTCTAAGAGCAATCCTAGTATCCATATAAATTAATTAAATTTATAAAGATATGTATGCTCTTTGTTTATTGTTGGTGATAAATATTCTTATGTACACAGGATTATTTTCCATTTTGACTCATTTGTATATATTTTAATTTTGACAGAACCCTAAAATGGTCCCTTTTGAATTTTGTGTCAAATAAATTGATCCCTCTAAAAATAATACTTAGAGAAGTCCATGCTAATTTAAAATATTGGACAAATTGGTACCTTTGGGAAAAGCAAAAGACAAATTAGTCCCTAAGAATAATGAAAATGTCAAATGGGTCCATGTATGGAGGGACTAATTTGTTTGATATTTTTAAGTGGTAGAGACTTTTGCTAGTATTTCTGGAGGAATGAATTTATCCTTTTTTTATAGACAAACCAATTTGTCCAATATAAAATTTAAGAGATACTAATTTTAGGTTTTTCCTTTAATTTTTTTCTTGTTGGAGTAATAATCTAAGATCACCATGGGTATCATAGACCCAAAACTTAATTCTTGCATAGCTGTTGAATGTTTTGTTTTTTTGGTGGTGCTGAGGAAAAGAAAATAGAAGATTACATCCTTACATGGAGGGTGCCCCTGGTCATCCACAATTTGCCCCAAGCCCAATGTGGGTGCTAAAAAATGATGACTTCGTTGAGGTCACTAGTGCACAACTTAGCCATAAAGTCTGCACAATAATTCACTTCCCTAAGGGTATGAGACATACTAGCCTCCTATTCATTAGCCATAATGTCACAAATAGTTAGAATCGAAGGATGAAAGATATGGAAACCAATGTAAGAATCCACATTCATGATGAGGTGGATAGCTTCCAAAGAATCACTTTACAAAGAATTTTTTACTAACCTTTATCCCAATCTATTTGGAGATCCCCCTTGATGGCCTTAATCTCAGCCTTAATATTTTTAGCAACAAGTCTAATGCCCAGATTTTCTTCTGTGTAAAATGACCAAAATGCCCCAGAAATCATTTTGCATGAGAATTGAGAATGGCCGAATCTTGGCCATCCTCAAAGGGTTAGTTTAATATTTGAAGTGGACTAGATGTGTTTTAGATAGCAATCGGTGTGAAAATCATAATTCTTGATTTTTCCAGTGCGCAAAATTATTAAAACGTCCTTGAAAGAATTTAAAGCGGGATTAAGTGATGATTGGACCTGGCATCACCTGGGAGCTAGATATGTTAATTTGAGGGGATATCTAATGTTTGGGTGAGTTTCAAGGAGTTTTTGTGTAAAATTACTATTTTACCCTTAGTTAGTGTTAATTAAGCTTAATCAAATAATTAAAGGCATATAGGTAATATTTGGCTCAAATTAAAGATTAATTATTTTTATTAATTTTCAGTCAAAATAAGTATTTTGAGTTAATTGAGGCCCAAGATTTGTTAGAGAAAGCTTAATCCCATTCTTAATCAAATATTAATAAAAAAAGAGACAAAAATTGCTTTATGAAGCCAAAATCAAAAGTAGGGGACAAATGGTACTCTATCTCTCCTACTTTTCCTTAAGATTAAGGACATGCTGTATTTGAATTTTGAATTAATTAAGGTTAGCCTAGTTAATCATGCAAGACACCCTTCTAACATTGTTTTGAATGCCCTAAACCCTAATCACCAATCCTTAACCATTCCTCTAATCAAACCTACCCTTAACCCTAATCCCAACACTCACAAACACACAAAAAAATCCCTACCAACCCTATATGTGCCATAGCAAACATACCCTCTGACTCTCATATTTTGATATTTTTCAAATTCTCCAATACTTATACTCTCTCATTTCTTTCGATCCACTTTTTGGATCAAACTTGAGCAAAAAGTTGTGTCAAAAATCCTTTCTTCCTCTTCGTCTCAAACTATCTTCTTCCTCTTCTTCAAGAGCCTCCATTATTTATCTCCATCCAAGCTCCAAGATCTTAAACCAACATACTACCATCCTAGATCAAATTCCAAACACATAATCTTTCATCCCTCTACACAAAGACACCACAAAAATTCCTTCCTCCTATTTTTCCTTACTTAGTCCAAAACTTCATCCTCTACAAAGAAAATATTTTTCTTATCTTCTTTTCACAAGAAAAAGTGTTTTCAACTTACAAGCAAGAAAAATCTTTTGGTATGGATTTTGTTCTTATGTTTTCCTTTCTTCTCTACTCTTTCCTTTTGGTTTGGTTGTGATCAAAGCTATGGCTTAATGATGAGTGTTCTTGATGGTGGTGAAACCATCATGTATATGACCTCTAGGCCTCAAAGCTTGATCTTTAGTTTTCAAAAAGAGAGAAATGCTCATTTGTTTTTCTTCTTTGGTTGTTCTGAGTTTGATGGTGAGTCTAAAGGGAACAAGGTTCATGCAACCACATAAATGAGAGGCTCTAAAGCTCATTCATGCCCTTTGAGATTTAAAGCTCTTCCATTGTTCATTTTTGTGAAAAGAGTCTTTATTTTGTTAAGATTAATGGGGTTAATGTTCCATTTTTTTGGTGTCTTTAGTTCTTGAGGCTCTAATGATATGTTCAATGGCTTAAAAATGAACTTATATATTCATGTTTATGTTTCAAGTCATCATCTTATATTCTTAAAGGCTTAAAAATGAACTTGTATTCCCATGTTTATGTTTCAAGTCTTATGTTTCATGTTTATATTTCAAGCCATCACCTTGTATTCTTAAAGGCATAAAAATGAACTTGCATATTCATGTTTATGTTTCAAGTTTTTGCATTTCATATTTATATTTCAAGTCATCACCTTATATTTTTAAAGGCTTAAAAATGAAATTGTATTTCATGTTTATGTTTCAAGTCTTGCATTTTATGTTTATATTTCAAGCTATCACCTTATATTATTAAAAATGAACTTGCATTTTAATGTTTATATTTCGGGTCACCAACTTATATCCTTAAAGGCTTAAAATAAGCATGCATTGCATATTTATACTTTTAGTTATCATCTTATGTCTCTAATGCTTAAGACTTGTCTCCCTTTATCTTAAATGGAAATTTTGATCATGGACACACACACACACACATAATTTGGCCAGCAGGATAATGGATTTGAATTTAGTTTTATTTTACTTTAAAACTTGAATATTGTGTCTAAAGTATTCAATGAAATTTTGAAAGAGTTAGAAACACAAAAGGAGTAAAAATGTGATTTTTGAGCAAATAGAACCCTATGAATGAAATTTTAAGATTAGCCATTGTTTTAATGATAAAATTTAATTTCTCTAAGTGTTAAAATGATTTCTTATGTTTTAAATTTCTTAGAATAGTTTTTGGGATAAACTAATAACTAGAAAGGGATAAAAATGTAATTTTTAAAGTTTTCATATTTTCAATTTTCACCGTTGTTACTCACTGTTTGCCACTGTTTGACACTGTTTGGATGTTTTAAAATATTAATAATTATTGTAAAAATTATTTTTTAGCATCCTAGGTGTCTAAAAAGATAATTACAAGTATTAGACTTGGGTAGTTTTAAAAATATGGAAAGTTATACCTTGAACTTTTCAAAATGGAAATTTTGGCCAAATGAGTTTAATTAGAGTCAATAATGATTTTGAATGTGTCCATGTGTTCAAACTACCATTTATGATATTAAAAATTATTTTTAGAAGCGTTAGCACTTACTAAGTGTCAAAAAGTGAAAATTTGTACTTTGACCCTTAAAATCTAACAAAATTGGCCAATGGCCCAGAATAGTTTTTATAATGATTTTAAATGATTTGTAAAGTGATATGGGTCTCTTAAAAGAATTAATGTTAAGGAACATTAGTTTTGAGAAAAAAAGTCTTGAATGATAAATTTACACCTTAGCCCATAAACTTTTAGAGATATCAGTTTGACCCCTTTGGGGCTAAAGTATAAATATCAAGGACTTAATGATATTGATGTGAATGATATGTTATTAGAAGCTATGTTTATGTGAATTGTTTGGAAATTATATGACTTGAAGTGACTAATGTGAAATTATGTATTGATAGCTATACATGCTTGATTCCTAAATTATGCAAGTGATGATTCCTGTTTACATTGTATATATCCTGTTGAATAGAGCATATGCATTACCTGAATCCGGTCCTTGATCTTTGGTACTTGGTAGGAGTATGTTTATTTTCAATGAGATATTGATGATAATATGCTTGTGGATATATGCAAAACAATTTGCATGCTTATGTGATCAATGATATGATGCTTTGTGGCATTTTGTGATTAAGAATAATTAATTGAGATGCACAATTGATATCTTATATGACATGAAGAAAATTTGAGAAAACTCTACTCCAAGTTGTTATGTTGCCGAATTTCTGCCAAATTTGTAGAGTTAGAGAAATTATGTTATAAGCATGAAAATGTTAAATGATAAGTTATGATAATGGCTATGATAATATGCTTACGTTTGTATCCCTAAATGACATGCTAAGAATAAAGGTGACATAAGACGTATGGAAATGATCCTTCAGACTCTAGGAATTAATGGTTATGGAAGGTGATCCAAGGAGATGATTCTTTAAACTTCAGGAATTAATGGTTATGAAAGGTGATCCAATGCCCCTTATCCCGCACTCTTGGAGTTAGGAAATAACTTATTGAGAGGATGTAACGCAGGAATTTTCTGTTTGAGTACAAATGACATAAATGCCCCTAAAGTCATTTTTGCCTTAAAGGGAGTCAACCCGACAGTCCTCGAATGGGTCAACTCAATGTTTGAAGGGGGTTATATCTGTTATGTTTGATATCCGAGGTGAAAATCTCGTTTTCAAACTTTCGACTCAAAATGACCAAAATACCCTGCGTTTTACGCGGGAAAAGGTGTCGTTTGAGCCTAGAACTTTTCTAGAAAGTTTGGAATGATGTTTATGAGTGGTTTTTGATGTTTAATTGGCCCAAAAAGTTCCTAGCAGTTTTAGTACAAAATTACCATTTTACCCCTAGAACGTATACAGTGAGCCTAATGACGTAATTAAGCAAACCTAAGCAATATTAGGCTCTAATAGAAGGTTAATTTATTTTAATAATTAATCTCAAGTCAAAATAATTTATTAAGGTTAATTAGAACCTAAGTTTGCTTGGTTAAGCCCTAATTACATCTTTTAATTTAAGATTCCTAGTCATGGAATCTTAAATAGTATTTCTCTCTCCAATTCCTTAAATTAAGGAATTGTGCCCATACCTTCATTTGACTAAAAGAATGGTTTTAAATTGTTAATCTAATAAGACCACCCCTTAAATCAAATCTTGACAACCTTAATTAGCCATTGTCTCACCTAAACACTTTCTTACAAACTCCAAATCAAAACCTTAATCAAAGAAACACCTAAACACATCACTAAGCCACAATTAGATGAACAATTCTTCCTCCCCCTTGGCTGGAAATTCTGGCCGAATTCACACCCCAAGAAATGTGTCACAAGTTGATTTTATTTCACTCTAAAGGCCATACCTCAAGCCATACATTGATCATGCTTTCAACCATGCTTGTCATGCCTAAGCCTATACCCATGTAAGAGATATTTTTCCTCCCCAAATGGCCAAAGAACCTTTGGCCTTCCTCCTCCCTAATTAGCCCCAAAGTTGAAAATTCTCTATAAATACCAAGCCTTGAAGAACTTGGTTGCACTTTAGATCATTTGCCAAGTTAAGCTTTCTTGCATTTTTCTCTTTTTCCTCTCAATTCCTCTTCATATTGTTCTTTCTCCTCCACCCTCAAAGAAGGCTTTCCACCACCACAAGCCACCATAAACAACCTTGAACCACCACTCCCTCACCTTAAACCACCTCTCAAACACTAAACCTTTCCATTTCCAAGCTTGCTTTCTCAAGGAAAAATCATCTTCCTTGAGTTCCTTTCTTAGCCGAATTCATATCATCCTCCAAGAGAAGATTTTTGTCTTCTCATTTCCTCAAGGACACAAGCTTTCTTCCATTTCTTTTAAGACTTCTTTAGGTAGGGGTTTTATTTCAAAGCTTTACTTGTTTTCTTGAGAAAGTTCTAGTTTTCTCTTGGTTCAAAACTCTTTTTCTTCTTCTTTTTCTTTTCAGCCTTGGAGCCTTTTCATGAGAAAAACTTTGGCTTGATGATGAGGTTTCAAGATGATGGCTTGTTGTTGTCATATAAGAAACCTCTAAAGCTTGAAATCTTGGTCTTGGACCATACATAGTTTCCGTTTTCCTTTCTCCTTCCTTGTTCAAGTTTTGGTTTTATTTCTTTCCTCCTCATCATGGTTTCGGTTTCCTTTTTCCTTTTTTGAACAAAGTTTTGTTAAAAATGTTAAATAGATCACTAAAAGTTTTGTTAAGAAAATTAATCTTATGTTTTCAAAGAGCTCTAGGCTTACCCTTGCAACCTTAAAGTTGGTCGGCGTTCTAAGAGTTTACTCTAGATTGAAGCCCATGAGCAATAAAATAAAGAATATGACTAGCTCTTCTATGCTTGTTTAGATAAAGTGTTGAGTTTTGTGTCCATTTTCTTGAGCTTGATGATGAAGTTCAAAACCAAAGGCTTCTTTGAAGACTTGGTGTTAAGAACTCTAAAGCTTACTTTATGTTGTAAAGATACAAGTTGGGTTAAGGTTGTAATGTTCCTCTAAAAGTCTTGTAAGAGCTCTAATTAAGATAAAATGAGTTGCATTCATATTTATGTTTATGCCTTGCATAGCATGTTTATTTTGATGCCATCACTAAGCTCTCAAGAATAACTAAATGAACTTGCATTATCATGTTTAAATTTCCAAGCTTGCATTACATGTTTATATTTCAAGTCATCACTTAATCTTTAAAGATAATAATGAGGTTGCATCTCATATTTATTTTATGCACTCACTTTATTTTATAATGAAGAGTAAAACTAGTGCATAGCATGTTTAAGTTTATGTCATCACCTAAATATCCTAGAGCTCAAAGACTTGCCCAAGTATCACAAGTAAAGTCTTAGAAAATGGAAGCATTCCATGAATGCCATTTCAGCCTTATGATGATGATGAAGGACTTGATGTGAGTTCATCTAATCATAAGTGTCAATAGCCTATGTCTTGGAATTTTTCCAGGCTTAGGTAAACTTAAAGAATGTCATGAGCAAGATTTGATGTTTTAAATCTAATTCATGAACAAATTATTTTAGCTACTAACCTCACCCACATTTATGTGATTTCAATGAGATTAATTGGTTTCTAAAAGAGTTTTGAGTTCCTAAAATGACTCCAAGAGAAACTAGCAACTTATATGCTTTTAAATCATGAAACTATGTGATTATATGATGCTTGCTTTTCGATTCTGCCTTGTGTACTTGGCCACTATATAAATTCTATTTTTTGGTGTTAAAATGTATAAAATTTTGTTTGAGTGAAGCAAGGATTGATTTAACGAAGTTAGGAAAGAACAAGTAATTAAAAAGGACTTAAAATAAGAATTCTAGAACGCATAGATACAAAGATTGTAAATTCTGTTCCAGGATAATTGAACTTAAGGAAAATGTTTTATAATTAGTGGATATGTGTAGGAATCCCTCATAATTGGTTTAGGAGTTGATTATAGAGCCTTAGGCGAAGACGGATCTTAGAAAGGGTAAAAGACGGAGATTTTAGGACCCCATAAGCCTATGATAATTTTCTGCCTAAGTGGTGCAATGCTGATTGAATATATTAGTGAACATAAATCTTAGTGAGAATTGTAAGTAATGATCCCTTGGGTGTTATAAAGATTTATAATGAGTGCTAGGATAATTAGAACACAAGTTTAAGATAAGGTCAAAGCATAAGATATCTTAAGATAAGGAGGTGCGATGTGAGAATGAGATCGAGTGAGTATTGTTTTGATGTATGTGAATGTTTTAAATGCCATGAGTATGAGAATGTATGGATGTATGGCATGTTGCTATGATGATGTGGTATACTATGTTTAAAATGCATGAGAATATGAGACATGAATAGAGGATATATTATATGATGTTCTATGGTTGTATGCTCATGTTGCATCCATACAAGATATGATAAAATGGAAATGATCCCATTCTGACTTCCGAGTTAAGGGTTGTAGGGTGATCCAAGAAAAGAGATATGTTAATAAGGAAATGATCCCATTATGACTTCCCGAGTTAAGGGTTGTACGGGGTGATCCAAGAAAGAGATATGATTCCCCCTCTTTTCCCGTATGAATCTAGGCGGTTAGTTAGAATGAGCTCATTCCTAGGCAATGGGTGTATTTGGAGTTTTGGTGGCTATGTGAAAATCGTCGGGACATCATGTTGGATGGATTTTGGTGGCTACAATGAGGGTGGAAAAAGTTAAGAAAGGAACTCGAAGAGTTCAATTATGATAAAGTAAAAGACGCACATGCATATGTTTCGTGGTTGTTCCATTGGTGCTTATGATTAAGTGATATATGTTGAGTACGTGAACTGTCATGCTCAAGCATTGCCATGCATACATAAAATATCTGTTACATTCATACCATCAAAACGCATCCTAAAAGAAACCCACTTCGAATAATAGGATTTAAGAAATTAAAACTGAACCTATGCATGCACACCTCATTCATAATGAAACCCGAAGTGGCTAGGGCGATGACGATGACACTTGTGTTAAAGTCAAGAGCCCTATTGAGAATCTTGTATAAGTATTCTCACCCCTTTGTTTTCCCTCCCGTGTCGTCCCAGACGGATTGATGCGGATATTCGTGATTTTCCTTGAGGCGGGGCGCATAGTAATTACGTCATCTAGTCAGTAGAGGGTGAGCGAAAGCATGAAGACTAGTCTAGCCTTGTTATCATTCTGTTTTGCATTAGTTGAAGTTGTTTCGTGTAATTGATACCCCTAGGTGTCCTTATATTTATAAAGACATCATTGTTATGTTATGGTTATGATATACTACTATAATTTATGTTGTGATTATTCTATGGTGTGTTCATGGTTATTATGATGATGTATATCTGGTTGTTATGTTTTACGTTTAATAGTCGTATCTATGCGCATGCGCGGCTCACATTTTAAGTCTTAAGTTCAAAAAGAAAAATTTAGTCATATTTTATTACTCATATTTTAAAGAAAAGTAAGTCAAGATCTGAAACAAAGGCGTAACAACTAATAACTAATCGAAATGCGACTTGAGCGTATAAGGTTAAGAGTTAGGGTGTTACAGAGGATAAGTGTAGGCTAATGACAACTAGCTAGGTATGAGCTATTCTCACCAACTTATACAAATTTTGCTTTAGGATTCATAAAATTTTTCTTGAATGATTCTTTTTAGCATTGCATTGTGTTCTTCTTATGATCATAATTGAATTTATATTTGTAATTTTTATGTAGGAGCCTGTTTTGTCTAACTTCTTATTCTACTATCCATAGAAAGCTTTTCTTTCTTTTCTTACCTTTCGCTTTGTGATTATTATATCACAATTATTTGACTATATTTTACTTGGTGATTTTGGTTTTCTTACCGTGGATATCAACACGTAAATATGGCTCTAGTGGCTGTACCTACATTGCAAAGAGGTCTTTAGATTAAGATATTGCCGGTGTATCACTTGAAGAACTCAAAAAAGGAGGTACAAGTGATTTACTATCCAGTGCTTCTTCTTAGTATATGGTATATAATTCAGTATGTGATAATTGACACTAACTTTACTAGAGTACCTGTTTTATTATTGAAAAAATATATTATATATTTTAAGGCTGGAGTTCTCTTCATTTGAGAAAAACAAGAAGTATCTTGGCGCTTTATTCAAAATAAGCTATAATGTCATGTGCTAATGATTTCGTATGTTGTAGGGTTGTAGTTGCAATATTTGTGTATGTCCCATCATTCTCTAATGCTATGCTTGGCCATGTCTCTCTTCTTTAGCCATATACATAGCTATAGTGCCATTCCAAGCTACCTGGATTGATTCGTATATAATTATATGCAACCACATTCTCATTTTAGTACTTCAGATTTAGTCCATTATTTTTCTTCTCATGAGGGTTGAATCTCTTAACTCATTTTCTTAAAATTTGATCTCGTGATCTCAAGAGTAGTAGTAGCAAGATAGGAACGAATCCGTTCTTAGGTACCAAAGGATGTCTTTCTATTTCCTTTTATGTAGTGTTTTCTTTTATTTTCTTCAAATTTATTACTTAAGAAGTTACATTTGAAAGCTATTAAGCTGGTTAAAATGCAATAATCATCATTTCAAACTCAAGCACAGGTGAAAATTTCATCTTAGGCATTATTTTGTGTTTTATTATATTGCATGTGTGTTATAACTTCTTTAATACCCATTTAGGTTCAGCCCAAAAGAACTTAAAATGTCTTTTTTTATTTATTTCCAACTGAAGGTTTTTTTTTTAATATCATGCCTTAATCCCACCTCTCTACTTCAATTTTTTTTACCCTATCTAATTTTCTCCTACACAACACAACACATACAAAACAAATAACAGAGAATGAAAACAAAGAACAAAATGTTAATAAACAAAGAACAAAACAAAGCTAAATGGATAATTGTCTCCCTTTCTCTTTATGTAATGATGCACTATTATGGAACTTCACATTGTATATCTTCAATTTTTTATCTTGTTTCAAACTTATTTATATTATTTTTAGTAACAAGAATGGATAAGGAGCTGCTCACAAATAAAAGAATGTTGGTAAAGCAGTTTCAAAGTCCTGTAAAGAGTAAAGAAGTTAGTTTATACCACAATTTTCAATCAAGCAATGCACTAGTTCAAAAGTATTTGGATGCAAACAACAAAAAGGTTGAAGCAATTCAAAAGGAGTTGAATGAAAACAACAAGAAAGAATCTATGCAAAATAAAGCAATGGAGACTCATAAGAGGAAGCAACTTTCGATGGATGCTTGTCAAGGACAAATCAATCTGAATTCCATGCATGCTAACAAACAATGCACTCAAAAGGAAGGCAAGAATAGCCAACCCATGGAAAAAGTTGTGACTCAATCTACAAGATCTTCTCGAAACCAAGACCACAACAATGATAAAGAGGAAGTCAGTCTACTTAGTAAATTAGATAGGACAAGGGATGTGACCAGACTTGATGCATCTATTCAAGAGCGCAAGATCCTAAAAAGGTAAAAAAGAATTCGGTCAACCCAACAATGAGTCTTGATGAATTTCTAGCAAAACAAGGGATGGTTGTGGAAGGAGAAAAGCAACCTATTCTTCAACCAATGGTTGATGGTGTTAGATCTATGCCATTCCCTTATGTTAGAAAACACAATCACTTGTTAGAGGATGATGGTCTTGATGATGAATATGAGCTTGGTATTTTTAGTGTGATAAAGATCAAGTCATGGAGACTAGCCTTATAGGTGGTGTAACCTTATAATCTTCACTTCATTCTTTTTTCAATTTTCATATATCTTCACACTTTAGTTAACTATTATAATACCCATTAAAGTGCTGAATTTGCTGACATTATAGGTTCTCTGATTACATGAACTTTTAAATGGTTTGGTAGGCATCTCAAAAAAGAGAAAGACTAGAGGAAAAACTACATGCAAACACATCCATTCAAGAACTTTGGAAGAAAGAGAGGACGTGACCTTTGATAATGGACAAGCTATAGGGCCAACTACAAAAAAAGTAAATGACTTAACCCACTTTTTGGGAACATTGGGAAGAAATCAAGAGTTCATCAGTTTATGTACATCAATTGGCCTTGTGTGAAAGAAATCAAAAAATGCTTGTGGAAATATGTTTACATAAGAATATATTATTTTTAGTTTAATTTTTTATTCAATCTTTCTTACTAGTTGTAATGTGTACTATGTACTTTTGGTATGTCCAAATTCATCATTTCGAAAGAAGGAAAGAAATGGGTGATGGATGGCATTTGAGAAACTTGAAAGCGACACAAGCCTCATATAAAGAAGAATCATTTCAACATTTATGACAAAGTGCATGATATGTTGAAAAATCATCCTCAGATATTCCATAGTCCAGTTCAAAAAGTTGATTGTATATTGCAGTCTTCTGAGTATCAAAGTGAGTGGTAGATCATTTATTCAAGTATTTATTGAATTTGCCTTTTGTTTAAAGAATTCATTTAATTTATTACATTTGATTCTGACTTTTTTTTTGGAGCATAGTCCATGTGTGATGCGAATTCTGAAAATTGCAAAAAATAAAAATGGAGGCATCCAATGGGGCCTATTAATTTTGTAAGAGTGCCTATTAGATTGGTAATATTATATGAATTTCTGTGAATTTTGTACCTTTAATTTCATTTCTATTCAAAATTATCTAGACTTAAATCATATTTTATACTTTCTATTTTCATTCTATTAGCATGAAATAAGTGAGAACAAGGAAGAACTAACACAATCTAATGTGTTTGTTGCAACTCACACAGGACGAAAAGGCAAGGAACTTGATTCAAAAACACAAGTTGTAGTTGTAAGTAAATCTTATGTTTATGTCAATATTTGTTATTTTAATGTTGTGTTATCATCAAATGTGTTTTTTGTTAATAGACGGAACTCAAAGATCACCAAAATATTAGTGAAACTCCTGAGGATACATTCTAAGCAGTGTTTGGCAAAGTGAGACCAGGTTGAGTCTAGTGCTTTGGGAGAACAGTACAAAAAGTTCTTTGAAGAAGAATAAAGAAATCAACAAGCTTAAAGAACAACATTCCATGGAAAAGGAATCATGGGAAAGTAAACTAAAGAAACAAATGACAAGGTGCAAGGATTACAGGATCTTATGCATGTTTTGCTACAACAAAGCAACCCAAATTTGAATATTGAAGATGCACTAGCTATATTGCGAGCGAAGCAATCCTCTCCACCTAATGGGAATGGGCTTTCCTCTACATGAACTCATATTCCAAATCGTGACTAGGTATTGCGAATAAAGTTGCAATAAAGAAACACAATAAATACTTGTCGTTCTTTGCTTTCCCTCTTTGCAATAAAGAGTGTTGGTTTTTTTGTTCGTAGACACATTTCCATCTCACCTTAGCACCGAACGGCATAGAGGTAAAAGTGAAAATGACTAGTATTTTATTCATGTACACTACATAAAAAGCCAAAGGTATGTTCATATCACTGTGTTTGATGAGTATTAGAATTTTTTGGTTGTTTCTTTGCTATACTGATCTTTATATACTAGGTTTAGCTACTTGATATTCCATTTAGAGCCTAGATATTGACAGAATTGTTATGGTTCAGTCCACTTCTATCACCCAACCTTCAATATTAATTGTAAAGTTGTTTTAGGGTCTACAATTTTTAGAGATTAACATATTATTTTTATAAATTCAAAGATGTGTTTGGTTATGGCTTCTTAATTTAAGCTTGTTGGTTCTCTGTTGCAAGTGGATTAGATGCTTGTGGATTTAAGCTTGCAGGTTCCCATTGCTGCACAACATGGTTAAGTTTGTAGACGAACATCGCTATTTGGTTACTTTCTTATTTAATTTGTGCTTTCTATTTTTTTGTACCTACTATATTTTTGTGGTTTTGCATTGAGACTTGGACTCACAATTGTACTAGTTATATCGGCTAAGCCTAAAAAGCTATGAACCTCGGTCACAGTGGTAGGTTGTTCCCAATCCATCACCGCTTAACCTTACTTAGATCTACCACAATCCCACCACTAGACACTACATGGCCTAAGAACTTCACCTCCTCCAACTAGAACTCGCACTTGGACAGCTTGGCATAAAGCTTCTTTTCTCTTAAAATATCTAAAACCGTCCTAAGGTAACTCTCATACTCCTCCAATGTCCTGGAATAGATGAGGATATCATCTATGAAAACCACAAAGAACTAGTCCAAGTAAGGTCTGAATATCTAGTTCATGTAATCCATGGACACTACAAGGGCATTACTCCGCCAAAGGACATAACTGTAAACTCATAATGCCCATACCTTGTCCTAAAAGCAGTCTTGGGTGCATCCTCCTTCCTTACACGAACTGATAGTACCCAGCTGTAGATTAATTTTCAAAAACACTACTACTCCTCTCAGCTGATCCATAAGGTCATCAATCCTAGGAAATAGATACTTATTCTTCACGGTAACTTTGTTCATTTGCCTATAATCTACACACAATCACATACTTCCATCCTTCTTTTTCACAAACGATACTAGTGGATCTCTTTTCTAACAACTCCTCTAATTGCATCTTAAGCTCCACTAACTCGTTAGTGACATCCTATAAGGTGCTATGGATATTGGTCCGTCCTAGGGACCAGGTCAATGGAGAACTCTACCTCACGGGCCAGGAAAAACTCGGTGATCTCTTCAAGAAAGACATCAGCATACTCACTCACAATGGGAATCCTCTCAAGGTTCTACTCTAGGTCAACCTCACTAGTGGCTAGGAGAACAAATCCTCTACTCATGGCCCCACAAAAGTTCAAGTCAATGGCATTTAGTAAGAGATTCACAGGTTTAATAAGTGTGGTTAACTCAACAGGAAGTATCACAGATTTAGCATAACAGTTTAACGCACATGATGAACAGATAACCAATCCATACCCAATATCATACCCAAACCAGACATAGGTAAGTAGATAAGGTTAGAAGTAAAGTATCTCCTATCTATGCAAAAATGAAAATCTAAGCGAACAATACAAGATTTGCAGGGTCTTGCGGTAGAAGTAGACACATGCAAGTCAAAAGGTAATTGAGATATAGCAAGTCAAAAGGTAATTGAGATATAGGAAGGTGCATGGATAATGCATGATCATGTGAAATAAATGAGTGGGTCACACTGAAATCATACAATATAATTAAACTACATCCATTAACCTCGTACTTACCCTGAATAAGCTTGTCAAACTGAGTGGCTTCTTCTCCTGTCATGGTGAAGACCCTACCTTGCTTGTTGGGGATGGGTGGAGGGAGCCTACTAGGACCTCTGAACTAGGCAATCTCTGATCAAGTGTTCTAACTTCCCACAATGGTAGCACACACCTTGGCCTGCTAAGCCGGACGAGTACCATAGTTCTTTCCACATTTATTACAGGGAGTAGGTGTAGTAAAGGTAGATGCTCCTCTAGTCTGAGTAGGGGTAGTGGCAGGGGTCGTAGGGACTGCCCTCTAATGTTGTGTACCCCTGGTACCCTGCTATGCATGCTATCCACCCCTCTAGTCGAAAAGCACCTCCTATGGCCTTGCCTTAAAACTCTACCCCTATGGTGTTGTCATCTGCCTAAAAGCCTCAGATCAAACTCAGCTATTCTCTTCTTATTGTCCTCTATGATTCAGCAAGTGTTCATCAGCTCCACGAACTCTCCGAATCCCTAGGTGCTCTATAGCCTCTCTTAGCTCCGGCTTTCGTCAATGAACTTGTCACACTTCCACTAATCAGTCAGGCCCCCTTGGTGGTATCGAGAAAACTTAAGCAACTCCTCAAACCTGGCAGTGTAGATCAAAGGTACAGTCATGGTCCCTTGTTTCAAGGTAAGGAACCATCTCTCTCACGTACACGGACTCCAAGAAATACTTGGCATAGAAGTACCCCTTGAAGATATCCCAAGTCACGGCAGGGTGTACGACCTTAGCTATCCTCCTTATATCTGCCCACCAAGCCTGAGCATCCATTTACAACATAAATATGGTATAAGCCGCCTTCTGCTCCTCGGACCATTGTAGAATAGAGAAAATCTTATCCATTTCCTTCACCCACGAATCTCCATTGCGGAAGGCGAGCAACCCTAAACACCTAATACCTATCCTTTTTCGGCTCCATTTTCATTTGTCTTCCTACCCAGTCTCCGAGCTCCTCCTCATAGCGATCCAACATCCACTGGAAAGCCCTCGCAATCTCCCTAAATGTACCTAGCACCTCCCCATCCTGGAGCCTGAGTCTTTGTCCTAGGGTGCTTTGCCATCATTCCTGAGTGCACAAAACAAGAAACATCGAGGTGATCAAACTCAACTCCCAAGTTAAGTTGAGCTAGTGACTATGCCAAGCAAGTAAACGGTCATGCATTTCTAACCTGTAGCCTATCATATAAACAAATAGCTAGCATGACATAAACTACCATGCTTATGCAACAAAGCATAATAGTTCCAACCCTTAGGCTCCACTAGGGTTGAACCCTAAGGCTGCGAAGTACGCTCGAGTCGTATTTGGTTTTAACATTAAAGGATCACTCATTGGGAACTTATCTTAACCTCAACTTTTCAAAAATACTTAGCAGAAAATATAGGTCATTTTTTTGTTCTTTTAAAAAGACATTATTTTAAAAAATAGAAGCCTTCACAAATAAATAGTATTCAACAATAAACCACATAAATTTAAGTGAACATATAACATAATATTATCATCTAAACACCAAGACAATCTCAAGCCCATCACATGAAATACCTTGATATATATAATATATAATCTAGCATAAGAGCCTCAATAGCTCACAAGATATCCAAATATGTATAATAGTGCCACAGTGCACAACCACCTAATTGTTTGATAAAGTCGAGATACAAAGCAGTAAAAAGCATAATAAATAAGCATGTCAAACAGCCACATGGGTCCAGCATACAGTAATTCAAACCAAAATGACAATCATATGTCAAGAGATATAAGCAGGGTGAATATCTATTAATCCTAGCAATGTCTCTAGCATAGGTATCTCTATCCATCCAAGAGCTCAAACATTACCTGCCGACACGTCCTATTCATCTAGAGACGTCCATGAAAATTTAAAAAGGGGTGAGAATCTTAATGAATCTCAATAATAGTAAAACATACATGATGTCAACATCGTACGTCTCCCACTCAATTTATTATAAAAAAGGTATACATGCCACAATGCAGTCCAATGTTAGGGTTTATCAAGTGGACATTTCATTTTAATTTGTTCTTGATTATGAATAAATTAAGTTAGTTATATGTATAGATTTATATGCATGAGAAGAGCCTTGCATTAGAATATACATTTCATAAGGGCATGCATGCATGGAAGGAACAAACATGTCGCTTAGGCCACATGCATGCATGAAAGAATGAATCATAATCTAGTAAGTACATGCATGCATGAAAAGAGACGAACATAATCTTGTACATGTACATGCATGCATGAAAGGAGACGAACATAATCTTATACACACATACATGCATGAAAGAATGAATCATATGCAGTGAGCAGACACAGGACTTTCAACTTTCTTCGAACATAATTCATTTTCACTTATTTGTTAACCTCTTAGGGATCCCTAGGCTATGAGCTCATACCTAACAATTATAATACGATCAACTATCGGAAACCTTGATCACCAAAACTCACTAGTCATGGATATTATTTATCATTATGATGTATAAATACGATCAGCGTCACTAACCTCAATCGGTATTGAAACTAGTATAAGGGGGTGTGAGTTCTCTTTTAGACATATAGACATTCATTCTTATATTCTCCATGGTTCATGCCATGGTATAACACTTAGTACATCTGGCAACCCTTACTTGCTCCATTTTCCTTACTTCGTGAGTAGGCCTGCAAATACACCATGTGGTGCACCACAACAATGTCCCAAGCTCATAATTCTCCTTATTCATGACTTATTGCATACTTGACTCAACACATTCCATTAAAAAGACTCATTCAAGAATAATCACAAACAATGCTTAAAATAAATGCATAAGTAACCAGTCCAACCAACAATATCCAATATGACAATTAATATCACATATATTACCAATGCATCTTAGTCAAGTATGTCACAATAGTTATTCATAATCCGATCAAGTATAACAATCAACTGCAATAAAATAATCATCTTTCACCTAATAGATATTCAAAAGTCATCAGTGCATTTTAAAAAACACATTTTTCCTCTTCCCAAGATATATGATTATCATGGCCCACTTTCCTTTATGTTACAAGTTCTAAAAAATTACTTTTAAAGACTTTACAACTTCTAGTTTTACAAGGTAGCCTCTAAACTTTACTAAAATTATAAAATAACCCCAAAATTCATTTTTTCTTCCAAACACATACATTACCTGTTCCAAAACCCATTTTTACACCTTTACATCCAAAAACTCAGTTTTAACATAAAAACCCCTAAACTTTGTAAAACTACACTTTGACCCCTAAACTTTACTAAAATTGTAAAACAACCCCAAAACTCATTTTTTTCTCTTAATCACATACTTTACTATTTCAGAGTTTATTTTTACAGATTTACACACTAAAAATTTAGCTTTTACATAACAACCCCTAAACTTTGTAAAATTTCATTTAGCCTAAAATCTCTACATAATCACAAAAATACCCAAATCACATGTACCCACTCCATTTTTCATATAGATTCCAGATGTGTTGTTAGTTCTAAAAACAAAACTTTCATTCTATGTGAACATCCTAAGGCCAAAACCATGTGTCCCAAAATCCAAGCTTTTGCAAAACTTTGAAACATGGATAAATGTGCTCCTTTTTATTTGTAGGTTCCAAATATCAACATGATTTTTGAAGCAAACATTACCAACATGATAATCCCTCTAAAATAGTGGCCTAACTAAAAAGTATTAAATTTTACTCAAAATTTTCATAAAATACATAAAAATGACACTTTTAAAGAGTAGAATAAAGCTATGGAACTAGATTTTGAAACAAAAATTTGTACCCACAAGAATCGAAATGTGAAAGAGAGGAAATGATGAGTTTTTCAAATATATATTTGAAAGAAATGAAGCGTTTTGAGCAAAATAACCATCTTTCAAGAATAAACAGTACATACATCAAACTCAAACCTTTTTAACAAAAGTTAGAAAATAATTTTTAACACAAAGCCTACCTAAAAGAGGGTCTTTGTTAGAGATCAAGGCAGCCACAAGCTCCTTGAAGCTTAAGCTCTCAAGAAAGAAAGCAAAAATATCTTCCTTCCTTTCTACAACAATTCGACCTCTATGGTAACAGGTAGGAGGAGGCTTTTTCTTGAAAAACTAATGGTAGATTTGGGTTTTTTGGGTGAAAAAGCTATGGAAAAGTGTATTTGTTTATTGGATTTGATGGAGGAATGGAGAAGTTATGAGGTTGGATATGATGAAGGTAGATAGTGGAAATGAGAGAAAATGGAAATGGTGTGTTTTTGAAAAAAAAAAAGGGCAAGAGCACAAAAATGAGGGGGAGGTGGCGGCTATCATGGAAAAATGAGTGGTTGAGTTAGGGTTAAGAGTATTTTAGAGTTTAGACAAAAAAAAGTGGGGGTAAATTAGATAGAAAGAGTACTAATTAAGGGTAATTTAGTAAAAGTAATAGTCAAAGTAGAATTAACTTAGTCTAACTAAGATTAATTTAAATTAATCATCATTAAAGATGTTATTAGTTATAATAAAGTGGTATTTGTCTTTAATAGTGTCATAACATTTAGCCACTACAAGACAAGTATAATGGGTGGTGACATCAATATGTCTCCTCTTTATCTTTAGAGTGAGATTAAGTTTCCCTAATCATTCTTGGGTCTCAATTAACTCAAAATAATTATTTTGACTAAAAATTAATTAACAAAAATAATTTATCTTTAGTTAAAGCCTAATATTGCCTATATGTTCTTAATTACTTTAATAAAGCTTAATTAGCATGACTAGAAGTAAATGATAATTCTATATAAAAACTCTCTAGGATTCATCCAAACATTAAATATCTCCTCAATTTTAAATTATCCACCTCCTGGGTGATGAGGGTCCAATCATCACTTAATCCAATGTTAAATTACCTCAGGGGCATTTTGGTAATTTTGTACACTAAAAAATTAGGAATTGTGATCTTTGCACTGATTACCATCTAAAACACATATAATCATCTTCAAACACTAAACCAACCCTTTGAGGATGACCAGGACCAACCATCCTTGATTCTCATGCACAAATGATCTTAGGGGCATTTTGGTCATTTTGTACATAAAGAAAAATTGGAGCATTACAGTTCTGTCTAAGTTGTTGTGTGTCAGTTTCCTTTATTTTTGTTGTAACAGGTGTAGGGACTTTAGGAGTTGGTGCATTGGTATTTGACATATTACAGTTTTATGTAAATATAGTTATTCAAGGCACAGGAACGAATTCACTGCCACATGGCTGGCCGGTGATTACTAGCGATTCCAACTTCATGCAAGCGAGTTGCAACCTACAATCCAACTGATAGCTGGAAATAACTGCTAATACCCGTAGGCTGAGGAGCAAAAGGAGGAATCCACCCGAGTAGCTAGTTGGCAAGGCAATAGCTTACCATGACGATGATGAAGCGTAATGATCATACGTTTGTAATGCATTGTATGTCCCATAATACATTCTTCTACCCTTTATTGGGAGTCGATGATTATTCATAGCTATTACCTTGACACTAAAGAAGAGTTCGACCCATTATGGTTTATTTTCTTAATTGTGATCTCTTGGTGAACGATGGGAATTGAACCCACGCATGGTGGATTCACAATCCACTGCCTTGATCCACTTGGCTACATCTGCCTTTAATAAAAATCTTGTCTATAATTATTTTTATTCTTGCTATATTGTTCCAAAATATATTTTAATAATTTAGACAATGAAAAACATTCCTTTGGCTATGTTATATATATTTGAGGAATTTGAAGCTATTATGTTAGCTTATGTTTTATAAAAAAATTGACACATAAAAAGATATGATATTGCTTTGGGAAACTTGTAGTGCACAAAGAAAAGTTGAAAATCATGAATTTTGAATAATGGAAAATTATTTTATCTCTATTATGGATTTGAGGAAAAAACTTAAGATGTTGAGGGAAATCCCAATTCTAGAATTATTGAGAACTGATTGAGTAATATGTATAAATTCTATTATATGTTTTGGGATATTGAATCTCTGGCAAGTTTTGTACTTAATGATACTAGGCATCAGCCTAGGTGCACCTTGACTATCTTGATTTAGGACCACACAATGGATCCTTTTATTCTACGACTACTCACATGGGTAGAACTGCCGTTTTAGGATCACATGAAGGAATTGGCGACTGAGTGTGTGAATTCTCCTATTTATCCTAAATTCGATTATTGCCTAATATTTTCTATAAAAACATTGATGTTTTTTAAAGTCTTTCTATGATAGTCATAAATTGTTGAATTCGTATATGATTTATGGCTTTATTTTTGTTTTATTAGCTATTTGCATATTGTCTTATGTGGGTTATATACATTTTGTCCGTCATTGAGTTGCAAAACTCACTCCGTTGTTCCTCCCTTTTTAGATACAAGTGATGACTCTGAACCTATTCCATCCGGCCAGCGGTAGTTGACTCTTGAAATAGTGAACCTTCTTGAGAAGACATTATTTTATCGTTGAAATTCTTTTGGGATAATGTCCATTAGCATGTCATTGCTCCATTTGTCACAAGTAGGGTCCTTGGACATTTACATGTATGCTTGAATTTATATGAATTTAGATATGCAGGTTATGTTTTGGGAAATGACTTGTAAACTTATTACTTTGGCATTATTTTTTGAACTGATTTGTTCTACCAATACTTGAAGCCCCGATTCTGTATTCGTATATGTTATTATATGCAAGAACAAAATTATATTTTGAGAAATACCTAAAAAAAGAGGAAACTTTATCCATTTTTCTAAAAAATTTATGCTAAGGCTTGCCTGGGAACGTGCTTCCTATGCTCTAGATTGCAAGTCTAAGCTTGGGTCATGACATTTCTTCTTCCTCCTTATTGGATGATGACTTAGAAAGCACGGCAGCTTTTAACACAGATCATTACTCATGGTCATATATGTATTTGTATTTGTATTTTTTAATTTTATTTAGATTATTATGGGATTTGTAATTTTTCAATTTTATGTTATTTAAAATTTTATTTCATTTTAATATCTGTGGCTTTTACTACAATTTTTATCTATTTCATAAAATTTATTGATAATTATAATAATTGTAATATTAATAACTAATGTGCAACTGATAATAAATAGTAATATGAAAAATTGTCAGATGCAAAAACAAAATAAAATGAAAAAAATCTGAGGAATTTTCGATGGAATTTAATTGTAAAATATTTTTAAATTTTCTAAGATATGTTAAAGATATTATATGATATCTTCTTTATTTCTAACAATGTTACGTTTTAGGAGTTGTTTACTTATTATTAAATTTCTATTTTTTGTTGCTATATAATTTTTACTATATAATTACAAAAATATATGTTGTATTATT
This sequence comes from Dalbergia oliveri, assembly GCA_030441495.1. Taxonomy (NCBI): domain Eukaryota; kingdom Viridiplantae; phylum Streptophyta; class Magnoliopsida; order Fabales; family Fabaceae; genus Dalbergia; species Dalbergia oliveri. Next base: position 30,027,037 of record JAMLFY010000008.1, on the reverse strand, counting down.
TTTTATTTCTTATGTTCATGTTTTTGTTAAAAAATAATAAAAGACTTGTTTTTTTATTTATTTTATATATAAAATATTGAAAATAAAAAATGAAAGGAGGGTAATACCTTTATAATTAAAAATAATAACAAATTCATTAAAACAAAACTGAAAAACAAACAAACAAGCTCTTACTTTAGCTGAACATTTTGCTTGTACGTAAAGAACTCTGAAGGAGGTAAGTACAAATAGAAAATAAAAAATAAAAAAAACTCAAGGCAGGATGAGTTCAGTGTGACCCGGCCATACTAGTTTAATAATTAAGACAAGCTAGCAGCATTAGTTTATCATGTTTTGAGCAACTTGGCAGACAATCATGCATCAAGAAAAGAAAACAACTATTATTTTCTCAAATTAAAAATCCTCTCCCCAGGCTTTTCGGAATACCGGTGTGAAAGATAAAATTTAGATTGCTATTCCCAAAGTTTTCTTAATATTAAATTTAATATGAAGCTTGGTCACTGATGGTGATGGATTAAAGGCCGGAATGCCCTTCAGCAAATGGAAAAGATAGTTGTACAACTTGTATGGATAATTAGATGGACACACCCCACCATCGAATGCAAAGCATTTTTTTCACGTCAAAGAAAATTTATTTGCCGATAAGTTTAACTGACACTTATAAATCGAAAAATGTAATATTCTAAATCTAATTAATAATAGTTAAGTTTTTTATTTCATTAGGTGGGTTGACTATAAGGATCAATATGATGTCATAATTCTCCAGCAATAAGTCATGACATTTCTTACTTATATAGGAATTGAGAGCAGTACTAATCTAGTTAAACACTTTCGACAACTCCAAAATCAATCGGACATTATTATCAGGTATTTTCATTTAAACTTTCTCTAATGGGGAAAGATAACGATGAACTTTCAACCTTCACAGATTTGAAATTCTCATATTTAGCAAGTAAAAATTTTACAAGTTATGCACTTGGAGCAATTCCAACTAAAAAAAAAAGGACAATGTTTTAAGAAAGTAATAAACAAACATTTATCAAATATGTCAGGTAAGTTCAAAGAAAAAGTAACAGCAGCAGCCATATATTTTCAACAATAATATTATTTTAATACTTAACTTTCTCAAATATCTAAACATCATATTCATAAAACACATGAGTTTGATTATTTTTTTCTCAATTTATTCTCTCTCTATTATTCTTCTAACACCATTGGTAGAGGGTCCTGAACCAAACTACATGTGACACATTGGCGTCTAAACTCATTTCCCCTTTGAAGGGCAACAAGGCTTTCCATGTATCTAGCAGCTCTTAATGAATCATTCTTTCCATAAACTCGAAGATCCTTCGTTTCTTGCGAGTCAGATTCACACAATACCAATCCTTCATTGCTGTCTCTCCAGAGAAATTGGTTGCTCCCATAAAACCCAACAACCTTCGAAATCACCTCCACGGGTCCAACACTGTATTGCTTAACCCAAGACCCTTCGTCCCAATAATCTTTCATCACCCACACGTCATAGCGCTTCTCTTTTCCTCTTACCGGGTAAACAACGACCCCAATGGTAGCGAATTCGTCAAAGGGTGCAAGCGTTGCGAAGGCTTCTTCTGAAGAACCGCGTATACTGGGCACCTTTATCTTTCTGAAGACTTCAGTGACCATGTCAAATCCAACAACAACATCTTCTGTTTTGCCAAACTCATCAACATGGCACCACCAGTGAAAGCAATTGTTCACATAAGTGTAAACCCGAGAAGAGCCCCAAATTTCAAAGGGGAGTGGGAGAGAAACATCAAGTTTTCTCCAGGAGTTGGAATTGAGGCTGTATAACTCAGCTGTCCAACGCCCAACTTGTCGCTCATCCGTTTCACTAACCCAAAGATCTTTGATCATAACAACTTTATAGTCATTGGTTTTGTAGTCAAAGCCGAACCCAGCATAACCAGTGAAGGAATAAGTACCATGGGGACTAGTGAAATTGGATTCGGGCAATGCCTTGAACTGCCTCAGAGAAGGGTTCATCATGACATTTGGATTGCCTTCCAGGAAATATATGCCATTGCAAGGACCCATGATTTCAGTCCAATATTTGTGGTCAGAATTGTATTCAAGGGGAGGGTTTAGAAGACAAGAGGAAACAGGTCCTTTGGGTTCGTTGACATTACAAGAAAGAAGAGAAATGTAAGTTTTAAGGCCAGAAAGGAAGGGTCTGCGAATGACCAAGAGATTCTTCTCTTGGCTATCATAGTGATGCTTGAGATTGTTGTAGATAACATAGTAATTGGAAATAAAAAGAGGGTCAGTTATGAGATCGAACCAGGACTTGCAAACGTACTTGCATTTCAGCAACTCTTTCGCTGGCAGCCTTGAGAGGATGTTGGATACCAATTCTTGTGGCAAATGCTCTATGATGCTGGCCATTTCTCTTTCCGGAGTTTGAACTCTGAACAATGTTAATTTTGTGCTGCGAATCTTCATGCTTTTCCTCGTTGTGATAACAAGAAAAAAGAGAGAGAAAATAAAGTATAAGGCAATCATGGCTATGGACGTTGGCCGTTGTTTTAGTGCTAATCTATCAAATGCAAGGGGGATTTATCTTGTTTGGTACTTTGGTATAAATAATTGATCAATAATATTCTTTTAATATCTAATTTTAGATGTCCATACAGACACTCAATACCTACTGTATTACCAAACACCTTGATGTGAGTGGTAGGTCGACAGTGGTTATATATATAGTAGATGCAACAGTAGGTCTTTCTCTAGGAATGATATCTATACACAATACAATTAGGGGGTTTTTAATACCACTGTAGGATAACTGTGCAAATACATATGGTGAGTTTTCCGGGTACGCTCATCATCAAAGTATAACGACATTGACTTTTCCAAATGACATAGAATGGGTGTGCCATAGAATAGGCGTACTGTATCTAGGTGTTCATTGTGTCTGTTTGACAGTCACTTGTGATATATTTTCTATTCAAGATTATGCGGTCTATAAATTTTAAGGTATTAATATAACGTTAGTTTTATTTTATATTTATTACTATAGTTTAAATCATTTTTTGTTGTAAAAATAATTTATTATTTTTTGACGACTATATTTAAATAATTTATTTTTATATAATTGTGCATGAGAATTTTTTAAGGTCTATTAGGAGTGACAAAATATTTAGTAAAACAAAAATTAAAATTTACATTGCTTTAAAATATTTTAAAAATAAAATCTAAAAGTTTTAATATTTGTAAGTGCTAAATGCATACTTTAAAATATTTATAATAGCACAAATAAAGCAATATGGATCAAAATCATTTTGTTATAGATAAGATCAAAATCAAAATTTAATATATTTATTTAAAGACTAAAAATATATTCAGGTCTTTTTTATTTAATTTTTAGCAATCATATTTTTAAAATTAATTTCGCATATCAGGGACTAAAATAAAGGAGAGAATTAATAAAGAATTTCCATAGATTCATTACTGTTGAGTGATTCTAACTTGTCACTTGAGAGATTTACAAAAAAACAGTGTAACAAAGGTCAAGCTTTAATTTGATAATTATGTAAATTACATATAATCTAAAGTTTAAAGGCTAAAATGCATTTTATCCCTTTGCTTATGCAATCTTGCTTAGCTTAATTTATTGGTTTTGATACTTTTTCAATATATTTGAGCACAGTGTCAGTTTAATTTATTTACTCCTATTAGAATTTTATCTTGATTTAATATAAAATCACAATTACCTTTATTTCAACGATGTTGGTATGCAACTTCACTACAAGGGGACAATCATGAGCATAAGGTTAAAGCCATCAAAATGGGTTGCAACTCACAAGCCAACCCAGTTCAACCCACCAAAATATTAGGTTGGGTTGCTAAAAATTGAGCTTACATAAAAGTGAGTCGATTTTGCCCAACCTACATAACCTATGAGTTAAGTGGGTTCAGACTTGGTTGCTAGTTTCTCACCATATTGGGAAAAAAAATTCCTATCATGTGAGACACGACCTACATACTGTGGATTGAGTTTGAACTTAATATAACATTATATATATTTTTTTGTTTTTGCATTTTATAGGTACATGTATTCTTTTATTTTTAAAATTTATTTTTAGTCCCTTCCCTAAGACTTTCAAGTTTTATTCAATTAATTTTAAATTTTTAGATTTTTTATTTTTAAAATTTTTTGGTGAGCCTATCAATTTAATCCACCAGAATTGACATTATTTTGGCTCACTATGAAAATGAACCAACCCATTTTAAACTTTTGACTCGCAGCCGCAACTTATGGCAGGCCATTCCAAATTAATCGAGTTGGTCCTCTTTGCAGCTCCATATGAAGTAGTGTTGTGAGATAGATATCCTAACTATATGTTTTGCCCGGTAGTATTGTCATTTTTTGGGTGGGTAAAGTAATAGTATTGTGATTTTCTAAAAGATGAAAAATTATGTTTGCCAAGTCTCTAATATCATATAATAGTGAATATATATATTGGGTTTTACCCCTATTTTTCTATGGAGGACAATTTTATTATAGATGTTTTCATGTTCATTTATGTAATATTTGAGTTGAATTGATCTCACCTATATATTATTTATATATAAAAATATGATTGTTTAAACTTATATATTACTATTAGCTAAATAATAAAATAATAGACTTATATGTGACCCGTGCATTGAGAGGCTCTCTTCCTAGTATCATACGTATGTGGTCATAATTCAGAAACTCTCAACTAGACAGGAGCTCTATAAAAAAAAGACCAGACGCCAAAACATAGAACAAATCAAAAGAAAAAAGGACTAAAGGCAGAAAACAGACAAGACCGATACCGGCAAACAATCAATCAATATATATATATATATATATATATATATATATATATATATATATATATATATATATATATATATATATATAACAAAATAAAAACATATATATGTAAAATTCACTGTAAAAAATAAAAATGTATTGTGCTAATTTTTGCAACATAGTATTGCACTACGTCGATTAAAATAAAAATGCATAACCGATATATGTTAAATAGCATTTAATGCAATGTATAAAATAAAATATGATGTGTTAATTTTTGGCACTGAGTGCTCTACATATATTAAAATAAAAAAATTATAACCCATATATCTAAATTAGCATTTAATGCAATTTATAAAATTCTGTTGTGTTAATTTTTTCCATCGTATTGCATTACTCTACAATACATAGATTAAAACTTGATGATAACAAACTCAATACAATTATAATTTGTAGACAGTTTAAAAATTATTATCATTAGTACAATTATAATTAGTCAAAGGTATTAGAAGATGCTACTAACTTGTCTTTTAAAATTCTGAAACTCTCCTTTTTGTAGCCAACACTCTATTTTATTTCCCTCTCTTCCAAATTGTCATATTACGTTTTTATTTTTTATTTATTTTTTGTCTCTTTGTTTCCTTCTTTGTCCGGATGCTCAAGTTGTGTAAGGAATGTAATAGTATAAATATCAAAACTCCCTTGAGAAATAATTTATAAAGTGGGATAAAACAAAAATATTTAAAGGTGATAGAATTCATATGGAAACAGTCCACTTGGAGAAGCCTAAAGATCAATATTTCTGGAATAGTTTTTGTCTTTCTTCTGATGCTTTCTTTATCAGACATTTTTGGGTTTGAGAGTCTTGGCAAAAGCTTCTAAAGATTGGCGATAGTATTTATATCAAGAGTCAAAAAAAGGAACGTGAAGTGGGAGATTTTTTAATCATTAAAAAGCATTATACTTTTTGGGAATAATCAAGAGTGCTTTCCAGAGGGGAGGGGAAAAATAGCTTCTTCAATCATCTTTTTTTATTTTTGTCATTCTCAAACAATGCGTTGGTCCGTGCAATTTAAATTCTTCTATCATACCACTACCACAAGGTAATTTCTTCTTTCTCACTACTTACTTTTGTACTTTTATTTTTTATTCTATATTCTATATATCTTAATATTGAGAAATTGGATAGAAGTTATTGCACTATTTTTCAATGCTAAAATATTGCACTATATTTATACCACAATTATCATTTTCCACATGATGTGACGTACCACTATTAATTTTTTTAAAACTATTTTCCTCTATTTTTATTTCCTTTTTATAACATATCATTTGATTGTCTTTTCTAAAATATAGTTTTAAGCTCATAATAATTCAAAAATATTAAATCTCATTGTTCTAGACACATTAGTCTTACCCATTTTAGAAATATTTTTTAATTGACATCTTTATAAAATTATTTATCTCTCACATATTAAAATCAATATTTTGTTATCATCGAGAAAAAAATCAATATAATTACAATTCTTTGTTAAAATTTTGACAAAACTTTAATTAACAAATAGTTTAGATAAACGATATTTTTAAAAGAGGTTGATATAAATGGACAAATAAAAAATTATATTTCCATAAGTATTATTACATTATAAAAAATATTTTCAATTTGATTTTAATTTTATGTAAAAATAGTTTTTCGAAAAATCTTATTAGGATTTAGGTTCAAATATGTTTTGCATTAATATTTATAGAAGTTATAACTTAAATCACACATGTATACAAAAAAATTAAAATTAAATTATATCTCTAGTTCCGATTCAATTATAAATTATAACATCCAAATAAAGTTGGTAATGTTGCAACGAATACTCATATTAAATTCCAATACATCTTTATATCATAAAGTTAAAATTAAAAAATATTTTTGTCTTCAAATACTTTATCTATAATAAAGTGTTCAATTAACTCCCTCAATACAATTACTATTGATCTATTTTATTGTGCACACCAAAGAAAGAAAAATTCTACATATTCTGATCATATATAATTTTTAATCATCACAAAAAAATTAAAAAATAAAATCTAAATTCAATCATCAATAAAACAAAAATTTAATAAACCCGTGCAGTGCATGGGCTTAATTTCTAGTATCAAATTATTATTCACATGGACCCTTCTAATTAATAAATTTTAATATTGTTCATATGCTGTTTTGGGAGATCCAAAATGTGATCATTAATATTATCAAACATATAGCACATGCACTCCAACCAGTAAACATTAATTTTACTAAGCGCTATTTTATGTGCCACTAATGAGAGGACGGGTTGTATGATTTTGTATTTTTTGAATAAGTTTTATCAAAGAAAATTGTTTTAAAATATACTTTTCTTATGTTTTAATTTATTGTATTTGAATGAGTTTTTCGATAATATATAGAAAAATAGAAGCAACCTAAATCTAAATTCGTGTGATCATTAATAATTTTTTACGGTACAGAATATATTTTTTGAAATATAAATTTTTTTGCCAAAATAAATGACCCAAAAAAATTTTATATTTTGATGAAAATAAAATAAAAGTTGACATAAAAAAGGACTTTTTTACAAAGCTCTTATAACAGGTAGTAAATATGTTGATTAGCTCTCAGCTTTACCCTTTTTGCTGAAGTTCGCCCATGTTATCACTTAAGTGAGAGAAAGATATAAATGTTTCAGAATAGCCACTCCCAATTAAGCTATTGTCACTCCCACTAAGTTAACCTTTGTTAAATTTGTCTAAAACAACATTTTATTCTCTTTTGTATTTGTTACTTTTCATTTTAATAAACCTCAATATTATTAAATTTTTAAAATGTTTTTTTAATATACGGTTACTTTTTATTTATTTTTTTATTTGTAAAAAATTTCAACTTTTGCTCATTCTTTAACTGTATGTATTCAATATAATTTCTTACATTAAAATAAACATATAATTATGTTTTAAAATAAATAACTCCACATGACTTTTTTTGGGTATAACAATATATATTTTAAACTTTTCTATTTTACACAACATACAATATTTTATTCTTTTTATTTTACTATTGTATATAAATATAAAGAGAAATGAAAGTATATCACGTAAAATATTGGTGAATATCTTAAAATAACTTTTTTTTTCTAAAAAAATTAATTATTAGTGTATTTTTTTCACATTTTTTTCTATGATAAATGTTTCTATGAAATTCACATTTCTTGTTGGCGCTCCTTGTCTGCGAATGGACGGGGCTATCACCTCAGTTTCCATTTGCACTCTTATTCTTAGTATATCATTCTTTATGATAATTAAATACAATATTAAATAAAAAAGAATTAAATATTGTATGTTGTGTAAAATAGAAAATTATAAAATGTTATACTAAGAAAAAGTCACGGTACGTTATTAACATTTTAAGGCAAAGTTATATTTTTTTTTTTTATGTTGATGTGAGAAATTAAATTTAATATGTATGAAAGAATGAGCAAAGTTTGTTTTTTTTTTAAATAACAAAAACAAGTAACAATATATTAAAAAGAGTTTCATTTTAATATATTGACAATTAATGTAAATTTTTTTTTTATACTTTTATCCAATTAAATCGTCCTATTTGTCTACTATTTAAGTAGTGAGTATAAGATTTAACCACTTTTTTTAATAATACATGATTAGATGATAATATAAAAAATTTTTAATTTATATTGTCAGAAATTAATTCTATTAAAAAATTCAAAAATTGATAATATTGAGATTTATTAAAATTAAAAGAAACAATAGATAATACTTTAATTATAAAAGAGAATGAAATGATACTTTAGGCAAATTTAATAAAAATTGAGTGTATGGGAATGATAATAGGCTAATGGGAGTGGCAATCAATGTTCAAATCGAGAGCAAGCGAGTTGTTGATTTAATATAAATTAAATTAATCAAATATTTGTTAGGGGAAGCTTTAACCAATTATGTGTTGGTAAATTAATCAAATCTCAGAATATATATATATATATATATATATATATATATATGTATCCCACTTCTTGGATGATGGCATTAAGAGTAGTGTTATTTATACTCACACTTTATAGGATATATAGACACTTTTCATCTACCATTTGATGAGATATGGACCTCAAACTAAGTGGGATCCACACCCATCTAATAGTAGATAGAAGTGTATTGATACGGTATCTCATAAATTATGAGTACAAATAATATTTCTATTGCGTTAAATATTTAACAACAGAAATTGGTGTGTGAGTGGGTCAAAAAATTAAGGCTTCCTGGCGGCTATGCTTCAAATTTGTCTAATTGTGTTGATATGCACGATTACAAGTTATCTAGGATGAAAAGCTATGATTGTCATGTGTTCATGGAGAGGCTGATGCCAATTGCATTTAGAGACTTGTTGCCTGAACCAATTTGGAATATCTTGACTGAGATAAGTTTGTTTTTTAAAGATTTGTCCTCAAATGTGCCAAGAGTAGAACACATGCAAAATTTGGAAGCTAACATTGTGGTGACATTATGCAAATTAGAGAAAATATTCCCTCCTGGATTTTTTTACTCAATGGAGCATTTGCCAATCCATTTACCATATGAAGCAATGGTAGGCAGTCGAGTTCAATATAGATGGATATATCCGTTTGAACGGTAAGGTTCTTAATTAATCTGTAGTGTAATAGTCATTAGTAAATTTGATAGTGGAATAATTTGTGAACTTTTTTTGGATTTAGAATTTTGCACAATCTAAAGAAGGTGGTTAAGAACAAGGCCCGCGTAGAAGGTTCAATTTGCGAAGCATACCTTATTGAAGAAACTTCAACATTTTGCTCTTATTATTTCTAGTCTCATATCCAAACCAAGCTAAATAAAGTTGGTCGACATGATGATGGCGGATGGGTTGATGCACCAAATGGATGCCTTAGTATTTTTAATCATCCAGGACGCCTAACTGGAAAGGAGCAAAATCGGTATTTGTCAGATGCTGAATTGAATGCAGCAACAACCTATGTTCTCTTAAATTGTCAAGAGATTGTACCATTTGTTCAGTAAGTTTAACTTTGCAAAGTATTTATGTTTGTGTAATTAGTACTCCAATCTCATTATTTGTTGTAATTTCAACGTAGGATCTTTGAGGAAGAATTGAAGAAGAATTCACATGCTATTTCCAACGAAATAATGGAGGCTAAAATAAATAGTGAATTTGTAGCTTGGTTCAGATCATATGTAAGTTTGTGGTAGTTGATTGAATTAGTGAGTCCTGGAAATGTCATTTTATTTACTTAACGCTAATTTTTTTTTATCTTATTAGGTTTTTAACCCAACAAATGCTGTAGCTGATCGACGTTTAAAGAATTTAGCATTGGGACCTTTTCAAGAGGTACACACATGGCCTCAATATTGTGTAAATGGATATCGGTTTCATACAATTAGCCATGGCTCAAATAAGTCAACAATGAATAGTGGTGTGTTCATAAGAGGGACTACTTCCTCTAATGAAGATTTTGGAAGTGACCATTATGGACTATTGGTTGATATTATACAATTAGAATACTCAAGCCAATCAACCAAAAGAACTACTGTTGTATTATTCAAGTGTGAGTGGTTTGACCCAACTGAAGATAGAGGATGGAACGTACATAAACAATATGGTTTGTTGATATTAATCATAAAAGAAGATTTTTGAAGTATGAGCCTTTTATACTAGCTCAGCAATCTCAACAGGTGTACTTCTCTGGATATCCTAGCAAAAGAAGAGATAGAATAGATTGGTGGGCTGTGTGTAAGATTCCAGCTAGAAGCATAATTGAGTCTCCAAATATGGCTTACCAAGAGGATGAGGTGTCCATCTCATCTGAATTATTATTAAATGATGAACTTGATATGTTGTCCAAAGATGGTGAAGAAGAGGGCATGCAAGACGATGATGAAGAAGATATCAATGAAGAACTAAATGATGAAGATATTGAAGAGATCGACTTTGAGTTCCTCTCTAAAGATTATCAAGAAAATGTTGAGTATGAATCCGCCGATGATAATGATATTGTTTAGTGGTATGCATCTTATATAATTGATATTGTTCTTATCTTAATTGTTAGAGCATTAGTTTATGTCAATTTTTTTTTTTGGCTCGTTATGAAATTATGTTAAGTTATTTGCTACTACCTTTTTGGATATGTTTCTTACATGAATCCATATGACTCGATATTTGTTTTTCTGGATTGATACTCAATTAATATTGGCCTAGGTTCTCAACTTTTTGTGGTTTGCCCTTCAAGTGACTAGCTAGTTCTTCAAAAGCTTAAGAAGATTATTATAACACACGAGTTTGAAGAAGCAATGAAAAGTGAGATTGGTGAAAAGATAAGAGAAAGCAATGGTTCAAGAAGTGGTGCAACAAGAGGTACAAATAGCACTTAATTTATTTGCAAGTACTTTCCAAAGAGAACCCATCAAAATGGTCTTGATTCATCCACCCATTGAAGATCAAGTTAGATACTTAGATAGTTTGATTGTCCTATCATTTTGTATTATATAATGTAGATAATTTCCTTTTTATTACTTAGGATGACACTTTGAGAACTTTGAGACTTCTATCTATATATAGATATTATTTTGAGTTATGTTAGGTGATGTGTAATTTTTATTTTATATACAATGATAAATACTTTACTTTAATCTTATAAGAAATTAATTGATATTATAATAAATATGAATCAGATTGAGAAAATAAAATTACCCATATTTTATTATTGTGGCTAAATGGTCTATTAACCACATTTAGTAACTGTGGCTAAACAAAAGCCATAAGTGTTACTAGTCTACCCATTTAGCAAGGGATTGTGATGGACAAAGCTGTTGCTAAACTTAGCGATGGAGCCACATCCATTGCTATAATTTAGCTAGGAGCAAATTAGCAATGAATTTCGTAACAGACAAATCCATTGTTAAATTGGGTTTAGTTATGGATTTTTAGCTATTAGCTATGGATTTGTCCGTAGCTAAATGATGATTTTCTTGTAGTGAATATTCATGCACGAGCATAGGTTGGATTGGTTTCCATTTTGATGACCGATCAATGTGTATAGCTCGATTTTTGTTATGAGAGTACCATAGTGGGTAACCTACTAGCCTAGAGCCATATAACTCTTGCATATCCCTTGAAATGCTTTATCAATTCTTAGAAAAACGCGAAAGCAAGAAAAAATCTTTATATGATGAGGATTTGAAAGGGCAAACACGAATCTACGAATCACTTGGCGGGCTGCCTCTATGATGCCTAATGTGAACTGGGAATGGGAAACAACTTGATAGAAAGTGAATATAATTTCAACTTTAATTTTAAATGAACCTCATGAGTTATGACTATCATAATTGTTTGATAAACAGCTTGACTAACATGTGTATCATCCTCATTTTGTTAAAAGAATAATATTAGTATATGTAATTTTAGATACCATTTAAATGTTTGAAAATTAATATATATATATATATATATATATATATATATATTAAAAATTGTAGTTACACGTTGTAAATATAATAAATATAATAAGATAATTAATAATAAATATAAATATAATTTATCGATAATATATAATAACCAAAATTTATAAGTAATATAACTAGAATTACCAGATACAAAGCCAACTAAAGACGCAAAGCCCTCAAGTTGTTGAGAATCTAAATACAACTTGGATATCACATAATATAAACTTATGCAGCAGGGACATCGTCCCAGATGTGCATTTCCTGGGGCGATAGGAAATGACAACGTTGATGTTGACGTAACTTTTTTTACTTCCTCCTTCTATAATAGTCATAAGGAAATGGCTCAAAACCCTCCTTAGGAAGGAAGCTACACAATACAGACTAAAGGATCGGAAAAGAGCCCATAAACCATCAAAGAAACCAGCTAAAAGCTAAAGCATGTGAAAACATTCATGTCAAACACCAGCAATCTCTGACTAAAAAACCAAAAAAGAAAAAAAATACTTAACCAGTGGAATATTATCATCCAAATTATGTGGCAAAATATTATTGCAAAACTTTAAATGTTTTAATCATTCATGATTTTTATTTAACTGCTAAAAATTTGCCATGTCTCTACCAAATATACCTGACATGATTTTTTATTATTATTATTTTGGCTTTCTAGCAACACTAAAACAAAAAAAATCCTAACAGCAAGAAGATGCTAGCATTCTTTGACCCCTTCCATGCATTGTTGACCTGTCTTTTATTTATTTATTGACGTGAAAGAAAATTTTATTTGTGAAGAAACATAATAACACTTGCAAATATAAAAAGATACTCTACGTAATACCCTAATAAATTTATACCTATGCTTAAGTCGTAATACAGTCTTTATTTATCATTACTTATGCATATGCAATTTTTTTTAAATATCTTAGTGAAATTAGTATATAAATTTTTCTTTTGAAAGCGAAAAATGTGAGCCATAAGCTATATAAATAAAGCATAAGACTAAAGAGAACAATAAAAATAATTGAAACATAGCTTGTTTATGTTGGAAAATTTGATCTCTACTCCTGTAAAATAAGAAAATAAGAAAATAGAAAAAGAAAGAATTGTTAAGCTTGAGGCGTGCTATGCACTGATTAAGGATTATTTTGTCATAGTGCAGAATCTAAGGTGAGTAGGCTCTGGTATTAGCCAGGAACTCAAAAACTACAATGAAGATATGTTGTGATGTATTGCCCAGGATAAAAATAATAGTGAAATAGTGTGATTGTGTAATTAGAAACTATGACTTTTCTCCTTTTACTCATAAACCCATGTTTATCTATATATATTGCCAGAACAATACTTTTTCAACGTGAGAAAGTTGAGCCCAACTACCATGTTGCTGCAACATTGGCAATAAATAATGGGAAGGGCAAAGACTATATCAACGGTCCAGACTTAAAGAATATTTAAGATATTGTAATTAGAAAGCAATCATCACATGATCGGTTTTGATTTTAAAAGGAAATTAACCATGTAATCAATTGCTATCAAAACTGATACATTACGATATTTAAGAGATTAGAGAAAAGAAAAGATAAAGGCCATTTTTAATTTTTAATGGTATTGAATATTTTGATTCATTCTCAATTTAAAACATGTTCCTAAACAGTTCCAATATTGTTTAAATAATTAATTAAACCTTGTGGAATATATTTATTTTTTCAAAATACAACAGTTTATTTTAAGTACTAGAAATGGTAACATAGCTGTTTCATAAAAGTAGAAGACATAAACATAAAGGTCTATACTAATTTCTTGAAGCCTCAGAGACGACGTGCGCAACCATGATCCACGCCCTCGCCCTTGAGTACCAGCTCTACTTCCTCTACTAGAAGAGTCAGAGTAGTGGAAAAGGGTGTATCTGAATCTATGAACATGGGCTGATCCCACCAAAGAAATTTCCCCACTCGAAGAGTCCTCTTCTTTAGATGGGTATTCTTCCTTGGAAGAATCTTCCTCCTCAAGAGGGTCCAAGGGTATGTACTCGGGTATCGGCTCAACAAGTAGTGGCAATAAGTGCATCCTTGGGTGAGCGTTGCGGATCAAGATGTGTTTCACTTGGTTTTTATAGTTAATGAGCAAACAAATAAATATTCACTAACCAAGCTTTACTTCACACAATCTTATATTACGGAACAGAAGTGATTCCTCTGTGTGAATTCTCTAAGTATTTTTATATTATTTTTCTTGTGATATTGAAATAAAAGCAAAATGAAATATAAAGTTTAATTTGCGAACACAGAAGTGAAAAAAAAGATGTACGAGGTTAAAATAACTACAAACTACGAAATAAACTAAGAAGACTAAGATATAATAGAACATTACTTGAGGGTCTCACGACTATTAATTAAGCATAAAGGTACACATGATGAGTGGGTAAGGCAAGTCAAGTGTATTCAGGAAATCCTAGTCTTTGAAGTCTAGTTCTCAAGTGCATCAAAATGCTAATATGGTTGATGATAATGACCATCTCATGCCTCAACAATTCCAAAACTACTCTTATTTATAGAGAAAAACTATTTACACAAATTTGCCACATGTCTACAAGCATTAATTCGAGCTTCAATCACATGTTCGGTCTTTCACGTCCATGCCTACGTTCCTTTGAAAAACTGCTCCATTGTGTGCTCTATCTCCTAGAATTTAGCTTTTCTAAATAATCGTTGCCAGCCCTTCATTTCGACATTTCATTTGTTCACTAGAAATCCGAAGTTCAAGCCTTTGACGTGCCTTATCTAGCTTGAGTTCTTCTTCAAACATCGATGAGCTTTCTTTGGACCTTCCACTTTTTTGACAAATAACAAGTATGAGTTTCGTAACCTCTGTTGACGCCTCTCCAATCTGTCGATGTTTATCTCAGCATGCTCTGATCCCTTCGATAGTTTCTTCTCTTCCCGAGCTATCTGTTAATACTGAAGTCCTCCTCCCTCGAAGAGGGACCTTGGCTTCAGAACTTCCCTGGGCACCGAGGATGGGCCACTATCCCAGGATTTGTCCGAACATGGGAGTTCCGAGAGAGCATGATGGGACCTCGGAGCCACATTCGTGTGGACTACACCTCGACTTAAGATCGATTATAATTTGGGTTCTGACACCTATCTAAAAAGACCCCAAACAATTCGCATTCCTCCCGTAGTATACAGCTCAGCCCTAAAAATGCCAAACGTGGAGGTCTCTGCCAGTATAAATAGAGAATGGAAAACGTAAGTGAGATAAGTAAGAGAAAAATAAGAATACCCTATCATCATTTTCCATATCTCTCCCTTAGGCGTTGGAGTCCTTTTTGTAGTTATCCACCCTGCTGTGAGGATCGCCGAAAGAGCAATTCAGAAATCTCGCCCAATCAGAATCCCCATTTTGAGTTACGGTACATAACACTATCCAAATGTTATTTGTTGATACTTTTCAATGTTCCATCTTTGTGTTTTCCTTGTGAGCACCGTTCTGTCGAACATGTTAGATCTTTTTCATTAAAACCATTTCTATGCTCGACACTTCTGTCCTTGGGGAATTTTATCCTAACATGATGCCCCCCAAATTTTTTTCTTTTTATAGTTAAAAAGGAAATACTTTGTTTTTTGATACTATATACTCGTTATTATAAGTAAGGTCCATGTATAAGCAAGGCCCATGGATATATGAAAATTAGAGCTATATAATAATTTTAATAAGAATGGTATCTAAAGCCTAAATAATAGCCAAAGCCCTTCCCTCCACCAACCCCCCCCCCCCAACCAAAAAAAAAATGCCAAAGTAACTATAATGGATATATTCAAAAAACACATATGAATGCCTAAAACTATATCAAGTCCCTTTTCTGATATGAAAGCAGTATAATAATGTTTCTCCCTCATTTTCATTGAACTCAAATCGTCAAGCTTCCAAATCATGTTGAGGTTTATTATATGAGCTTGAACTTATTCTGTACTTTCCGGCTAAGAAAGGAGTCAGCGCTAGCCTCGACTTTTGAGTTGAACTTATATTCTCGCGTATTATGACCAATACCTGTTGAGTTAGGCGATACTATTTTATTGCCACCATAATAAACATTTTCCATGATATTTGTTTTATCCTAAAAATTTTTCTTGTAGCATTCTATTGTAACTGTGTTCTTTTTGGTGATAGGCATTAAGCCAAAACTTGACCCACTTCCAAAAGATGCTAAATGAAGATTTTCTTTAAAAAAACAATTTAGTATAATATAAATGGATTACTTAACATAGGCATCTGGAATTAAAAAAAAAAACACTTAATCTATGTCATTTTTTGAATTGACCTCTATCTTTGTTCAGCCATGCGCAATGCTCTTCTTTCAGCATTTCTTTTTTCTACACATTGTACGCCATTGTTTTGTTTAATGTTAATAGGCTTTATAAAATTACAATTAAGGAGAGGAAGGATAAAATGTTCGTTAAAGAGAAGCTAAACGGAAATCCTTTATGGATTTATGCGTTTTATGTCCAAATAAAAAGAAAAAACTAATCAATGTTACCTTGTTCACCCCCATTTCGTATGATACATATATTACCTTATTCACTTGATAGACCTTCAATTATCAAACGATTTTTCAATGCAACATCCACTGCTAGTAAATATAGGAATGATAAAGTCAGGAAATAATCATCCTACATGAATATCGAGTGAATATTTGATTTACCATGATTGGTAATGAATGTTATATTTAAATTATATTGTCATCAACTAACCTCTAATTGCATCTCTGGTAATCTTCTGTCTTTTTCTAGCTCTTATCAAGTCTCTTGCTCTTCTCGCTTTCCATTTCTCCAAAGCATCCATGATATCGCCGATGGATTTTGCTATCAGATATCATGAGATATAAATAGTTATTCAAATTTGTCTTCATAGAATAATGAGTGGTCAATATAATGATTGAAAATGAATTTGAAAGTGGAAAAAATTAATTTTAATAACTAAATATTCTGGGAAACGTGTCCATTTCTTCCATATTATGATAAAAAAAGTCTACATATGTGTGTGTGCATATAAACATATTAAACATATATTTGACAAATGAAACGTCAAGCACATTAGTTAGACTTTATATTTTGCCTACATGAAGCATATTTCAACAAAAAGTATTCATATGCTTGTTACGCTATATTTCACAGGTAAATATATTATAACAAAATTTATATTTAATATTGATACTTGAGCTCATAAGGATTTTTTTTTTTTTTTACTTTAATCAAAAGGTATGTTGTTTTTGTTGGCAAAAATAATAAAAGGTCACTTTAATTATTGAAAAGTCGACAAAATTAATTTTGATGTCTAAATATTCTAGAAACGTGTATATTTCTTGTATCTTATGATAAAAAGTATGTATGCCTTTTTTTTTAATATTCTAAGCAATCCTATAGCTTTCAAAGAATGAGAGCAATCAAAAGCCATACTTTTTTATATGACTTATAAAAGATCACATATAAATAGACATTGTATTGATTGAATGAGTTAGCGATATTTGGAACTAATAAACATATGAATATTTCCAACTAATAATAACCATTATTTAATGTCTGTAAAAAAAAAAAACTATTATGTAATACCCTAGAATAAATTTATACAATTGATGCCAAAATTGAAATTCTTGATGTTAGCTCCAAAACCGTTCAAAAAATATTACAGTTTGAAGTTTTGAATGATAACAAAACCAATTTGATAAAATGTTTTGAAGAATGAACTAATCTTTTACTTGAGTATACAATAGGACCATTCTCGTTAGCATACAAGTTCCATCAACAAGTATTTTACGATATCATATTTCACCATACTTTAAATCTCATTTAAAGAGATTAGAATTTAAATGAAGTGAAAAATAATTCTAGAAACGGACTTAAGTATGTTATACAAGTGAAGAAAGGATCTCCAAAGCCAGAAACCAAGTTCAGATCTTTAAAAAATGACTCTGGTTAGCTCTAGAACCCTTCATAAAATGTTATTGTTTAAAGTTTTAAGTGATAACAAAACCAATTTTGTTAAAATATTTTGTAGAATGACTAGTTTTTTATTTGAGTTTATTGAGCACTCAATAAGACCATTCTCACTGACATACAAGTTTCTTTAATAAGTTTTATTTTCACGATATCATGTTTCAACATGATTAATTTCATTTAAAGAAATTCAGAATTTAAATGAAGTGAAAATAATTAATCCTTGAAACAGACATTAGTATGTTTTACACACAAAGAAAGGATTTCCAAACAAGAGACCAAGTTTAGATCTTTAAAAAGTAGTTTTCATCTTTAGAATGTGACACGTAATGAAGAAATCTATCATCCTTTGAAGCAAGTCATGGTTCCTGTTTTCAATTGTGATGATATAATCACCAACAAGCTCTGATTGAAGAAATGAAGATCAATGAGAAGACCAGAAACTAAATAAGCGCTTCAGAAGCACGTTTACTTATAGACTATGCACACTTTCCAGAATAGGCAAGAAAATTCAAATTTTAAATTTAAAGTCAAACCCAAAAAAGATGACAGTGCATCTCACTTTTTCACTTTGTCAACCATCCAAGCTTCTAGAAGAAGACATTCAGAAACCTCATCCAAAAAGTAAAAAGGCGTGTTGAAGATGGGCTCAGAAACGTCATTTGACAACGGTCTCTACAATGTAAAACTAGCTCTAACATAGCTGAGTTAGTCTTCTAAAATGCATTTCCAAGACACAAAAAGACGATCAACACGTGTCACAAGAAAAGGAAGTCAGGTTCTTACATCTTAAGACTTTTGGCTGATACATTTGAAAATCTATCAAGAATGCAAGAATCCTCTTTCTTCTTCTATAAATCATTACTACTTGTAATCAATTTTTGCTTCAGGAAAAATCTTGTATTTAAGTTCTTATTCGATAACATTTTCTTCCTAAGAAGAATTGCTAGAAAGAAGTCATTCAAGTTTGCAGGTCATACATTTTTTTTATTCAAAAGAAAACTTGAGTGTTTGGTTGTTGGAGTGAACCAACCTTTAAAAATCTTTGTACCCTGATCCAGGAGTGATCACTAAGGTTAGCTTGGAGAAGCTAATTAAAGACTACTTGAGAGTGATAGCAAAGTGAGCTACTAGTCACATGAGATAGCTTGAGAAGGCTATTGAAAGACTATCTAACTTTTTCAAGGGTGAGAAATGGTTGATTTAGTGGAACTCAATAGGTTGTTGAGAACTGGATATGCAGGGTGGCCGAACAAGTGTAAAATCTCTTTGTGCAGTTTCTCTACTCCTTTTTATCTCTATTACATTTTACTTTGTGATTCACGATAATAAATTTCTGAAAACTATTCTTAACTAGTTTTCATACTTTCAACTTAGTTTAGAAAGTTACTTTCTAATCATTACTAACAAAGTTTTCTGTTGCCCTTCAAGTATACACTTGATAATCTTTGTTTAAAGTTTTCAGAACAGGAAAAAAAAATGAAAGCACGATTCAACCTCCTTTCTCATGCACTTTTCAACCTACAACCTTTTCACTTGGTCAACTACCCAACTTCTAGAAGAAAAAGTTTAGAAATCTCATCCAGAAAGTAAAAGTAGTTTATGAAACTTCATTTAGAAACCTCATTTAATAACAATCCTGTAACTATAAAAATAGCTCTAACACAGTTGAGCTAGTCTTTTAGATTGTATTTCCAAGACACAAAAAGAAGATTAACATGTTTCACAAGGAAAACAGATCAAGGGCAATGGTTTGAAATTGAAGACAAGTATAAAAGGATGTCAAGTACTTACAAGAAAAAAAGTTTTTTTTTTATGCAACTCTTCCACGAACGCAAAAACAAGAATCATCCTCCTTCTTCTATAAAGACATTACTTCTTGTAATCAGTTTTCGCTTTGTAAAAGAATCTTCCTTCTAAGTTCTTATTAGATGACATCTTCTTCTTAAGAAGAATTATTAGAAAAAAGTCATTCAAGTTTTCAGTTCTTACACTATTCCATTCTAAGGAAAACTTGAGTGTTTATTTCGTTAGAGTGAACTAACCTTAAACAAATCACTGTACCCTAATTTGTTAGAGATCACTGTGAAGTTAGTTTGGATAAGCTAGTGAAAGACTACCTATAAGTGATAGTAACTTGGACTAGTTATGGAGTTAGCTTGGAGAGGCTAGTCAAAACTGCTTGGAAATGACAGTGGTGTGAAACCACTGGTCACTGGATATAGTTTGAGAAGGCTATTGAAAGACTATCTTACTTTCTTAGGGTTGAGAAAGGGTTGATTTAGTGGAACTTAATTGGTTGTTAAGAACTAGAGGTAGGAAAGGTTGGCCGAAACCAGGATAAATTATTTTTGCAGTATCTCGCAGGGATCGCGACGGACGCGAAAAATTAGTTTGTTAAAAATTGGAGTCGCCACCAAATTTATTTAAATTGGGAAAAACATGGAAAAACCCATTTTATTAAAAATTTGGTCTCTAAAACCAGATTTGAATTCGGAGTCGGTTATGCATAGGGAAGGGTAGGATTTAATCCTACGCATCCTAATACACCGTGTTTAACGGTACCTTAATTGATTTGTGCAAATTATTAATAACCTTTCAAAATATTCATTTTTTATATTTTTATTTACAACAAAATTTAAAAAAAAATTGAGGAACACCAAGCTGTCACAACTCAGGTGTTCAAAATACTATGTTAACAAACCGTCACGGTTAAATTAACATTTTTATTCAAAATACAATATTTCACAAATAAGTAACAAATTTAAACTAAATATATGAAAATGAAAATCTCTTATGAATTACAAATATTTACACATAAGATAAAAATTTATTTTTATATTTTTTACAAAAGTAAAATAAAATATAAAAGAAAATATACTTTTAAAGAAAATTTGGAATATAAGCTGTCACAACTTAGATGTCCAAAGATTCAGTTAACAAGCCGTCCCGGCTAAATTAACTTTTTTATTTGAAATAAAATATTTCCTAAAGAAATGATTATTTAAATTAAATAAAATATCTCATGAAAAATTTACAAATAAGGCAAAAATTACGAAAATTTAATTTTGACTTGACAGGGATTAAATCGCCTCTTACGTATCCTTTGGTGCAATGGGGAACTCAAAGTCACGTAGTTCTTGTATAAGTTATTTGTATGTTGATTGATTTTATTAGTTTTTTTTTTAAAGAAATTTTGAATATCAAGCGCAACTAAAATATTCCCGAATAGAATTAATAAGCCGTCTTGACTCAATTAATTTTTATTTATTTATTAAAACAATTCATTAATTAATAAGTTAAATAAAATTTCTTTAATAAAACAAACACTCAAGTATTTATTTTATGTACGAAAATGAATGAATTTTTTTATCTTAAACTTTAAATTAAACCAAATCTTAATCTGGCAAGTCTAAAGTTCAAGAATTAAACAAATACTAAATTAGATAAATGAATCCAAATTAAAACAAACAAATCTAAAATTTATTTCAATAAAATAACACTAATTTAGAATGTAATTAAAACTAAAATTGAAAACTTAGAACCAAAAACTTCTTATTTATTTTATCCTATTTTTACTTAAACTAAATTTATAAATTTAATTTTATTAACTTAATCTACACATAGACACACACACGAGTACACACACACAAAACATAAACACATTCACTCTCTCTCTCTCTCACGCTTGGCACGCACATACTCACTTAACACTCTCGTACATTCTCACCCACTCTCACTAACATACACGCTGAAAGAAAGAGAGGAAGCAAGAGAGAAGGGAGGGTGTACAAAGAGAGAGGCGGAGAAGAGGGAAGCTGGTGGCGAGGGTTGTGTGGTGGAGAGCTGCTCGAACGGCGAGCGAGGCATGGGCTAGCGGCGCGAAGGCGAGGCGGCGGGCGGCGGAGGCTGGATTCGGCGGTGAGCATCGAACCGTGAGCTTGCGGAGGTGTTGGCTTCGTGCGAATGGGTTTCTGCGCGATGCTCCTGGGGCGTCGTAGTTCGCTCGGTCGGGTCAGAGGGAACTTGGAAGATGCGGTGGGCTGAGCAGGAGTGCGATGAGATGCGGTGCGGTTGGGGTGTGCATGGTGGATGAGGATGCGGTGGTACACGAGGAGGCCGCACCGCCAGATTCTCGGCTGGACTTGAAGTTCGCGTGGCGGAGATTGTGCCTGCGGGAAGGTAAGGAGGGCGGCCATGGTAGTGGAGGTGATGCCGCTGGCTTCCCTCAGCTTCTGACTTCTTTCTCCCTTTTTATTTTTTTGCTGTTGAATTTGATTTAGAATTGGAATTTTTGTGTATTCAAATGGATATTGATGATCAGTCTCTATGGTTGGACTTTTTATTTGGCTTGGGAACAATGTGTAACTAGATGTGGTTCAGATGATTATTTTTGGTCTTTTGGTTGTGATTTATTTTTGGTTGGGTTAAGGATGGGTTGTGATGATCTGATGGTAGTTGAAGGTTGTGTTTTCATGGCTGGCTGCTACGGTGGCAAAGGGTAGAAGAAGGAGGCTATGCAATGGGAATGGATATGTGAAAGGTTGATGGTGATGATGATGATGATGAAGGAAGAGGGCGATGATGGATGGTTCCAGGATGAGAACAATGGTGATCATCCCCCGTTGAAGGCGAGGTTCACTTCGCCCTTTTCGTGCTTCCAACCTCTCCCGTGACTCAAGCTCCCTCCAAGATATCTTCCCCTTTTTGCTATCTTCGAGATCACGAAAGAAACTCATCATTCTGTTCTTGTAACTTTGCTTTGGTATGACTTCACGTGTGTATGCAGGAACGAGCCCGTGATGGCTCCCTTGTCTGTTCCTTTTTTGTTTTATTTTTATTATTTTTTGTAAAACAAAATGCAAATGGGAAGTAATGGATTTTTTTATTCATTTTTTTGCATATGAACAAAAATGTAAAAGCATGGTAAAATGAATCTAGATAAAAAATCTAAATGAATTCGGATTACAAATAATAAAGAACTATAGACAAGACTTGAAATGATTTGCAATTTAACTCATCAAGATAAAATTACCAACATGAGTCTATAAATGAGCAACACTCTAAAATATGCTAATAAAACTTTTGTTTTTGTTTTATGGGTCGGACAAAATGGTGTTCACAATCTCTCTAACCTTTCTTATCTCCTTAATATTATGTATTTGTTTTTGTTCACACACAGACACACATATATAAGAATATGTTTCAAAATTGTTTCTAAGTTCTTACCTTATTCAGAAAGTAGCTTCTTGAACCAACTAACATATATTTCTCCTGCCTTCAAGTGAAGAACTTGATAGGATTTGTTTCATGTTTTCAGATTCTAAAAGTAAGTTAAAGAACGATTCAACCCCTCTTCTCATGCTATTTTCAACTTACAATTGGCATTAGAGCTCAAGTTTCTAAGGGATTGAGCATTCTAACCAAGTGCAGAGGTTAAAGATCCTAAGGATAAATGACAAAAAATGTTAACATTGAAGAAGGACACTCCATAAATAGACCACCATTCTTTGATAGTGGAGACTATTCTTACCTGGAGACAAAATGAAGTTGTTCATTAAATACATAAGTCTTGACTTGTGGGAGATTATACAAGAAGGAGAGTATGTTCCTATGGAAGAAGTTCCAAGAACTGAAGATGTACCCTCCAATTCTAGAGAAGTTCCTAGGAGTAAGTGGAAGAGCAACATAAAGCAAGAGTTCAACTGAACTCCAAAGCTAAATACTTACTCACCTGTGCACTAAGCAAAGCTAAATATGGCAAAATCATTACTTGTGACACAGCAAAGGAGATTTAGGACAAACTACACATGCTACATGAAAGGACAAATTAGATTAAGGAGATCAAGATCAACATGTTGGTTCATTAATATGAAATGTTTAAAATGGCTGAACATGAGAGTATTGATGACATGACCACCAGGTTCATGCACATTGTAAACCAAATCAAAGGTTTGGATAAAAGATACTCAAATTCTGAGATGGTGACGAAAATATTGAGAAACCTCCAAGCAAAATGGCTTTCCAAGGTCACCGCCATCACAAAAGCTAAGGACCTTCAAATTTTTAGCTTGGATGCTTTCATTAGGTCTTTTAAAACCCATAAAGTTGTACTCTCTGAGGTTCACGGTGAAACCATGAAAAAGAGCAAGCCTATAGGCTTGAAGTCCTCTCATAAGAAGCAGATCAAAGGCAAAGCAATAAAAGTTGCTGAGACCTCAAAAGAATAAGAAGATTCATAGGTTGAATCTAAGGAAAAAGATAGAAATGAGATCTCCATGCTTGTGAGAAAAATGTCTAGAGCTTAGAAAGGCAGAATTAAGAAGAGGAAAGACTTAAACATCAAAAAGGATAAAAAAGGCAAAGGAAAGCTAGAGAGTGTGAACTATTACAACTATAGAGAGAAGGGACATTACAAGACTGATTATCCCAAGCTCAAAGGTCCACAGAAGAAGCTCTCTACAAAGAAAAATGGGATGTTGGCCACTTAGAGTGACTCAGAAGATGAAAAACAAGGATCAGAAAACTAAGAACTTGAAGATGTGGCCAACATATGCTTCATGGCTGACTACACTTCAAAAGATGAAATAGAGATAAACAAGCCCTTTGAATCTGATCTCTCTTTTGTTGAATTGTTGGGCTTATATGATGAGTTGCTTGAAAACTCTTAGACGTTGTCTTCTCACTATCTCAACCTCAAAAGAATCATCAGAAAATGATTTTAGAGCTTGACAAAGTTAAAAACAAATTTTGAGAACCTAAGGCTTGAAGAGGAAAGATAAAAAGGGAAAGCAAGTTTTTAAATTTAAAACTCAAAAGCCTTAGAAGTTAAAGTTACGAACAAAGATCAGAAAGCTTAGAAAGTAATTTCTGAACTTGAGAAAACATTAAAGTTTCTCAAATCTAATTTGGAAAATATGGTAAAAGGCTCCAAGAATATGGATATGATGCTAGGAGGTCAGAGACCATACTTTTAGAAAACGGGATTGGGGTATAAGAAAGAAATGGATGAGAGTAGTAAAGCAATCTCATAAAAAAAATTAACAATAAAATTATAAGTAGAAAAATGCACGAGAAGGCGGATAAATCATGTTTTGCTTTTTCTTTCCTTCTTAACTTTAGAAAAACTTAAGCAAAATACTTTCAAGCTAGGAGCTTGAAGTGCAGAGAAACAATGTTAGTTACTTCAGAAAGCTACTTTCTAAATAGCAGTAGATATAATAATGGCACATATAAGAGATTTAAATAAAAACACAGAATAATAAAAGTAATGCAGTAATATAAGAGAGTTAAAGGAGAGAGAAATAATGCACAAAAGTTTTTATACTAGTTTGACCAACCTGTCTACATCTAGTTCTTAATAATAATTGAGTTTGACTAAAATCTTTCTTAACCTGAGAAAGAAAATGATAGTTTTTCCAGTAGCCTTCCCAAAATTTTACCTGTGATCAATAGCAAACTCTATAGTCATATACCAAGTAGTCTTTGACCAATCTCTCTAAGCTGAACCAATGACTAGCAAGTACACTCTGGCATAACCTGAGTAGTCTTTAACAGCCTCTCCAAGCTAAATCGTAACCAGTAGCTAACCCTACTATAGCGTTGGAAGTAGGTTTTGACTAGCCTCTCCAAGCAAACTCATACCGATCACTCCTGGATCAAGGATCCAGAGGTTTGTGTTTAGGTTTTTCACTCAAACTAACCTGCACTCAAGTTTCCATAAGATGTACAATAATAGACTTGGGAAAAACTTGAATGACTTCTTTCTAAGATTCTTCCTGGGAAAAATGTATGATCTACTAAGAACGAAAAAAGAAGATTTTTACAACAAGGAACTGATTACAAGATCTAATGAACTTTAAAAGAAATGAAGAGAAATTTTCATAGCGTTTCAGCACTTGTGCAACGTCAGACCTTTTCTTTGTAAGTACAACATCTTTATTTATAGATGGTCTTCATTTATGACCGTTGCTCTTTGATCAGTTGTCTAAGTGACACGTGTTGATCATCTTTTTGTGTTTTGGAAAAGTAGTCTAGAGGAGTAGCTCGTTGTCTGTCAAAGTCTTCCAAAATCCATTGTGAAATATAGGTTTCCAATGTTACTTTCAAAAACTACTTTTTACTTTTTGAACGAAGTTTTTGAACTTTTCCTTCTAGAGGCTGGAGTAGTTAACCAAGTTGGCAGAAGAGATGACACGCTAGTTGTAACTGGATTTGACTTTAAATTTGAAATTCAAATTTCCCTCATTTCCTGTAAAGTGAACCGTTTCACTGTAAAGTGAACTTTCTAAAGTGCGGTATCAGTTCCTTTATATATATATATATATATATATATATATATATATATATATATATATATATATATATATATATATATATATATATATATATATATATATGATCTTCAAGTCTTCAATCAAAGCTTGTAGATGATGAGATGATAGCGATAATGATGATTGAAGGTTATAGAACACACTTGCTTTAGAGCTAGTTTAAAATCTTCATTTGAAGTGCACTTTCTAAAATCATGTCCTACTTTCTGAAGATCCATTCCTTGGTTTCTTGTATATGATAATTTTCTTCAGTCCGTAAGCATGTATATGTTCATTTCATGATATAATTTTCACTTCCATTAAGTTCCTATCTCTTTAAATGAGATAAATCATGTTTGCACATGTAAAGTGAAATTATTTTCGCTTCAAGAACCCTGTTATGCAAACGAAAGAACCAATTTGCTTCATCAAGCGAAACATTAGTCATTCTTCAAAATATTTTCTTTAAATTGGTTGTGTTATTACTCAAAACATTTTACATTAACATTTTCTAAAGAGTTCTAGAGCTAACAAAAATATCTTGTAATTTTTGCCACAAGAAAGAGCATCCACTTGACAAATGCTTTATGAGAAGAAAAATAGTAAAACGGGTTAGGAAATTTCCCCCTAAAGACAACTAACCCAAGAGAACCCAAGAAAATGTGGGTACCTAAGATAAAACCTATCTTTGTTGCAGGTGTGTCTGAGAATGCATGTTGAAAAGGACAAGTGCTACATGGACAGTAGTTGCTCTAGACACATGTCTAGATCTACAGTAGTTTTAGAAACTTGAAATCAAAGAACTCTATGTCAGTAAAATTGCTGATGGAGGTAAAGCCATGGTCACTAGTATTGGAAACATTGGTAAGGATGACTCTTACCAAATTTCTAATGTTTTATTAGTTGATGGTCTGGCTCACAACTTGTTGAGCATTAGCCAATTTTGTGACCAAGGTTTTAATGTTCTGTTTAATGCAAATGTATGTAATATAATAAATCCCACTTCTAGAAAAGTCATTTTATCTAGTAAGAGACTTGATAACACTTATGTGTTACTCTTGGATGACCTTCTAAATCAAGATGTAAAATGTCTTACATCATTTATGGATGATAAGTGGCTATGACACAAGAAACTTGGACATGCTCATATGAAGCTAAGTTTTGGGTAATATCAGAAAGAGCTTATTAAAGGCCTGCTAAAGATTAGTTATGATAAGGATTCCACTTGTGATTTCTATGAGAAAAGCAGCAGACCAAAGTTTATTTCCACAATAAAATGTGTTTTCAATCACTAGGTCAATTGAGCTTTTACAAATGGATCTTTTTAGACCAACCAAGATTGCTAGTCTTGCTAGAAAAATATTGTCTTGTCATAGTGGATGATTTTTTCAGATTTACATGAGTTATCTTCTTAGCTTCCAAGGATGCAAGTGGTTGAAAAATTTAAAATTTTTATAAAAAGAATTTGTAATGAAAAAGCTTCTCATATCACTTTTATTAGATCAGATCATGGAAGAGAATTTAAAAATCATGTTTTTGAAGATTTTTTGAAAACCATGGTATTTCTCATAAGTTCTCTGCTCCTAGAACTCCCCAACAAAATGTGGTTGCTAAAAGAAAAAATAGAAGCTTGCAGGCAATGGCTAGAACAATGCATTTAGAAGGTGATTTATCAAAAGGATTTTGGGTGGAGGCTTTCAATACCTCATGTTATATCCAAAATAGAATTTTTCTAAACCATGTTCTTAAGTTAACAAAGGCACTCTATGGTCTAAAGTAGGCTCCTAGAGCTTAGTATGAAAGACTAGTACTTTCTTACTAAAGAATGGTTTAAAAGAGGTAATATTGACACAACCATGTTTACTTCTCAGCAAGAAAATCACTTTGAAAGTCCAAATATATGTTGATAATATTATATTTGGTGCTACTGATCATTCTCTTTGTGAAAAGTTTTTAAAATTAATGCAAAGTGAGTTTGAGATTAGTATAATAGGTGAACTCAAGTTTTTCCTTGGACTTCAAATAAAACAACAAAAAGAGGGAAGCTTGATCTATCAAGAAAAATATCAAAAGAGCTTTTAAAAAGATCCAATATGGATCAAGCAAAACCCATAAGCACCCTCATGCTTCCATCTCAAGTCATCGATGCAATGAGAATGGTGAAAAAGTGTTAGAGTACCTATAAAGGAATGATTAGCTCACTTTTGTATCTTACAACAAATATACCAAGCATTCAATTAAGTGTGGGTATTTGCGCTAGATTTCAATCTAAGCCAAAACAATCACATTTAAATCCTATTAAAAAGATTCTAAGATATTTAGCAATTACTACTAATCTTGGCTTGTGGTATGAGAAATGTACTTCAAGCAAAATTATAGGTTTCTATAATGCCGACTATGTTGGAGATAAAGTAGACAAAAAAAAAGTACAAGTGGATGCTGCTCTTCTTTGGAAAAAGCCTCATTACATGGTCATGAAAGAAGTAGAATACCATAGCTCTCTCTCAATAGCTAAAGCTGAATATATGGCTAGTGTAAACTACTATGCTCAAATGCTATGGATCAGAAACCAACTAGAAGATTATCACTTGATGTATTCCAAGTATCACGACCTAACTTGGGAATGTGGGGTACATGAGAAATCTCATTTCTACGTAACTCTCGTGATCCATGAGTCTATCTATATGCATAATTTATAATAATAGTATACTTAGAACATAATCTTCTTCTAAATCAAAATCCGTTTCTCCATTTAAAACATAGTAATTTATCATATATATATATATATATATATATATATATATATATATATATATATGTATGTATGTATGTATGTATATAATTGAAATCTTTGACCTATATAACTCTAGGAACATTTTTATCAAATATGGTATTCATGTAAACATAGCCTATTCTCTCTTCTAACCATAGTCATAATCTAAAAATCGATTAAATTCTCGAAAGCTGAATTGTAAATTCTTCTCTAGCTTGTTACATAAATCGTTAATCATAGTTTATATTTCAAAATACATAGTTGGACTCTAAAAACATAAAGGAAAATACATAAACTCTGAAAATAACTACAATATCTCAAAATATATGCGTGGCTTGGATCCTACATCACATCTACTAGAGCACTTCTACAACTAACATGATCCTAAACTAAGCCTTACTTCAAAATAAGGCTCACCACTGGAATTAGCTATGTCTATTAGCTTGGGCTGAAACAAAACATGTCCCTGAACTATGAGAGGAAGGGAGAGGGGTGAGTCAATGGACTTGAGTGTATTTTCACCCATCACCCATATAGGACAATTAAGGAATATACATATTACAATATACATGTAGCAAGAATAAATCACTTAATATTTAAATACATAGCTAGCTAAGAAAATACTTTTCATTCTATAGGCTCATAAATAAACGTTTCTAAATTCATAATGGTGGTGCGGTAAGCTTCAAGAAACAGGTATGCTGAACATGATATATATATATATATATATATAATAGCAATGACAACACCAAAAGATACAAACATAAGATCTTTTGAAAAGGATTGCTCATCCCTAGCGAACATGGGCACTTGTCTAGTATCGTTGCTTAGTCCCTCGACGTGAGCGCTTGTCTATATCTTCACTGTCCCTGGCGAAGGTGTCTTCAACTAACTGAATAAGAATAATTTGCCCCTGGTGGGCCTTGGTATACCAAGGTTAACGAAATAACTGCCGTTAACTCACAATCCGTCTCTTGATCTCTACCGTCTAAACTAGTTTGAATAAAATAATTTAAATATGAAAGCTCTTGTAACTTAAAAGCTCTAGACTCATACAACTAGAGATAGGTATGCAGACTAAGGTTAGCCCGTCCACGACGGACCAACATTAACGGCCGGAATGGGACCAGTCCACTTCATAAATGGACTAGCCTTTTGCCTAGTCCGGGCCGCCCACCTAGGCTACAAGTCGCGACCAGTCCCTTTTGGTGGCCTAGCAAATGCCAGTGTACCAAATCGCGGACCAAGCCGTAGGCAGTGGACCGCTTTTTTTTTTCCTTTCATATTTTTTTTTTACTTTTTTAATACCAAATATTATATATTTATATTTATACAATATATTTTACCTCACCAAAAATATATGTACATTTTTCTTTATAGTATCCAATTTAAATTTTAAATAAATAACAGTACTAATTACTAAATCCTGCAAATATTAAAATCTAAGTGTTAATTTTTTCAAAATAATAATATACAAATTATAAACCAATCAAATATACATAACTCCTCTAATCATAAAGAATATTGAAACTACTAAAGAATATAAATTAATAACTACTAACTATCAAACATCAAATATAAGCAAATCAAATACCAAAAATAATAAAATAAACCAACTCACCAAAACAAAAGTCTTAAACACATCAAATTTAAATTATTACAAAGTCCATCCATCAGTATTAAGCACATAAATAAAGTTCATCCATAAAAATACAAATAAAAATATAATGTCCTTACAAAGTCCATCCATAAGAAAGATAAGGTAAAAAACATAAATATTTTCAAAGTCCACTAAAAGTCTAAAACCATTACAAATTATTATTCAAAGATAGCACTTGAAGCACCACTAGGTGCTTTTGAATTAGTGCTTTCTTCATCTGAACTTGAATCTCCTTCTTGCTCTACAACTCACAACACAAACAATACAAAACAATTACCATCACATTTATTCAAAATATTACAATAGGAAAAAGACAAGAATTGAAAATATATTATTTACCTTGTACATCAAAGTCAAGCAACCAATTTCTAGTACATATCAAAGCTTGCACATTTTTGGAAAGAAGAGAACTTCTATATTTGTTGAGACACTAGAACCAATACTAAATGCAGATTCAGATGCCACACTTATTATAGGAATGCTCAAAATATCACAAGCCATCAGTGCTAAATCTGGAAATCGATGTCTATTATCCTTCCAATAATGCAATATATCAAGATTTTGATGAGATTGAAACTCCATTTTTTGCTTGTCCAAATAAATATCCAATTGTGACTTTCCAACTTCAGTAACATTTTGATTCTCATATTCAATATACTCCTATATCATTTTCAAATTATAACAACAATTAGAATTCTAATAAG
This sequence comes from Dalbergia oliveri, assembly GCA_030441495.1. NCBI lineage: Eukaryota > Viridiplantae > Streptophyta > Magnoliopsida > Fabales > Fabaceae > Dalbergia > Dalbergia oliveri. Next base: position 29,995,273 of record JAMLFY010000008.1, on the reverse strand, counting down.
CAAACACAAAAATGAAAACATAACAGGTAAAAAATAGAAACTTACATCCATATCAACCCAAGTGAAATTGATGGATCTCCAACAAAATTTCCACTTGCTGCTTGATTAGCGTGAGGCTAGCTACTTTGAACTTGAGAATTACTTGACTCTCCCAAAGACATTTGCACGTACTCATTAAAAAGAGTAGTCAATTTATCTTTCACGGAATGCAACTTTTCTTGACAAGCTATTGGGTCAAGACCAAGCTTCGATAGCAAAACTCCAAAAATGTAAACTTCATGCGAGGATCAATAATAGATCCAAGTGCAAACACGACACTATAATCACTCCAATACTTGTCAAACTTTACTTTCATCCTAGAAGCCATATCAGAATAACTGCATCCTCATTGCTCACATTTTGAATGAGCAAACATTCAATCCTCCACACTTGTTTGAAATACAGATTTGATGTTGGATAGGATAATCTAGATATCAAGTTAGTGATCACATAAAAGGCACGCAATATTTGCACATTTTTCTAGCTCTTATCTATTCTTCCTTAGAAAGGAATACTTATAGTTTGGTTCATTCAAAGCATATTGCCAAAAAGAACGCTGATATGGAAGTGCACTTTCAAGCATAAGAAAAGTGGACCTAGTAGATACATCTAAACGCAAACCAACACTAGCACCACCATATTTTTTTTACAATTTCTTTGAAAGCATTCATTCTTGCCTGTGATCCCTTAACATACTTAATGCTCTCTCTTATTTTATGTAAAGCAGCACTAGTAGCTTTCAAACCCTCTTGAACAATTAAGTTTAAAATATGAGCACAACATTGGATGTGAAAAAACTCACCACCACATAACAAACCATTAGGCATATCACGAAGCCTATCTTTTAGCACTTCTTGCATATTGTCATTAGAACTAGCATTGTCCAAAGTTAATGAAAAAACTTTTCCATCAATACCCCACTCTTGCAAAAAATTTAACACATACTTAGATAATTCACGTCCAATGTGAGGAGGAGGCATATGAGAGAAATTAAGAATTTTGTTATTAAGCTTCCAATTCTCATCAACAAAATAAGCTGTCAATGTGATATAGCCCTCAGTTGTACAAGAAGTCCAAACATCAGAAGTCAAGCATACCCTACTTGGAATGTGAAACAACACTTCCTTCAATTTCTTCTTTTCACTCTCATACATATTAATCACATCCAAAGTTACCATACACCTAGAGTAAACCTTGGCCTCAGGATTTAGATAGTTCAACAACTCCTTAACCCTCCTATATTCAACAAAATTAAATGGAAGGTCATGCTCTATGATACACATAGCAACCATGTCACACACAAGTTTGTTATCAACCTTTCTAGATCTTAATTTTCCAGCTTGATCAACTATTAATTTTCCAACCTCACTATTTGGAAACCTAGGTATTTTCTCACATTTATTCATATGACGCAATAATGTTGAAGTTCCATACCTCGTACCGCCACTAACATATGCATTCCCACAAGTCTTGCATTGTGCTCTCTCTTTCCCATCCTTACCAACCCCAATTTTATCAAAATGTTGCCAAACACTAGATGAAAGATTTCTAATCCTCTTATTTTGAATGGGTGCTTCAGATTCAATAAGGAGCGATGATTAACTATCATCACCCGTACCAGTACCAGTACCACTACTAACACCAGCATCAACATGTTGATCATAATTAGTGCGACTAGCTTCGGAAGTACGAACCCAATTGACTTTGACACATTCATACTTAATTTTCAATCTAAATCATACCAGACAATCACAATAAAAACATTTTAATTGTCAAGCTACAAGTTTTACAATTAAATAAACAATCCAAAACATATTTAAGATAATAACCACTATTAGAATATGCGTATTACCGATGCATACAACTGACGAGTATACACCGTCGAATGTAACCAATGGGATTTCGGACGAGATGGCGAGTTTTTGAAAATAATTAAGGGTGATTTTAGAACCGTCGATAAATGAGTTGGTAAAATTTTAAAAAAACAATATCCGATGGATATACCGACTGCATAATCAACGGGTAACTGTTACATTTCACTATTAATATATTGAATTATGTATCGGTAGGTTTACCGATGGGTATTTCAAATTTAATATTTATTATCAATTATCGACCATATTACCGAAAGGTATGTATGATTTTTAAAATTAATTATTTACGAATTATGTTATTGACTAATGAGCCGACGGTATGAAAATAGGGCAATTTCTTAAATATATTTATTATTTGTGTTATAAATTACCGACTGGTTGACGGACGGGTACAAAGGTTTTTTTATTTTATTTATTAAATTACAGATGGGTTAACCGATGGTCATTTTGAAATTTATTTTCAACCGCACAAAACGTTTGGATTTCTGTCTCCTCTAATGCCTCGTAACGATTTGATAGTGGAGCGCACCGTTTCATTAAAAGGCTTACCGTCGGTAATCCGTGTACATCATCTTCGCCAAGGCCCTTTCCCCTCACTCTGAAACTCTCTCTCTCTCTAAAACCCCATCTCTCTACCCGCGCACACTCCTGAATTTTACCCATTCGCCAGAGCTCCATTTGAGAAACGGAGGTCACCATTACGATCCTGCGGCTTTGGTGAGCATTTTAATCGATTTAGTTTTTTTTATTTGATTTACTTTTTCCGTTCATTTTTTGGTGCCTATAGTGTTGTGTGTGTTGCATTGGGGATTAATTGCTGTTATTAATTTGTTAATGTAGGAGTTTTGCTTGAGGATCACTGCGATTGTTGACGTTCGAATCGATTTGCACATGTTTTTATATATGTTAGTATTCTTTTGTGTGTATATAATTGTTGTGATTGAAATTTATAATGTTGGATTTTCAGGATTGGACTAGGTTGAACGCTTGTGCTCTATATTTCAGCTTTTTTCTTCTGCTATAGAGGTTAGTAGCTCATTCCTTATTATTTATATCGTTTAATGATTTAATATATATGTATGATATATAGAGACTTATATTTTATAGGATAGAGTTGTAGGAAATAAGGATTGCATGACTGGGAGAAAGGGCGTAGAGGTCCTTCCCGACTTGTTTGATTTGTTTGCTTGGATTCTTTGTGTTTGTGGAGATTGTAGGATGCATGTTGTGGAGTTATGAGGGATGCGCAATAGAACAGTTTTAGGATTATTTGAATTGTATGTAATTATTAACATGTAACGTTTCACCTGTTCCTATTCTATTGTTGATTTTTATAATAATATCTTTAATTATTGAATTGACTAAAATATCCAATGATGGAAGCTCCTAGTTTAAGGGAGATGCTATCAAAATTTTGTTAAAATCTTTTTAGGGATATAAGATTAAAATAAACCATATTAAAAAAAAACTTAAAGACCAATTAAAAGAAATATTTGATGATGGAAGCTCCTAATTTAAGAGATATTGTAGAAAGTTTGTTAAATTTTGTTTTAGGGATAAAAGTTTTAAAAAAAATTGTCCTAAGGTGATAAGCGTAAAAAAAGGATTAAAAATAATTGTATTTAAAAAAACAAAGAAAACCAATTCAATGTGTTTTAAAGTAGTAATTTGGGCCTGCTTTTTTAAAATTATACGCCTATATTGGCTGAAATATATGAGTGGAAGAAATTTACAAAGTGTTCTTGGTTGAAACATGGATATTTATTATGTTTTAAATATAAATGAGGCTTTTATTTTAAAGCCAGGTGTATAAGCACAATGCTTCAGAAGAGGATTATTCAATATAACAAGACACTATCCAATATTGTGAAGTTGCCAATGATGACACTGAAAGGCCTGTAACATCTAGGATTATGTACATTTCTTGAAAGTTGTGGTGCACCTTAAACAAATATACATAATCCTCAGGTGCTATATGCCTTTTAGTGCCATCATTGCGAACTTCACAATCTTGGATAGTGTCTTCGTTATATCTTGAATAATCCTCTTCTGAAGCCATGTGCTTATAAACTCTAATTTTAAAATAGAAGCCCCTGTTATATTTAAAAAATAATAAATATCCATGTTTCAAACAAGAACGTTTTGTAAATTTCTTCCATCCATATATTTCAACCAATACAATTATAGGCGTATAATTTTTAAAATGTGGGTCCAAATGACCGTTTCACTATATTTATTTTGTTGTCAATCTTTATAATAACATTTATAATTGTTGTATTGACTGAAATATGTAACGATGGAAGGTCCTAATTTAAGGGGAGATGCGTCGAAATTTTGTTAATATTTTTTGTATGAGAAACAGATTAAATAAAAGTAACTATGTTTAAAAAAATTTAAATAGCAATTGAATTTGTTTTTGAAAGTAATAACTTTCTATCTGTACAAAATTATAAGGTCTAGAGTTAATCACAAGCGCAATGTTACCTTCAAATCGATCATGGATGTATGATAGATTGCATCCTAATAAGGGGATTAAGTTGGACTTTTATAATGGTGTTGAAGAATTTATGAGTGCGGCATGTAAAACACAACAGTTCATTAATGAAGCAAAAGTTAGGTGTCCATGTAATAGGTGCAAATGTAGAAAGTATCTAGATGATGATACAATAAGGGTTCATTTGTACAAGTGGGGATTCATGCCTGACTATTGGGTTTGGACCGAGTATGGGGAGGCGGGGCGAGCTGCTATTGAGGAGGAGCTGGAGATCAGAAGCTTAAGCTCTCCTGGGAGCGGCGGAGGGAGAACGCGAAGGGAGCGGGAGAAAGCAAAGAAGGCGAAGGCTAAGCTCCAGAGGATGCGGCAGAAGATCACTCCAGATGTTATGACGTTCTTCCGAGACATGCAGGTTTCTAGATTCTCCAGCTCTAGGATGACGCTCCCCCATATCCCACTCATTCCATCTCTGGGGCCAGTCAGTTAGACGGCACGGATGACGATGATGGTGCGGTAATGATGGCTGATCCGCCAATAATGCTGACGCCTATGACTTTCGCTATTTTTTATCTAGCTTTTTCATTTTTACATTCGGGATATTTTTACATTTATTGTAATTTGTATATATTTTATTGTTATAATTTACTATTATATTCATTCAATTTAATTTATTCATTTTATTATTTTTCTTATTTAATATCAGTTTGATTGATAATTATGTTACTATTTAAATAAAGAAATAAATAATAAATAGTTATAAAATATATTTTTTAACTTTTAATTATTTATAAATAAATAAATTTAAAAAATATTTAATAATTGTAATGACGGATTAATCAGTCGGTAATAAATTATATTAAAAAAACTGTTGGTAATATCGTTGGTAAAAATACATTCTACTTTATTAAATAACCCGTCAGTAAAAAAATAAAACGGTCGGTAATAATATATCTCTACCCTCTCTAGGTTTCCATATAATTGTACCGACCTAATTATTTTTATTCCCGTCGATAAATGTGTCGATAATTACGACTGGCATTATTTAACCGTCCTAATCTCATCGAATGACGAAAACTGATGCTCCCATGACCATCGGTATACCGTCAGTATAAATCCTATCCATCAAAACATCCATCGGTAAGTAAGTGAATTATCAGCGGACTCCTAGTAGTGAACTAAACACCAGACAATGAGACAATCATAACTAAACAAAGCATATTTAACATAATAATAATTTATACTCACAAGTCACAAAGAGCTCTCGGGCGGCAGAAGTCCTGAAGGCACACAACAAGTCAGATGAGGTCGGGTGAGGGCGATGAGGGCGACTGAGGGGCGAGGCGCGATCCACGAGGCCGGGGGGTGAGGCCATAATAGGTGAGGCCGTGAGGGCGATTGGCGAGGCCGTGAGGAGTGAGGTCGCGATCGCGAGGCCGTGAGTGGTGGAGTCCTTAACTCGGAGTCCTTGACCGATGAGTGAACTGAGAGAGAGAGATCGTGAATTGAGAGTAAGAGAGGGCTTGAGTTGGGGCCTTGGGAGAATGCCTGGCCGCTGAGAGGAGGTGGGTGGTGGCCGGTGGGTGAGTTGAGAGAGAGAGAGATATTGGCGTGCCGCGCCACCACTCGTGTGAGTTGAGAGAGAAAGATCGCGAAATGAGAGTGAGATGTGAGAGCTGAAACCCTAGCTTTAGTGTGTCTTCACTCTTTAACTACAAGGGTCATGGGTCAAAGGTTGTGAATATTGGGCCACTAAACATGCCCTGGTATTTGTTAATATTGGGCCATGAAACCTTGCTTGGGCTGAAGCGTTTTGCTTCATGGACGCCGTGGGTATCGATGTGCATGTGTTGTGGATGGACTAGATATTTCATCATTTTATGCGGGTCAAGCGTGTCCGATCTGTGGGGCTGGCCTGTTAGCCTGTGGGCTAAGTAAAGCGATCAAAAAAGTCCACAAATTGGCGGGTTAAAAATTTTCTGATCCATTTTCGTGTGGGTTGCGGGTTAAATGAGTTAGTCCGCGGATCACAACCTGTATACCTAACTCTACATATAACTCTAACAATCTGACTTAGGCATAATTGGATTCTGAAATCATGCCATATGGATCACCCGTTCAGGCATTTTGATTTCAAGCTCAGAATATGTATCTAGTAATTACTTTGAATGATCCTGAATTCCATAATTCTGAGTATTGTGAAAACTGAATTTTTAAAATCTCATTTCTCAGACTACCATCTTTCATAAACTTGGTAACTCTAAAACTATAATAACATATTTATTTGTAAGGCTAGGTCATATTCTTGTTTTCCATTTTTTTCCAATATATATTTATATCCTAACTGAATATTCCAAAACATATTTCTAAAATCTCAAAACCTGAAAACGTAGCGATGTCCTATATTCATAAAACGTATTTGATAACTTTCATAAATATTAGTAAATCATATGTTTTCCTAATAATCATTCCATGAACATATAAAACCTTTTCATAACATGCGTTGATCCAAATCATGGTCCTATAGTTTTGTAAAACTCATTTTTTCATGCTATCATCATAAATCATAACTTTTATAGCTTGACATAATAATGTAAAATCATATTCTATACTTTTTCTCATATCAAATTTCATATTTCACAATCATAATGCAAGAAATATACTCATAATGATGAAACTAAGGCTATGAAATCAAATTGACTCACCTGGTAGGGAGAAAGGAATGGTGTCCACACCAACTAGGCTTTGTGGAGTAGGGATGACACCAATGTCTGTAATAACAATCACCAAACTCTAGATTAATCTATGGAGATCTCTAGATCAATGTTCAGAAAATTGACGACAAGCTGGAACAAAGAGCGGAAACTGGCTAGCTATTTGGTCGGGTTGAACCCAAAATTGTCCTGGAAAGAACCGGGAAGAACCTTAAAGAGGCTGGAAACTGGTAACGGGCAAACCAGCTTGGTCAAAACTGGTTTGAGCCTTTTTTTTATAAAAAAAGACCTAAAATCTCATATTTCCTATTTTTTTTTCTTTTCTAATATGGGAAGTAGTAACTTGAGAGATTTGATCCATATGGATAATGTTTATTTTGATTAAGAGATGAATTATGTTATATTCTATGGGTTTTGTTGATACATAATTTAATATTTAGTTATTTTATGACATATATTTTATTTTACATTTTTATATATTTATATAAATACATGTTTTATTATATAGGGTTATATCAGTTGGACTCCTGATTGAACCGGTTGAACCTCTAAATCTCTTAACCCTTGCCAGAACTAATTTAATGTCTGGTCCAATTTTAGAACCTTGCTCTAGATCACTTTAACAAACCCTAATAGTATGGGGGGAGCACCCCCACTTAACAACAATGGGAAAAATAATGGTACCCATACCAAGCACATGAAATAATGGATGGAAGGAAGACATAATCTATCAACAATTACTCACGTAGAAGCTTGGAGGATGATGATTGGGATAGATTTGAGTGAATAAGGGAGGAGGAGAGGAGTGTGGAGGGTTTCTGTTTGGGGGTGGAGGATCCCGATCTTAAGGTTTAAAAAAAGGGATAGGAGTGCCATTTAGCAAAATTGTGTCATTTTGGTATTGTGGTATTGGGGTGTTCATGCATCGAACATACCTCGCTATAGTGAGCCTGGCTGTGCCTGAGGCACAACTTAGGTCACCTGCTCGTAGCGAGTAAAGCTCGCTCCACGAGCTGTTCTGCATAATTATGTAGAAACTTAGTTGCACATGGTTCCTCCAGCCTTCTACACATGGGAACTTCAGGCAACACGGTTGGGTCCCAGAGGACCTTGAAGCTGTAGTGAACTTGTCTACGGACACATGTACTTAAGGCACCACACTAAGATCCCTATCCTTTATGATAATACTAGTGCTATTAATCTTGCAAAGAACCTATTCAGCATCTCGTTCAAAACATATTGATATAAAATATCATTTTATTAGAGATCACATTTAGAAAAGTGATGTTGCTTAGAAATATTGAAGAAAGGTGTACTTGTGATGTTGTTTAGAAATATTAATCAATCAGCTGGTTTGTGCAATGGTACATGACTCACAGTTATTAAGTTGGGAGTTAATATTATTGGTTGCCAAGTTGCCACAAGAAATAATATTGGTGAAAAAGTTTATATACCTAGAATAAATTTGATTCCATCGGATCTAAATATACCTGTAAAGTTTCAACGAAGACAATTTCATTTGTCTCTTTGTTTTGCAATGACTATAAGTAAAAGTTAAAGACTAAATCTGTCTCATGTTAGATTATTTCTTACTAGACCTAGTTTTTCACATGGACAATTGTATGTAGTTGTTTCAAGAGTAAAGTATAGGCATTGTCTCAAGATGCTGGTGTGTGATCAAGCAAGACAAGTGGTTCGCTTCACTTGAAATGTTGTATACAAAGAAGTGTTTGACAAAATTTAAACGTATTATTTATAGTTTCAAAAGTTACATTACTTACATTGTATTATTGGTTATATATAATATGTACATCTCATGCAATGTTAGATGCTTTGAATTAATCATATTTACTATTTCATGTTATATATGTATTATACATTTTCAAACCTAAAATATATTTAAAAACAAATAAAGTTGCTTTTCCTGAATTATTTGATGATATATTATGTTTGTGGTGAAATCACATTGAATTTGTTAACACTGTATACAGTAGTTATATCAACAATATTGTTAATAAATTAAAAGATATGTAATATTTAGCAAAGTGATTGGATATGGTCCGTGTGTAGCATGGGTTCCATGCTGTTAAAGTTCATGTAAGCTTAAAGGAGATGAAAACAGAGAGAGAGAAGGAAGTGGAAGCATGAGATTGAAGTATGTAAGAACTGAATGAATTGTTGTATAGTTTTTTGGTTTAGCTAACTTCTCCTACAAGCCACTAAATTGGCGAGAGAGTTAGTTACAATTATTAACAACAAACTAATCACATGACTACTCTATCATTATAGTTATCATTCCCCCTTAATTCTAGCTAGGTTCTGGTATGGAGTTTTCCTAGGTCTTTGACTCTTAATAAGTCTCTCAAGTGGTTGAAACGGCTTGGAAATTGCCTTGGTTAGAATATCTAGATTGCTCTGAAAATGGAATATGAGCAATGAGAAGTTGGCCTTGCATTACTTTTTCTCTGACAAAGAATAGACTCAACTCCATGTGCTTAGTCTTGGAGTGCATTCCAGGGTTATGAGCAAGCACGATTGTGCTCAGGTTATCACAGGAGACAATTAGTCTAATTGGGGGAAGAGGAAGTTCTCATAGCAATGATTGAAGCCAGACTATTTTAGTTATTGTGTCAGCTAAGCTTCTATACTTAGCTTCTCATGGATCTAGCAATAGTAGGTTGTTTCTTTGCCCACCAAGAGACCAAATTTGGGCCAAGGAAAATGCAGGAACTCGATATGGACCTTCTATCATCAACATCTACTGCCAATCAGCATCACAAAAGCCTTTAAGCCCAAGAACTTGATTTGAAGAGACTAAGTGAAGTCCAATCCGAGGTGTGCCCAATAGATACCTCGAGGATTCTTTTTACTATTTTCCAGTGATAATCCAAGGGTTGGGCCATGAATTGGCAGGCTTTGTTGGCTGAATATGATATTTTAGGTCTGGTAATAGTTGCATACTGCAATGCTCCAACTATAGACCTAAAGAGAAGCATCTGTCATATAATCTGAGCCATATTTGGAAGTTTGAGATTGGATACTATGGGTGTAGGCAAGCTTCTGGCTTTGTCCATTTTGCTTTTCAGGAACAAGTCTTTGATATATTTCTGCGAGAAAGATGTAGAGAGCCATCCTTGAGCTTGTGAACTTCAATTCCCAAAAAGTAGTGCAATGGACCTAAATCTTTGAGTGCAAACTGAGTATTTAGTTTCTGAATAAGGTCAATAATGTAAGTAAAAGATGAACCAATGACAATTATGTTATCAACACAAACCAGTATAAGTATGTTGCCCATTGGCTGAGTGAATGATGAGTGATGTGTCACATTAATTGTTAGTGAACCCCAACTGATGTAGGACAGATGCTAGTCTCTCAAACCAAGATCTAGGTCCTTGTTTTAACCCATACAAAGCCTTGTGTAGTTTGCATATCATGTTAGAATCCCCTTTAGAAAATCCTTCGGGTTGGCACATATAAACTTCTTCCAGAATCCTATTGAGAAATGCATTATTGACATCAAGTTGTCTAATGCACCATTTTTGGGAGAGAGTTAATGTGAGGATGACACAAATGGTTGCTGGTTTAACTATAGGGAAGAAGGTTTCTGAATAACCAAAGGCAACCTTTTGATGGAAACCTTTGGCTACTAATCTAGCCTTATGTTTATATATAGTGCTATTCAGATTTTGTTTCACTTTGAACACCTATTTGCAGCCAATTGGTTGTCTTCCTGGGGTAAGGAAACTAAGGACCAAGTGTGATTCCTTTGGAGAGCCTCATACTCTTCTGTCATGGCAACAAGCCACTGAGGTGAGGACATGGCCTCAGCTCCTGAATTTGATTTAGTCTTAACTAGGAAGGATGAGAGCTAGTATTTGGGATTGGGCTTAGTGATTCCTGATTTGGCTCTAGTTTGCATGGGATGAGTATTTATTTGGGTTGCTAGGGGTTGAGAATTAAGGGAAATGGAAGGACTAGTAGTGTGTGATGGTGAAACAGGAGAAGATATATTAGGTACTGGTGCTGGTGAGTTTGGACTGGTATAATTGGGAAAGGTTGTAATGGAATGAGTATTGGGTATGGTGATGGATAGAGGATGATATTTGAATGTGGTAAGGTGGTTGGGCTTGATGCTGGAGTTAAGTTAGGGGTAGAGGATTGTGTAGGTAAATTGTAAGGGAAGTTTGTTTCATCAAATTTGACATCATTTGAAATGAAGATTCTGCCATTTGTAGCCAAGCATTTGTAACCTTTATGATGAGAACTATGACCAAGGACATGGTGATGAATGATATGCAAATTTGTGTTTATTGTATGCTCTAAGTAATGGATAGCATATGTAACCAAATACTTTGAATGAGTGATAGTCAGGTTATTTGTGAAAAGGAGTTTCAAAGGGAGATGGACCTTTTAGACTTGCTGATGGAATGCGATTGATTATGTATGTGGCAGGAGCAATAGCTACATCCCAAAAGTGTAAGGGTAACGAAGCATGTGCAAGAAGAGTGAGGCTGGTTTTTGTTAAGTGCCTTTGTTTTCTCTCAACTGTGTCATTTTAGTGATGTGTGTGAAGACAAATAAGTCTATGTGCAATGCCATGAATGGTGAGATAGTTTGTGAAGGATCTAACTCCCCACCCCAATCTGATTGAATAGCTTTTATGGAGTGTCCTAGTTGTAGTTCAGCGAATGCTTTAAATTATAAAATGCAGAAAATGTTTGGTCTTTGGATTTGAGAAAATAAGCCCAAGTGAACTTGGAGAATACATCTATGAAGGAGATGTAATATTTGGAGCCTTGTGAGTTAGTTACAGGGCTGACCCCATAAATCTCTGAAGAACAATTCAAGTGGAGTGTGATAAATAGTGGAAGAAAAGGATGAAGGTAATCTGGCTTTTGCCAAGACAACATGATGAATATAAATATGATGTTTTTATTGATGATGGGTATATTACAAGATTTCAGAATTGAAGCTATAATGGGAAATGAAGCATGGCCTAGTCTGTTGTGCCACATAGTAAGGGAATTAGAAACAAGTGTAGTATTACAAGTGATATCATAATTTCTACATGAGGAATTGATCATTTTATTTCTAGTTGGAATCAAATGCTTGAGTTGGAAGAGTCAAATTGGTACAAGCCTTTGTTACTGATGGATCCTTGAAGTAAGATTTCATTCGATTCCTGAGATTTGACAACACAATGGTAAGGGTGGAATTCAAAATAAACATTATTATTCTTAGCAAACTTATGAACATTGACAAGATTCTTTGTGATATGTGGTACATGTAGCAAGTTATGCCAAAACTAAGGTGTGTGTAGATGCAGTGGGTGAAGTGATATGAGAATGACCAATATGAGCAATGTGCAAAGCCATTGCCAACATGAAGTTGAGAGAGCCTTGATATTGTGAGGCATGCATAAGATTGGTGTATTGAGGTGTCACATGGTTGGTTGCACCTAGTCAGGGTACCAATTTGCATCCAATACAGTTTCAAGTATGGCTACCATGGGTCAGGATTATGTAAGGTTGGGATGTGTGGTGAGTGAGTCAAGGGAGGGAAGGGTAGGGAAGTTGGTGGCTAGGTTGGCATAGGGTGGAGGAAGTGGTGGTGTGTGGGTTGGAAATCTTGATCGAATCGATGCCAACAGTTGAAGAATGCATGTCCGGCTTGTTGTAGAGCTGACAAACAAGAGTGGAGCACCCACTATGGAATGACTTTCCAGGAATAACCTCTGCGACCACGAACCTCCACGGCCACAACAAACATTACTAGAATCTGTAGTAATTAGGTGTGCTTGCATTAAAGGTTGTGTGTTCATAGCATTGAGTTTCTCCAATTGAGCTTCATGGACTAACAAGTACAACTTTAATTGAGTCACAGGACATGGTTCAACACGCATGTTGATAGAGGTAACAAAGGCTTGATAATCCTGTAAACCATTGAGGATAATGTGAATGTATTCTTCTTCGAAAATTTGAGATCCAATTAAGACAAGTGCATTAACTAAAGCTTTGATTCACAACAAGTATTGAGATAGATGCAGAACCTTTGGATGCTGATCTCAGTTAGATCTGAGTTGTTGAACTCGCACGTGAGTGTGTGTAGCAAAGTATTCTTCAAGCTTTTGCCAAAGCTACCATGAGTAGTCACAATCAACTACCATAGTGAGGATCGATTCGAACATGGAAGAAAGCATCCATGAGAGGAGTTTATGATCTTGTTGCTCCTAAACTTCGAATGCTTCAGAGATTCTTCTTGCCTTTCGATCAGAACTTGATGCAAATTGTGTTGCTCTTAGAGCTTTTGGATCAATGAATTTCCGAAGGTTGTGGCCTTTAATTGTGGCTAGAATTTGTCTTTTCAGAGAAGAAAATTCTTCTCATCGAGTTTGATGGTGAAAGGATGAGTGAAATTTACTTATTGAATTAGAGTTTGAACCAAAGATCTTGGTGGAATTGTGGATCATGCATCACTTAGTTCATCTTCACTTGATGCTTCTAAGCTTGGAGAGTCATTCATGGTGGAATTTGCTAGTTCCACTTAGGATTGGACCTTTGAAGCTTTCAAGCTCTAGATACCATGTTAAAGTTCATGTAAGCTTAAAGGAGATGAAAACAAAGAGAAAGAGAAGGAAGTGGAAGCATGAGATTGAAGTATGTAAGAAATGAATGAATTGTTGTATATTAAATACTTGAATGCAGGTATTTATACTAGTTTTCTGGTTTAGCTAACTTCTCCTACAAGCCACTGAATTGGCGAGAGAGTTAGTTACAATTACTAACAACAAACTAATCACATGACTACTCTATCATTACAATTATCACATGCTAGTAGATATACATTCATGGGAATTTGAGGAAAATAAAATATAGAAAACACATTTTCAGAGAAAATTATATTTTCAAGAATAAAAATATATCCTTCTCCCCTAGTAGGTGAGGTGCGAATGCTTCTCCAAAATTGAAAAGACAAAATTACCCTCGTTAGTCTAAATTAACATTCCTTTCCCTCATTAGTTCTCTCACGTCTCAAGACCTAGCACAGCATCCTCTCCCTCTCCCAAGTTCGGTGGGCTCGTCGCTTGCGCCAAACCCTTCGCGCATTCAAGCTCGTACCGCGCTTCCCACCGCTGGTCACGACCGAACGCGGCATCGCTCGGACCAAACACCGCCACTCCCCACCTCTCTCTGGTATCCTCCCTACCATTCCTCTGTTATCTGGGTTCAATTGGCCCTTCCTCTATTTACGTATTTATCTGGGGCTTTTGTGCGCTTGGAGTTTTGTTTTCATTTTTTTTCCTTTTGGTTAAAGTTTCAATTTTATTTGTTCTTTGAGATGGGTGTTTCAGTAATCTTGTGTTGTGGTAAAATTTAGTTCGGCTGAGTTAAACGGTAACAACAGCCAAGAAACTAAATTCCCAAGTGATCTAAAAAATAAAGGCAATTATACCAAGGAGGGAATCAGCCCCTTGGCTATGGGTCCTCCAAATACTAACGACAATAAGCTTTGGTCTTAGGATTGAAAGTAGAAATGTGATTGAATATTGATGATAAACGTACAACATCAACAACAATACTCAATAACATGGAAACAGAAATTACAAGAGTGAGAAAGCTACTTCTAAAACTACACCTAAAGGAAAAAAGAAATTAGTGAAATTGGTCTGTATTGATCTTCGTGTGTCCTCTTCCTCTTTGCTTCTTTTTCCTTTTTATCCTGAGGCTAGCACGGCCCATGATCTCAAGTAACCATCTAGCACGTATACGGTTACCACGGCTACATTTAACTGCCGCGAGGGAATAACCGTCCTTCTCCACGACTCCTCAGCTCGTGTAACCGTTCCTGCTTGTGTTTGAACCAAAGCACGTGCTCCACTTGAAGCGCGCCCACTTGGACCACGATTCCATCTCTTAAGCACGGCTTGCTTTCACGCTGTGCAACCGTTCCCATTTGGACTAGAGGCCCAAAATCTTTTATCGCTTATAGGCCCAATTAAGCCCAATATTCGGCTAACTTTTCACTAACGGTAACATATGCCCCCTACACCCGGAAGCCGAAGGAACGAGGCTTAACGGGTGTAACGGTCGTATCACCGCCTTAGTTTAATGATTAAATCCGTTACAACAAACTCCCCAAATACGGGAACACAAAACGACCTTGCCATCCTTTAAATACCCCTTTTAAAAAAATGTTAAACTTCTACACCACTCGTATTCCCACCTTTCTTGAATATTTCATCCCTTCTTGATTTCTTCTACTCTTCTTGACTATTAGCAGCTGTGTACGTCATATTCCTCCAAGAAGATGGCAGTTTACTTACCCTTTAATGAAGATACCCACACCTATCGTCTAAGTCCGCTTTACCAGACCTAATTTCTGGGAAGGAGTTAATCAATCACTTCCTTATTCCTTCTGACAACCAACTTCCAATCACCAAGACTGGTATGACGTTTCCAAATGCCAGATTTCCGAGCTTGGCCACACCTAACTCCGGGGTATGAGGCATGGTGCGAGAGGTATCAACGGCCAAAGGAAAAGAATGGACGAGCTGGGGAATATATGATATGGTGAAGCTCAGCACCAAGGAATACCGTGCAACCCCCACTTCATTTTCTCTTTGCTCGGCTTCTGGAACCCAACATCAACGGGTTCATGCTCACTCCAACCCCTGATGGATGTAGCAGCCATTCTCGGTCTACGCTTCCGGAATCTATCCTATCAACGACCGTTTTGGGGACAATTTGGGTGTGAAATTTAACAAAAAATTGGCCCCTTACTCCAATTTCCTCAGCCAACTCTCACACCTCTGGCCGGTAGCTGAAGATGAGCATGCTGTTCTCCTCTTGTTTTGGCTCTCTAAGTACTTCTTTTGCACTAGCTCTCCTCCAAGTCGTGCTTGAGTACTCTTATGTAGTTGCTGCCTATTATGTCTGATCGACAAATAGCTTTAGGTTCCTTTTCCTGTCTACCTTCTATAGAAGCATGTCTAACATGGTAGAGGAACTACGGAAAGGTAATTCCATCGAGAATATCCAGGGTCCCTTATGGTTTCTGAACTTATGGGCCAACGTATACCTGCCAGTTTATCCGGCTAGTTCTCAGGAACCCTTTTCCGTCATATATGGTAACCTGTATGTATCTCTACCTGTCACCATTATGACCTCTCACGAGATTGTTTCTAAACTTTTTGAGATCCCCACGGCAAAGTCTAGATTATTTCCCCTACCGTGACGCTAGGTTCGGAAGTGGGTTAGGATAGATCCCTACATTGCTTCAGGACATGATGTTGTCCTCTTACAAAATCACCTCCCTCATGTTCTCATTTCTCGTGATATCTTGAGTAGGCTACGACCAAACTCTAGAAAGTATAAAACCTCTGCGAGCCCTATTGTCCTCACTTTTGCACGGTAATTAGGGTTCATCCAGGATATCCAGCCCAGTCTGGCTGTATTATTTCTTCAGCGCCCTGTCTAAATCTAGAACAGATGAAGAAGATGGAAGAGGAACACCAAACTCTTTTCCTCGACTTCGGTTTGTGATGTATAATCCTGAACCATCAGAGACTCCTAACTTTCTGGAGTGGTGGAGGAATGTACTATCCTTTGCTTTCAAGGACAACATCCAAAACTACCTGGTCAAGTTATATAAGGCTAATGTTGATCCCCCTCAAAGAAAAGAAGGAGAAGAACCACTCCTACCTCTCCTGTGGATAGCCCTATACCAGGTATTGCTTTGCTTCCCGCCTTTGCTCTTTTAACATCTCCACATTTGCATGTCATTTTCCTTAATTTAACTCAATTCTCCAGCCGTAGAACGCTCCTTCTCCTAAACGGAAAAAGAAAACCTCCACAGAAGCCGAGATGCCAAAGAGGGTCACTCGTTCTTCGGGACATACCCCTCCTTCAGAACTAGATACTCCTACCACCACCAAGGTATATATATATTCTCACCTTGCTCCAAAAGGTCTTTGATCAGCTTGGACCGTTCCACCTTCCCTTGATGCCAGAACATCAACGATTGATGGAGAGTAGAGGGTACACATTCATTAGCATGAATCCAATCCCTCCCCAACAAAAGAGAATATCCCGCTTGGCGTCTACCACAAAAAACACCGTCCTGGCCGTTTAGAACCTACCTGAGTTTAGCAATGTAGATTCCTAAGCCTTGTAGTCCCCAGGTAAAGTTGGTCATCTTCATGTTAGTCTCCTTTAAATCTGACAAGGTCTTTCCCAATTTCTTTAAAACAACCAAAGGCATTACGTTCATGATTGCCCCTCCATCCACCAAAACCCGCGAAGCGGCTTTCCATCAATCAAAGCCTTGATATAAAGCGGTTTCAAATGGCGAGGTTTTCCTGTCTCTCAAATACAATCACAGGCTCTCCCTTACACTTTTCTTCCTTCTCCTTTTCAGTTATGATGGAGATATATTTAGCCTCTTCCATCATGACATCTCCTTCCAAAGCTTCTGCTTGCCCTTCTTCAACCAAAAACTCTGAGGGCAAAATTCCCACCACGGCCATCATCTCTAAATCTTCATCATTTGCGATGATCAGCAACTCATCTCACTGTCATCATTAGAGTCTCCATCCAAATAACTGCTTCCACATAAGCTTTTATTTTGTGAAGCTTCACTGATAGATAATTTCTCACGGCTCTCAGCTTCTGCTTCTTCTTTTTCATCATGAAGATCTTCTGCCAGCTTTGCCCTTCTCTAGAGACTCTAATCTCTCCTTTACTTTCAAAAAAGCTCTCTTCCTTTGCAGGACGCTTTTAGACTTGGAAAGTACTTTATTCTCCATCTACGGCTCCTTCTTTGCATTCTCTCAACGTAATCCATCCTGTTTGATTAGGACGGGACTTTGGTTTGATCATCCTCTTGGGCTGAAACCTTGCATCATCCCTTCCAGTGATTCTCATAACGGGCTGCCCTCTGGAATAGCTTAACTCTACGGCTCGCCTATTTCTTCAGGCAAGGGATGGCTAGACACCTGAGGTAGTTGCACATTGGACCGCTTCCTCTATAGAAGTTTCCTGGACGAAGTGTGTTCCTATGGTAGCCAAACCTTTGGAACTTATTTCTTTCGTACTTAAATCGGCTTACCATATTGTTAGCTTGTCGAATATTTTGCCCAATGTAGTTAATCTGATTCAGCTGGGAAACTCAACCGATTAAACACACTCCTCCTTGGCTCTGATCTTGCAGTTGTATTCCATGGTTGTGCAACTCCAACGACTCCACTCCTTTGCTAGATTCTCCCTTCACTATCACTGACTTCGGCCTCCATATTTTACTCAAACCTTTCTTCACATCTTCTCTGTTGTTGCTCTTTTCATCACGCTGAATCAGACATTGATACCATATTGATCACAGCCATGGGAAAGGATCTCTATCAACCGTCATGCTTGGCGCTTTCCTTTCAAGCAACTTTAATCTGCCCTTTTCAATGCCTTCTGGATAGCATTCCTGAACACTAAACAATTGATGGTAGAATGAGAGTCAGAATTATGCCACTTACAATATTTTCTATTCTTCAGTGTTCAGGAGAAGGTATTTTATGTCCTTCAGGCAGCTTCAATTGCTTGTCTTTCAACAAGAAGTCAAAAATTTGATCCGCCTTTGTTATGTCAAACAAATATCCTTCCTTCTACTCGGACTGAACTTCTCTTTGCCTTTAGCCCAGTTAGCAGGGCATGAATATGGCTTACCCTTGACTATCTCCTTGCCATCACTTCTCCTTCCAATGACAATTTTTCTTCACAAAAATCTTCATTAGACTCACATTCAATCAGAGAGATAAACTAGAAGCCTTACCACTAATCTTATTTGAGCGCTTTTAATCTCTTTTATGAATGAATTGTTCCACTCTGGAAGCCTTCCAAGCCAATTGGTTAAGATCCCCATACTTTGAGACAATTAACTTTTCTCTGAGTTGTGGATGCATATTGTTCACGGCTATGGATGTGCACTAGTCTCTGGCAATTGTACACTGCATTTACCTCTTATCTTCCTAAACCTTTCTATAAAATCAAAGACTGGCTCATTCACTTGTTGCTTGATCCCGAACAAGTCTAAAATTGAGGCTTCTGGTAACGACTTATAAAATCGATCATGAAATACTCCTTCCATATCCATCCAATTATGAATGGAGTTGGGTGGTAAGGATGAGTACCAGGAGAAAGCCTGCCAAGTCAAGGACAAAGGGAATAATTGAAGCCGTAGAGCCTCATTTTGTCCCTTCTGCACACTGAGCCAAGAATCTACTCATGTGCTCCATCGATGATCTACTATCTTCTCCTGAAAATGTAACAAAGTCGGGTACTCTAAAGCCACGCAAAAAGGTACCCTATCCACCCACTCTGGGTAAGGCCTCCTATAGATAGGTCTTTCCAACGCTTCAACTATACCCCAAAATATCTTCTCATGGCCTCTCCAATCACATTTGGGTCTAACAATTGAGGGCCAGCAGCCCTTCTTGATCAGCAAGTGGGTTATTCAAATTCAAAGCTGGTGGTCTTGGCCTCAATCCTCCTTGATCATGCATCATAGGAATTGGTAATGTCCATTCCACGACTGATCTGTTGGATAGTATAATTTAACCCTTGATTAGGACCAATACCATAATTCAGGACCCATGGACAGACCTCCCTTGGGGTATCGTTGAATATGGAACCATGGCCCACTGTCCTTGCATTACATCCGCTTACATATTCTGTCCTCCCAGGAAGGCATGTTCCACGGTGATCGCAGGCATGCCGTGGTTATCATTGCTTAATGGTGGTAAGCCTAAATGCCCTCCTGCATTCATAGGCCTTCTAATCAAATTGACTTGCCCCCAGGGTTTGCATACGGTTGTGAAGGGAAAATTCCTGGAACATCATTCGCATCATTCCCATGTTAGGAACAATTCGTATCCCTGCAAAACATTCATCACCATCGGTTGCACAATCTCAAGAAGTTGTCTTGACACATTAAGCATTACATCATTCACTCCAAGTTCCATCTGCTATCGAATAAACGATGCGATACAGTCATGGGCTGTTTATCCTCATTGTTTTTAACTACAAACGCTGAAGATGGAGTCCGTTCTTCAAGAAAGGAAGGGCAGCATTTTTCGGCACACTTGAACCTTCGTTTCGGAGTCCTGACCGTGCTGTCTTCTCCTTTCGGTTTCCATGTTTAGCATTCGTCGACATTGCACAGGAGTACTCATTTGTTTAGAGCGTAACTCCTTGCGCCACTGATAATCCAAACAGGAGAATTAAACTTCACTATATCAATCCTGTTGGTCCCACCAGGTGTGCCAAAAATATGTTGTGGTAAAATTTAGTTCGGCTGAAGTTAAACGAGTAACAACGCCAAGAAACTAAATTCCCAAGTGATCCAAAAAATAAAGGCAATTATACCAAGGAGGGAATCAGCCCTTGGCTATGGGTCCTCCAAATACTAACGACAATAAGCTTTGGTCTTAGGATTGAAAGTAGAAATGTGATTGAATATTGATGATAAACGTACAACATCAACAACAATACTCAAGAACATGGAAACGGAAATTACAAGAGTGAGAAAGCTACTTCTAAAACTACACCTAAAGGAAAAAAGAAATTAGTGAAATTGGTCTGATTGATCTTCGTGTGTCCTCTTCCTCTTGCTTCTTTTTCCTTTTATCCTGAGGCTAGCATGGCCCATGATCTCAAGTAATCGTCTAGCACGTATACGGTTACCACGGCTACATTTTACTGCGGGAAACCGTCCTCTCCATGACTCCTTGCGGCATGCAACGTTCCCGCTTGTGTTTGAACCAAAGCACGTGCTCCACTTGAAGCGCGCCCGCTCTGACCGCGTTCCATCTCTTAAGCACGGCTCGCTTTCAGGCTGGCCTGTTCCCATTTGGACTAGAGGCCCAAAATCTTTTGTCGCTTATAGGCCCAATTAAGCCAAATATTCGGCTAACTTTTCACTGACGGTAACACCTTGTGTATTGGATTGTTTTAGAAATCGTGTTTCAATTTTCAGTTCTGTTGTTAAATTAAAAATTTGTTCCTTGTCTTATGGTTCAAGAGCACAGAATTTGAAGTTGCAGAAAGAGAAACTTCTTCACTTACTAGCTGTTATTTGTGCATGCAAAATTTCAATGATATGATCTTTCAGGAGCGTTTGGTTCGCGGAATGTTTCAATATTCTGAATCTAGGGTCTGGAATAGAGGATTCCTGTGTTTGGTTAGTGGACACAAAAAATATTCCCTGGAATGTTTCATTCTGGAAATGAAAACAATCCACTTTTTATTTCCACTCTATACCATGGGAATGTTGGAAGGGAATCGGTATGAAATTTTGAAAAGACAAAAGTACCACTCTCTAAACCCAACCAATCCACAATCTGCCCCTCTACTCATTCGAACTCTCACTCCATTTCACATCAACCCTAGCAGAGCCTCCCCCTTGGCGCCACCATCTCCACCGTCTCCGCCGGTGACAGCCCCGTTTGTGGCCGCTGTGCACCACACACCAGGTTCCCTCCTTCGCCTTTTCTCTTCCTCCATCTTCGGCTTCTTCCATTCCTCTCTGTTTTCCATTTTTTATTCACGTGGTTTTATCAAGAACCAAAACCCTGTTCGACTCCGCTCCGCCGCGGAGGCGCTCAAGTTCGGCTCTGACAGAAGCTTCGATAAGCCTTCACAGCTTTGAGCTTCGATATCAATTTACTTGTTCAATTTACTATTTCCATGTTGGATAAAATCCTTTCGATAAATATGGGTTGATAGCATATCAGTGGAAGTATGAGTCAGAACATCATTTTTATATAATTTCTCATAGCATGTTTCTGCTAAATATTCGTTTAAATTATTTGGTATCTTCTCTTCGTGTTCTGGTTCGATGGTTCCTTGTACCTACTTCCTGTTTTGTAATTTCTGTATGTTGCAAAGGAAACCAAATTATATTTTACACCTTCAGTCACTGATGACAGGATCATATGGATTGTATTCTTCTAGTTTATAGTTTAAACTAGTGTAGTTCTTTTCTATTCCAATTTTAAATTGCTACATTACTTTGTGTATTTTAGACAATATCTCTTGTTTTTTTTTGGTTCAACCTTATTGAAGTATGAGCATCAAGTTCTATTGGCACTTGTAGGTTGTGCTCGGGTTGAAGGTGTTGTTGAGTTGATTTGGCATTATTTTCATTAGTGACTTAGCATGCATTGAGAATACAAGAATGGATAGACATGCATTTCATGTGTTATGTGGCATGCTTAGAGGAATCGGGAAGTTAGAACCAAGTAGGAATATGGGTGTTGAGGAAATGGTTGCGATGTTTTTGCATATATTAGCACATGATGTTAAAATTAGAATGATAAAAAGACAATTTGTGATATCTGAAGAAACAATCGGTAGATGGTTCAATGATGTTTTGCTGGCTGTTTTGAGATGCCATAAGCATTTGCTTAAGAAACCTCAAGCAATGGAGAAGAGGACGTCGTGCTTGATGATTGTGCTCATTTATCATATGCCTTGTTTTTTTAAAGGGCTTTTGTGTGATTTGATATTTGCAATGTTTATTTCCAGAACTTGAACTTATTTAGTGTGATCCCACGTGAATTATCTGTGTACTTTTAATATTTTCAGTTATCAGCAATACTTTATAGTTCATAATATCTTAATAATGTGTGCTGCATTTATAATTCCACTTAAATAGCAATGGAGGATAGCTCACAACTTAATGCAAAGCAAACTAAGCGTCAATGGACGCCTCAAGAAGATGCCAAGTTAGTTGAATGTTTGGTTGAGCTTGCTGCCACTTCATGGAAGTGTGATAATGGCACGTTCAATCATAATGTCTTAGATTTTAATTTTCTTATTTTAGAACAATCGAGTGGCAATATGTATGAATTGTTAGCTATTATGTTGGATTTGAATTGGTACTTAGATTTGATGTATCGTATTTATGGATTATTGTTAAGTTTGAACTTATGTTGTGACATTTGCAGCAATTGGTTTGTGCTACATATCATATTTATAGACTTAATGAGTTTAATGTGATTGAAAATTAATTATTTAGTTTAAATTGATGGGGGTATTTTGGAAATTATACTTAATTATGAATTTAATGTGATTAGAAATTAATTGTTTAGTTTAAATTGATAGGGGTATTTTGGGAATTATACTTAATTATGAGTTTAATGTGATTAAAAATTAATTGTTTAGTTTAAATTGATAGGGGTATTTTGGGAATTATACTTAATTATGAATTTAATGTGATTAAAAATTGAAATTTTAGTTTAAATTTGTAGGAATATTTTGGGAAAAATACACAATATTGCTAGGAATATTTATGTCAACCAAACATAGGAATAGTTCATTCTTGGGTATATTATGCAAGATTCCTGGGTATTTAACTCGCAAACCAAACATAGGAATAGTTCATTCCAGGAATGTAAAATCACTCCACGAACAACACCCCCTCCCCTCTCAGTGAACATTTTTAGAAGTTAAAATCATTTATCTGCAGTAGAAAGCACTTCAAGGTTAGCAGCAGCTGTGACTGTGAAACAGGGAGAAAGATGGGGACACGAGAGGTTTATGAAGAGAAGCTAAGAAGCGGAAATCTCCACCACGATCCTACCCTGAATCCTGGCCTTGGTTCCGCCGGTGCCCTCGCTGCCTCTCTCTTGTCAACCCTAATCCTGTAACTTTTTCTCCCTCTTCTTCCTTCGTGTCTGTATATCTGTTGCGAATGATGCATTTGATTATTTGACTTCACGGGTTTCACTGTGTTTCCAAGGAAAAAAGCGAATGGACCATAACTTCCGTCTTGCATGATGCCACTGCCGTTGTGAGTACATAATTTAATATGAATTTTGAAATTCCAATGTGTCCTTTCTTATTAACTATGCACATTTGATTTTGATTTGCATTTTATCATTTATCATAACGATAATCTTGATATTTTAACAGAGTTAATATTAATGGGCTGTTTATGTTTTATTTTGTTTCCCGGTCGATAGGCTGGCTCAGGGATTGGTGGTATACTTAGCACGGTTCATGGCTGGAATACTGGTAATTTTAGTTTTTCTAGTATGTGAATAAAGTTTTCTAATACTGTCAACAATCCAAGGTAGTCATAGTTGAAAAGTGCCTTTAAGGTGCTAGGGTTTTATAACGTCTTGAGGTGAGAGGCACCGAAGGCGCACGTCATAGCGAAGGAAGGCGTTGCAAAACAACAAAATATATAACTAATATGCATAAATTTATCTCATAGGTTAAACATTCTATGGTACTAATTAAACCCTAAAATCCTTAAAAAAACTTGATGATAAAGTGATAATAAGCTTCAGCTAGAGTTCAGAACCAAAAAAGTTTTTATGACAGGCCAAAAATAACTAAAAATTTTTAAGTTCATAAGAAAAAAAATGTTGCTTTTCTTTTGGCAAGCCTAAAGTTACTTTATTGTCGTGAAAATCCTCCAAGCGGTGGTCATAAAGGCCTGAGTTGTTTGACTCAGAATGAGCAGTGGTGGACCCATTTAAGTTTTATCTTCCTCGTAATTTAGATATTCAAGCAGTGCTGAATTTACAGAGTAATAAAGTGCCGCTGCTCTATCTTTGCCTTCTTGCTTCAATCTGTAAAATGCAAGTGGTGACTGACGGTTGCTGTCATGTGACACTATTTTTAATTGACCCTAATAGTTTAATGGATTGTGAGGTTGGGACCTCAATTTTAAATAAGTTGTATTCACACTATAAGTTTTAAAATGGAAAACTTCACTGAGGCGCTCGATTGACTGTGTTAAACATCAGAAAAAAGTGCTATGAGTGCTCGCCTCAGTTAAGTGTAGCACATGAACAGAACAAATGCGTTGGGGCTCACTCTCACCCCACCTCAGTGCCTTAGGTGTGCTTTTTAGCGCCTTTGACTACCTTGTGACAATCAAGGAAGATCCACGGCGTCTTTACACTTTAGGGTGTTGAGTTGTATTACAAGCTTTTAACAATATTTTAAGGTTGTATAATATGGTTTATTGATTGATTGTATAAAGCTCTTTACACTATTAGCAGGGTTAATTAAAATTAAAACAGTATAACTATTGTTGAAAATATTACTTGTTGATCTTTGGTTGTAGGGTTACCATACCTTCAAAATCGTCTTAAGGGACCCAAGTGGCTGCCTTTTGTAGCTGGGGTACGTGGACATAAATTGGCTTTTGAATTTTTATATAGATTACGATTTCTTTATCCTTGTTGATGCTTGGAATAGGCTGATCATAGAACTTCTTTTCAACATTTTTATTCTTTCACTGTATGTGTGTGTAAGAAAGAAACCATAGAAATAGGCACAAAAAGATAGAGTGAAGTGTGTACTAATCCCAATGAGTGATATCAGTGTGAGATCAGCTCAGGAATAAGAAGAAAACAGAAGGAAAATGCTGAAAATGAGAGATGAATGCAAGGCACTAAGCAGCCCAATGCTAGAAGCCTATGCCAAATGATTGCCTATCCCTTTCATCCTCACCACCATGCAAATATTCCCTTTTGTCACCACTTCTCTGCAACCTAAGGCACGCATTGACTTGCTGACTCAGCAAGTTAGTTAGGGTGACCCGGCCCTTCACAATCAACATTCTGATTTTAGCCCATTTCCTCACTAATTATCTTTTCCTTTTTTACACTTTTATCCCACCTGGAGCATGGTCTCTTACAATACCCCCTCATGAATTACCACCTGTCCTCAAGGTGGAATGAAGAAAAATTCAACTGGATATCAGCTGCTGGTTCCCATGAACTGTCTCATTTTAGCATGTTGTGCCATTGAATCAAGACTTCTAATTCCCCTGCCTTAGTCTATCGTATTGCTGCATCTTCAATTCCCAGTCTTTAGTTAATTCGACTGGCAAGGGTTGAGGTACCTCACCACCACTTTAGTAGCTACACACCTCTTCAGGAAGGATACATGGAAAATCGGGTGCCCTAGGGAATTTAGGGGTAGCTTAAATCTATAGGCCTCTTTCCCATTCCTCTTCAACACTTCAACGAGCCCATAAAATCTTGGACTTAGCTTTTGATGAGTCCTAGTGGCCAGAGACTTCAGCTTGTATGATTGGACCTTTAAATACGCCATGTCCCCCATGCAAATTCCAATTCCCTTATCTTTTTATCAGCCTGCAACTTCATTCTGTTATGGGCTTGAGAGAGTTGCCACATGAATTTATCTAGAATCAAATTCCTCTCATATAGTAGCTGATTGACTTCTTCAATACCAAAAGAATATTTCTCACTTCTCAGCAAGGTTGGGGGATCTCTTCCATATAGGTCCTTGATGGGGGTGACTGGAGTGGTAGCATTACAATTAGTGTTGAACCAATTCTTAGCCCAACACAACCATTTCAGCTGTCAGTTTGGGCCCAGAAAAGCATCTTAAATTGGTTTTTAGGCATTTGTTAACACCTATGTCTGCTCATCCATTTGAGGATGTTAGGTCAATGAAATGAGCATATTTTGTAAGCCTATTCACTACCACTAGCATTGTATCCATCCCTTCCGCCTTTGGAAGACTCCAATGAAGTCCATGGACACATCCTCCCAGACTGGGCAGTGGGAGAGAATTTGGTGTTTATTTCGATCGCAAACATCACATTGTTGCACATACTGTTGTATAGTTCTTTTCATTCCTTCCAACTGCAGCAAACATAGACTCTCTTATAGGTCCTCAAGAAGCCTGAATGAACCACCATAGCTGTATCATGGAATTCCTACAAGATTAGGGGAATTCTAGGAGAATCCTTAGGCACCACCAGCCTATCTTTGTAGTATTGGGGTGCCCTTTAAATGGAACCCGTCTGGAACTCCACTCTTCTGTAACAATGCATGCATTACACCCCTCAACAAGGGACCATAAGGATCCTTCACTTCTCCAGGCTGAAGCTGAAATTTTCTCAGGACTGCCTCTCTAAATTGCCTCCAAGCAGGGAATTAAACTTGCTCTTCCCTCAAATGCCACCAAGATTAACTCCATCTCCTTGCCCACTTCTTTCCCATTCACCGCATAATACCTCCTGATCCAAACTAGGCAGCCAAGAGAGTCCTCACCATCAAATTCGGGAAGCTCTATTTCCTAATTCTTGTCATGGCGGCAAGGAGGGTGGCTCCACCGAGATGAGCTAGGCAACTGATTCCCCCAAGAAGTTTGTGTGGTGACTTGATGGACTCTCACGGTAGTGCAAGGAGTATCTCTCTTCCCGGTGGTGTGCCTGAGAAGGATGCTCTCTGCAAAGGGAAGGAGAGGGCTGAAGCCTTAATCCCCTCGTGACCGTGTCCCAATATCTGCTCGACGTGGTTCCTTGCGGAGATTGTGCTCAGGTTGTGCATGGTTTCACCCCTCATAAGCCGCACCACTTCCTCTTGTCACCTCTCCAATTCCTCCATTTTAGCCTCCATTGCAGCTTTAGCAAAGGCTCCCACAGCTTCCCAAGGAGGAGCTGCGATGCCAACTTGCCAAGTATAAAAAGCCACGAGTATAGGCACTGAAAGATAAAGTGTGTATTATTCACACTCTGAGCGATATCAGTGCAATATCAGCTTAGGAAGGAGAAGTAAATGGAGGGAAAATGCAGAAAATGAGAGAACAATGTAGGGCACTAAGCAGCCCAACGCTCCAAGCCTATGGCAACTGATTGCCCACCCCTTCTCACCCTGACTCCCATACAAATATTCACTTTCCACACCTCATGCACACACTCAGCACCCCATGCACGCACTAACATGCTGACACAAGTAGTTAGGGTGACCTGGCCACACACCATCAACATTCTGATTTTGGCCCATTTTCCCACTAATGCCCTATATCTGTTCTTCTTGTACACTTTTATCCCACATTGAATGGTCTCTTACATAGTCTATGTCTGTGTGTGTATTTATGTTTATATTTGGCAGACCAAGTGTACCATAAAGCTTGATCATATTCTGTAGCTAAATTATGTCTTTCCTCCGATATTTCCAGCTCCCTCCATTGCTGATATTTTCAGGAGCAAGTGCTGCATTTGGAGGTAACATTCTGAGCATGCTATTTATAGTTCCCATAGCTAAATATTTTGTTCCAGCTAATGCTATTGTATGATAACTGTAACATAAAAACAAGTATGAAATGTTAGGCTATTCTACTTTTGTTGCTTCCAGTTTTTTTTCCCCCTTGAATGCCTTAATTATTACATGTGTTGCAATTAACATCGTTTTCTACCTTGCATTTTATGGTTTTAGTTCCCTTTATTAATGATTTCGATAAAAAAATGGAGATTGAACTTCCAAGCGTTCTTAGGAATGGTTCATAGGCATGTTAGCAGTTCAGACATTCCGAATGATGTTGTTCAGTTCATCCTCTGTTGAAAGTGCCTTAATTGAAAAAAATGGAGATTGAACTTCCAAGGGTTCTTAGGAATGGTTTTAGTTGCACACGCTAAAAGTTTTTCAAATGACAACACTGCACAGACAAATGATAACACTGCACAGATGGTATCTAAAAAGAATGTGGATTGAACCTTCTATAGAAAATGATTTTCAATCCGTTTAACACATTGTTTATTTAAAGAAACTCCATCAGAATACTTCAGAAATATTATTAT
This sequence comes from Dalbergia oliveri, assembly GCA_030441495.1. Classification (NCBI taxonomy): domain Eukaryota; kingdom Viridiplantae; phylum Streptophyta; class Magnoliopsida; order Fabales; family Fabaceae; genus Dalbergia; species Dalbergia oliveri. The sequence goes on along the minus strand of JAMLFY010000008.1, from coordinate 29,966,540 downwards.
AGTCAATGTCTCAGAGTTCAGATTTTTATTTCTCCCCTGCCCCCAACGCACTCTCCTGTCCACTTTTGGAGGCCAGATCAAACTGAATAAGATATGGTAGAGCAGTAATTTAGGGATGAAAATCCGTTCAACGATATTGGTGCTTCATGTCACTACAATCTAGATGTTTGTTTAGTTCATAGAAGAGTGTGACGTTTTGCTTAGTTGTAATAAGGGCTGTCCGTGGATGTGGTTGGGTAGGTTTGGGGTGCTTTTTTGGCTCAACCCGTGCATTTAAATAATGGGCTAGGCTGGGTTGGGTTGAGCAAAATTTTCTTTCAACCCAACCCACAACCTGACCCTCGCGAGTAGGTTGGATTGGTAAAACCTATGTGTTTGATCCCGTTAAAACATGCCAAATTATTTAATCGAATATAACAAATCTAAACACACACACACACACACACACACACACACATATATATATATATATCATAATTTCTGATCTATACTATAATATAATATAAAAAGGATTATGTTTTGTAACCACTTTTTGGTCTCTCTTAATTACATTAATTTTTTGGTTTTTTCAAGTCCACACATATTTGATGAATCAAGGTTATAACTTCCACGTGAATACTTAGAATTCAATAACTTCTACCACTGCATATAAAACTATCCAACAACTATTAACGTTATGTTTTAATATTTTATATTTAAATTAATTTTCAATTAAGAATTTAATTTTTTATTTTTTAAGTTCACATTTATTTTTTAAAAATGTGGATTGATAGATATCCAAGTGCTTTTCAATCCACTAGTATAAATCTAAAATCTTTTAACTATAAGTCTATACATGAATAAATTTGAGAAAGCATCAATAAGTCTTGTACAAACTGTTGTAAACTTACTCTTAATAGGAGAAAGTAGAAAAGTTGTTCTGTGGTTGGTTTTCTGGTCTATACCTTGATGGGTGAACCCTTGCATTGGCTGCTTACTTTTCTGTGGAAATCTACTTAGAATTAGAGATAATTAATTGATATTATGTAAGATTTGAGACATTTTATCCATTTATTCCTCTGAAATGACAAGATTTAAGATGATATAATCTTTTTGATTCATATTATTGAAGGATTTGAGAAAAATTGTCCCCTTTTTCTTTGGCTTGACAAAGATATAGGATACAGTTTCCCTTTTATTTGACATGATTGAAAGATTTGAGGTAAATTCCCTTTATTCCATGGCCTGAGAAGATTTAGAATGAAGTGATCCATTTTTAGTTACATTTTTTTTCCACTTTTTACTACTTTCTTTCTTTTATTATTTTTCACTTCTACATAAGACGAAAAAAGAGTTAGATTGAAAAATTCTAAATCCATGACTGAAGTCACGTCTCATTGGTTAGAGATTTTTCAACTCAACTCGTCAAACCAACCCAACGTGTTTTGTGGGTTGGGTTTCAACACATAGATTCGCGGTTGATCCAACCCATGGCACCCCTAGTTGTAATTTGGGGCATGAGCCAGGTAGCAAAATGTTAACCCTTGAACTATTATTTCAACCAAGAGATGTACAATAGAACTGATACGTTATTTAATTTCTTTTATAGGTTTTTTTTTATAAATTATGAATATGATTGACTGGCATCTCAGACTACTGAAGAAAATGTTCAATTACTTAGCTTAGGTCCCTCCTGTGTTTTGATTTTAGTTGTCTAAATGTCCTTGGGTTTTGTTGACTGCTTGAGTTCTTGGTCTGGTTTCTTCATTTGCTTAGGTTACTGTCTACTGTGAGGTTCCTGCAGCTGATTAGCATTGTCGCATACTAGGTTTGATGAGATTTCCTATTAACACGTAATATTTGGGAACTGGGTCTAAAGGTTTCCTGACTCAGTTATTAATTGGGTTAAACTGGTGATTACATAATAGTATATTACTGGGCTTTTTTGTCTTTTAATTACCAACCAACAAAGATCACCTATAAGGCATTTGCTATGAAATAATCTACATGGATTATTGATAATGTGACTTTAAATTATCAGGGCCCACATTGTCTTGTTTTGTAAGATTTCATTATTGGTAATCTAGATTACCGAGATAATCTATATTGTCACCTTATCAGTTATGTGCATTGCCCTTTTGGGAAGTGTCTATGTGGATTTAGGGTTTAGGGTGGTAATGATGGCATTGTTGTGGTGGTTATTATAATTATTATTATCAATATTATTATTTATTACTATCATTAAAAAATTATAGTTAATAATTATAAGTATTATTATAAATAATTAATATTAGTAATTAATCTTAATAATAATCATTGATCAACATTCATAATTATTATTATATAATAATTATAATTATTAATAATCTTAGTTTTAGTTATGATCATAATAATTAATAATAACAAATTAATTGTTAATTATTATTATTAGAAGACATATTATGTAGTAACTTTTTGATATACCAAATGCTATATATTGCAAGAATATCAGTAATTTAAAAGGTGGCAATCTTTTTTGAGTGATAATATAAATTATCTATAATCTTCTTGTGCTGAGTGTTGAAACACTACCTTAGAGTCTTTTTGAGGTGTTGAAGTCTTGTAGTTTATTGTAGGGATTTAATTGGAATGCATTAACAGTGTAAATATTTTACACATTTATTCAATCATATGATGACATATCAGCAAATATGATTATTTTTCACCTCACACTACTTGAAAAGTTATATGAAAAGAGATTTGATTGGATAATGTATAAATTCTTTTATATTGTTCATGCATCAAAATTAAACTCTGATTGTGTTGATGACAACATGCTAGTATGGGCTTTTAAATACCCATGAGTAATGTGGATACCTGTGAAAATGTTAGGTTACGTACTTCCGAAGTTCACTCAACTCACCGTAACATCCTACTATGCTGCCTCAAGCGCCTCCCATTATGGAATCTCACTTCTCACCCGGCATATTGAAGAGAAGTACAGTTCTTCGTAAACTCAGCCACTCAAGAGGCTCTGATAATTCCTTAAAGATGTAATTACAAGGAAGATACATTGGCAATTTTGTTTACATTATTTATCTACTCAGCGAGTATACTACCGTGATGTTTAGGATTTTTATGACGTATTTATTACTTCACAGGAAAATGCTAATATTGTGGATGTTTCTTTATATTTTAATTAGTATTAGTTATCTCCGTTATTTAACGCGTTTGTTTTCATTTTCTTCTTTAAAATTTTTTATGAATTTTCTCATTATTTTTATGTGATTTGTATAAATAAATGTTATTTTATTTATTAGGATACTGTTTATTTTTGTTTTCATAAAAACATATCATAACAGCTTGGTAACTTCAAAATTAAATTGACAATTGAAGTGTGTCGAAGAGGATTGAAAATGTGCAAATGTATATAGACCAGAAGAATGGTTTTGCTATGATAGACTTAGGATTTTAATTGCATAAATTAAAGTGATAGGATACTTTTATGAGCCTCAGTTATGGCAGTAAACAATTTTCAAAGTGAGTTAACCTTATTTGAACATTTAAATTGTTTTAGAAGCCTGAAATATCTTTAATCAAGTAACAGTTCTAACAGTAGAAATAAGAATCTTGAAATTGTAGTGATAACTTATATTAATTATTATGACTAGCAAGGTTTTATATTGATATTCAATTATATGCTTCTATTTGTAAAACTGTTAAAATAGTGGATGGTTGAGTTAAATATTTTTATTGATATAATAATATATAATTAAATATTTGTGTGAAAAAAAATTAGCATTGAGGATGTGCTTACAAATTAAATTCTTTTTTTTTTTTTCAAATGTATTGTAAGCCAACGTCTATATTTTTTTCAAACATTTTTCAAATTTTCGCTTTGAATTAAGTTAAATTTTTACAGGAATTTTCAAATTAAGCTCCTGTAAGCAATTCAAAGCGAGAATCATATACACAAATATAGACGTTGACATGCATGATTAATTGTGAAAGAAATCAATAAAACTTTTATGATAGAGATTGAGTATATTCGGATAAAATGAAGAAAATCTTGACCAAAAAAAAGATAGAACAAAGGAAAAGAGCACAAGGGCAGGTTTGGGTGTCGGTTGTTTTTGTTTCAAGCCAAGGGCAAAGGAATTAAAGCAAGAAAAGAGAGTGAAGTAAAGCTATTAAATAGTGGTATTGGAGTGAAACACCTCTGTGAGCGATACACTATGAGGATGGTATGAAACACAATCTGTGAGTGATACACTGCGAGGTTTTATGAGAAAAAACATTTGGAGAGGATATAAATAATTGTGTTTTGGCTTGTACATTACAAAAAGAGGAATCATACTCTTGGTGGGTGTTGTTTATCTGTTGTTTCTCGCAGATGTTTTGATGACTGATAATGCATAGCTCTCCTTCGGAGGGTTGCACCGAATGAAGACAGCACTACCAAGAGAAAGAGTGAAACACATGAGAGGCTAAATTATTGCGGGAGGGTGTTGAAAAGTGAGAGATATAATGTGCCAGTTGAGAGATACACTGTGTGATGAGGGTGAGACATATTGAGAGGGATACTTTGTGAGCTCGAAACAGGATAGGTGTCATGATCAGTGAAGTATTCCATATGGATGTTCTGTGGCGTGTGTTGTGTGTGTGCATCTTGTATGAGTGTGCGTTTTTTTTTTTTTTCGTGGAGTTCTTTGGGTGTGTTGTGTGGCTATGTGTGTGTGTTGCATATGTGGTGTTGCGTAAGTGACCTATAGTGAACCTTACATAATTTGTAATCTTAATCTTGGTACTGCATGTGAATAGGTTGAGAATTGTTTGAAGCTTCTCCCAGGATGCTCTATACTATGAAAATCCTGATGGTAATGCCAAAAGGGATGGATTAGTGTATTTATGTTCCAGACAAATAGGTCCAATGAAGAGTAATTAGTTGGCATGTTAAATTAGCTCTATATTGCTGGTGAAGAAGATGCTCTCCAAGCTATTCGACACGTGCAGTTTTTTTAATTTTTTGGTTGCTGTCCTCTTGGGATGTTGTCGGTATGGATATCTTCTTTTTCCAAACAGGAGATCCTTACATGGGTTTTTCTTCATTGTGTAAAGAGATGCTTGGAGGTCTTAGTCTGGGAATCAAAAGTTATATCTATTGTTTAGTAGGAGTGAGACGTGATATGAGGGGTGGATATATGATGTAAGTGCATTTGAGAATTACTCTCTTATCTTGGTCTTTCCTTTTCTTGAGGAAATCAATTTACTTGTCTAAAAAATAAAAAACAAAGAAAGAGCACAACTTAGCATGATTTGATGAGAAAAACCGTACTTAAACTGAACAATATAAAAAATTGATGCATCATGACTTTCTAGGCATTCATGACCTGGTATGTAAGAAGAAAACTCGCCTCATAACTTATGCATTTGTAAGTGTGATAACTTCAAAATCTATTATTGAAAACAGAAGTATATACTGATAAACAATAGAAAGATATGAGAGTTTACAAATTGTGGAGACTGGAGAATGTCAATAACACTGCATGGTGTAGCATTCCATTACTACAAACTCATGGACAATGATATTGAAATATATCTACAAGTATATATTTACAAATTTTATGGTTTTAATAGATGAATCTGTGAAATGGTTACATGTGTACTCATTATCATCTCACAACCTGAGCTTGCAATATTATTTGCATAAATTAATTTATTAAGAGCCCAAATTCTTGATTATCAAATTAAAATATTTATCTTGATGATTCTAGTGAATTTTCTTCTCAAGTTTTTAATACCTATAGGCTAACAGTAAAAATGTTGAACATCCAATTACTCATATTCATGCATAGAAAGAGTTGGCTAGCATAATTAACGCATAAAAGATATTTAGTTAATTACTAGACAATTTGCTCATGAAAACAAATCTTCCAATTTCTAGTTAAGAGCATACTATTTTAAATATTGCAACACACATTTGTATAAGGCCAACAAGTTGCCATTAATTATCTCCCCCAAACTATTTTGGTCTAGAGCCGAACATTTCCCATTTAAGAACTATGGATGTACAATATATGTCCTAATTGTCCCATCTTATCCCTTCGAAAATGGGACGCCAAAGAAAATTGGGAATACATGTTGGATGATCTCTCCTACAGCCCAAGATCTTGAAATACAAATAGGAGATGTCTTTAAGATCAACTTGTAGATTGCCAATTTGATGAAATAATGGTTCCAACATTAGGGGTAGAGAGTAGATAGTTGGCAAAGAAAATAAATTGGAATGCATCATTCTTCCCTTCTTTAAATCATCACATAAGGCAATGTAAACTAGATGTTCAACAAATTACACATTTGCAAATAATACAAATGATTTGGAATATGCATTCTGATATAAAAGGATAACTAAATCCTATATATCAGTTGAAAATACCTCAATTCGAATTGATGCCCTTGTTGGACAATTGGCAATTGCAAAAAAATCATATGCCAGAATCGTTGTAGACCACTCGATTCCAAAAATTAAAATCATCAAAAGGAAGAGGGGTAATGAGACAAATGATATTATGGAGACAAATTATACCCTTCTTTTTTAAGAGAATAGAGACATAGTAAGGATGCTTATGGTAGTCCATAATTTTGACATAATTGAAATGCAAAAAAACGTTCAGGTACCTAGAAATTGTCAAAATGTTAAAAATGATGAGATATCAACAAATTATCTCTCAGAGGAAAATTATGGAATCGAGGAAAAATTGATGTCGACAATATATGTTCAAATAATGTAGTGCTAGACATTATGCTTGAAAATGAAAATCTTGAACTATTTATTATCTAAACATCGATGAATAAATGATTGGTCAAAATAACAAGAATTCCTACAGGCTAAACTTGACTTATTTATAAAATATGAAGTTTTTAGATTTACAACCCGGACACCTGGAAGGTGTAAAACATATGGGATACATATGTGTAACTAAATGAGAAAAATAAAGTTGGAGGTCGACGTGGTATATCTATGACTTGATTGTATATTCTTGAACATATGTTATATGTGTGTGTATGTGTGTTTTTTTATCTACCAAGTATATTTATTCTTAATTCTTCTTTTTGATCCATTATATTATTCTGTAATGTATTTATGAAGAAATTTATGACCATGCTGACTTAATTGATGTGTAAGTTGATTATTGGGGCTCTGGAGAAGTTTCCATAGTATATCTAAAGAAAGGAGTTTGAGATGAAAGATCTCAAAAAGAATAATGTTTTATCTTGGTTTGCAGACCAAACGTTTAAAAAGCAAAATGTTTGCTTATCAATCAATTTATACAAAAAAAAAAACTCTAATAAGATTTTATATGGATAAAGTATATATATGTTCTGTAAGTGTATTAGCAAGATATAGAAAATTTATAAAGCCCACTTAGAGGCAAATATCAAACAAGTCATTTATATGGAGAGATGTAGTCATATCATGGATATCCTCAAAATGGACTATAGTCACTGCTCCTTCAAATCATGTAGTGATATATGTTGAAATATATGAAGTAAGTCATGAATGTTCTAGCTAAGGGCAATGAATCAACACGTTCAAATGATCAAGTCACCACCTACTCCTTTGGAGAAAGTGGTGCACAAAACAGGATGCACTGGTTATGAAATTTTAAGTGATACTTTAAAGAGGGTGAGAAATACTACATTGTTGTTTTTCGTCTATTTGAAGTTTTTATTCCATTGGATTTTTCCTTTATCGATTTTTAATGAGGCAGTTCCCATCATGAGGATATTGTACTATTTTTCCTTTACTAAGATTTTTTCTCAATGAGTTTTTTCTTAATAAGGTTTTAACAACGCATATCCCTGATGGATAAAGGATGAGTGTTGTGAAATATTATTTGGATATGGATGTCCTTATCTTTAGTTGATTCTTGATTTGATTTAATAGAATCCATTGCGATTTTATTTGATTTTGTAGCTCTCACCTTTTAACTATAAATAGCCATTTTGGATGCTTCATGTATTATAGCATTAAGACTACCAATAATATTATTCGCTCTTATATTATTCATTATTCTTTCCATTATTATTGTTTCACAACACAAATAACTTTTAATACTATTTTTATTTTGTTTTCTAATTCAAAAATGAAATATTAATATGCAACAAAAAAATTAAAATAAATAGATTTAAAATTTTACTATTTATATATTTAAATCAATTTTTTACTTTAAATTTTGTAACAAAGTAGCATGGAGAGAGTTTACCTGGGACTAACAGACCACATTGAGTTTTTACTTTCCTCTTTAGCAATGAATCCATGATGGAGGGTGGAGTATCTACAAGGACTCCACTGATTTGTGTGAGTGATATTTATGCATTTAGATACGTATTTTATACCCTATTCTTAGTGTCATAGCTCTCTTTTATGCTTAATTGTATGCAATTGCATCATACTTGAGTTTGGACATTGAGTTGACCACTAATAAGAATTTTCTATATATTTGTACTTATGGCATTATTTTGTGTTTTGAACATAACTAGATTTATAGATCTCTAAAATTTGCATTCTTTGGATTGTAGAAAAGTTAAAAGGATTATCTACGACTTTCGTAAAGAACTTAAATTCAGATTGGAAGTCTAGCTTGGCAAAATAAGCCTAGAAGCCAGAATTAAGGTGCTAAATTTTTAGATTGGGCATGCTTCAATAATCAGGGCTTATCTCCATCATTCAAAGTTCAAATAAGGCATATAAGGAATCCATTTTGAAGAGAAGAAAAAGATCTATGACTTTTATGAAGACACTAAGAGATAATTCAATTATTTCAAAGGTCAAAACTTAGTAGGACCGCTATAGTGGTCAATCATTGTTATGGCTGTTAGAAGAACAAACCTTAAAGCCGCACCAAACACCGTTGTAGTGGTCTAAAACCACTGTTGCGGTAATATGAAGGATGAAACCTCAAGCTACACTAGCAGGCTTTTATTATTCCATTTTTACCCTAGTATTCTTTCCTTTTTAGTAATTTTAATGATGTAATAAATTAAAATGGGGAATGTGGGCTAACTCATGGATTACCTCATTTTAGAGAAACATTACCTTACTTCCCTCTCTAGAATTCTCTCCCTTCTCTTAGGTTTTCATCTTCTCCACTTCTCTAATTCTTCTCTCAATTTCTCTATTCATTTTATTATTTTGTCTTGTAACCTCCATCATGGAGGAGTAGTCCTTTTGTTAGCTTAAGGGATTCAAGAGCTAGGTATTTGTGTTTTGAAACATTGACTTTTAATGAAGTTCTTGGTTTGGTTTTCTAATCTCTCTTACTTTGTCCTTCTTGTAACATGCTTATTTTGATTCGATATGTATGTTATGAGGAGTACCTTGGTTGTGTGTATGAATCATGATTTGTAGAGCATGCATGATTGAGTGAGTTAGTAACATGCATATTGTTTAAAAATATTTGAATTGATTGGCATGTAAATCTTTATCAATCCACTATAATGAGATTTTTTTTTTTTCTTGGAATTACATTATCCGCAATGAGGTTGAACCTAGAACCTCATGCATTCCACCCAAACCCCTCACTACTAGACCAATCCACTATAATGAGATGATTATGCTTGCCAAATATCAGCATGTTTATGAATCAACCAAAATAGCTCCCCCCTTCTCTTTTAAACAAGCTATTTTAGATAAATAATCATGTTTGGTAAATTTAGCAAAATAATTTAAGCTGTTTTGTGTGGGTAAAATATCGGCTTTAAAATGAGAAAATCGATAAAATGAAAAAAAAAAAGGTTAATTACCCTTAGATCATTTAGTGGAACCTACACACATTGAAATTTATTAATCTAAGGGTGGTTGATCTCTCACTTTCTCAATGTATCTACCTTCTTACTTTAGATGAGCTAAATTGATAGATAAAAAAATTGAAAAACAATTTATAATCATAAGCTTTTTTTTTTTTTGAAATTTGTTATTATAAACAAAAATTGATTATTTTAAAATCATAATATTTTTACCCAATTAACTCTAAACATCAAATAATATATAATACAAACAAATTATTTCATATATTTTATAGTAATTTTTCACATAAAAGTAATTTTTTTCATGCAATCCAAACAAAAAGATTATTTTAAAATCATTTTTTAGCTAAAGTATCCAAACATAAATGAAGGGGATTGCCCTCCTTTAACCACATTTTAATGTACAAATTTCTTATTTCATATAGTACTTGCAAAGCAAACGAAGTAGATGTGTAATACACTTGTTTTAAAAAAAAGGCTAAATTTTTTTTTTAAACCAGGAATGTGTCAGCGATCTTATTGTCATTTTGAGTTCTTGAATTTCACTAAGTTTGGACCCTACACGTCCTTGGAGGGCCATATGATATAATCATTTTCTTGAATTCAAAGGTCTTGGTAATTAATTCCAAGATGAAAATAAGTTAAAGGATGATTTTTAACGAATTTTAGAAAAGTTTTAAGCCTTCCATTTTTAACCTACAAGTTTATAAAATAATAGAAATTCCTAAATTTAAACTAAAACCCAAAATCTGGATTTTGATTGATTGAGATTTTAATTTTTATAATATTTTATTTGAATCCAAATTGGGGTACTTCTTTATTTATATTTATATTTTAAAGTTAATGGACAGGAAATAAATGAGTAAAATAAGTGATACAACACACAACACCCTCTAATATACCCCAAACACACCCACTTTGCCCTCACTTCTTTCTATTTCTCTTTTTTCAAAACAAAACAGAGGAAGCACCTCCTCCCTCCATTCAATCTCTCTCTCAATTTTAGCTTAGCACTAGCCACCACCATGATGTTGCCGTCACCGTCACCGCCACCGACACGACTCCTTCATGCTGGACGTGAAGAGGAGCATCCTCTCCCTCTCTTTTGGTGGTTCAAGGTTGTTGGTTCAATCTCTTGAGGGGATAGCATCACCCACTCTTTTCTCTTCCTTCCTTCAGCTATCAAAGATATAATGAAGCTCAATCTTACTTCCAATTTCATGGGTTAGCTAGGTTATGTTATGGGTATAGGATTAGAGCTCTAATAGTTAAAACCTAGGTTATATAATTGGGGATTTATGGTGTTTAGACTAATAGTGCAGAAAATTTTGGTTCTAAATGCTAATTAGTGGTTATGTGATGATTTTTGTGGCGTCTGATATTCTGGAGAGGCAATCCGTCTACTCTACCATGACATAGGCTTGGAGCACCACATTCTTGAATTGTGTTGTGAGTGAATAATGTGTTTATAATTAATTGGTATTTAGTTCTATGTATTTAATATCTATATTGCATATTTGTTATCTATTTTGCACTAGCAAGTAAAATGATTTTCTTTCATATTTTTGTCTTGAAAGTTGCATTTATTAGTTCAAGTACCCTTTAAAATTGTTATGTTTTAAGAATATGGAATGAGATTTAATAGCCAATATCGATATTGAGATATGCACTCTACATGATTTGATACAATGTTATGTATTATTATATTTGAACTAGATTATGGGGCAAGTATATTTTTGGAATGCTTATAGTTTTGGATAAAAGCTCCATAACTTGATTTTCTTAAGCAAGGTTGGTTGATAACCAAACATAGTTTTAATTTATCCTTTTTGCACCTAAAGAGATTGAAAACAATTGCATTCTTTATGTTTTGCTGATGTGAATAGATGAATGAAACTTGAGCTTTCCTTTATGTGAAAAATTGATTTTTAAAGGAGGTATCATTGACAGAAACCGTTGCTAACAACGGTGCGTTAGCCTTGGTGCACCTTAAAATAGACCTCAACTAGCAGGGGAGTTGCTAGCTCGATATGTTAGGCCACATGCTGGTATTATTAGGCATGGGGATGAGTGTGAGGGCTGCCCAGATGTTTTGTAACCACTCTAGGGATGAGTGTGAGGGCGCCCAGCGTGGGATCGATTTTGGACTTTGTTCTGACATAGAGACCTCCTTATTACTTTTTATGCATAAATGCCATGATTCTATTTTATCCTTATAAGAGATTTGTATATTGATTTTATACTCACTTAATTTGACAAATGACTTATAATTTACATTCATTCTTTTGACCATCCTATTTGTTTGGAACTCATTTCAATTAACTGTAAATATATTATTCCTCACTAGTTTCATAACTCACCTCGTGGTTGTTTCCTCTATTACAAATTTAAGTGTAGCTTCGAGTTCCACTCCTCCCGCTCAATAGGATTGATCTACTACCTTTTGGTGAGCCCAACAATGGTGTATGGGCCATTATTTTATGGTTTCATGTCTCTTACTTTTATAACAAATCATATATACTTAGATGCTCCATTTGATCATAGGCAGGGATGGGTTGGGTTGTGGCAAGATGGAAGTTACAAAAAGAGGAAAAAAATTTAAAATGTTTTAACATAAAAAGCATATTTAAAAGAAATATTTTAATTTCTATGTACCGACTTTATCAAGCTATTTTATTCAACCATTCAATCAAATAATCCCATGTGCACATTTTTTAAGAAGTATGTGTGAGACTTAACCATTGATACAATAATATATTATTAGATGACAATGTGAAAATTTTTTACTTGAAATTTAAAATATGGATTGAAGTGCCTATCAATTAACTGTTACAAATAAGCAATTATTATTATTATTATTATTAATAAATTGATAGGTACTTGCATGCCTACCAATTCACATTTACAAAAAAAAATTAAAATGTATTATTTTTATTTATTTATTATATATTTTTATGCAATAAATAAGCAATTATTAAAAGAGTTTAATTTTTTTTGCATTGATAGTGTACAACTGTTGTATAATATCATTCAATCAAAATCTTTGATTTGGAAGACTTATCAAGTTGTGCATGTGAAAGCCAACTATGATGATTGATTGTCAATATATGATTAGATGCAGGATAAAAAATTTCCATTGTTAGTGCATATAAATTAAATTTTTATTAAAATTGCTTTAATGGTACATCCGTCCGAAATTGTAGCCGTTAACAGTTTGCCTGCGCAGCCATCTTATTCAAAAAAGAAATTCGACCGTTAGTGAAATATTATATCTCCATTTCGTTGTAGTTGGTACTGTCTGCGGCCCTTTCTCTACCCCCTTCTTCTGCTTTGAAGGGACACCAGATCTCTTCGGTTTCCAACTTCCATCCCATTCCAGCACTAACAAATGGTTAGCGAAGACCAAAAACGGAGCCCCAGAAACCAAAAGAACCCTGAAACGGAGGGGAATGGCCAAAACCTGGACACCCTTTTCAGCCCGCGTTTCAAATCGGCGGCGGCTATGGCCGGTTGGGATGAGGAGGCTCTGCTGCTCGCGAGCCTCATCGAAGACACGCCTGATAGGGATTTCAAGCACAAGAGGCGCTCTGTCTTGAACTCCAAGACACCACCCACCAATTCAAGAAGGTAGTGCCAAGTGCCAACCCCCTTGTGTGTGTGTCTCTTTATGTTTTTTCGATTAAAGATTGGCACTTTGATTCCAATGTTGTTATTGTTCCAATTATGTTAATATTAGAGTGAATTTGATTTTGTATGTTCTCTTTGTTTAGGAAACGAAGAGCTCAGAGGAGTCCACAAGCAACCCCGGTGGCTGTTCTTGATCTTGATGAAGAAGAGACTCCTCGAAAGGGTTATCTATCTTGTCTCAAATGTTTTTTTTTTGTTTATTTTTGGGCGTTTTCGTTTCATGTGTTTCGTACTCATTCATGTGATCTTGTTAATGTACAGATAGTAGCGGTAAAAAGAAGAAAGAAAGAAAACTTGTGGGAATGAGGCGCGTAAAGTAGAAGGGAATGAATTGAACGAGGAAAGATCTGGTGTCTCTTCTTCCAGTTTAGCTCTTTCCTGCATTGATAAGCTCAGGAGGAGCTCTCCTGCGCGGTAAGAGTCTGGTTTAACAAATTCGAGGCGAGTGATGTTTGTTTAGGGGTGTTATCATATGATGATATTTGATTTGTTTCTGCAGATTTGTTTGGAGATATGCTTTGAGCCAAGTACCACTCCTTGTGGTCACAGGTACATTTCAAATCAAAGACAAAAACATCACATTTGTCTGTATTTCTTATTGGGCAAAAAATTGAATTTGTGTTAGAAATTTTAGTTGGTTTTACCTGTTGTATAATTTTATGAATTCCCAGATTTCTGATTCAAGATCTCAAAATTTGCAGCTTCTGTAGAAAATGTCTTCGGTCTGCCGCAGACAAGTGTGGCAAAAGGTGCCCCAAATGCAGGCAATTAATAAGGTATTCATAAACGAAAAATGATTGTTAACTTTTTTTTAATGAATAAACAGGCCAGGCCACTCTATTTTTATCAAATTACTGCTTTAATTACTGTCATAAATTTTGACCACATTTTTCTAGCGATATAGCGTTTGGTCTGCTTATAAACTATCCTTAAAATTGCAGCAATGGAAGGTCCTGCACTGTGAACACAGTTCTCTGGAACACAATACAACTCCTGTTTCCGCAGGAAGTTGAAGCAAGGAAAGCAACCGGTGCCATAAACAGTCGAGCAGCATCAGCTCAGTGCGTGAGCCCAGAGACAGCGTTTTACAATAACCTAAGGAATGGGAGCACAGAAGTACCAGCTAGAGCATCAAACAGAGGTGTGAGTTCTAGGAGAAGTGGTGGGGTGGTGGCAACAACACAGGAGGAGGATGATGCTGCAGCATTGGCTAGAAGGTTGCAGAGAGAGACTGGTGGTGCTAGTTCAAGGAACCAAAGAGGGAGGTCATCAAGAAGAGGGATTTCTAGAGGCCAGGATGAGGATGCTGCTTTGGCTCTGAGGTTGCAGAGAGAAGAGTTCATGCAGGCTTTCAGGGGAACCCAGGAACACTCCAGCAGACCCTCGTTAACTTCAGCTAGAGCAAATTTGAGGGCCCTGGCATCAAGAGCCATGGATCTTCGCATTAGAGATCGAAGAGTATGAAAAAATTTGCCTCTTTCCTTTTCTTTTTTCTTTTTTTTTCTTCTTTTTATAACTTTAGAATTTGCATTGAGGATGATTGATGTAATCATACATCATATTAAGTTTTCGAGAAATGTCAATAATCTTGTACGATCTGTTGTGATTAGTGTTAGTTTTTTTTTTTTTTTATCCGTTATTTTAGATTGAAATTTGGACACATTAGAAAGATATCATAGACAGTGTTTTTTTTTAATTTTTTTTTATTTTTTGCAGAATCATAGACAAAGTTGATGTGACATCTATTGTAGACAAGATGATAAAATCTCACCTTAGATAATTTAGACATGTGCCTTCAAAAGCCCAAATAAGAATAGTAGATTTAATGGAAGATAGCCTAGGAGCTATAGCAACTTAGCATATCCAATGATCTCAAGAAGCCTCCACACTACTACATATGGTAGAAAAGATTGTAAAATCTCATTTTATGAGAGTGTTTGAAATGATTAAAAAATTTGAAATGATTTGATTTGTAAATCAAATCTTTTATTTTGATCTTTAAAAAATAAAAAGGTCATGAAAATTCTTTTATTTTGAAGTCCTATCAAATTTAATAGAATGAGTGAAATTAATTTAATTTTAAAATTTGATGACAAATCTAGTCAATTCAATTACATTCTTTACTCATTCCAAACACAATATACTATATCTTCATTTTCCTCGGCCAATGACAATTCCAATCGCCAAGCAATTTTGCCTCGATTGGAAGTGTCTACGACCAACGAATAAGCAAGATGGTGACAGGTTGATGGTGTTTAGGTTAGTGGAGGAGGTGTTGCCTATGTGACACTTAACACTCGAAGTCAGCATTTCACATATGTTCTAACCTATGATTGTTAGCTCAGGAATCCTTCAGAAACCATTATTGCAATATGTTTTGAATGATAACATAACCATTTTAAGGAAAACATTTTGAGGAACAACTAATATCTTCCTTGAGTTTCTTGAAATAGCGAGAGTTTCTTCGTAAACATAATACGCTCTTAAAGCGAAAATAATTTCATTTTATATGTGCAAACATGATTTATTCGTTTAATGAGATAGGAACTAAATGGAAGTGAAAATTATATCGTGAAATGAGTGAATGCATGCTTAACGAATTGAAGAAAATCAACATGTACAAGAAACCAAGACGCGATCTTCAGAAAGTACACTTGAAGTAACAATAGCAATCCATATATGAAGCATATGTGTTCTACACCCTTCAATCATCATGATCGCAATCATAATATCATCAACAAGCTCTAATTGAAGTATGGAAGATCAAAGACTTTCCAAGGAACTGATACCATGCTTCAAAAAGTTTACTTTAAGTGAAACGCACTCTATAGGAAATGAGGAAATTTGAAATTCAAATTTGAAGTCAAACCCAGTTATAAACTGGCATGCCATATCTTTTGCTAACTTGGTCAACCACTCCAACTTCTAGAAGGAAATATTCAGAAATCTCATTAAGAAAAAATAAAAAATAGTTTCTACGATAGTCCAGAAACCACTATTCACAACGGCTTTTGCAACGCTCTACACAAGACGAGTTACTCCTCTAGACTGCATTTCCAAGACACAAAAAGATGATCAACACGTGTCACTTAGAAAATAGATCAAGGGCAATAATCATAAATGCAGACCATCTATAAATAGAGATGTTGAGCATTCAAAGATTAAAAAAGGGACTTTTGTGAAGAACAAGTGCTATGCGTTGCAAAAATTTCTCCTCATCCTTGTAAAGTTCATTACATCTCGTAATTAGTTTTCTTGTCTAAAAATCTTCTTTCTATGCTCTTAGTAGATAACACATTCTTCCAAGGAAGAATCATAGAAAGAAGTCATTAAAGTTTTTCAGGTTGCTATTGTGTATCTTATCGAAAACTTGAGTGTAGGTTAGTTTTAGTGGCAAACCCAAACACAAACTTTTATATCCTCGATCCAGGAGTGATTGGTGTGAGATAGCTTGGAGAGGCTAAGTAAAAACTACTTGCAATGTGACAGTAGAGTGAATTACGGTCACAGGTTTAGCTTGGAGAGGCTAGTGAAAGACTATTGGTTAGCTTGGAAAGGCTAGTTAAATACTAATCAAGGTTAGCTTGGAGAGGTTTGTCAAAGACTACTCGATTTGTAATAGCAAAGTGTACTTACCTGGTCACTGGTTCAACTTGGGAAGGCTGGTGAAAAAATACTTTGTTTGTGACAGTAGAGTTAGCTCCTGGTCACAAGTAAGAACTTGAGAAGGCTCCTGACCTTCTGATTTGAGAAAGGTTTTTTAGTTGAACTCAATAGTTGATAAGAACTGGATGTAGGTAGGTTGGCTAAACCAGGATAAAATATCTGTAGGATCTTCTTCTCCTTTAAATCCTTTATATTATCTATTTTGTGCTTATCATATTGTGTTTTCTGCTTTATCATCTTATACGAGCACTAATCTTATTCATTGTGGTTCAGAAGGGTTTCTGAGTATCTAACGCTATTTTTGCTGCACTTTAAGCATAACTCTTGTTAGCAATTTATTTATGTTTTCAGAAATCAAAAGAAAGAAAGAAGAACGAAGCATGATTCAACCTCTCCTTCTCGTGCGTTTTCTCCCTACAACAATTAGTGGCTCCGCCTCTAGCAAGTCTGACCTTGATCTTCATGTCCTTGGCGTTGGTAAGAAAAATCCTAGGTAGGGGACCTTGTGATTAGGATAAGTGAACATCATATCTTATATATCTTAGGAGGAAAACTCCATCTGTTGTAATAGACTAGAGGTTATCTCTTTGTATTAGGTCCCTATATTTCGATTACTTTGTCTCACTTAGGCCAAGCTATAAGGTCCATTTGTTTGTTCAAGCCCTTATGGGCCAGGCCTCAAAACTCATCAGGCTAGCTATCTTTGGAGACCCCAGTTTGCATTAGACCCGAGCAGGTTAGCAAAGATAATGCTCGGTTCAACATGTTATATCAAAACTATATTCAAACAATGACTAATAGAATAGTGAATATGGTGATATTTTCTATTTTCAAGCTATTTATCTAATGACAAGAACTTCTAGAGGACTAAGATTGGTTTGGTAATACTCTAGATGGGTGCTCTAGTTAATGGAAAACATAAATTAATTTTTTCTGTTTGGTAAATTAAGAAGCTATGGTGCTTTTACTCCAAGCTTTTAAAAACTAGGGTATTTTTTAAAGCAACTTATGGGGTGTTTTTAGAACTGCTTTTGTCATGGCTCGACTAGGAAATGTGATTGGTATTGAGGAATCTCATCTCTCGTAAGCCTCGTGACTTCTAAATCTCTTTATATGCATAATATATACTTTTCGTTTTAAAAACATAACTTTATCTAAATCTTTATTTAAAACTTGATATCTGGAATCATAAAACTAAAATACTTTATATATGAAGCTTTGAAAACATCTTAATCATATTCTAAAAATCAATTTAACATGTAAATTGAATCGTAAATTCATATATAGCTTGTGCGAAATTTTAATCAAACTCCACAAGTTCAAATCCATACTTGTAACTGAAAACATTTACATAACTGTCCAAATACTAAAATTAAATACATAATCTAAAAATAATGCATGGCTTAAGTACATGCACATCTACTAGAGTACTCTACTCAAATAAGACTCTAAACTAAGCCTTACTCCAAAGTAAGACTCACCACTAAGAATCTGTCTGCCAAATGGGAGGCTGAGCAACATTTGTCCTGCAACTATGAGGAGGAAAGGAGGGGTGAGTCAACGGACTTAGTAAGTGAGGTTTCACCCTTCACCCACATGGGACAACCAATGAACATATAATATGCAATATACATGCAACAATTATAAATTGTTGGATATTTATATGCACAACTATGTAGAAAGATATTCTGTGTTTATAAATTCATAGAAAAACATCTCTAATTTCTTACTCTAACAAGAAATCATTTTCCATACATATAAACCATAGCTCTTAAGTCAAATATTCTAAAGCATCAATAATCCCAAAAAACATAAATAACGGTATCCTAATAGAGAAACATGGATCTCCAGTTATGCATGTCAACCATGACATAACAAATTCTCTCTCTGATCTCCCAAGGATCTAAATGGAACACCTATCTAGGTTCCATATTCGCTCTATGAGATTGCCTCCAAGGACAACTTGGTACCAAAGTTAACGATCATTTTCCCCAGCGTTAACTCACTGTTTATTTCTCTATAGCTATCGTCTAGTATCTAAACTATAAAAACTAATTATTTCTCTAAAACTTTGTTCTAGGCTCTTCTCTAGGTTTAAAACTCTTCATATAATTACTCTACTCTTGAAATCACAAAATCTTTGGATATATAAAATCATTTAACTATGAAAACTCTCTTGAAACTCTAAAGCTTTGGACTCATATATCTATAACAACCTGACTTTAGCATAACTGTGACTGAAATCATGCCTAAAGGATCACCCACTTGGGTAGTCCGATTTTCAACCCACAAAATATGTATCTGGCAATTGTTACGAATCATCCTGAATTCCATACTTCTAAGTATCATAAAAACTAAATTTCTAAAATCTCATTTCTTGAGCTAACATCTTTTCGTAAACTTGGTATCTTTAATATCATATTTGAAACATCTTGTTTCAGAATCTTGAAAATTCTGAAATCATAATAATATCTCTATTCATGAAACAAAGTCATACTTTATTTGACATTCTTACTAATATATCTTAACTGATATTCTAAAAAAAACATTTTGAAATCTCAAGTCTTGAAGCATAAAGATATCATAAACTCTTAACATGTTTAATAAAATAAAAACTTATTAAATCGTATATATTCTTACAATAAATCTCTTAGAGTTGCACATAAAATATTTCCATAACATGTCATCTATCAATCATCGTCTCATGGTTTTGTAAAACTCATTCTTTCATACTATCATCATAAATCATAATTTTTTCTAGCTAGACATATTCATGTAAAATCAATTTCTACACTTTTTCTCATCTCAAATTTTCATATTTAATAATCCTCATGCATAAAATATACTCATAATGCTTAAAAGTAAGGTCATGAGTTTGAACCCACTCACCGTTTAAAGCTGGGAGTATGTGGGCACCACCAACTTGACCTTGAGAGCTAGGAATGACACCAACAACTGCCATAGAGCAACATGGACTCTGATCAAACTCTAATAATATCTAGATAACTCTAAAACAACTCTAACAACATTGTGGGAGCACCCACCCACTTGACAACAATGGGAGAAAACACAACCCAAACCATAGAACATGAAAAGGAGAGAAAAGGAAGCATAAACCAACAATAAAACTCACCTTGAAGCTTGAAAGAGGTGGATTTGATGGAAGATGAGAGTGGGGGGAGGGAGAACACCTAAAAAGGGTTAAGGCTTCAGTTCTTGCTTCTGGAAAGAGAAAACCGAATTGGGGTATATATAGGGCTCATTAAATGAAACTCATCATTTTGCATGTATTGATATTGGGTCCGCTTGCTAAGCGAGCTTGCTCCAAGCAAGCCTTTTGGCTCATCTGTTCACTGTAATGACCAAAACTCATTGCAGCGAGCCCTCTGAAAATTCTGAAGAGAGCTTCAAGCTTTCATCCATTGGCCCTTCATGCATCTAGAGCCCTCCCATCTACACGGGTGGATCCTGGGAACCCTAGAACGGTCCGAAACTTGTCTGCTAACACATATACACCGACTATTACATACTTCCCTCTTTAAAAGATTAGGTCCCCAAATCTAAAATTGAGTAACTAGAAGATCAAGGAGATGAATACTTAACCCACTTGGGGTTTCAAGGGTGGGCCTGAATGCTCGAAACATATTGACATGATACATTGGTGTACTAGCTGATACTTAGGGAGATAGTGTTGTCTTGAAGGCCACTATTTCGTTGTTCTAGCTAAGAATGCCATTTGTCACATTTGGGCAACTTTGCCTCCAAGGGCAGCCCTTCCCAATCGAGGTGACAACATGTCTTATCATGACACTTATGCTGGATGGCTCCACCTCCAAGGGCAGCCCTTTTCCATAGTGTAAGTCTTAGGTGGGCATTTGTGCTCCATCGCCTTAGTGCGCATAAGCTCTTAAAGATAAGGGCTAAATGTCACTTGTGTCCTTGCTCTGCCTCTCTTTCTCTTATGTTCGATACCAGCTGATACTCCAGGGATTCCAATCCTTGGTTTCTGAACTCATCAATTCTCCACGTGAGCATCATGCTAAGCATTCACATTCCTATGCTTCTAGCATGTATGCATGCAACACATCAATCACATACATCATACAAGTTCATGCAATAGAGACAACAACATGCTTCTTGCCTATTAACTTCTTACTATTTTTTTGCCAAGTTGTAACCTAAACATGACATGTTTCATTTAAATCTCTCTTATCTAGCTTTCATACATAGGTTAGAACCTCAAAGTCACTCTAACCATGTTTTTGCAATGCCAGCTCAAGTAAAACTATCATAGATGCATATAGTGCTCTAATTCACGTCACCTAACCTTAAATTAATAATACTTTTGCACACATAACATAAAAGGAAACATTCTCCAAACAAAACATAACTAGTTAAAACATTTAATCTCAAATCGAGCCATTTCCAAATTCTCTTTTTTCCATAAAACAAATTAGTCGTGATAATGCAAAGTTAACATAACCTCTTTGAGAAAGTCCTTCCATTTAGAATTTGCAAAACTTTTGGCCAAGAGCCTCAAGTATTCATAAAACTATTTTCAAGGATACTAACACGGTTCTTAAATCATATGCCAAGCTCATAAAACATCACAACGTGATAACACTTAGAAACTGGATCTCGCTAAGCATGAACTTTTGATATCATGGGAAGCTATTCTACTCCTTGTTCCAAAAGACATATTAGAATGAGAATGCACATGTGTGAAACTACATGCTTAACAAACATAAACATATAATTCATTCACCTACATCATTATGTTGACAAAACATGCTAGATTCTCATAAGAACATGTAAAAACCATGCACCAGAGCTCCAAATGTCATACTATGCACAAGTACTCTCTAGTCCGATTCTTGGTCTATGAGGTGCAAGGCTAATTACTTACATGTTTGTTTATACTTACACATGTAGTCCTACAATCCTATTACTCCTTCTTTTAAGTCCTAATTTATCTTGACGGAATCAATTACTTATGCCTTGATAAAAACTTTTAATTACTTATTCATGCTGACTCTAATCATAGCAAGGTAACCTTCATAGCTTGCAACATTTTTACATCATGCTTATAATTATGAAAAGAAAACAAGAGATGACTAAAACATTCTAGTGCAATCCACACGCATAATCACTCACCATGAATGCTCAAAACTAGCCTAGCAACTCATATTATGTTATTATCATACAAGGCATGCATACTATACTCATGGCATGTAAGGGCACAAGTTCTAATGCAAATTATGAAACAATACATTTTTAGAAACTTGACATGCAAGATATTTATGGCATCCAAGATTGCTTCAAATAATTTCACACATAAGAAGAAAACAAACCATCAATCCTACAATATGCCTATATGCATGATTCATGCTCTCTTTTACCTTCTATCTCAAGGTCTCTTTCATGCGAACTCTCTTCCTCTAGGGTATCGAGATATAATATAAGAATTCACAAAATTTATATAATTTTTTATAATTATTTGTATTTTATTTTGTATGTTACACTATTGCTAGTTTTATTAGGAATTAATTAACTAATGATTTATTTAACTATTTTTAAATTATTTTTTTTCTTTGGCAGCATAGGTCTAATAACATGTCTAATAGAGTTATAGAGGGTGGCAAGTTATCTTGAATGATTAATACATGAAATTGACAAATTTTGCATATTCAAAATTTTATCTTAAAGTTACATATACTAGATAATTAATAAAATAATCATATAAAAAATCAGATTTCCTTAATCTATTATCAAGAACATGTTTTTACCTTATTTATATGTTATCTATTATTTTTATCAATTTTTTCTATAATTTTTAGTATAATATATTTTTACCTTAATTAGGTCTATTTTGAGTTAATTAAAATAATTAATTATCTATAAATAAAGTATATAAATTTTTTATAGTAGCCCATGTGAATTTTGAGTTGTCCAACAAGATAAGGAGACAAGCTCATCTTTGTTGAAATTTTTAGTCAAAGTTTGGTTGTTTTTTGAATAATTATGACAGGAAAGTTTGATAATTTAATTTTACTTTTCAAATATATATATATTTTATCTCCATGTGGCTAGTCTAGGTGTTAATTAATTGATTTAAGAGTACTAGTGAGATTAATCAAGGTTTAGGAAAATTATCTTAAAGCTTAAGTGATTAATTAGGTAGTTTAAGTTTTAATTAAGTCATAATTAATTAATTAAATATCAATATGATTTTTAACACTATCCATGGTCTAATGGAAAGGCCCATTTTGTGGTTCTCCTTGTTCAATGTAATAACTTAGTTAAAAAAAATTTTAATGTGACATAGATTTGTTTTCTAGGATTTTTCGAAATTTATTTTACACCATAGGTTAGGTTATTTTTGTGTAATTATTATAATATTATATAAATTTACTTAATATTGATATTTATCATCAAAATTATGTTTAAAATATATTTATAATTTTTTATTATTTTTTAATAATTTAATGACACTCTTAAGCTTTTTAAGCTTTTGTTAGCTTTTTCTATAACTAATTGTATTATAAGTTTAGTTTCTATCATCTAGTGACATTTTTATAATTTTAAAAAAATCCAAGGGAATAATTAAAATTTTACATTTTGGTGCCAAGTTTCAGATTATACAACTATTAAATCTTATAATATTTTAATTAGACATTTTTTTTAATGATTATCCCTGAATTTTTTTTTTTGCCTAAAAAAATTCCTCATACTTTATAAATAAAAAGCTATAATAAAGCAATACTATATTAAGAAAAATTAGGGATGTTACATCTTGCATATTTACTCCCCCCCCCTGAACCGGGCATTGCATGCCAATTTCCACTTGGTTCGTCCTGAACCATACGTATTGGAGAGGTGCTACTTCAATATCACTTTGTCATGACCCAACTAGGGAATGTGACTGACACGTGAGAAATCTCATCTCTACATAAGCCTCGTGACCTTTGAAGTCTCTCTATATTAATAAAATAACATACTTTTCATTCTGAAAATATAACTTTATCTAAATTTTTATTTAAAACTTGATATCTCAATCATAAAACTAAAATACTTGATATATGAAGCTCTAAAATATCTTAATCATACTATGAAAATCAATTTAACATGTGAATTGAATTGTAATTCATCTCTAGCTTGTATGAAATTTTAATCAAACTCTACAAGTTCAAATCCATACTTGTAAACTAAAAATATATACATAACTATCCAAATACTAAAATTAAATACATAATCTGAAAATAATACATGGCTCTATCATGCCTACATCTATTGGAGCACTCTACTCTAACAAGATTCTAAACTAAATCTTACTCCAAAGTAAAACTCACCATGAGAACAATTGTATTGCCAAATGGAGGTGAGAAACATCTATACCTGTAATTATGATGAGGAAAGGAGATGGGTGAGTTAACAGACTCAATGAGTGAGCTCTCACCCATCACCTATATGAGACAACCAAGGAATATACAATATGCAATATACATGCAATAGTCATAAACCATTGGATATTTATATGCATTACTATGTAGAAATATCTCTATGTTTATAAATTCATAGGAAAGCATCTAAATTCTTACTCTAATGAGAAATCATTTTCCATACATATACACCATAGCGTAAGTAAAATATCTGAAAAGCATTAATAATCCAGGAAAACATAAATAGTAGTCCGTAATAGAGAAACATGGATCTAGTTATGCATTGCATAACAATATACATTCTAATTATGCATGTCAACCATGACATAACAAATTCTCTACTCTATGATCCTTCAAGGATCTAAATCAAACACCTAACTAGGTTCCATCTCTGCTTTGTGAGATTGCCTCTAAGGACAACTTGGCACCAAGGTTAACAATTGTTTTCCCAGCGTTAACTCACTGTTTGTTTCTCTATAGCTACCGTCTAGTCTCTAAATCATAAAAATTAATTATTTCTATAAAACTTTGTTCTAGGCTCTTCTCTGATTTAAAACTCTATCATATAATTACTCTACTCTTGAAATCACAAAATCTCTGGATATATAAAATCATTTAAATATGAAAACTCTTAAAACTTTGAAAGCTCTAGACTCATATAACTATAACAACCTGACTTTAGCATAACTGACTGTGAAATCATACACAAGGGATCACCCGCTTGTAGGCAATCCAATTTCCAACCCACAGAATTATGTATCTAAGGTTACTACAATCATACTGAATTCCATACTTCTGAGTATCATAAAAACTAAATTTCTAAAATCTCATTTCTCGAGCTAACATCTTTTCATAAACTGGGTATCTTTAATATCATACTTCAAACATCATGTTTCAGAATCTTGAAAACTCTGAAATCATAATAATATCTCTATTCATGAAACTAAGTCATACTTTATTCAACATTCTTACTAATATATCTTAATTGATATTCTAAAAAAAATATTTTGAAATCTCAAGTCTT
Source organism: Dalbergia oliveri (assembly GCA_030441495.1). NCBI lineage: Eukaryota > Viridiplantae > Streptophyta > Magnoliopsida > Fabales > Fabaceae > Dalbergia > Dalbergia oliveri. The sequence continues at coordinate 29,940,956 of JAMLFY010000008.1, read as the reverse complement.
GAAGCATAAAAATATCATAAACTCTTAACATGTTTAATAAAATAACAACTTATTAAATCATATATTCTTGCAATAGATCTCTTAGAGTTGCACATAAAACATTTCCATAACATGCCATCTATCAATCATGGTTTCATGGTTTTGTAAAACTTTTTTTTCATGCTATCATCATAAATCATAATTTTTTCTAGCTAGACATATTCATGTAAAATCATTTTCTATATTTTTTTCTCATCTCAAATTTTCATATTTAACAATCATCATGCATAAAACATACTCATAGTGCTTAAAAGTAAGGCCATGAGTTTGAACCAACTCATTGTTTGAAGGGAGTATGTGGGCACAACCAACTTGACCTTGAGAGCTTGGAATAACACCAACAACTGCCATAGAGCAACATAGACTCATGATCAAACTCTAATCACCTATAGATAACTCTAAAAGCTCTAACAACATTAGGAGAGTACCCTCACTTGACAACAATTGGATAAAACACAACCCAAACCATAAAACATGAAAGGACAAAGAAAAGGAAGCATAAACCAACAACCAAACTCACCTTGAAGCTTGAAGGAGGTGGATTTGATGGAGGATGAGAGTGGAAGGGAGGGAGATCACCTAAAGGGGGTTAGCCCTCGAGTTTTGGGTAGAGAGAAACCCGAGTTAGGGTATATATAGTGCTCATTAAACAAAACTGCATTGTTTTTGCACTATGCTTGACATCGGGCACACTCGCGAGTAAAGCTCACTGCTATGAGCCTCCTGTGAACAAAGCTTGCTAGCAAGCATTCTGGCTCACCTACTCGCCAGCGAGCCTACTCTATAGAATTCTGGAATAGTAGCTCCAATTTTCACCCATTGGCCCTTTACGCATCTGGAGCCCTCCACTACACGGGTAGGTCCTGGGGATCCTAAACTATGAAATTTGTCTCCATGCGTATACCGGGTATTATAGCTTTCTTCTCTAATATTCAAAAGATTAATATGACCTTACTTGAATTAATGATAATAAATATAGAGTTCTGACCTTTGAATGATGATCAAGGTATCAGTGGGTCCAAGCCATGTCCTTCGATTTGCGATGCTAGGGGACTTGGTTCTCTGATGCTCAAATCAATATATTTTCCACTCAATGTATTTAGAATAAAGATCTTACTTGGATTATGATCTGTTGTGCCCTTTATATAAGTTATTTTGTTATTGGGTTATCCCTTATCATTGTGATAACTTAATATATCTTATCCAGATATCTTTGTACGAGATCTCTTTTTCTGTTGTAATAGATTCCTTGTGAAATGTTTGTTTAAACTTTTATAAATTTGGCTATGGGCATCAAAGGTTCGATCAAACAATATTTGACCAAGTTATAAGGTTGGTGTGATTGTTAGGTCTAAGCTTACAGGGTATATTTAGCCGAGCTATAAGTCAACTAATAAATAGTTTGGTCTACATCCCCTAAGTTCATATTATATCTATGGAAGTATTTCAAGCTTGATTAGTACTTTTGCTTTGACCTATTGCCTTGATTTTCTTTCCAACTTATCACTTGTTTCCCAAAATCATCTTTGGTAACCGTTTTAAGTTGTTTCCACTCCGTTAGTGGCTATTAAGAATCATGTCCAGACACGTGGTGAAATTTTAGGGTGTATGGTCTTGCCTTCATTTAGTGCTACTTTCTCCCTTTGAATTTGAGTCATTAGATAATCTTTCATGATCATTAACTATTATGGATGGTTTAGATGTGCTCATTATGGAGAGTTTTTCCTTGCTATTTGATTACCCTAACCCTTCCACTTCTATTCTCCTTCTTTACTTTCTTCCTCATTTCTTCATTTCATGTCTTTTTGCGATTCTTCCTTCTTGTTTTTCTCTGTCGTGTTTTGAGAATTGAGCTCCCATTGACAAGTGTTGCTCTACTCATGTTTCTTTTTAACCTCTTCCCTTCTTGGTGTTGTGTTTTTTTCCAATATTAAAAGTAAAGTTTCCCCTTTGATTATTTTTTCTTTTAATGTGCTTCATTTTTGGTATTTATCTTATTTTGGAAAATTCCAAGCTCTCGAACTGATTCTTTATTCCTAGAGAACTCATTTATCGCTTTATTCATATAGAGGTAACTTTCACTCCTTGCATTCTCATTTCTTGCTTATTTTGTAATTTTTGGAATCTTAGGGTAGGTAACTACTAGTCTTTTTTCTCATCCCTTGCCTCTTTGGATTTGGCTATGTCGTGTGATTTTTTGAAGATGGAGTCCTTTTGATTTCTCTTTTAGATGTTGAAAGAGAGGTCAGAAAATGTCAAGGTCGATGAGAGGCCCTTTGTTAGTAGTATTCATAATAAGGGTAAGGCTGATTGCTATTTTTGGGCTAGTTTGGAGGTTAAGAGTGCTAGCTCATTGTATACGATGATAGTATCTTGGAGTACTTTCTTAAAGTTTCATATTTCACTAGCCTGAGTAATAGGAGTGTAGCCAAGTTCTTTCCTTGTAGTCCTCAAGATAGGATTTTTCATATCCCTAAGAGCTCAAATGATGTTGAGCTGACCTTTTTCTTTCTATATGATGTTATTTTTTCCATTATTAGGGTTAGGGTTCCCTTTAGCAACTTTGAGGTCGATTGTTTGAATTTCATAAACATAGTTCCTTCCTATTGCATCCTAATTGTTGGGCTTTGTTCAGACTTTTGAGGTTTTGATGAATTTTCTTATAGTTAAACACCTGTTAAGAGTTTTATTTTCTTTGTTCCAAACGAAGGATGTTGATAAAGGGAGATAGATTTTCATTAGCAGTGCTCCAATATATATATATATATATATATATATATATTATATATATATATATACTCTCTAGTTTAAGAACTTGAAAGACCAATTTTTAAGGTGAGGATTTTAAAGTTTTAGTACCTTTTTTTCTCAAATGAAGAAGGGAATGCTAAGTTTCCCTCATACTAGAATAGATTTCCCCAAAGAAACCTTAGGTTTGCCTTCCTCAGACATTTTAGTTGCTTGTTGTTTTTTCATGGTTTTCTTGAGTTGCATCTCATTTTTGTAGATACCATGGCTTCGAAGATGTCTAGGAATCCCTTCAAGCCACCCTTACATGTTGCCGCGCTTAGGGAAAATAGGGCTCAATTGCTCCTTCTAGAGATAAGATTGTCTGGGAAGGTTCAAGATGGCTTTTGACTCCTAGCCTTTGATGGTTAGGTGAACCTTCGAAAGAGGTTGACTGAGGAAGTTGATCTGAAGGTGACCTCTACTTGTCAACCTGTTAGGTTATAGAATCTTTCTTGCAATTAAAGAAGGTAAGAAATTATATTTAGTTTTACCTACAACATTATTTCTTTCATTGTTGAATAATGGAACATTAATGGCTACAGTTTTGTGGTTATTTTTGCATTTATGATGTTGGTTCATGCTTCTATGTTCATCTCATCTTTGTTTGTTATTACTACAGATTTGGTTCCTGTTACTTGTCACTATTCAAATCATTGTGTGCTTTTTTCTATGCAGTAACTTCTTTTCTTTGTCTATTGTTATTTGAATTAATTTGTGTTTTCCATTTCCTTTCTTTTACCCTTGCTATCTTTTTTTTTTTTAAATATGCATACATATATTTGTTCCTATTGTGACATTCACATATATTGTTTAGTGTGTATTTGAACCAAATTTATGAAATCTTTTGGAAAATTTAGCACCTCGTTAGGTGTAATTTTGAAAAATTTTAAAGATTTGAAAATATGGCACCTAAGAGGTGACCATCATTTTTAGACTTACTTGTGTTAAAAACGTATATATGATAGTTGGTACAAATATACATATGCATATGTTTTTACAAGACAAAACATAGGAGTAAAGAAAGGAAACGAAAAACACATTGGTCAGAATAACAGTTGAAAAATTAAAGGAAATTGTTACATACTGGAAAAACACACAATGATTCGAATAATGGCAAGTAATGGGAACCAAATCCGCATAATAGGAAACAAAATGAGATGAATGCAGACACAAGAACCAACATAAAAAATGCCAAGAACCCAAAACTACATCCACTGATTTTCCATTTTCAACAATGAAAGAAATAATTTTGTGGGTAACACTAAATGTAATTTCTTATTTTCTTTTGGAATGCCCCTTGGATTGCAAATTTGAGAAGTGAAAATGGGAAGCGAAAATAGGTTAGAGTCACTAGAAAAGAGAAAGAAAGTTGAAAAGGATTTTAAAAGAATATGAAAAGGAGAAACTTACAGGAGAAGATTAGGTTCGTTAAAGAATCTTTGGGTGGCTCTTCTTTATGAAGTGGTCTTTTCCTATGTTTATGAGCCCATACTTTCTTTATGAAGTGGTCTTTTTCCTAAGTTTATGGATCCACATTTTCTTTATGAAGTAGTCTTTTCCCTATAGTCATGGGTCTACTAAGAGACTAGGTGAAGGATTCGTTGCTCCTCATAAGTTATGAACCAACATTACTCCTTTCTCAAAAATTATAAAATAAACCTATTTGTATTCTTAATTTTTACTTTCAATTATTTACTCCTCTCTTTATCCTTTTCTTCCTCAAGTCTTTCTTCATGACCCACCTCACCACCACTAATCAGCATCAAAGATAAGAGCCATCCCAAACTTGCTCTTCATTTCATCCACCACCACCTATTGCAGCAATTGTCTTCCCTTTCCAACTCTCACCAACCGCAAACAATGGTGGAGCACTACAAATCTACATCTCATTTCAAAACTTCTTTGTTTTTTTACTATATCAAAAATTGGTTAACCTCATCAATCATAATGCATCATTTGCAACAATCCATTTTTGTTTTTCAATATTAAAAGAAATGGCTCATAAACTTCCTTCACAAGAACTTTCCAAACAACAAAACATGAATATGCAACTACATTTCTCAGATAAATTATTGGGTTTATTCAATTTATTCAATAATTTAAGTTAAAGAATCTTATTAATTAATAGAGGCTGGGTTCACTATTAACAGGAGGTGATTTTTTGGAAGAAGCCTTGTATAACATACAACCCTTCATGACTTCCCCCAACCATTTCCTTGTGCCACCAGAAATAGAGGACAATGGCGAGGTGGGCTGGTGATGGTTATCACTTCTCATAGTGGCAGTGAAGTGAATCCATGACAACCTCACCTGGTGATAGTGGTGGCGGCCTCCACCAGCATCATCTCAAAACATCTATACCAACACCATAAAATCACGGGATGTACATTTGCAAGAGTTGGAGTTTCCTAGGAAAGATGGTATAAGAAGGAAGGGGCAAATATGAGAAGTTAAAATTATAACAAGGCCATACTTGAAATTTTATGGGGCATGTGAAGGTCGACTAACGTTGGTCCCTAACTTGAGGGGACCAACCAATCCTTCACCAAGAGACTAAATTAACTCAAGATCCACTCACACTTCTCTAATGCAACAGTCGAAAAAGTCTATATGCCATTTTTATTTTAGTCAAACCTATCTAAGGTCATTTTTTTTTTTCATTTCTTTCTAGAAGAATATTTAAGAGGAAGGAACTAAGACCACTCTATATTATTATTAAATACATGCATATTTTATGGACATAAAGTCATTAAATTATATTATTTGTATTAATATTCCACCTCTTATAAACTCAAAATCAAGGTAATTTTATTATACGCTGCTGGCATCCTAGTATACTATGGGACATCTTTGACATTCGAATAAATAAAAGCCTATGTGCTAAAAAAACCATCTTTAAAATAAAACGATTTATTGATTTAAGCTCTTCATATAAAGTTTTTTTTTCTTGGTTACAAGTTCTTCATATAAAGTTGGACATCTCTTTGCTTATTAAGTCAATTATTTTTTATTTACGCGTAGGAGACTCACAAACCATACATATATTTTAACTCAACCGACATAATTAAAGTTACCACTTTTTTCCGATCACTTAATATCGAGCAGTGCATATAACTGATTTTATGATTGACACATTTGGAAGATTTTTTAGTTTTTCTGACCATTCACCTCTATAATCCCCAATCAGCCCTTATAAAATGCCAAAGGATTATTATTAGGAGGAATATGTTCCAATTTGACTTCAATATCTTACTCTTCAGAAATCAAAATCATTCTCTGGGTGATCGAGTTTTTGCCTGGTCAATCGGATCCACTAAAACTTGCCACCAACAAGTAACTCAATTATTACAACACAAATATTGTTTGTGATAATGTGAAATTCAACTTTCTCCCTCTATTTCATATGACAAAGAGCACGTTTTATTGATAATATATATGTTTTCTTTGACATTATCATCTAATGATATATCAATAAAATATATTTAAATTCTCACTCTTCCACTCCAAAAATCATGCATATAAAAATATCTAAATAGATAACAATATAAAACAACTTAACACTAACAACGTCTCACTCTACCCTAAAAATAATGTAATGAAAAAATCTAATTAGATAATTTAAAATAATTTAACAATAAACGATCAAAATTTATTTATTTATTTATTTTAATAAGGCTCTTTTCTTCCTCTTATTTAACTCTTGCATTTCCAAGCCAATCATCAGGTAAGATGAGATGACGAAACACGTTCTCATGGGGGAAAAAACAGGTTCTCAAACCATAAAGACGTTTCGACTAAAATAACCATCAAGATTTTACTTCCCTCATATTCAAGCAAAATTGCACAAGTAACGGAAAATCCTCATAGGGCCTTGGCACACGTGTACTCTGGAATACCGGGAGTACACATTTCACCACTAAAATTCCCCTTTGACACGAAATATCTAACACTAACAGCATCGACCTAGGCGCACCATCTCAATGATACACATCTCACTCATCATCAAAAAAAATTATACATGAGCACAGGTTACATATTATTATTATCTAGTCTAGTTCTACAAAGTGGTTACTGAAACTTGTTTAGTGCCGGTGAGAATGCTTTCTGCTGCCATAACTAGCCTCTTTTTTATCCCCGTTTCTTCTTTGCAACAACCTTAAAGCAAAGGAAATGCCCCCACAGCAGCCATAGCATAAAATGTTCTGTATGGAGCCAGAGCCAGAGCAGAAAAATAGGACCAGTATCCAGCTATGAGATATATAAAGTATAGTCGAACTTTGCGGATGGGGACCCCACTAAAGGGCAAGAAGAAAGAATTGAACTCCGGCTTTGAGCTGAAGATGCCATGAAGTATGACGCCTATGCAAAGTACTGAATCCAGGAGCCACGGAAGACTCTCACCCATCGCCAGTCTCTGCAAACAAAAATGAATAAATAAAATAAAGTGTACAGCATCAAAACAAAGTAGTGAAATGAAGTAACAAATCATTTTCAAATTATATGAAATTGTGTGCACTTACCTATCTAACAAAGACAAAGGTTGGATTGATAAAACTCAATGATTCTTAAAATTAATACAACAAAGTAATTATAACATCATCCTTTTTAAAAAATATGAAAGAAGAAATATTATGAAGTTGCAAGTTGTCTTTTTGGTACATCTAAAAGATAATGAAGTTTGAACCGTATGATCTCATAATAAACTATCAAAATCCCTCACCACTAGTTCAATCCTAGTGGCTTGAGGTTGGAAGTTGTTTAAGAAGATAAAGATATATATGTATATAAAAAAAAATTCCCTAGTCAGAAATTTTTTGCGGGAAAAACTCATTAAGCTAGCAGTTATTATGGAAGAGAAGTATTTATTGATTTATTTGTAATTTACTAACTTTGACTTTCCAAAAGACAAGTTGCACTTTATCGAAATCAGAGAGCAAAAACTTTAGTCTAGTTACCTGAAACCAAGCTACCACAGATGGGCCAAACATCATCATTGCTACAAAATGCAATATCAACAAGCCATGGCGATGGTGGAATACATCTAATTGGGTGTCGCCAAAATTTTTTGATGAATCTGGACTGTTGAGGTCATCTTCTGAAGGGAAAGTCCGGTCAAAACTACCATCAAATTTGAATCTTAGCCTTTCAGATCCATTGTAGCCCTCAAACTTAGAATCAAAGCTATCATTATTTTGGTCATGGCTCCGACATGAAGCTGTCAGGAAGCTGTTTCAAATACAAAAGGAAAATTTTAAGGATCTAGAAGATAGTAATACAACTACAGCAAAATAAATGAAGCCATCCATATCATACTTCAACTAAAAGACTGGGTAAGGTAATTGCGTGCAACGTGCGTATATGTTTAATAACATACAAGGACTAATGTCCATTCAAATTCCCTCATCACTTCACTTCTTCCCACAACTTTCAATTGTATAAATCCAATTGTCCAAATAATTAAAACTGAATAGATCTCAATATCTTCACCCGTCCAAAGGATTATTTATCTTTGTAGCAATGTATTTCAATTTCCTAGTTAACATGTTGCTCACATGAAATATCATCTTCCTTCAAAATATTTCCCAATTTATTATCCTTCTTGTTTAATTCCCCTAATTCTGTCTGTGTACTCGTAGATCAATCAAACCAGAATGTATATGAACTATGAAGATGAATATGCGTTTGCCGCTTGTCAGAGGCAAGAACACCCACTCTTTTAGCCTCCTTTCATATGCCAGCGATGTCTTGTTAATACTGGAGAATGGAGATTTTCAGTCCAGCATCTTCAAAGAACATCAATTTTTAATGCCCCATTTCTTTTGCCAAACACCTCCAGTTTCCCTCTTCTTGTTAGGACCCTATTTTCTTTAGAAGAATTACAAAAATTAATGAAAAAGTATTTAATATATAGATATCATGATTAACCATTCAACTGGTTAACAATGTCCCATAAGAGAGAAAAATTAAGGGTTACACCCACCTCCTCTAATGTTAGGCAATCTTACACACAAACCTCAATTTGCAAAAATATACATCAACATCCCATGAGATTTAGGTAGAATATTACACACAAACTCTATGGTTTGTAAAAACATACATTAACCTCTCCTGAGATGTAGATGATATTTCATCCAATATCCTTGTATTTTGTGAAATGTGGACAGAGCATCTCTATATAGAGTCAACGTAGACATGACAAATCAATCAAGAGATGTCATGTGTATCACCTAACCTCAGGGGAGGTCGGTATAATTCAGCAGAAGATAAAAAAAATTATTGATCATTTTACATTTTTACTTTCAATTTAAAATATATATTTATTTAACTACAACATTTATCCTTCCTTTCTTTCCCTCCCAAACATATCCAGAGGGTTTGTACCTTTGACCAACCAAAACTTGTAATATAATACATTCACTATTCACTAATCACTGATAGATTTTACACACACACACTGTGCCTTTGACCGATCAAACCTTGTAATATAATATATTAACTATTCACTAATGTATTTTACACAAACACAAACTAGAAGCGTTTTTCCTCCTTGTTGGTTTCATTGACAGTTCAATTAAACCAAACAACTTGGATGGCTGAATGACTAATTGTTCTTACCATGGAATTACTTTAACCAATATTTTCTTGTTTGTACCCTTTTCTTTCTCTTGTTTTCTAAAACAAAACAAAAAAATATAAACAAAATACTATTTCAGGGTTTTGCATCCAAATGATTGCAAGATTAGTGCCTTCCCTTACAAATTACCCCATTAGAGTATTGATGTCAAGTTGATTTCTTTCCTGCCAAGAATTACTAGAGAGAATAATTTTATGCAGAAAACTTGGAGAAAACTTCAAAAAATTCTTCTGGTATATTTTTGCAAAGAATATAACTTGTTATCGGCCCTGATATTTACCCGCATTATGAAGGAGGACAATTAGAATGAATCAAAGTAACAGAAGTCAAAGATCAACCCTGCCTCATGTGAAATTCGTAACTCTCAAGAACAGGAAGAACAAAAATAAAAAACTGTACCGCAACCTCCTAAAGATTACTACTACTAGCACTGCATAGACCCATGATCAGGCACACTTAATTCTACTTTCTTATGCCCATATACAACTCCCCTTACCATTTGTCAAAAAGATTAGAAATGGCATTAATTTACATAATTTTTTGAGCTAATGTTGCAACACAACAGCATAGTAGTAGCATGGGATGGGATATGGAAAGGAGATATGCAGTAAGAAAACAGCTTCTTTGACCCCTCCCCCCTCCACCCATGAAAATAAAGGATCGGTCAATAGCACATTATTTTCCTAAACCGTGAGGAATACCAACTTAAAGGTATATGGAAGAATGCACATTTCAGCGACACATGAAGGAGATAAAATTGATAGTGATTTATGACAAATATAAAATGGTCACGATTACAACTGCAGACACCACAACAAAGAAATGCAATTAAATATATATACCTGCACAGTGCGTTGTGGCAGCAGAAAAAATGAGAGAAGAGAAGGATAAGTAAACCAAATGCTGGATGAACCAAGCATGCCAAGACCATTGCAGCAAGCACGGTTACAAGTACTGGATTTGCTCTTAGAACCCTAACCACCTGTTTAATTTATGCATCAACATTGAATGGTCAATGTGAATTTCAAGCGGAAAATGTAATGGGATGAGGCAGATATGATCTCCAAAAAACTAGTGCTAGTATAAGTGCCATGGCCCTCCACCTTCTCCATTATACTACCCCTTCACCCCGACAGGTAAGCACAACAATACTGAATATAAATAAATTAGGCCTACAAAATCATAATGCTGATAAGAAACACAACACTGACATGTATGATCTACAAATTACATGCATATATGGGGTTAAACTTTACCTTTAGTGAAAAGAAGCTAGAGGAAAGATTGACAAACCAACGAATAAATATAAAGCAAACACTTCGTTCCCACATTGGCCACCTGAAAAATAATTATGTGTCATTGATCATTAATTGTAGCAGCTTGATTAGCATGCCAATGATTGATCAGTGAAATTCTAAAACTTCCAAGAGATAAGAGAATAAATCTAGATATCCATAGCAAATGTGATTTGGTAAGCCAGATTGACACCAAGATCAAGGCTACTCAGCTTGAAATTACAAGACAAATATAAATAGTACAATTTAGGGTGGTAACAACTACTTTACTAACCTTGTCTTGATGAAAATCTGTGTAACAGCAGCCACAAAGAATACCAAGTGAGATATCAAAATCAGAATAGCTACGAACCCATTTGCAAAGATATAACAAATTAGAGAGATGCCAATGAAGCTAGCAAACGGTGGAAATGGCTCAGACATCAACAAGGACAGGCCAAAACAGAAGAAAATGGGTAGAATGGCTAGGGGAAACAAATGTGAGAGCATTGTTAAGTTGGATTCCAAAGCTGTTAGCATCGATGGTATCCGCAGATCAAGATCCCATGAATATGCCTGCTGCATCAGAGCAAAGAAAATAACGGCAATAGAGAAACCAATTATCTGCATCAACAATGCCCAATGAACAAAGTTACATCATTAGCATCCAAATATGTAAGACGAGCTACAAGGGAAAGAGAACAAAATGAAGCAAGCAAACATTGGTCTGCCCCAGATGAATGAACAGTTTACAAATTCAAATCACTCAAAAATGCATAAACATACAAAGAAAATAAATGATAAAGATTTGCCAATGGAAATATAAGTACATATATTTTAGAAAGGCATTCGAATATCAAAGTAAGAATTAATAAATATAATGCAGATTATAGCAATTATGAAAATCAGACATACAGATATTCATTACCTTTGGACTATACAATAGTAGAAGCCTACTCGCAGAAGCACAGACAGATATTGAAGTGCTGCATTTATAAGAACAATGAGGGTCAACCTGCAGAATAGTGAAGAAATTCAACATTATGTTTACACAAAATCCCCAGCAAAATGCTAGCAACATAAACTTGGAAGTTTGTCATCCCTTCACAAATTGTGACCGATGACAAATAACCCTTTGCTTTCTTTGTTCATTAATTAAAGAGGAAAAGCAGTTTCATTTGCATAATAGGTGATTAATACCAGTAGAAGAACTATGGTTTTCTCCGAATGCTGAATTGAACTCCAATGGGCTGGTAAGGAATCAACAAAAATTGTCTCGCTGTCTAAATTTGGATATATATAAAGACCAGATGTATCATCCCAAGCAAGTGCAACAGGTGGAAAGCAGCGCAATTTACAGAGCCCTGAACATCAAGCTATAGTTACCTCAGCTGAAAGGAAAATAATAAACACACTGCAGAAAAATAAATGATCAAACTTACATATATGCATGTAACTGTCAGTGGAAATGAAAAGTCATGTCAAGTTAGCAGCCCAACTTTTAGCATCAAAGGGAAGTATTTTTTGGTAACATTTTGTGAACTGTAGGAGATGATATCCAGTATGTTCAAAATTTCTTTGCTTATATCGTCAAAGAAGAGGATCAATCATAAGAAAAACCCCACTAAAATTTCTTATATTCTCTCCCTATTTTTCCCTCATCCCCTACTTCCTTTCTCCCTCTTCTTCTCACTATGTGCCGGTGCGTGGCTTTAGATTCAGCTGACCATGGTGGCAAAAAGATGTTCATTGAAAATAAACAGCTTAAGATAAGACATCTGATCAAGTTTTGGAGTATAACCAAATGAATGTCAAGCTGGAAAGAGATTTTATTCAAGGAATAAGTGTTAGGGACCCAAGATATACGAGGGTCTATTTCAGGAGAAAGAAGCGGAGTGGTATTGGGCCCAAATCAGGCCCAGCAGCACCTGCTACAGAAGATAGCAACAAGTCAGTTGCTGACAGTTGAGGAATGGTTGAGGGAGAGGGAATTTTGGAGGGAAAAGAGGTCAGTTAGTTAGCCTAGTATAAATAGATGTAATAAGGGTTGTTTTGGCTGTTGAATTCATTTTGTACTCAGATTTGGGGAAAACTCTTCCTCTTAGGGTTCTTGTAATTTCCCTTTTTCCTTGGTGATTTACCAAGAGCGTTGCAATAAAGATTACCATTTCTCTATTCCTTGTGAATCTTGGGAATTTTGGGGCTTCCATGGTTGCGAAACAGGTAAGAAACTTGAAGCAGTGGATGCTTCAATCTGTGCAATCAAAGCTCAACATGAAGAAACTCGCAAGGAGGACACCAACATCACAGCTTCTGTGACAGAAATTTCTGCAACCTTGAAGTCGCTTATGGTGCCGTTCGATGCAATGGAAAGGCGCCTCGATCGCAAATCTTCTCCCACTTGCAATTTGAGACAACTGCGCCACCGTGATAAAAACCTGCAAGGTTTTCAAGATCGCAATGTGCAGGGGCAACGTGATCAACAAGGTTTGGGCAGCGACGGAGAGAACTCCCACGGTGCGGGCTTTTGTCGCAAGGAATAGTGGCGGCGACTTTAAGTTCCGGTTTTCCATGGTGCGGAAGCTTACGCATGGCTTGATAGTGTGGAGCGGTACTTTCAGGTTCACAATGTACCTGAAAGCCAATGGCTCTTTGTTGCCAAGATCACGATGGAAGGGAAAGCCCCATTTCGTTCCAATGGTGGGAGGATGTTGTCGTCAATCCCACACGATGGCGATTCCAAGATACGGTCATCAAACGCTTCCAACCTGAGATAGCGCAGAATCCTTTTGAGTTGTTATCTGATTTGAAGCAGGAAGGAACAATATGGGGATATCGTGAGTTGTTTGAGCTGTACTCTAGCCCTCTCAAGATCATTGACACTCGCTACTTGATGGGGATGTTTCTTAGCGGGTTGAAGATTGAGGTACCGCCGAATTGAAACTACATTCTTTTGAATCCTTAGATGATTTGATGACTAAGGCAGAGTTAGTAGAAAATAGGAATAGAATGTTGCAATGATCACCTAAGACTTGGCCTCGTGTGGGGAAATTCAGCACAGTGCAACGAGGGAAACCATTCTCCTCTTCCCAGTTTCTAGCACTCAGTCAGAGGAAGGTCTGGGTAGAAAGAGCTTCAAACACCTCCCTGATGAAGAGTGCTATGATAGAAGGGCAAAGGGTCTCTATTTCTATTGTTATGACCGATTCACGTTGAACCATGTTTGCAAGATTACCAAGTTGAAGCTTATGATTGTGGAGGAAGATATTGAGGGGAATGGCATGATGCTCAGGATGAACTCAAGGAAGAAAATCCTCCATTACACTTGTCACTGAAAGCTATGACAGGCCAAGGAGTCAGCATAGGATCTAAGCTTAGGGAATAGTGCTAGGTCATTGTGTTCGTGTGCTCATTGACCACAGTGCTTCTCATAATTTTGTAGAGACTTTGCAAAGAAAGCTAACATACCTATCAAACTGGATTTGCATTTTGTGGTGCATGTGGCCAGAGAGGACCAAAAGCCAGGGGTTGGTAAGTGCAGGGCAATTGCTATCCACTTCCTCAATTTAATTGACATTGAAACAGGAGTATTTTGTGTTTCGGTTGGATGATTCAGAATTGGTGTTGGGATTGGCATGGCTGGACACTTTGGGGGAGACACACCAATTTTGGTAAATCCAGGCTCAAAATTAATTTGGGATCACTGGGCAAAGTTACAAGGGCATTAGAGCTGTGCTACAGTGGATTGGCTTTGAGGGCAGCTCTTAAGGAGTTGGAGGGTGAATGTTGTGGTTTTATGGTGCAACTTTGGCCAATTTTCAACCAACTGCAAGCTGAACTTGCGGTTCTTGAGGGTTTTCAGCAGGTACTAGATGAGTTTCCTTCGCTTTTTGAGTCTCTTTAGGGTTTGCCACCCATCGATCTCATGATCATGCCATAGCTTTGAGGAAGGATGCTGAAATTCCCAATTTACGCCCATAACCGTTACCCCAAGTACCAAAAGAATGAAATTGAACATTTAGTTCAAGAGATGTTAAGTGCTGGAATCATTCGGCCTAGTGTTAGCCTTTTTGCAAGTCATATCATTCTCGTCTAGAAGAAAGATAGGAGTTAGCGCTTTTGCATTGACTATCGGGCTTTTAATAGGATTACTATTCCGACAAATTTCCAATACCGGTGATTGATGAGCTAGATGAGTTGGTAGGTGCATCCATTTTCTCCAAGCTTGATTTGAAATCCGGTACCACCAAATCCGGATGGTTGAAGAAGACATTGGGAAAACGGCACTCCGCACGCATGAGGGACATTACGAGTTTCTCGTTATGCCATTTGGGCTTACAATCGGCCCCTTCCACCTTCCAAGTCCTCATGAATGACATTTTGCGCGCTTTCCTCTGGAAGTTCGTGTTGGTTTTCTTCAACGACATCCTTGTATATAGCAAGGAGGGGTTGGAGCATGCCCAGTACCTCTTTGCTGTCTTTCGTTTCAATTTGCAGAATCAGCTGGTTTTGAATAGAAAAAAGTGTGATTTTGCTGTCCGCCAAGTGGAGTATCTTGGTCACATTGTTTCAGCAGCTGGGGTCGCGGCTAATCCGGAAACCGAGGCTATGTGCTCTTGGCCAGTCCCTAAAGATGTGAAAGCGTTGAGGGGATTTTTGGGCCTCACTAGATACTATCGACGTTTTGTTCAAGGGTATGGGAGTATGGCTAAGCCTCTGACAGAATTGACAAAGAAGGATAGTTTCAATTGGAATGATGATGCGCAGCAAGCCTTTGACAATCTAAAGAGTGCTATGGCTGAGTTACCAGTTTTAGCTGTACTAGATTTTTCCCAACCCTTTGTGATAGAGACGGATGCTTCTAGCCAAGGATTAGGAGTTGTCCTTTCTCAAAGGGACAGACCAATAGCTTTCCTTAGCAAAGCTTTGTCTAAGAAGGAGCAAGTGAGATCGGCCTATTAGAGAGAGCTGATGGCCCTGGTCCTAGTTGTCCAAAAATGGCGGCATTACCTCCTCGGGAGGCATTTCGTTATCATGATGGATCAACGTAGTTTTAAGTTTCTCATGGAGCAGTGCTTACTTGAGGATGATCAATTGAAGTGGACATCCAAGCTCATGGGATTGGACTTTGAGATACAATATGGAAACGGGCTTTAGAATAAGGCCGCGGATGCATTGTCTCGCCAAATGATGCTTCATGCAATTCCAGTTGTCACTACCAACATGTGGGAGACAATCCAAGCCAAAATTGACGAAGACCAGCACCTACAAGCTGTCATTAAGAACTTACAACAAGGGGTACTGATTTTCCAAGTTACTCATTGTTTTATCGAGGCAGAGCTGTTTTACCTAGGAATTCGTCCCAAATTCCTGTTCTTTTAGCTGAGGTGCATGATTCAGCTGTGGGTGGTCATTCAGGATTTTTCCGAACTTAGAAGAAGCTGTCCACAGCTTTCTACTGGAGAGGATGCAGCAGCGAGTGAAGGATTACATGGCTTCCTGCCAAACCCGTCAAACTAGCAAGTATAGGCTCTTTCTCCAGCCGGTTTGCTGCAGCCAATTCCATTCCCGAACAGGTTTGGTCAGAGATATCAATGGATTTCATTTCTGGGTTGCCTAAGTCTAAGGGTGAGGACTCCATTATGGTTGTGGTTGACCACCTTATGAAATATGCTCATTTCTTTCCCTTCACACATCCATTTTCTGCTATGTGGCCCAAGTTTTCGTTAAGGAAGTGATCAGACTTCACAGTTTCTAGCTGCAATTATCTCTGATCGGGATCCCTTGTTTTTGAGCAGCTTTTGGTCAGGGTTATTTAGAGCTGCAGGCACAAAGCTTAAGTACAGCACCTCCTATCATCTGCAAACGGATGGTCAAACAAAGGTGACAAATCGTTGCCTAGAAACCTACCTCCGCTGTTTTGTCAGTTCTAAGCCAAGAATGTGGGTTGATTGGTTTTCATGGGCAGAGTATTGGTTCAACACAACCTTCAATGCCTCCATTAAGACCACACCCTTCCAGGCTCTTTATGCAAGGCACCCCTGGTACTTTTCAAGGGTAATACATTCCCTCTAAAGTGGAGCAGGTTCAGTCCCTTATGGCTACCCGTGATGAAGTTTTGGCTGAGTTAAAAGCCAATTTAAACTTGCAACAAGAACGTATGAAGCCTTTTGCTAACAGGAAGAGAAGGGAACTTCATTTTCAGGTTAGTGAATGGGTATTTTTGAAGTATTAACCTTACCGCATGAAATCTCTTGCTCGGAGGCCCAACGAAAATTCAGTCCCCGGTTTTACGGGCCATACCAAGCGCTAGAAAAAATCAGCCCTGTTGCTTATCGTTTAGCACTCCCCACTGCATGTAAACTTCATCCTGTTTTCCATGTTAGCCGCCTCAAATCTGCTGTTCCCTCCAATCAACAGCCGCAAGAACTTCCTCGAGGCCTAACTGAAGAAGGGATTCTGGAAGCCAGGGCAGATCAGGTTCTGCTGATGGTGCTCTAGAAGTCCTGGTACAATGGAAAGGCCTTCCATCCCAAAAGAATTCTGAGGAATTACTTAGTTCTTTGCAGACCAAGTTTCCTTCCCCTCACCTTGAGGACAAGGTGAGTTCCAAACGGGGGTATTGCTAGGGACCCAAGATATACAAGGGTCTATATCAGGAGAAATAAGGGGGATGGTATTGGGCCTGAATTAGGCCCAGCAACATCTGCTGCAGAAGATAGCAACCAGTCAATTGCTGACAGTTGAGGAATGTTGAGGGAGAGAGAATTTTGGAGGGAAAAGAGGTTAGTTAGCCTAGTATAAATAGATGTAACAAGGGTTGTTTTGGTTGTTGAATTCATTTTGTACTCATATCTCAGATTTGGGGAAAACTCTTCCTCTTAGGGTTCTTGTAGTCTCCCTTTCTCCTTGGTGATTTACTAGGGAGTGTTGCAATAAAGATTACCATTTCTCTCACTTGAGAATTAGCTCTGTCAACAAGTTAGAAATTAAAAGTAAAATTTAGAAGGAAACAACCTAAAGGGATCAAGAGACCAGGACCTTTTATATGGGCTAGAATACAAATGGACAAAACCAAGGGGGCCCAAAAGGATCATTAATTCCGAGGATCCTCAATCACTTAAATTTCCAAAAAATTATAAGTCCCAAGATAAGTGAAATCCGCACACTTAAAAATTATGGATATGAGAATTGTGTAGGGGGCAAATAATAAAGATATGGAAATGCTAGATCAAAAGGAGAGACTCCTACCCAATGGTCCTTCCAAAAGTTGACACAATAGGCAGTACCTGCCTTTGAGGAAAGCAAAATTTTGTAGTATGACTTTGAGAAATTAATTTACAGGGGCTAAGTAAGAATCTTGGGCAACTATATTGTTGTCGCAACCATCTCTATCCACGCCACACCTTACCTACTCCAGATAACTGGATGCCACAAGGAGTCAAGCACTAAAGGAAAATGCCAGTCATTTAGCTATGAAGATAATATTTTTAGACACAATTATCAAGACCTTTCCAACTCATCAAGTGATCCCAACTTATTCAAAGCACCTAACCAGAGAAAATTCCTCATAATCTTTTCAGTAGTATAAGCCAACCCAAGAACAAATATATGAAGTAAAGTGGTAAGAGCCTAACTGAGGGCAACCCAACCACGTAAGGAAAGATAAGTTGTCTAGCACATTGAGGACAACTATAATATAAAGTACTGTTACGGCCCATTTGGCATTTGGGATGCATGATAGGATAAAACCATATAGTAAAGACCAACTAAAATTTTAATACCATGCTTAGTTTGACATTGCATAACAACTATAGTATATAAGATGCAAATATTATCCTTTCACTAATACAAATAACTTCCATCACGATTCCCAAGTAAAAATATAATAAGAAAAAAAATTATAACAAAATAGTAAATGTTTATAAACTCTTAAATTATTATTTATTATTAATTCATAATTTAATTATTTTGTATATTATACTATTATTTATCATTAATTCATATTTATTTTTTGTTTTAACAACATATAAAAAGATACTAATATATAACACTATTTATCTTATTTATTTTGATATTTTTTGCTTAACCCTTCTTCCATAGTTTAAATAAAAAATTATAGTAAAATAATAATTGTTATCAATTATTTAAGAATTTAATTTATATGCACTATCAATGTAAAAAAGTTTTACACATACATTAAATCACATTTTGCTACATCAACAAAAGTGTTTGACTTAACCAACCATTATTTTGAAAGTCTTACAAATAGAAGCATATGATCAGATAATAGTATAAAACTCTTTTATCCTGTTAACACATCAAAATTAATTTCATTACTTAATTATAAAATTTAAAAACAATATTATTATTGCATATTTATTATTTTTCAGTTATAATTATTTTTATTAGAGTTAAATTATTTCATATTAAGTTTAATATTATACGTAATATATTTTTAAAAATTAACGTGTTAATAAAATATATAAAATAAAAAAAGAGATATAAATAGAGACACCTAGTACAAACCTTCGCTGATGACATGAAGCACACAACAAATCGGTATTATCCATAGAATGATTAATGTTCAATTTTGAACCTAGTTAGTTTCTCTCAAGTTCTAAAACAGCGAGTGAGCAACCCTATATCCACAAACAAGAGCAATTCCTGTCAAATCTATAAAAACCTGCATGAGGAAAGTCCCATAATAAATGGACGTCACTTGTATCAAGTTATTGCATGATAGATGCTAAAATTGTATGGTCTCAGCGGAAAAGTATGAAAAGAGAGAAGAAAATGACCGTGTCTGAACAATATATGAGATTGCTTGTGATGTTAGTTGACACACTCATCTAATACTCCCATTTATACCATTAACTAAGCCAAATATTAAGGTGGCCGTAAGTACTGGTACTAGGCCACCTAATATAATAAGACAAATGACCTAATAATTTGAGGATCCAGTATACTGACTGTCACTGATGAGAATCCAGATATGTCAATCTGAAGGGAATAAAGAGTTCATTAAGTCAAACTATTTTCTAAATAGTACATCCACTTGTTAGATGGTATAAGCAATCATCAAATGATGACTATGAGTGGATTAATAAAAATAACTGGATCGGTCGGTGTCGACACCGATGACTAATTTCCAGGCCAAAACCAAAAGACGACCAACTCTCCCCAACTCGAGACTCATTTCAGACTTGGTTCCCCTTTTGCTCAGTCTCATGACCTACCCAGGCCTCATAGTGCAAGCAACTTAATGCCCTAGTGCTAGTTGTCCCCTCCGCCTGTCATGACCGTTATCCCCACCTTCATCATGACCCCATGATCTGCACCAGTTAATCCCATAACCTATGCCCCAATCATAACTTATCATTAAATGAACAAGGTGTGTATATGCCCTCCACGGCTGGAAGGGAGGACTAAGTAAATCACTAGCCTATACCCCCAATCCTACCCTCCACCTAGAGCTGAGACAGTAACAATAACACTTTAGGGTCAACTCATAATCTACTCCCCACACCTCATGTCAAGTTACCAACTAAAATTTTGGCATTACATACATCTCAATGACCTACAAAATTTCTTTTACCTCTAACGATGACTTTTAACATACAGGTTGGAGTATTATCTATGGTGAATACAGAAATATCCCATGTCCAATATAACTTCTGAAAACAAACACGCCAAAGATAGTTCTCAATGGAAAAACAACGCTATAAATAAATACCCAGCTGAGAGTGGATTAGAATTCTTACTACTACTTTCAAGGTCTCCTGCTTCCTCTTCTGGAAGTCCAGAGTTTCTAATTCCACAGCTGACAGTTTTCAAAGACAAAGTAACAGGAAGAAGACCCAAGCTGATGGCAAATGATAATTTGACTGCTAAAGGATGAGCTTCCTCCAATAACAACTCCTGCATAACATGTCAAAGATAAGCTTGAAGCTATGAAAAATAATGATAATGATAATAATAGAAACATACACAGTAACAACAACCAAGCCGTTTCTCACTAGATAGGGTCACGATGACATTGTGTTCATGACTTCATCTATAATTATTCCTGGTCTTCCTTTATCTCTAATGAATAATGATTAGGCTACCCTCCATCCAATCTACTCACTACTTGAGTTTCCAAATGTCTTCTCCTTACATGCCCAAATCATCTAAGGCAAGATTCTACAATATTTTTTCATAATAGGTGCTACCCTAACTTTTTCTCGAATGCAATCTTTCCTAATCTTATATTATCTAGTATTGTCTAGTATGTCCACTAACTCAATAAAGTGAACAAACCAACATGACATTCTCATTTATGCAACAATTTTCCATGTCTTATAGTTGTGTGGTAAACTTTCCCTGAAGTTTGAGTGGTACTTTTCAATCATAAATAATACCCAAAGCGCTCCTCCATTTTATCCACCCTAAGTCCTATAGTTTACATCTCCCTCTATTTCCTAGTCATTTTGTAAGATGGACCAAGATACTAAAACCATGTGACTTTTGGTATGTTATGGTCTTTGAAGCACATACACTAACACTTAACAGACAAAGGACACGATACGACACGGACATGTGTGACATATTAAAGTTGAAAATTTATAGGACACATACAAACATATATATAATAAAAAAATTTAAAATAATGATAAATTATTCACAATATCACTTATATAATCTTTATTTATGCTTTATTTTTCATATAAACTCAAAAAATTATGTATTATTTCTTTTATAACCTTGTTTATATTGTGTTTTTCTATGTTAGAATAAGAAAAAGTAAATTTTAAATTAAATATATAGGAATATGTGTCATCCGTGTGTCACATACTCACATAAGATCCAACACGGACACATGTCCGAACATGTAGACACGACACCCAAATGGTCGGTAAACTTTTCCTTTAAGTTTGAGTGGCACTTTTCCATCACAAAAAACACCTAAAGCACTCCTTCATTTCATCCACCCTACTTGAATCATATAGTTTCCATCTCCATCTATTAACTTGTCATTTTGTATGATAAACCCAAGATACTCAAACCGCAAGACTTTTGGTCTGGTATGATCTCCAATTTTCACTAATAAACTAGAATTAGCACGTCTCTTGCTGAACTGACATTCCATATATTTCATTTGACTTCTATTTAAACGGAAGCCATATGTCCTGGAAGCTTATTTTCATAGCTATAACTTTCCATTTATTTCTTCTCTCAAATCTCCAGCCAGGACTATATGATTTGCAAAAGAATATATTGTGGTGCTGGTTCTTGCATACGATCAATAAGCACATCCAAAGCCAAGGTAAAACTATAAAAATAAAATAAAATAAGGGCTCTAAGTTGACCTTTGGGTGTGTTTGGTTGGGGTGTAAAAATAGAGGGAAATTTTCTATAGATGAGTTTCATATGTAATTTTATACATGAAGCTCATCTATGAAAAATTTCCTCTCATTTTACACCCCAACCAAACACACCCTTAGTCCAATCCTATAATTGTAGAAAAAGCTTTCTTCTGGCTCCACCCTGTATTTTGACACTAATCATGTACTAACCATACATATCTTTAATTATTCAGATATATGTCATATGAACTCCTATAGTTATAATTATAATAATAATTTCATTCATTCCTACTTAAATTTTCATTTATTTCTTTTATTTTGGTTATATATATATATATATATATATATATGGCTTAATAATCCAAAAAGCATAATATTTGGTTAGTCCTGGTAAAAAGTACCATTGTTATTAGATTTGTGCACTGCTTCTTGTGAGCGACAGAGCAAAGACTCAAGCTAGACAGGGCCTATATCCTACCAATTTCATACATAGAACAATTGCTGATGTAAGAATTGAGCCTTGCAATTAAAAAAAAGATAAAAAGACAAACTCAAGAAATAAATCAAATGAAGTGAATATAATTGCATATGACCTATAAGTCAGTCAACACTCTGAAAATAACAACCTTTTGAGAATAGATAGACTGAAGCATAAACCATGGAGATAAATCTTTATTCCCTTCCTCTGGGTTAAAGAACTGCCCAACCGCCATGGATGTTGCTGGTGGTGGTCTTCCTGAAACAGTCTGAACACCACATTGTCACTACACATGTACAAATATGGAACCCATGTTCAACTACAACATCAAAAATCCCAGAGGAAATACATCATTTTGTCATATGAATGATGATTTTATCATTTGATAGTGAGCAATCACAATTATATTAAATAGCGTCACTAAATTGCACTTATATATATATATATATATATATATATATAAAGGATAAACAGCATTTGATAAAAAAACACGTGCTCCATCTATCTGAACAATAAGCATCTATCTTTCTTATATTACATGTAAGGTACTCAGATTCCTGAAAGGAAAGTAACATACTAGCTTCCTCTGGGAAATTTTGAAAGGAAATACCCTACAAGCTTCAACTCTCAAAACCTCCTTCTCAAACAGATAAACAGACCACAAAGGCCTTGGGAAGATCATAAACAAAACTAAATATTTCTGAAAACCACTCAAATGCATATGCATTTATTAATATTAAAAATCAAATCATTCACAACTTGAAAATGTACCGGACGAGGAGCAACTGAGATAGTCAGAAATCTGAAGCCATGCGTATCTTCAGGTCCCAACCAAAATACAGCAGATGGAGGGGCTTGCTCGGTTTGACTGCCAGGTTCAAGCTGTAACAGTATCACAAATTAAAAGTCATGGTTGGTAACCATATCAAATTGATTAACCTTCTACTCAGACTGTCTGACTAAAAGATACTAAGCCCCATAACTGTAATGTTCTTTCTGTAAAGATAATTCAAACAATACAGAAGAAATCATTCAGAGGCATAATATACCTGCCGTGGTGCTGGACCTGAGGGAATACGCATCATCTTTGATGTTACTTCAACAACCCTGTCATTGAGAGGCAAGCTTGAGGGATTCGCCCTTTTCTGGCCATAAATGAAGTCTAATTCCAGAACACGGTTCAAGATTGGTCACAAACACAAAATGACTTTTTCCATTTGACCCCTACACATCCAGATTAAATGGTTAAGCTACTGCACACAGCATGAGTATCTATGGTAAAGCAAACACAAGGTGTTCATTGGACACATTCAATCAAGGAAACTTAAGATTATGCCTTTGACCACACTCCTTAAATAGTAACTCTGACCATAGTATTTACACCTTCAGTACACAGATTCCAACAGATATTTTCTACCTCAAATTTTAAGAAGATAAAATCACTAAGCAAATAATTGAAGAAACTATAATGGATCATGAGTTGAGTGCCTGATGAAATGCCATTTGATAGTAGATCTCCAGTAACAATGGGAAACTTATGAAAACAAGCTCCTTCTAGTAATATAATAATCTCTATAATCATTACCGAGAACCAAAACAAAGAAATATATATAATGAAAAAGAAAAATGGAAGAAAATTTTATTAACTCGGGTCTCTTTATGCACTTACATATAATGACCAAAGTAAAACACAATAAGAATTATAATCATTTTTTAAAAGGAAGCTAAGATGTGGCAAGGGTACAAAATTTATACAATCCTCAGTTCATTCAGTAGAAGTGGAAATGCTAGCATCTTTAAAGATGTCTCTTTGCACCTAAAATTGTTATGGGATGCAATTATATTAATATGTTTATAGTTTCTCTTTGGCGTTCTGATCATCAAAGTTCCAATCAAATTGCTACTTTAGATAGGCAGAGACTGGGCAGCCATGTTGCTCTGTTGAGTTTATTATGTTCCTTATATCTTGAAATTTCTGCTTTGTAAGACCCACTAGTTGTACTTTTCTGCTTTTTATGTCTATTGTTGTGATTCAAGATATCATGCTAAACAAAATTTTAAAAAAAAAAAAGCAAATACCAATTTTTGTATGTCCAACCACCTCCTTCGACCATCCATTGCTAATACAGTCACCACATTTGTCTGAATGTATAAGTCTCTATCAAGGCCCCCTTCATTCCAATGAATATTGGGAGGACATGCAACTGATCTATGCGCTAGAGATCCTGCATGGTATAAATTAATGAACAATGTAAAAAACTAACACTGATGAAATTTAGAGAAAACTTATACAGAAACCACCAAGTGAAATGGCAACTGATCTGTGCGCTAGAGATCCTGCGTGGTATAAATTAACGAACAATGTAAAGAACTAACACTGATGAAATTTAGAGAAAATTTATACAGAAACCACCAAGTGAAATGGATTTCATATGGAATCTAATATTTCAAAATGTTTATTAACAGCAACCTTAAATAATAATGAGAAAACCAAAATGGCTAACATTCATAAGAATTATACCAATATAAACCAAGCTGATTTGTACAGAAGAAAAGGCAGGCAAATACCATAAAACTAGCTTCTTCACCCAGTACCAATAGATAAAGCATAGTTTAACTCTGTATTATCTGCCTATGATTCAATAGCTGTGCATGCATATACTGGTACTGTGATTATTAACAGATTCCAAAAAATTCGTCAATAAAACCTTCTGCTAACTTAGATATAAGAATCCAAAATTGGATTATAAATAAGAAAGCTTAAGTTATGTGGTAATTAAATTAGAAATGCAACATATAATACCAGTCACATCTTGTGTTTTCTGGACAGGAATCTTCATTGACTGTTCAGAAGAGGGTAGCTGCATCATCTTGTTGAAATTATGTGCAATTCCACTACGCAGCATTCTTGCAAAAACTGCAAGCCTCTTTTGAGTAGCAGGAAAAGGTTGGCCTGTTCTTGAGTCTATCAAACTAAGAAGTGTGTGTGATACCTAGATAAGAATGTAATTGCTAAGGACCGAAGTAAAGAGAACTGAGTCTGTGTTCTAAACAAAGTAAAAACCCACTTACTTGGGCAACCAGTTGATTACACCATAAAATAGCTTGATGTTCCATTGACAACCACACATTTTTCATGGCAGTACTGCTGATCATGAAACCATGTGTTGGGGGTACAATATCATCAAGTGATGCTAATTTTGATCGCACCTAAAGGAAAGAAAGAAATAAGCATGGACCACTATGTTAAGGTTCATATTTCACAATTATATAAACATTGAAACTGACATATGAAGACATTCAAATAAATACAAATATGCTGTCTCATAAATACTGTGTACGACTAGAAGTTCCATAGTGCAATGCCAAAAGATCAATCTCTTTAAAAACAAACTAATCCAAGGCAGACAATATAGCATACATTTGCTTAAAGTGAAA
Organism: Dalbergia oliveri; assembly: GCA_030441495.1. Lineage (NCBI taxonomy): Eukaryota > Viridiplantae > Streptophyta > Magnoliopsida > Fabales > Fabaceae > Dalbergia > Dalbergia oliveri. Next base: position 29,914,955 of record JAMLFY010000008.1, on the reverse strand, counting down.
GTTAACAAAGATTATTTCTAGAAATTACATAACACGAAGTTCAAGTAATAGTCTTGCAGTAATTCAAAAAACACACAAGTAAGATTGCTCCAAAACGGAGACCAGATGCAGGCTATCCATGCACAATAAGTCAACTGTTAACATTTTAAAACTGCAAGGCAAAAAACAATCTTGTGAAGTTCAGACAAATAAGGCATCCTTCTCTAGCAAATCTCATTGGTGATAAACCTATTGTGTACAGAGGAAGATCAAAAACACATTAACAATACCTGGTAATCATTATATGCGCCAGAAATAGATATAACAACAACATGAGAGAGTACAGGATCAGACACATAATGCCCTGTGTTAGTAGTTTGAACCTTATATCCCTCTCTCCATTCAGAATTTACACGGGTAAAGTAATTACCCAAGGAAGGCTGCAATGCCACAGGAGGTGACCTGAATAAAATACATTTATCCCATCAAACATTTATGCGGAGCATGGAAACACAATAATATTAGCCAAAAACCCAAAACCATACAGGGAAAAAAAAACCTACTGATGTGGGCTTGAAAGTGTCAGAACAGTTTCAACTGCTGATTTCCTAAGACGAGGATGAATAACAGCAGCTCTAGCAACAAAACCGCCCATAGAGTGACCAACTAGTATCACACTTTTGGCAAACTCCCAGAAACTGCTGCACCTTCTCTTGCTCGAGCATCATAAGACACTTTATATTGGTCCAAAATCTGCAAGAAAGGCCATATTGTAAGAATTGATCAAAGAGAACAATTTCAAGAATTAACATCCTTGAGGAAAGTAAAGCCAGATAGCCAGACAGGTACAGAATTCAGACGTAGCACCAATGGACGAAAAACGAGCGTATAGTACAAGCATATCAAAGTCTACACTCAACCATGAAGGCAGAGAAGAATGTTTGCTTGCATCAATGCATAGAAGGATTAAAAGAAACATTTGCAGACCTCCAGATTTCACCAAAACCATTCTAACAAGGCATCTATTTAATTGGATTTTAATAACATTGGACATCAATAATAAGAAACACACTTTCAGTTTGTTGAGATAGTTCATACCATCATCGTGAAGAGGCTGACTGCATAATAATGAAACAAGCTAAAGTCAACACAAAACAGCCATCTAATGGCTACAAATAAACAATCTCAATATTACAACCTCATCATAGTTATCCAATATTCATTTGCATCCCATAGGCATAATACCTTGTGTATAGCATATACAACATATTCAGTGTGCTCTTCAAGAATTGCACCATCCATTGCAGAATGTTCACCTTCAAGATCAACGGAAAACCAGTCCAGCCTGCTATTATACTGGCTAGGTAACTGGAAACCAGATAAATTCATATCTGTGCCTCCTTCTTCAGGACCTAAGGAAGCTTCTTGGTAAAATGTATGCTCAAGGGGGCCATTCGATATGCCCTATCAGATTCTGCTGCCAAAGACCGCACCTGTTATGTGGATAAAAGCAAAAGAAAATGTTAATAGAAATATATAAAATCTTGAGCAACAAAGAGGATACTAAAAATATAAACAAATCAATGGAAACAATTGAATCAGAAATCATTAGTAAGGTTAGCTTCATAAATTGTAAGAGATCTATATCAAATTTCTTCATTTTCAGACAACTTCTATTATTTTTTCCCCTTCTTTTTGGGTTTTTTAATTTTCCTAATTAAAATGAAGCTACATTCCCCCAGTAGAAGTAATTTATTTTGCAGATTCCATGTACAAACCCTTGGAATGAATTGAGAGCCAAGTAAACCTAAGTTCAAATCAAAAAAGAACTTCAGACCAAGTAAGCAAAGCTCAAGCTTTGGAAAAAATTAGCTAGACTTGCAGATTTAAGAGATTCTTTTCCACCTGTCATCATAATATCAAACAAGTTGTCTCCAATGATTCTTTAACAACTAACCAACATACTCCTAAAAAAGAGCAAATTACACTGTTCTCCCCTAAGATTTGGTGAAATTCATTTTGGCTCTCTTCTATTTCTCCGAGTGACACCAACCTCCTCTAGACACACCATGAAATGTGCAATAGAGGGGAGGGCGTCAATATAATGATTTGAAAAACTTAGAACCGTCTGAGCAAATTTTATAGATAGAGAGAGTTGAGGTAAATTTCACCAATCCTCATGATAGGTCAGTGTAATTTACCCAAAAAAAAAAAAATCACCTCAAAGTTCTAAACACATCCTTTTGTCATTAAAAAGGCATAAAACAAATAATCAATGCATTCCCAGTTTTCAGCTTTTATTACTATCATGATTCATGAATACAAATCAATGCAACACTTCCTTGACATGTCAAAATAGCTGCACCACGGACTATTAATTAATAGCCAGAACAACCGAACCAACTTCAATAAAACTCAAAAACACACAGAGAAAGAGGACCTTGCCTGTTTGTAGCTGCCGCCATTGCCCGGGATGAAAAGCACAGGCACGCCACTAAGCTTCTTGAGATGCTCCTTAAAATCTATCTTCTTCCATCCCTCATGATACAAGTACAAGCCATACTTCACGGCGAAACGCTCTGGACGAGGACATAGGAATGTAGGTAGGATACATGTAAGTCATGATACATCCATTCGAAATAGGCTTCAGCAAACCATACAAAGCCGCGAGACAAATCCCTACCACCGCAATTATCAAAATTCCAACCCTAATCTTCGCCCTAAAACCCGGCATTGTGGAACAAAACCTTTCACTCCCTAAGTCTTCAAGATCACTACTCCAACCTTAGCTTGCTCTTGTGCACGCATACACCAATGATTTCTGCTTCTTATTTCTTTATTTATTAAACTCCACTAACTTGCTCGAAATCAAACAAGAACAAGCTCCAAAAGAGATATCACAAATTCAAGCTTAAAATAGCAGGCGCTGCTGGTTGGAACCATAGCTTCAAGTTAAAACAAAGGAGCAACGAACGAAGTAAATTAACTACACATGCGCGCTAAAAATAGAAAGTTCAGCCGCTGAAACCAGATCGCGAAGATCCACACAGGCACCGATCCAATCGATTCAGTTACTAGTTATACTACTGGAATAGCCGAATAGATCAAGTTCCCTCAGTAAAAGGAAAAATAAAAAAAAAATAAAAAAACAACCTGCGATTCCAAACAAAACCAGAACAACAAAAAAAAATGTCAGAACACAAACAACAACGAAAGGACTGAAGCGAAAGCGATTAAGGCAAAAACAAAGCAATCAGAGTTACGAAAAGGCAGAGAAGAGTTCAAAGTCAGTGTATAGATCTGAAGGCGAATATGGAGAGAAAGCTGAGGAGAAGAATGGTTACCGAATGGGGTAAAAGGCGAAGGTTTGAAGTAAGTGGCGTGTGAAAGGGGTGCAACTGAATTTTATTCGAGTTTTGATGATGATGATGTTGTTGTTGTTGTTGTTGTTGTTGTTACGGTGTCGTTGTTGAGGGAAGGATTGGGAAGTGTCAACTGGAAGGGAAGAAGGAAAGAGTGAAATGCATGCGTCATCGACTCATGGCGTGTGTGTGACGAGCAATAAACGGAGATGAAGCTTCAGTCCGAAACTCCTGCGTTAGCAATAATCACTTCACACTGATTAGGACCTATTAAATGCGACGGATCTATGTGTTACTATTACTATAAAAAGTGGGAATTGCTTTCTCCACGCCTCATTGGGTGTAAAACCAGTAATAATGAGGGATGAGTAATGGAAAGAACAGGAGTTAAGAGAAAAACCTACTTTTGTTAAGAGAAAAGCAGTGGTGTAAAACCAACTGTGAGTGGGAGCGTTATTTTGACATGTGGGGTATCTTTATTATTATTGAATGTGATGAATAAAAATAGAGATATTATGACATTTATTTTATTATTATTATTGGATGATATTATAAATGAGTTAAGTAAGTAATAATCATCATACACACCAACTTTTAGAATATTAAAATAATATTTTTACCTTTGAGCCAGGTGTTTGAGATAAATGAATATTAAAATAATATTATTGTTTTCTCACAGTTTTGGACATTAATGCATAACACAGATTAATGCCTAATTTTGTTCAATTTTAGCTTCGAGGTGTAACTAATATTAGTTATTACATGCAATAACTGGATTCTGTTTTTAAGGCGACTTTTTCGCAATAAATTTTTCTGCTTTAAATAAAGTTAAGAATTCCGGAAAAAGAGTAAAACTAACTAATTGAAAGTACATTGTTTAATTTGTTACTAAAAGTAACGTATCATCTATGTTTATTTAAGAGCAGTGATGGTAAGTTTTATACTTGTATCAGTCTGCGTATTACTAATTTAGTATTTTTACATATAATTTTATCAATTTAATTCCATGAAACTTCAAAACTTTAGTATTATAGCCCCTCTCATCGAGTTTAATTTCCAAACCATTCACTTTCCTTGTTTAAACAAAGAGAAAAAAATTCAAAATTTGATGTTTAAAAGGATCAAATTTATTAAAGGTAAGAGAACACACTTATAACAAATAAGTGGTAGTTGATTTTATTTTAAGATATTTTTATTAATTCTTGAAATATTGTTGATAAAATACTTTTATATAGAATAATAAAATCTACTCTTGAATAGAGTTTAACACATTAGACTATTCAATTAAATCATTAGATGCAAAAGATTATCAAAGGCCACTTGTCCAACGGCACATATCACTGAGTGGGTTAAAAAATTATTACAAAAATTATTTAATCAGTTGAAACAAATGTTTTTTATGTAGTATATAACACCCTCTCAAGTACAACATCATTATTAAATCATGACATTAGACTTAGAAGTTATAACTTATAAATTAGCATACCTTACTTAAGTATTTATAGCATAATTGATCAAGTCATAGTAACTATGACGCAGTTTATTTAAAGATATAAAAAAGAAATAAAGTATTTATAGAATACATATCCAAATATAAGAAAAAGTTCTTTTATGAGTCTTAATACACATCTATATTCCTAAACATTCATAAAAACAAAACTAAAAGTGGTCTTCAGCTATCAGGCTCTTCTAACGACACACTTCCAGGAGCAGCTTCATTATTCTCATAAGTTATCTGGAGATGACATGGAAACACACAAACATACAGGGTGAGAATTATAAAATTCTCAATAGGATATCCCCAAATACACAATAATCAATATCAACGTTATCGTCCCAATCACTTCGGTTTATTAAGAAAAATGTGATCATGCAACACATATCAAAGATTCATTTTAAACTTCAAAATCATCATTCTAAGTGGGTTTCCTTTAGCATTCAATCACTTAATACACATATATCATAATGCTCAAGCTCATAGTAAATCATCATAGGCAACTAATTCAAAATAATATGAGTATGTATATGATAAATGCAATGACTATCTTTACTTAGGTAGTTTTCTTTTCTTTATGTGCCCTTAATATATTGAAGGGGATCTTATATATATCTTTCTCATCTTTACGTGCCCTTAAGATAAGTGACCTTACCCACTCTAGGGTAATAGACATATCAAGACTAAGCTCATTCATATACATAATTATTAGATTTACTTTCTCAAACTCTCACATAGTACTATTCCTAGCCAGGTTTACTTTCTCTAACTCATGTTGAAGGGGATCTCTTATTCATTATGAATTACTTTTACAACTCATGTTTCATGTTCCATGTTCTATGCATGAATATCATAAACATATATGCATAGCATCAACAATTAAATTACATATTGTACCATGCACACATATTACTCATAATCACAATTCATAATCTTAATATCATTTTTCATATAGGAGCAATGCATAATATCATCAACAAACTCACATAATATATAAGACATCAAGTCATTAACATATACTCATAATTCCAACATATTAACATTCTTCCAAATTCCAGCCTTAAAGAAAATTATAGTTAAATTACTAAACAACATGAATATAGAGTGAAATAATTTTCTGAGATAATTCAATGTGTCTATGAGACCATGCAAAAATTTCAGAGCAAAATAAGTGTCTAGCTATATTAATAAAATTGTGTAAATTTAGTGGTCAGGAACCACCTAATTTCAACCAACAGTTAGAGTTTCTAATTTTATTACTATATCAAATGAACTCAACAAATTCTTTAAAAATTCAGGGTTGGACCTCAAGTTATCCACAACAACCTGTAAAAATCTCAAGTCAAAATTCAATTAATTGGTATAGTAACAAAATTAAACAAAATCAGTGCTTTAGAATTGGCTGCTAGGAGAAACCTTGACCACTTCTAAGTTTTTAAAATAGTAAAAAGTCTTCAAATGAACTCAAGAAAATACTGGAGTTACCTTTTTATGTTAGCTTCATCATATAAAAAATCTACCTAAAAAATATGTCTTCTACTAAGTGAGAAAAATCATGTAACATAACCTATCTACTTAAAATCCAGTATCCAATATAGCTTACAACTTCTTTTGACAAAAAGCATTTTCTAACAACATCAAACTACTCCACCCATGCAAAGACATCAACATCTATGTATAACCATACAATAAAACCAAAAATCTCAAACTCAAACATTCAATAATTTTTCAGAACCAATTTTGAAAAAGAAAAGGTTGTAAAGAAACCCTACTTGTTACTAAAAGGTCTTCGCACTTGTCTTGGCTCTTGCAAGTGTTTCTACACCCAAATTGAACTCAAAAGTAGCTAAACCCTCCTCCTAGACAGTAATACAATGGCTACTCTTGATGGCGAAGTGAGATAACGATTCTCTATTGGAAGTTGATTTGAAGATTGCAAGAGGTAGGTTGGAGTTTTTGCTTAAGCCATGGATTTTTGGTGTTGTAGCTTGAAGTTTCTAGTTAGTTTATGATGTTTTGATGGAGAAGAAAGTGAAGAGGGTTGTAAATGGGAGCTTGGCCGAATTCTTGCGGGAGAAAGAATGAGATGTGTAATTTTATTTTATTAATATTAGTTGTGTTATAAGCTTTTGACACAAATAATTATAACTTTGTAATAAAATTAGAATTTTTATGTGGCTAATATTAATTCTTAATAAAGACAAAAGGTGTGCCCATTTCCTTACCATACATTTGTAGGAAGCTTGCTCTCTAAGCTTCATGTGGTACAAGAAACTGCACACTGAAAATTTAACAAACGGGTGAGATATTGGTCCCGATTAAAATTAAAATTAATAAAAGGTTAAGATCTACTTGACAAGTTTTAATTAGTGTTATCCACTTGGCTCAACAAAAGCGACTCACTTAAATTTAGTGAGCAAGTTATTTTTTCAGTGTTAAAATTACACATCGATATTTCCGAACTGGTATAATATCCCTACCGAGAACCTAAAATATCTTTACATGGATTCTAAGCCTAATATTCTACCCTGGCTTTCGAGTTTAAGTTCCTCTTACCCTGAACACCCTTGGCCCAAGTTCAAGGGTTATTATTCATTTACGGGCTCAAAAATACTATTCGTATTTTTTTAATTGCTGAGTTGTTTCTCATGATAACTAAATCTATCAAAATTTTGAAATTCTCATTAATAAAGTCCAAATAAATTTTTTGGAATAACTTCAAGTATTACAATACTACCCTTATTAAAAAAAAATTTGCCCTCAAAATTCATTTGACATTGACTTGAAAAGATAGTTTATACAATTCAAACAAACAATCCACACACAACCTATCCAAAGGTATCAATCAAATCCTATAATATAGTAAAAGTGTTCCTACCTTGAATTTGTAAGTGGTGATATCCCTAAGCACTTAGAGTGAACAACTCTGGTGTTGTAGCTTTGTAGTTAGTTTTGGATACTTCTCTGGACACTCCTTGATTTTATGCCCTGGTTTTTCAGGCAATAGGATATGTATTGCCCAGCCAAGCAAGGTCTAGTCCCATGGTCCTTCCCACATCTTAGGCAGTCTTGTCTCACGATTGACTTTTGTTACTATTTATCCTCATATGGACTGGATTGAAACTGCTTCTTCAAGGGCAGGGCATCCTCATAGCCTTTGTTCTTAAGTGGCAGTCTTTTCTTATGACCGTCCATGGCAGACTTAGCAATTGTTAGCTTCTTATTATATCCTTCCACTAGTCGACATTTGTCTACTAAGACAGCATAGTCTCTAATCTCTAAGAGTCTGAGCAGCTTCAATGTCCTCTCATAGTCCACATTCATATTTGATACACTTCCAAACTTCATTGGGATCACGTTAGTAAATAATGGAGAACTGCAGAGCTCCTCAAATTTCAGTGTATTTTGCCACGCTCATGTTGCCCCTTGATCCCTATGAACTATAGCTCCTTTACATTTCTTACCAAAGCAAGATATTATTTCTAGTAGAAGGCTTCTTTGAAAATATTCCAAGTAATTATAGTTTGAGAAAGCCTCAAATAATCTTCTAGTCCCATTCCACCAGGAATTCTCATCAACCTCCAACATGTAGCTAGCGACGGCCACCTTATGGTCCTCTATACAAGCAAGTACCGAGAAAATTTTCTCCATTGCCTTAATCCATTCCTCTGCTTTACTTGGATCAAAGGCTCCTCTAAAAGGTATTGGGTTAGCTTTCCAAAATTTAGCAAATTTTTGGTATTCTACGTCCACCTTTGCTCCCCTGGGGTTTCCCATTAGATTTCCTTCAACATTCTGGTCTAATTTCTCCATCATCGGCTTGCCACTAACTTATTCCCTCATACTAGCAGTCATCCACGAAAGGTACCAATCATGTCTTCCGGCTCAACATTCCCATTTCTAGTACGTCTTGGTCCTATTAGTTCCTGAACATACCAAACAAAAGATATTAAGTTGATCAGGCTCAACACTATGTTAAGTGTGATAGCAACTAACTACAACACGATAGATTGTCATGTATATCTAAACCTTATATCCTCTCATATAGATAAGATTCAAGTCATGACTTATCTACATATTGGAAGCATAGTTAGTCCAATCCTTAAGGTCCTATTAGGATGAGCTGCTAATACCATAATGTATACCATAATGATTTTATATTAGTTACAATGAGGTTTAAATCTAAAATCTCATGCATACTATCCAAGTTTCTCACCACTTGACCAATCCTAATGGTTTAGAAAAAGCAAAGGGTTAAAAACATTTAGGTTTTGTTGAATTATTCTTTTATTTTTTTGTGGTTGTTTATTATTTTTATTTTGCATTTTTGACTTGCTTTTAGTTTTGATTTGATTTGAAGTTGCAAATTTCCCTTCTTGACTTTGGTTTAAGGTTATTATTGTTCTAATTTTGATGTATATGGGTTGAAGCTTGAAAGATTTGTATTTTATCTATTATTAGTTAGAAAGATTCTTGCTGAGCACAAGTATAACACATCACACTAATACCTCATTTAGATGTGCTTTATTTTAATAATAAAAGGTCTTTTATATTTTTAGATATGTTTGGGTAATTCTTTTAAGTAAAAGCAAAATCACTAGAAAAAGTAAAAAATGATTTTTTGACAAGCTAGAATTTCCATCTTCTAAAAAAGATCTTTTTTATAACATAAAAAGATGTTTGAAAATAAATAAAGATCTTTTAATAGTACTCCAAACATAAATTGATGGTATATCTAAACATAAATCAACTTTTACTTTTTTAAAAGATCTTAGAGCTTGTTTAGATGTGCTTGTTTTGATTAAAAAAAAAGATCTTTTTGTATTTTTCAATATGTTTGGGTAATTTTTTTAAAGTAAAAGCAGAATCACTAGAAAAAGTAAAAAAAGATCTTTTTTGAGAAACATTTTCATCTTCTGAAAAAGATCTTCTTTATAACATAAAAAATATATTTGACAATAAATAAAGATATTTTAATATTAAGTCCAAACAAAAATTGATGTTACATTCAAACATAAATTAACTTTTACATTTTTAAAAGATCTGAATCAAAAAGATCAATTAAAAAAAGATCTTATACGAGAAGCGCATCCAAACGAGCCCTTAATTACAAATATCAATTAAAAATAAGTTTTTTTTTTCTAAGAAACATATCCAAATGAGCTCTAACAAGAGTATTAATTTTATTCAACATATACTCACTCATCTATGGATCTTATTTACTTTTTTGTGAGTGTGCCCAATAATGGATTCTTAGATTTATGTCTATACTAGGAATTTTCTCATGGTTTATTTTCTAGTCTTTAGGGCTATTCTATTTTAGTTACATTGTATATGTTGGTGGCTTTTTATGTGGGGAATAATGAGTTTGTTACTACATGGTGAGTAAGTCTCATCCATTAAATATCACATCTATGTTGGCAGCTTTTTATATTCCCTTACTACGCTTGTCACCAACATTGTAATCATTTCTTTCTTCCTCCTGCAGATCCATCCCCTTGCCATCCTCTCCATCAACCCTCAACTAAAAAAAGGGAAATGTTAGGTGCACAATTAGGAGGGACAACTTTTGCACACCTACCACTAAAAGACAAAAAGGGAGTTTTGGATGCATTGTGGACTTTACTAAATAGATCACATGCTAGATTGCTCTTTTGAAAAATCAAAACCTAACTCTCGTTCACTTTTCACTCTCTACTTCCAGTACACTCTAAACCCAAATCCCTCACTCACTCATCACATCACTTTGAGCCACCACCATGAGCCACACCTTTATGCCTTCTAGCCTTTGCGCCCCATTCCAACGCCTTCACATCGACGGTATCCACTATTGGAAAAGATACCTAGCGGCACTTAGATCACTTAAATGTTGTGCTTGAGGTTATGCTTTGTAGGTATGTCTCTCTTTCTCTTCTCTTCAAAGCTTAGGTCCTAGAGAAACCACCACTATTTCACGTTGCCTCCAATTTTTTCCCTAATCCTACTTAAGGTTTATTCCCTAATCTAAATCTTTTATTCCTTCTTCTTTTTCTTTCTTTTTTGCTTCACTTCTCAAGAATTGGTGATTTAATTGTCAATTTGATGCATGCAAAGCTAGTTAGTTTTGTCAATTTATTATGTTACATGATCTGAAATCTATAAATTGTGGGTTATGGTGCTTTCTTGAATTCATTGCTTTCCATTACTTTGGATGATTCATTACATGGGAACAAGGTGTTTGATGAAATGGGGGAATAATTTTTTTTCCAGTTTTTTGGGTTGTTTCTGTTGCTTATTTGCTTTTGATGACATATGACCTATACTAATTTGTTTATCTTGATTTCTCAATGTGTTGATTAAGTGACAATTCAGTTCTAATAATAATATTATATTGCTATAAAACTTTCTGGAGGAATTGGGCCTTGATAATGTTCTATTTTTCATTTGTTTGATAGGAAATGTAACATAATACCTCTTTGTAAATGGTGTGCTCAGGAGCTACAATGATTTAAAAACTTAACGCCTGTATTTTCAAATTAATCATAATTTACTCTGATCTTGGATCGAATAAAAGCATCAAGATTCTTTTTTATGTTAGTAGTCTCAAGGTATAAATTGATTTTTCTCTCATGTTTAGTGTAATATTCTATATCCAGAAAACAAAGTAGGCACAACATAGTTTTAAGGAACTTAGAGCATTATTGGCCTTGATCCATCATCTTTAGCTTGTCACTTTGCTCAGGTATGTCATTTCTCTTCTAGATACTTGGATATATTTAAAGATATTAATGTGTATATCAAAAAGCTTGCTTAATCACTTAGTCTTAGGGTGCATATTGATATGAAACATGTCTTTAGAGGGATATAATCAATATCAAATTAAAAAGGAAATTAAAGTAGTCTTTCTAACTTAGTATGAGATTTGCTATATTTTCATGTCTACGATTAATGCCACTTGGAATTATGTCAAATCCATGACTTATGTTATTTGTGAATACCATATTTCCAAGTTCATGTGGATATGGTAAGGGTGAATTATGTCAAATCCATGACTTATTTTATTTGTGACTTATTTTAATCATTTTCTTTTAATAGAAAATTAATATTACATTTCAAATTCAATTTTCAATTGTTGCAAGATGAAGCTAAACAATTATGCAAATTGGTTTACTTTGACAAGGAGCTTCCTTTACTAAAATCAGTGCTTTGGAAGGACATGGATGATTGGACTTTCAACAGATTTTATTCTGTGATAAACTTCAAGGAAAGAGAATAGGGCATGAGCATGGAAGGGATTGGATAATAGGAGATTCAGACCTTGTTCGTATAATAATTAGAGATGACTGGGAATATTCTCCAATACTCTTACCTTCATTATGTTGATTATCACAAACATAGACTATATTTTTGTCCCTAGTTTTAGACTATTTCTAGATTTTTTTATTGTATGTAAATTATTTCTAGATGTTTTGATAGTTTAGACTATCATTTTGGAAAAGCTTTATTAGGCCTCCATTTGTATGTATATAGATTTGCAAATATAAGTTACATGAGATTTACACTAATTGTACAACGAATGACCTCCCTTTCGGGAGATGGATATTTAATTTTGTATAATGCTTCTATATTTACTCCATGATGATGTTATACAAGAAAATTTGTTGTGTAAAGGCATATTATGAACAACTTACCTGATTATAAGAAAATTACTAGCATATTATGAACAACTTATCAGCAAAAGTTTCCTACTTTACAGCTAAAGTAGTATCTATATACATTTTATTCCAATTTGTCAAATATATTGGAAATAGTCCCCTAATGCATTATAAGGATAACGGCCCCTGCATTTTTAATTTTGTTGCCCTACTTTTCACCAACAAATTGAAATCATTTTCTATGACCAATAGATTTTCTTTCTTTTTTTATTTATAAATCTAATAGATTTTATTACAAAGGAGCGATAATGCAATTTGAAATGTTTCAACATATTTTCACATGAGATTATTGTACACTTTGACATGCTTCAACATGTTTGCACATGGATTTATTGTCCATTCACATGCTTTGAGAAGCTTTTATTGAGATGCAACAAACTTATAAGCTATGAAGCAAACTCATAAGCTCAAACCCTTGGAGAGGTCATTTCACACACTATACAACTATGTCAACATGACAATTAAGAATTCTATTTTTACATATAAGTCTTTAAAATTATGCATATAAGTTTTGCTCACAACCTATAATAGGCCTTAGGGGATTAGTGACATAAATGGTCCAAGTCAGGATTTTCCTATTCTAAGCAACATGACTGGAATGATTAGATTGTATGTTATGTTCTATGCATTTAAAATAGTTGTCATATTTTATATGCCATTGTTTTAATTGAAAGTAATTTAAGCTTTTTAATTTAGGATTTTGAGAAATTGTAATATTCCTTGGAGAGCTTCCAGCTACCTCTGGACAATGAAGAGTTTGGAAATGTTGTAAGTAAACATTTGAACTTTTGAGCCTAAGCTTCTTTTTCAATTCTTTTGTTATCGGGTTAGAGCAAATACAAGTAACATATTTATTTTAAATTAAATACAACTACCATTATTTTCCTATGTGTATATACATACAAAGGCACACAAATATTGGTACATAAACATTTTACTCCTGGCATCCTATATTCATTTTCTCATATCTAACAAAAAAATTTAGTTTTTTTATTGAGTTTGTGAAGGACATATTAGGAAAAAAAAGCTAGTGTCTATTGGATAGAATTTGAAAGTTTTGAGGAAAATCTAAATTTTTTTGTATAAGGTAATATGGGAAGTTGGGTTAATTGTACTGAGTTATGTGATAATTCTGATGTAGAAGTTCTAGTATGTTAGAGCAAACAGTGGGGCAACATGCTAAGCATAGTCATTGATAAAAGTTCATAAAAGATAGATATATAATCTTGTAGCTTATACTAACTCATTGATGAAGTTCTGGATGGAATGCTTTGCATGTTGATTTACTTGTACCATTTTAGGCTGCATATATTAGATAGTTCTTGGAGGTGTGTCAAAAGGCCTATTTATTAAATGAAATAGGCCTTAGTGGGGCAACAAAATTAAAAATTCAGGGCCGCTATCCTCATAATGCATTAGGGGACTATTTCCAATGTATTTGACAAATTGGAATGAAATGTATCCAGATACTACTTTAGCTATTAAGTAGGAAACTTTTGCTAATAAGTTGTTCATAATATGCTAGTAATTTTCTTATAATGTAGGTAAGTTGTTCATAATATGCCTTTACATGACAAATTTTCTTGTATAACATCGTCATGGACTAAATATAGAAGCATTATACAAAATTAAATATGCATCTCCCAAAAAGGGAGGTCATTCGTTGTACAATTAGTGTAAATCTCATGTAACTTATATTTGCAAATCTATATACAAATGGAGGCCTAATAAAGCCTTTCCAAAATGATAGTCTAAACTATCAAAACATCTAGAAATAATTTACATACAATAAAAAATCTAGAAATAGTCTAAAACTATAGGGACAAAAATATAGTTTATGTTTGTGACAATCAACAAAATGAAGGTAAGAGTATTGGAGAATATTCCCAATCATCTCTAATTATTACACAAACAAGGTCTGAATCTCCTATTATCCAATCCCTTCCATGCTCATGCCCTAGTCTCTCTCTTGAAGTTTATCATAGAATAAAATTTGTTGAAAGTCCTTCATCATATGTCCTTTCAAAGCACTGATTTCATAAAGGAAGCTCCTTGTCAAAGTAAACCAATTTGCATAATTGTTTATCTTCATCTTGCAATAACTGAAAATTGGATTTGAAATGTAATATTAATTTGCTATTAAAAGAAAATGATTAAAATAAGTCACAAATAAAATAAGTCATGGATTTGGCATAATTCACCCTTACCATATCCACATGAACTTGGAAATATGGTATTTACAAATAACATAAGTCATGGATTTGGCATAATTCCAAGTGGCATTAATCGTAGACATGAAAATATAGCAAATCTTATACTAAGTTAGAAAAACTACTTTAATTTCCTTTTTAATTTGATATTGATTATATCCCTCTAAAGGCATGTTTCATATCAATATGCACCCTAAGACTAAGTGATCAAACAAGCTTTTTGATATACACATTAATATCTTTAAATAGATCCAAGTATCTAGAAGAGAAATGACATACCTGAGCAAAGTGACAAACTAAAGATGATGGATCAAGGCCAATAATGCTCTAAGTTCCTTAAAACTATGTTGTGCCTGTTTGCTTTCTGGATATAGAATATTACACTAAACATGAGAGAAAAATCAATTTATACCTTGAGACTACTAACATAAAAAAGAATCTTGATGCTTTTATTTGATCCAAGATCAGAGTAAAGGATGATTAATTTGAAAATACAGGCATTAAGTTTTTAAACCATTGTAGCTCTTGAGCACACCATTTACAAAGAGGTATTATGTTACATTTTCTGTCAAACAAATGAAAAACAGAACATTGAAAATCATACTCATCAAGGCCCAATTCCTCCAAAAAGTTTTATAGCAATATAATATTATTATTAGAACTAAATTGTCACTTAATCAGCACATTGAGAAATCAAGATAAACAAATTAGTACAAGTCATATGTCATCAAAAGCAAATAAGCAACAAAAACAACCTAAAAAATTGGAAAAAAAAATTATTCCCCCATTTCATCAAACACCTTGTTCCCATGTAATGAAATCATACAAAGTAATGAGAAGCAACGAATTCAAGAAAGCACCATAACCTACAATTTATAGATTTCAGATCATGTAACATAATAAATTGACAAAACCAACTAGTTTTGCATGCATCAAATTGACAACTAAATCACCAATTCTTGAGAAGTGAAGCAAAAAGGAGAAGAAACAGAAGAAGAAGCAATGAGATTTAGATTAGGGAATAAACCTTAAGTAGGATTGGGGAAAATTGGAGGCAACGTGAAATAGTGGTGGCTCTTCTAGGACCTAAGCTTTGAAGAAGAAGAGAAAGAGAAGCATACCTACATAGCATAACCTACAGCACAACATTTAAGTGATCTAAGTGCCGCTGTAGGTATCTTTTCCAATAGTGGATGCCGTCAATACGAAGGCATCAGAATGAGGTGCGAAGGCTGGAAAGCACAAAGGTGTGGCTCATGGTGGTGGCTCACGGTGATGTGATAAGTGAGTTAGGAATTTGGGTTGAGAGTGTCCTAGAAGTGGAGAGTGAAAAGTGACCGAGAGTTGGGTTTTGATTTTCAAAAGGAGTTTAGCATGTGATCTATTTATTAAAGTCCACAATGCATCCAAAGCTCCCTTTTTGTCTTTTAGCGGTGGGTGTGCAAAAGTTGTCCCTCCCAGTTGTGCACCTAACATTTCTCAAAAAAAAAAAAAAATCAGATTAGAAGCCGTATCACGGAAGGAGGAAAAAGATTTGAGGGTTTGCTAGGAAAACCTAAAGCACGACCTTTTTTTGAAGTGGTTTTGCATTGACGCGATGGTCATGGTGCACTCATAAAAGAGGGACATGGAAGGGAGCTTGTCGATGCTCTATTCTGCGATGGTGATATTGTTGTCAAATGGGACTGTCACAAGAGAGGTAGTTGCGCCATCGAGGAAGTCCACCAAGAATGGCCAATTGGCTGGGTGGTTACAATGGTTACGACCATGTGGCAGCAATGGTAGGGAGGATCCAAGATTTTGGGCAGGGCCTTTGGACATGGTTACAATGGTTTGGCATTTAGACATGAATGAGAAAGAACGACATGTTGATTCTGAGATGAACCTTTGGAAAGGGTTGAACTTGAACCCAATTCGAACAAGGAAACTTGTATGAGGTGTAGTTTTGAATTTAATGGTTTGAACATGTTTTGGAATCATTTGTTATTCTTTTATCACAAAACAACAGTTTCCAAGAAAAAGGGATGAGAAAGAAGAGGTCATGGGAGAGTAGGCTAACAGAGGAAAGGACAAAGGGGTGGGGAAGTGGAAGGGAAAAAAAATAAAATAAGGATAAAAATGTAATTTCATTTTCCATCACATGGTGGTCGCTAGAGGACATTTCCTATATATGCTTGTGAGAATGATTATGGTGTATTTTCGTGAAGTAAACAATGATAATAGATCAATTAGAATAGTGAAGAATGAGACAAACAAGAGGTGATACTCATGCCAAAGATAGATACTCAAGCGTCAATAATCTTAGTGTCACTTCTTGCTTTTTTTATTTTATCTTACTTGAACAAAATCTATTGCTTATGTGATTATGACAACAATGCAACTGTGTGTTCTCTCTACTTATGGTGTTGTCTTGCCAAATTTGAAATGTTTAGAGAGAAAAATGAAGAAACAAAATAAGAAAGTTAAATTATATGATACTAATAAAAAGAAAGGGTAAATATGATATAGAGATAGAAATGCAAAGGGCCTATTTGGTTTGAGTTTTCAATCTTCATTTTCAATTTTTCAGTTTTCAGGATTTTGTGAAGGAAATACTGAAAATGAAAAGTGAAAACTAGAATTTGTAATTTTCAGAATTTTCAATATTTCCTTCATATAATCTGAAAATCTAAAATGAAAACTGAAACTGAAAAGTCAAACTAAACAAACCCTAAATGATCATATACTACAAGAAAAGTAATGTTGACGAACAAGTAAATGACATGGTACCGCTAGCAAAGTAAATAAAAATTTATTGTTAGAAAATTAAATGATTTGATACATGTCAAAAAGTAAATAATCTAGCATAGAAAAGTAAAAGATCTAATACAACAACAACAAAAAAGTCCTATCCACTGAGGAGGTCATATTATTTTTTCATAAACTTGAATGAACCAATATTCATAGAAAAATAAAATAACATGACACGAATAGAAAAATGAACCGTATGAGTTTAACAAGAAAAACTAAATGATATTAGACTAATAGAAAAGTGTATGAAATAAAAAGAAAATTATAATAAGATATGGGCGAAAAAAAAGTAAGCACCTTGTTGTTGACAGAAAAATAAATGTTCAAATACTTAAAGAAAATTTGGTAATTTGATATTGATGAAAAAAAATTGAATGATATGATATTAATAAAAAAGAAAATTATTGACTATTGACAAAATAGTAAATGGTATAATACGGACAAACATATATGATTTGAAATAAATAGTTTTGATACACAAGTAAATATTTTAATATAAATAGAAAAGCGAATTATATGATAATAACAGCAAAACATAAATAATTTAATGTTGATAGAAAAGTAATCAACATAATGTTGATAAAAATATTACGGATTTGATATTTACCGAAAAACAAATGATCTAATTAATGAAGTTAAGAAGGTATATAATCTAATAATGTCTAAAATAGGACATGAGCGGATATCAATAGATCAAAATGGAGATGATATACTATTTAAAAAATAAATAATTTATTATTGATAAAAAGAATAAAGTAATATTCTAGTATTAGAAAATGTAAATAATTTAATATTGAAAGAAAATTAAATAATCAATTATAGATAGAAAAATAAATGATAAAACAATAATAAGGTATGTAAATGATTCAATCTGGACAAGAAAATAAAAGATCTAAAGCTAACATAAAAATAAATGATATAATTTCAATGACAGAATAAATTATTGCTTCTTGATGAAACAGTAAATGATTTCATGTTGATAAAAAAATAGTGGATAAATTACACCGACATCTTTTGATATTTGATTAAACTAACTTCAACTCCTTTATTTGTAAAATTTACTCATAAGATCATTGGATTTGTGAAATCATTATATCGGCCTTCCTAAGTTTATAAAATAATTATCGCTCTCCTCTCCAATGCATATTGCACAATTTATTCAACAAAGGTTGTGTTACTCAAACAAATAAATGGAGGTGGATTTTACTAAATCATAAGAAAGGTTAATGTAAATTGTCTAAAATAAATTGTCTAATATTGCAATAAACTAAATGTTCTAATACTTATGAAATGTAAATGATTTGATATCTATTGAAAAAACAAATGATGTGATATTGAAGAAAAAGTAACTTATCTCATATTAATAGAAAAACAAATTATATGTTTATAGAACACATGATCTAAAAAGTTATGACAACATAAAGTTAAATGTTTTGATATTTACAAAAAAGAAAATAATATGACATTGATGGGAAAAAAAGTAAATCATCTAAGAGTAAACATTTAAATCAATCTCTCAATAATATTACGTCAAATAATTTGGTTCTCAAAGAAAATAAATCCCTTTAGTGTTCCCTCAAGAATCGAACGTAGAACAAATTAGCCTCTTCGTAAAATCTAACCATTAGATCTTAACGGGATGACATGCATGGCTGTTAAGTCAATAATGTGATATGTCATGTTACACACGGGAATCACACATACACTCTTTAAGCAATATGAAGTTGTTTCAATTTTATGTTTTTCCCCAAAACTTACAAGAACATGGTGTAAGGGAAGTGATTTCTTGAATCCTTCCAAAATGACACCGTTTGGATGTCAATGTGTCGTTCGTGATGTATCAATGTTGTAACGCACCACCTACGTCATTCCATTAACTGAGACTTAACATAGGACTAACTTGTCCTACATTCCAATTCTTGAGAGACTACAAGTGGGGTTTATTTTCTTAAGGAACCAAATTATCCAGCATAATATTCTTGAGGGATTAAGTTGATGTTTACTCATCATCAAATTTTAATTGAAAAATAAATATTTAATGCTAATGAAAAAAGTGTTTGATCTAATAATAAAGAGGTCATGATAATTGCATTCAATCTTCAATTGGATTCTTATTGTTTAAAAACTTTTAATCAAAGCCCTATACTATATAAGAATTATTCTAATCAAGTCCTTGAGCAACCATCACGATAAAAATTAAAGCTTTAAACAAAGCTTTTTTTAAACCAAGATATTTGGGGATAGGGGTTTGGGATGTGAGTCACTCGTGACCTTCCTTAGCTCATTGAGGTGTGCAAGAGTCTACCACTAGAGAGGCTCACTTGCAAACTTCAAACTAAGCTTCATAGATATATAGTTGTAATATATATATATATACTACATATATATGTTATACTTCCCACACTCATCCTTGTAAACAATGAAAGGTTATCTTGATTGTACAGGTAAATTTCTTTTCTCTTGAAATTTTGTCTTCCTTTCTTTCTTTTTATTTTTTCAAATTATTAAGGATCAAATTGATTTGATGATGAACAGGGCAAATTCTCTATAGTCTTGAGCATGCGGAACAATCCTTTTTTTTTTTTTTGAAAAAGACCCATTATTCATTTTTTGAAAAGTCACATTCAAAACAGTCACCTCACTAGGAAGCGTGAAGCTCCTTAAGGATCTTATTTTGTCATCTTCTTGCTTTATGGTTTAGCCACTTTTGTTCATAGCTTCATGGAGTCTTTTAAGAAGCTCTTGTTGAGAACCAGTAGTAGTCAATTCTGCCATGATCTAGGATTTCTAGTAAGAACTGAGTATTCTTTTCTTCTCTTTAAACAATTTTTAAATATTTTGAATTATGTCAGAATCAATTTTGAAGTCTCTTATTAGAAGCATATTTAAGATCAAACTTTTCCCACCATTTAGAACATATTGATCTTGATAAATTTTATTATCTTCTCAAAAGCATAAGTATAATCCCAAGCGATCATCCAGCTTACTAAGATAGCAAAGAATAACAAATTTTTTTTTATCCTGGGAAAGTTGTGCTATCTTTGAATTTTTGAATATTCTATATTAGGAGTCAGGAAACATCTAAGGATGAGGACTAAAGTACTACAACCAATTAATGAACCATTTTGAAAATTTGAGAGAAATTCCTCTTTTGAACTAGATGAACCATGAATGTGAAAAGGGTCTTAAAAATATCATATTGTACCATGCATCTTTATAATCAAAGTAGGTAAAGGCTTGGGGTTGAAATGATTTGGAAAAAGGTTTTGATTGATGTATTTCGAGGCAATTAGAGGGAAGGAATTTTAAAGATCATAATTTGGGAAAAAGGTAATTTTGTGATCATCATCAGTTTTATGGATGAGTTCTATTGAATTAGTATCTATTAAAATAAATTCATAAAAGGTTATGATGTTGAGAGGATGTGTTGGAAGAAATTATAAATCTTGAGGGAAAATCTTTTGGGTAATTTGTCTTAGAGATTCTTGAAGCCATTCATCTTCTATTAAAAAAATAGTAATAGCTTTAGGATTTTCCAATTATGAAAACTTTTGTGGATTATAGGTGTTTGGTCTGGTAGTTATGGTAGTCGGTGCATGGGCATTATTGAAATCGATTGGGCTTTTAAACGGAAAGGCATAAAGTTGGTGCTTGTTGATAGGTTAAAGGTTTGAACTTGTTTTGAGTGGAAAGTGGAGTGGATGGTCGTATTGAATTTAAAGTAGAATATTAAACCATAAGATCATGCTTTGAAGACCTATATTGAACAAGTTGCATTTTTTAAATGTTTAATGATCCAAGATTTGTTAAAGGAATCTTGTATTGATTTTATTCATTTTCTTTTCTCTCGTGATGATTTTCCCTAAAAATTCTCTATTTAGAAAATCTGGAAGAAAGTTGTGTTTTTCATCCATATGTTGAATTTCAAACAAAAAAGTAAAGACTATCATCTGGCAAAAAATATATTTTGAAGCTAAATTTTTAGCATCTTTTTCTAAAATAGGTTTTGTAGCTACGCAACCAATTCTAAGTAAAAAACTTCTTATAAATAAGTCATCTTGAAATTTAGTAATATAAAACTATTGAAAGTAAGTACTTCCTTTTTAATAGTTCTATATTTCTCTTGAGGCCTGTCTAGATTCCTAAATGGTATATAACTATTTGTTCTTTAGGATTCTAACTTAACTTGTTTTAAAACTCCCCATATGCTAAATCTGATACATCAATCTCTACTATCATAAAGGTGTCTAGATCGAGTATTCCAAAACCTCCAAGTTCTTTAACTATTTCTTTTAAACTTTTGACACAAGATTTTTCTTCATTCCATGACGAAGGATTTTGTCTTAATCTCTTATATAAAGGTTAACTTATTAATATGAGATTTGAAATAAAATCTGAAACGTAATTAACACATCCTAATATTCTTTGTAAATGATTTTTATCTTTAATTATGTTTGGAAATTTATTAACAAATTCTATTGATCAACTAATAGGAGTTATTGTCCCTTGATATATTTCAAATCCTAAAAACCGAACATTAGATTGAAATAACTTCATTTTTCTAGCCAAAACTAGTAATCCATTTTCTTTGGTAATGTTGTAAAATCTTTCTAAATGTTCAAAGTGTTGATTTATTATTTTTGAAATACTAAAACATCATCCAGATATTCTAATGTGAAATATGTAAAAGGATTAAAAATATCATTTATAAGAGGTTGTTTGGTTTGTGCATTTCCTATTTTCATTTTCACTAAAAATAGGAAACAACACTGAAAATATGTTTGGTTTAATCTTTGTGAAAATATTTCAGAAACTATTTTCAAAAAAGATGAAAATTTGAAAACATCAAATCCTCATTTTCAACATTTCTAGCATTTCATTTGTTAACCATGAAAACATTTTCAATCAAAAATGCGGTGGCATAAGAGTAGATATAAGAAAATTGTCTTATGTTCACTTAAGTGAACCGCGTTCGAACATGCTTATTAACAAATCAATATCCCTTTGTTGAATTTTCAATGTCTCACTATGGACACCACACCTCTTTTTTTTTTTGTCTCGTTAACGCTGAAAGCCATATTGGCTACAGTGAAGTGTAAATTACATTTTCTTAACCATGACATGTGGAAGCTCCTCATTTTTCATTCCAATTTTTATAGATAGAAAACGTCACAAAGCCAATAAGCCAACTCACCTCGTGTAGCTATTGTGTTCTTTTTTAAAATAAGCCAATAAGCCAATTATATTTGAAATTTTTATTGTTTATTCTTTTTTAAAGGTTAATAGATTTATTTGTATCATTTGTGTTATTTTTTATTGAATATATGTTTCCTTTGATTATACTTACATTTCAAAAAAAAAAGTGAGAAATTTATTTGATTCTTAGTATTAATGTTTTATAGAGTTATTTATTATTTTTATAAATGCTTTTAGATGAGTCAATGCAAATCAAATATATGCAATTTTATTAGGATTTAATTTGTATGCTCTAATGGTGTAAATTTTTTTACATTTTTATCAAATCAAAATTTTCCATTTGTATGACTTTTGAAGTAATGGAAAAGAGTTATCCAGACTTATTGATATGACAGGATGTGATTGGATGATATTGTAAAAAATTTTATGCTAGCATTGCATTAAAATTAAACTCATTTTATTATCTTAAATTTGATTTTGATAACTACATTTTAAAAACAAACAAACCATACATGTTTTTTTTTATTGTTTTCACTTTTTGAAAATATTTTTTGAAATAAAAAAAACCAAACATATTTTCATTGTTTTGACTTTCTAAAAATAGGATCTCTTTTATAAACTAAATGCATTTCTTGATTTTGAAAATCTAAAAATGAAAATGTTTTTCAAAAAATGAAAACAAGAAATGAAAATAGGAAATATTTTCACAAACCATACGTGTTCTAATATTTTGAAATTCACTCGGGTTTTTTTTAACCCTTGATGCATCACATTCCATTTATAATACCCAAAGGGTACAACAAAGGCAGTTTAGTATTTATCTTTTTCTGCTAATTGCATTTGGTAATATTCTGATTTCATAACATATTTTGAAAAGATTGCCGCCTTATTTATTCTTCCAACTAAACCTCTTTTGTTAGGAATTGGAGATCTTTCCATTTTAAAACTTTGTTTAATAGCTTATGATTTATTACTAACTTTGGAGCTTCTCTTCGAGTTTTGAGACATTTAAGGCATAAAAGCTTGCACAACTCCAATGAGATTTACAAGGTCTCATTAATACTTTATCAAGGTATTCTTGAATCTCTATTTTATGGTAATTTAAATATTCTTGATTCATAATTTTGTTGGAATATCTTTTTCATTAAATCCATCTTCATTTGCTAAGCTTATTATGTGTTCTTTTCGATTCCAAAAGGCATGGGATGTTCTATGCATATATATATATTTCAAATATCTACTGAAGAGTTTTTATCCTACCCTAAACATTTTCATTATTGATTTGTTCTTAAATCATTTCATATTTTATTGTTTCATTTATCATGTTTATATGTTTTTGTTTTCATCTTATTATATTAATAATTGATGTTAGCCTATCTTGAATCATATTTAATTCTTTTATTTGGGTTGGAGGTTAATAAACTCAAGCATAACCTTATTCCCCTGCATTTTGTCAGAAGCCCATCCGTTGTTCCTCTAAAGATATAGCAGAATAAGGCATGGGATCCCAAAATAACCATCTCTTGCATTTTTTTTATTAATAAGAAAGAGATTGTGTAACATATTTTATTTTTACAAACTTTTATTGTTATAATTTATATTTAACTTGTAGGTTTTTACCTTCTAGTGCAGCTAATGATTCTAACATTTTTTTCATAGTATTTTGTAGGTATTAATCCTTCTTGAATGCAGTTGGAATATGCTCCGAATCTATTAAAGCTATCAACTTATACTTTTCATTTGGTATTATCAAATCTATTTTACCATGTCATTTATGTATTAATACTTGAGATATCAAGTTTGTGTTGGAAAACATCATATTAATGCAATGGAATAATAAGAGAAATTTTTCATCACATGAACCATTCATATAGGATAAAAACACTCTCAATGAAATCATATTTCACAAGATTGGTATCACCTTGTGTCATTTAGATAACATAAACGCTTAAAGCAAAGAGGAATTAATGGGATGTGTACCTCTTGTAGCGAAGTCACGTGGGGAGTAAGTGTCAGTATGAACACATAGCCACATAATCGCACAACCTCTAGCTTGTTCACACAAACACGGTATGCCAAGGAACTCCTTTTTGTCAAAGTCATGTTCTTTATTGCAACCTTAGACTAGTGTGGAGTGTGTTAGTGATTATGCCCTGGGCCATTTATTGGACCTCATGCTATTAGTTATATTTTCATTAATAAAAGATGTTTTATTCATTTTCTTTATTATTATATTAGCACGTTACATATAATAATATATATATCCTTAGTCGGTCAATAATATTATGATATAAGACTGGCATAAGCTTAATTGATAAATTTGAGATAATTATATGTATAGTATAAAATTAAGCTTATGGGTATTTATTAGAGAATAAAATGTTGGATAGACTCGTTATGAGATCATTGTATGGATTAATGTCATAAATGATTCTCATAATAGTTAAGTTAATAAATCTTCATACATGA
Source organism: Dalbergia oliveri (assembly GCA_030441495.1). NCBI lineage: Eukaryota > Viridiplantae > Streptophyta > Magnoliopsida > Fabales > Fabaceae > Dalbergia > Dalbergia oliveri. The sequence continues at coordinate 29,889,760 of JAMLFY010000008.1, read as the reverse complement.
GTCTACACAATTTCTTATATAAAGAACATTATGTTTTGATATAGTTAAATGTTGTCTTTGCTCGTATAATTATAAAGATTGTGATTGAACATAATGCAACTTATGCAGATGATAGTGACCAAACAAGATGAGATTTGTCCCTCTCATTGAGAGATATCTATTGGGCCCCTCAATAAATGAGAGAAATGCATGGTCATGCTCAAATGAAGTAAAGGAGTTATTAGTGTTATTTGATTTATCAGTTCCTGAAAGATTGAGAAATTATATTTGAACAATATAAGGATGACATTGTCCATGCCTTATGTTCAAATTAGATACGTAGACAAAAGAATTATGACATATTCTATTGGTTAAGTTGATTTGGACTTTTAATTCATTATTACTTAGGTCAATCATAATGTTATGCTAGAGACCATTTATGACTTGTAGGCATAATAATAGTATTGGGCCTCCTGCCAATATAGTATAAACATATTGGGTTGCACACTAAGAATGTAATGAATTGACTTGGGGTTAGAATTATATATAAATAAATATATACGACTATATATTTTATGTGTATTTATAATTCGTGATTCCATTTTTATATTATTAGATAATATAAAACTGAAATTTGATGATATATATTGGGTATTATGAAATCTAACTTATTATTTTTTGTAAAAGATTTGTTTTTTAAATTGAAGATCCTTTTCCCAAATTAGTTGGAAACATATCTCACTTTATAGATAAAAGAGATAAGGGTTTTAGTGAATATGTGTGTGTGACAGGTTTTAGAGGCGAAAACAAATTGAAACCCTAGATCGTGATTTGGAATTGTCCAGAGCTAGCACTTAACGACCATTCACGATCATTCATGTATGCATATCGATAGAGGATGGTCATTCTCTGAGTAGTGCCTAAGTCCAAATGCAACATTCAAGTTCTGTGAGGCATGCTCCTAGGTACATAAGTCAATCCCTTTCTTCAAATTGATCGAATCGCATGGATCCAATTCTGGATTTTAGCAATAAAATTTTAAATTCCGTTGTATTATCTATACCATACGATTGCATGAAACCCAACAGAGTAAGTAATGGAGTGGTTTTTGATAATAAGTTTCTGTATGCTTAATTGGTTTCTCCATTTTTAAGACCATGAGCCACACACTCTTTCTCTTCAATATGTGTCAAATTCTTTTCTTTTTAGGGTTGTAGATTTTTATTTAGCATGTGCAAATATAGCATTGACATTTATGCTACATATTCTTAATTGATTCCTAATCAAAAACTTATTTAAAATTTGAATTAATTTATTTTCAAATAATTCTTATTTTAAATAAGCTTATGTTATTTTTGTGTTTATCAAAAATAACATAATCTCACATATAAGTCGTCTCATGTCTTATATTAACCCAAACTAGAAAAGATCAAAATGCCCTTGACACAAGTTTCTAAAATATGAACTTTCTATATAAAATCTTTCTCTTTATTGAGGATTTACCACCATGTTGAGTTTGACTTCAAGATGTGCTAGCAACCCTGCATTCAAATTGCAAGTTCAATTTAGAAATTAATTTCTAATTAACTGCATAAATTAGAATTAATTCATTCTTGGCATATACATGTTCTATTGTGTGTGACTAACTAGGTTCATCACCAATTGGTAATGAGATTATAAAATCAAACTTTTGATATTATTGGAAACTCATTTATGAACTTAAAGTAAAATTTCCAAAATATCCTTGGTTTCATAAGTCATGGATAACACCTGGCACAACATGTTATGACCACCTAAATAGTGATGAATCTATCAATTAGAACATTCTAGTGAACCAATAATCATATTTCTTATACACTTGAATCCTTTCATTATAGGATCCTAATCTAGCCAAGGTCGTGGATAATGTCAAACTATATAGCTTAGACCATATGGATTTTCTGTTTTTCATTCTTCAATTAATGTGACATGAGCTAGAAAATCTTTTCAAGTCCAAGTACCTTGGTCAAGGATTTTATGATTAGGAACAATCCCTCATCCATAAGACCTATCCTTATTTACATGAGATAATAAATCCCATATTGACTGGCCACCTATCCCTATACATAACTAACTATAGCCACAAATTGTTCAATACTAATGCGTAGCATGAGTATACAATGAGTTGCAAACTATAGCTACCTGCGTACAAGATAATTGTGCCATCTCAGGTCTAAGGACTAAATGCATTAATATGATCTAGATAATATTTCATTAACATTAGTAAAATTACCATGTGAATTTTATCTATTTGTCATGTTCAACCCATTTATTCTATAAGGGTCCACATATCTATTTTGATATCTAATGTTGTATAGTATGAGACATACTACTCCATCTTCATTTGTATCTCACACTAATCATGGACATAAACAGAGGTGATGATCTTCTAAAATAATAATACCCAATTAGAATTCCTATAAACATGAACTGTTTTAAATATATTGTGCTAGACTACTCCATCACTCATATTCTCAACTCTTGAGAATGAAGTATTTAACAAGTATCTTATGGAATTATTCTGATAAACATAAATTATGGATAAAAGAATAATAAACTGCCATTAATAGAAATTATTGATACATATATTTATTAGCTCTAGGGCATACAACTAACAATTTCCCACTTGAACTATAGCCACTCAGTATAGTATCTAAAACCTATCTTCTCAAGATGCTTGTCCAGTTGCTATTGTGTCATGGGCTTTCTAAGTGTATCAGACATTTTCTGAAGCTACCTTTTATCCAGCTATTTCACCCTACCGACTGTTTCTAGAATAATGTGAAATCTTCTTTCAATGTGTTTGGATTTCTAATGTGATCTGGGTTACTTTGCCTGAGTAATAGCTCCACTATTATCATAGTAGAGAGCAATTGGTGATGATATTGAAGGAACTACACCAAGTTATGTCACAAACTTCGTAATCTAAACCCTCCTTTCCTGCATTTGATGCTGCAATATACTCAACCTCTATAATAAAGCCTCTAATTGTTAGCTGCTTACAACTCTTCCAACTAACCACTCCTCTATTACAAGTGAATATATAACCTGAGATAGTCTTTCTATCATCTATATCTGATTGGAAATCAGAATCTATAAAACCATCTAATCTTAAATCACGTCCTCCATATACCAAAACCATATCCTTCGTCCTCCTCAAGTACTTAAGGATGTTCTTAACAGCTTCCTAATGTTCTAGTCCTGGATTAGATTGAAATTTGCTAGTCATACTAACAACATATGTGATATTTGGCCTAGTGAGCAACATTATGTACATGAGGGTCCTGATGGAGAGGCATAGGGTACCTTAGCCATCTTCTCCCTCTCTTTATGTATCTGGGTGACATCGCTTTAGAGAGGTGAATATCAAGGTTCTAAAAATTAGGCCGAATATCAAATTAGACAAGCCACTAGTTCAAAGATTCAACTGGGTTCAACGGAATATAATAAGAATATAATAAAATATATATTTTTAAAAATATATAAATGCATGTATGTAATTATTTACAAGTAATATATATGATTGACAAAATATTATGAAATAAATCACACTTATAGAGTTTAAAATATAAAACATTACATCAAATCAAATTACTCAAATGTATATAATAATAATAATAATAATAATAATAATAATAATAATAACTTTTCACTTGTAAAACAATTTTTCACTTTACGCATGAGAAAATAACTTCTCAATTTCGCCATGACAGTTGGCAACAGGTATAGAGCCCGATATTCCAATATTCACTTTCTTATTAATTTCCATTACCTCTTTTATTTTCAATTTAAAACTGAAAAAAATGAAAAGACAATATAAATGAAACACATTTTTCCACATACCCACCCATACTCGTCCATCTCTTTCATTATAGATTTCTCTTTCTTAAGAATCAAACTCTTCATTTTTCACATCATCCACTCCTAGATTTCCAATCTTCCTTCTCTCATTAGTCTTCTTCTTAAAGCATGGCAACACAACACAAAAAAGGAAGAAAACAATAAAATACAATAGGCGAGCAATAACGAGATCCTCCTTATCAGTGCTACAACCACAAATAATAACTAGCGGTGGCAAACAACAATGGCGATGTGCCTCTATAGATTTTTTTGTTAGTGGATGCTTGTTAGCTTTTCTTCTTCCTCATTTTTTGGTAGATTTTTCTTTTTTTTTTTTAAAAAGTGTAAAAATACAATAATATCTTTAGCTTCCTTTTTTTCCTTTCCAAAGATTGGCCAACTAGTGCCAGTTCATTTGTTAGGAGTTTTCAGCCAGCTTTTAAAACCATGGTGAATACCATGTCTCATAGGGAGTGATCCTCTCTTGGAATCAAGCATGTTGAACATTTTCAATACCTTTACCAAATATAGACCTTCGAAAAGTCCTATCAGTCTAATCGATTTATTTTTATTTCTATATATTCAAATCCTAGAATATAGATGGCTTCTCCCAAATCCTTCATGGAGGAAGTCTTTGACAACTAGACTTTTGCAGTAATTAGAATGCCTACATCATTCCGATTAACAGAATGCCATCCACATATGATACAAGAATAATGATTTTGCTCCCACTAGCCTTCTTGTATACATATGGTTCATCTTCATTCTTAATGAAATCAAATAACTTAATGACCTCATCAAAATGAAGATTCCAACTTCTCGAAGCTTGCTTAAGACCATAAATGGATCTCTTAAGCTTTCTCACTTTAGACCTATCATCAGATTCAAAACCTTTGGGTTGGTCCATGAATATGTTTTCCTCAATATATCCATTAAGGAAAACAGTTTTAACATCTATTTGCCAAATCTCATAATCATAGTGTGCTGCTTTGGCTAACAATATTCTGATGGATTTAAGCATGACTATAGGTGAGAAAGTCTCTTCATAGTCGACTCCTCCCTTTGGCAAAAGCCTTTTGCCACTAGCCTTGCCTTAAAGCGTTTACCTTTCCATTGCACCAATCTTTCTTTTGTAGATCCATTTGCTCCCGATAGGTACTATTCCCTTAGGTCAGACTTGGTTCGAATACATGGAATCCATTTCAAATTTCATTGCTTCTAGCCATTTTGAAGAATCTATATCATATATAGCTTCTTCATAAGTAGTGGCATCATCTCTATGATCATTATCTCCATGTATGATTTACTCTTGTGCATTGTCAAGGAGATTCAGTTATCTTATGCGAGGACGAATCACGCTACTTGACCTTCAAGGTTTCGTGACACTCTCATTTTGAATGAGCTCTTGTACTGGTTGATCAATGTCCATAGTTTTGGGTATTTCATTAGTTTGTTGGGCTGATGAATATTTATCTAGATTTATTTCCCTTCCCATGCCTTTTTCTTGAACAAACTCTTTTTCAAGATAACAATTTTAGTAAGAAGGTAAAATTGATACCAAAGCTATCATTTGGATACCTTAATAACATGCCTTTTAGGGATTGAGCTTCCAATTTATCGATGCTCGGTTTCTTAATGAATGTTGGACAACCCTAGATTTTAACATATTTAATATTAAGATTCCAACCAAACCATAATTCAAATGGAGCAGGAGGAATCGAATTGGAAGGAATTCTATTTAGAATATAACAAGCGATATGCAATGCAAATCCCCATAGTGAGAAGGAAAGATCAGTATGACCCATCATAGACCGCACCATATTTAATAAAGTAAGTTTCTCCTTTCTGAAACACCATTTAACTACGATGTTCTTGGTGGAGTGCATTATGAAATAATACCATTCAATTTAAGAAATTCATCAAACTTAGTACTTAAGTACTCTCTTCCTCGATGGATCATAGAGCTTTGATGTTCTTTCCTATTTGTTTTTCTACTTCTGATTTGAACTCCTTAAATTTTTCCAAGGATTCACGTTTATACTTCATAAGATAAACATACCCATTCCTAAATAAATTATCAGTAAAGGTATGAAGTAGAAATATCCACCTCTAGCCATTACACTAAATAGGCTACAAACACCACTATGTACAAGCTTCAAAACTTCTTTGGCTCGTTCCATTTGTCCCCTAAATGGAGACTTAGTCATTTTGCCTTGTAAACATGACTCACAAGTTGGAATGGGTTTAGAACCCAAAGGAACTAGTAGTCCCATCTTCTCCAACTTATTTATCCTATCCTATTCAATATGACTTAGTCTTAGATGCCAAGGTTGTTTAAGACTAAGGTTGAATCAGATATAGCATTCATTTTGGCAATTCTAGGATATGCTTTATGTTGGTGTTTATATAATAAAGCCCATCATGAATGTAACCAATACCAACACCATCATTTCCAAAATAAACATTGCAAACATTATCCTTAAAAAGAAAGGAATAACCAATTTTAGTCAAACTACAAATTGAGATAATGTTTCAATAAGCACTTGAGAAAAACAAAACATGATCCAAAACCATAAAAATTATTATTCAATAATAATAAAGAAGTTGACCCCACATCTTTGGCTGCAACACTTGCTCAATTACATGCCTTCAAGGTCACTTTATTCCTCCTTAGGACTTGACTACTTGCTAGTTCCTGCATAGACGAACAAATATGAGAACTTGTACTAGTATCAAGAATCCACAAAATATTTGAGCTACATGGACCATCAGAAAAACAAGAATAGACATACCTTCCAAAGGCATACTATTTCCCTTGTTTTTCTTCAATTCCTCCAAGTATTAAGAGCAATTTCTCTTCCAATGCCTAACTTTACTGCAATGGAAACATTTTCCTTTATCTATAACTTTTTTCTTATCCTTTTTCTTAGACACCCTAGTTGATGACTAGCGAATAGAATTCTTATTGCTTTTCTTCTTCTTCTTCTTCTTAGTTTTACAATAAGTAGAAGCCACAAGAAGCTTTTCTTTCCACTTCTTGTTGCACATAGCCTTTTGGGCCGTGACCCACATGTTGTGAAATTCAGCGAGCGAACATTCTACTTTGTTCATGTTAAAATTCACAATGAATTGAGAGAATGATCTGAAGGATTGGAAAATCAAATCCAAATGGAAGATAAAGTCCATGAAGAACTCAACATTCCCATGCTGTTCTATCATGATCATCCTTTGCATATGACCTCTAATATTAGACCCTTTCAACATCTTAGCCTGAAATAACCTTTGATATCTCATACCTAGTAGTCCTGCTTTCTCGCCATATAACTCTTTACAGGGCAACAAAATATTAGTAGAAGATTTCATGTTTTCATGTTGCTTCTACAACTCATTAGTCATAGAAGCTAGCATGTAACATCATGCTTGCATGTCATCAACATGCCACTTATGATAAGCACCAATTTCTTATTCATTACCCTTCTGCCAATCAGGAAGCTATAGAATGTCAATAATGTATCTAATACGTTTTGAATTTAGAAAAATTTTCAAGTTGAAAAACCAGTCCACAAAATTAGGCCCAGTAAGCCTATTTGCATCGAGCATGCTAGTGAGAGGTTCAAAGATTTCTTTGATAAAACTGCATAAAATAACAAGATTAAATTAGTTTTCACTATATATATCTATCATAGTAATCATGGTCTTGTAATCAAAATGATATCCCACTAATTTTTCGATCCTACACTTCCAAAATAGGAAACGAGGAATCTTAGCCAGATTAGATTCCTAGTAGGTGATTGAATTCCTATAAAATATTAAGCCTTCTTAGGTATATCCATTCTTGGAGAATTAATATCTTCTAAGTGAACAACTCATGTTCATTACATCTCATATATAGTTCAATCTTATTTAGCTCCTAGTATTCTGGACCTCAAGTACATCCGTTCTTAGCCCATCATATGAAGTTAGCCCACTATACCTTAGATATCAATTACCTTAGGTGCATCAATTCTTGGTAATTAACAATATAAAAACATCTCATATTTTAATCTTAACTTAGAAATGTTTCAATCATTGTTCGCGCCCATATGTAACCATAGCTGGCAACAAAAATAGTTAAAATTTCTTAGTTAACACTATATGGAGAGCCTAGACATAGTTTCCTAAACTATACCATTTAAACTTTATATTTTAGTTGGAAGATTTTCTTGGGCAACTTAATTACTATTTTGGTTTCACTTTGCACATGCATCTGTGTTTAATTAAATGATACATCACATGCATCTATATAACCATTTGTTCTGATTTTTACATGTTTTCCTTCTCATTTAAAAATATATCACATTATAATACTTTCCAAATACTCTTAGATAACCCTAGTCGAACTTATTCGTGTTTTCTCTAAAATGTTCCCTAACATATGTTTCTTATCCAATTATTCTTCTCCTTCTTCCTCCCTGTGTGGAAGTAAGTTATTGTTAAGGATTACGAAACTTTTTTAGTATAGGGGCAAGAGATATCATTCTTTCACTACCCAATTAGTGTTCAAGGTCTCTAGTAAGGATTAATTCTTATTTCCTTTATGTATCAAGGAACTGGTTGCTCTTTGGGTTGACATAAGAATGTTTTCCTTTTCCATTTCACCTAATGTCATAATTTGATTAGTCTTTTCTCAATATATGTCATTATGAATGTTGTACATGTTCCACAATTCTCTATGGCTTGAGACAACACTTTCATGACTACGATCCTATGAGTGGATAGTTTCATGGCAATATCTTTGCCATTAAAAACATTTTAGAAAATGATTATATATTAAAAGTCTAGAAGATTCAGAAAAACTCATTATTTTGTTATTAGCATGTGAATCTTCTTTTTCCAAAGTCACATGGGAATATTGTTTGTGAAACGTTTGTAAGATGTGCCAATTTGCTCAGTATGAATTTTGGAAAACATGTTTATTATTTATTGTGAATGATAAAACTTAGTTATTTATAAAAAAAAAAAACTATTGGTTAAGCAATCAATATAGTTTATAGCTAAATTATTATTTAATTTTAACCATATGTACAATAATCAAGATACTAATAAAAATTATAGTGCTATTTAAATTTAATTATTTATTTATGATAGAGCCTAACCTATTATCATAATTTGTTTAAACAACTAGCATAATTTCTCAATTAATATTATTTATTATTATTTAGCATTGTAGGATTTGGCAAGTTAATAGAAATCGTTAAAAATTATTAATGTTTACAATTAAATTATTAATTAATTGTTATTATATGATTAGCAGTTAGAACCATAAGAATAGTCTCAATATTATTTAGATTAATTATTCATGATAGAGCACAACCAATTACTAGAATCTAGTTAAACAGTTAGCATAGTTTCTCAATTAAATTATTTATTATTATTTAACATGATATGACTCAACTTGTTATAAGGAAACAATTAAATGATTGTGAAGCTTCTTAGTTGGTTGATTACTTAATTCAATGTTTTAAAAATTGGACTAGACTTGGATTCGATTGGCGAACTAGTGAACCAGTAAGGTGACGGTCCAAGTAGCATAATGGATTGGACTTGCATACCACCCACCGTGAGCTGGTCTGACTAGGCTTTTCCCAAAAATCGGACCCAAGTGTCACTATTCAACCGTTCACATGGTTCAGACTAACCAGCTCCAAAAAAAATGGTGGCCGCATATGCTACTTCAGATCTGCCATGGTTGCTAGTGTTAGTTCCAGAACCCTTCAGAAAGTTTTAAAGTTTGAGTTTTGAATGACAAAAAATTAAACCAAATTTTATTGAAATGTTTTGAAGAAAAAACTAATATTTTACTTGAGTTTATATAGTATTCAACAGGACCATTCTCATTAACATACAAGTTCAATCAACGAGATATTTTTCACAATATCATGTTTTAACATGATTATAATCTATTCAAACAGATTTAGAAATTAAATGATATGAAAAATAATTCTAAAAGCAAACTTGAGTATGTTAAATACTTGAGAAAGGAATTTCAAGCATTATAAACCAAGTTTAGATCTTCAAAGAAGTTCACGCATTCAAAAAGTGCTACATCAATAAAGAAGACAATTTTTCCTAAAGCAAGTCATGATTATAGTCTTCAATCTTGATGAGATATTTCCTATTAAGCTTAGATTGAAGCAATAAAGATTAATGAGAAGATCATAAATTGAAAAAGCATATCAAAAACACGTGTATTAAAAAACCATGCTCACCTTACACCTTACATCTCAAAAAGGGCTTATAGTGACATCTTACTTTTACACTTGGTCAACCGTCCCACCTTCTAGAGGAAAAAGTTCAAAAATCACAGCTAGAAAGTAAAAAGTACTTTCTAAAGCTTTAATAAAAAACCATATTTGACAACTTCCAATTACAAAAATAGCTCTAACACAATTGCACTACTCTTCTAGAGGATAGCTCCTAAGGACACAAAAAACAAGATTAACACGTGTCAAGAGGAAATGAAATCAAAGGACAATGATTAGATTTGAAGATCAAGTATAAAAGAAGGTGACCTTCATACAAGAGAAAAACTTTGCCCAGAACTCTTGTTGAGAAGTCTCGTACTCATCCCTCTTTATTTGAAAGTTTATTACATCTTGTAATCAATTTCTATAAAAAAAATATTCTTTCTAGCTTCCATTAGATAAAATCTTCTTCCTTTGAAGAATTTTTAGAAAAAAGTCATTCAAGTTTTCAGTTCATACACTATTTTTTATTCATAGAAAACTTGAGTGTATTTTAATTGGAGTGTACCCACCAAATTAAACTCATTATAACCTGATCCTGTAGTGACCATTGTAAAGTTAACTTGAAGAGGCTAGTAAAAAGACTACTTGAAGTGAGAGTAAATTGGAACTACTACTCACTGAATATAGCTTGGGAAGGCTATCCAAAAACTATCTTACTTCTCTAAGTCAAGAAAGGGTTATTTGTGGAACTCAACAAGTTGTTGAGAAATAGATATAGGCAGGGTTGGTCAAACCAGGATAAAAATTATGTTGTAATATCTCTCTATCTCTCCTTATCTTTTTTATATTCCGCATTTGTGATTTCCTGTGTTTTACATATCTGGAAAACATTTTTAAACAGTTTTTGAGTTTTCACTTAGTTCAGAAAGTAACTTTCTGAACTTTACTAACAAAGATTTATGTTGCCTTTATATGAAAACTTGATAGACTTTCTTTAGTTTTTTAGAATCTTAAAAAGAAGTTAAAACACGATTCAACTCCCTTTTTCATGTTATTTTCAACCTACAACTAGATCCATTGCTGCTTTAGATCTACTACGTTGCCAAATTTGCCCTATCAATTTGCCATGATTGCCACTTTCGACATCTCCGCTGCTATTTTAAATGGTGAGCTGCTACACATCTTTGCATTGTGAAAGGAGAAGGGGCAACATCTCATTGTGTATTTGTATGTGAGAGAAAGAGATAGATAGAGAGAGAGAGTGTGTGTGTGTGTGTGTGTGTGTGTGTGTGTTTGTGAGAGAGAGAGAAGAGATTCTATAACATCCTTTACCTGCTTTATGGATTGATAACTGTCCCTATAAACCAATACTAGTCTTTTTAGCGTGCTTTGTCTTCACTCACACGTTTCCTGAGAACTTCCTAAGAGGTCACCCATTCCAAAATTGCTCCAAGTCTAGCACACTTAACTATGGAGTTCTTTCGTGATGGGCTACCAAAAAGAAGATACATCTTGTTAGCATAGGTAGTACGAATCAATTCATATAAGTCATCGTCAACTGTATAGTCCCATACCTATACAGCCTTAGGATCTCTCTCATTCTAGTGTGTAATCGATTCATTCATATACCCCTCCGCTTAGAGGCCTTGCTAGAGCTGCTCCTTGTCTGTGCCTTTTTCCTGGCGATCACTCCTCCTCGTCGGGCATTACATGATACCTACCAAACTAACCTATTGAAATTTCAAATCCTCGCCATTTCTTACCTTGATACCTCATCACTTTACTGATTTAAGAAGGGTTTAGGTTTCATTTGGGAGCTTTGAAATGAAGGGAATCCATCTTGGAGCATCTTAGAGCTAAGGACACACTAGTTTCTAAGCATAGGGTTTTTGAATCTCTTCTTCTTCAAATCATTTTTTTTAATTACTGATTTAAATTGATATTTTTTGTTGTATTGGTTGATGATATATGGATATTGATGTATTAATTTTGGTGGAGTGTTTGGATGATGTTAGAAAACTCATTTGACAAAAAAAAAGTTTCAAATCATGTGCTGGAATTCTTGGATTTATATTGGTAGATTATGAATCATGAATTTTCTAATGTATTTGTAGATGTTTTTATGAGCTATAAAAATTATATGTAGAAGCTAACACCCTAAGCTAGTTCTACAAATTTTCTTGAGCTCTGTTTTTAACTTCTAATGCTTTAAAAAAAAATCAATAACTGAAATGGTATCCATACTGCCTAATTATTAAAATTGAAGCTGAATTTGTCTAATTTTTTTACCATAGCAAATGATTGAATTTTCATTTGAAATTTTTAAAGAGTGTTGAAAACATCTTCAAGTGTAATATGATTTTTCTTTTGAATTGATTCAATCATTTGATAGGGTTAAAAATTATGAATTTAAGGTTCTAGTAAGGTTAAAAGATTTCTGAGCACCAAACTTATCTAATTTTGTTAACATAGTTAGAGAATCTTTTGCTCTGAAATTTTTATGAAACCTTGTGGACACATTGAAGTATCTTGGGTAATTTTTATAGCCCTTAAATTGATTGTTTGATGTGCAAATATATTTGTGCTATAATGGTGTGAAATCTGCCAAATTGCTGGAAATGAATCCAAACCTTGAATTGGTAATGTAATGACATTTGGTTCAAGTATGATGTATGTGAATACATGCTAGCAACTTAAAAGATTGGTTTATTAGACCTGATTGGAAATTATATTGTGAACGGATGCTTATATAAGCTTGATGATGATGCATATGCTAAGTAGATAAAAGGTCCCCTGTAATGTGTAAGGCACGGAAAGGTCCCTTTCAATGTACCGAGGGCAAATAAAGTTAAGAATGAGTTATTATGATGTTGAGTATTATGACATATGTATATTGAGTGATTGAGTAAGTAAAATAAACCCACTTTGGAAGAATGATTTTTGAACTTTAAAATGAACCATTGATATATGTTGCATGCTCACAATTTTACTAACAAACCGAATGCTGGGACGATAATGATGACATAAATTTCATTATATGTTTTGGGGATGCCCTACTAGAATTTTAGAATTCTCACCTTTATATGTTTGTTTCTGTGTTGTCTCCACGTTGATTCCAAAGAATAGTGAAGCCCCTACAAGAAAGACTGAATTAGAATTCGTAGTTTGGTATTGGAACTTATCTGTTGTACTTAGTTATATACATGTGTTTGTAAATATAGTAAAGAACAATATGTACTAAAGCTCATAGAAGAGCTTCCTTTTCTACTTGACTTGTACTAAATAAATATTTTGCTTCCTTACTATATATTTTGATAGAACCATGAATTAGTTACTACATGATTCAACTGATTCTTGCTATAAATAATTAAGAAAGGTTCACAAATTTATAAGTAACGCTCTCAAGTATGATGTATGACTTAAGGATGAGGTTGTACTTGAGAGGATGTTACAGATTGATTGTATGACTTGAGGACGAATAAGAAGATTTGGGAAGTGGGAGGTGATGTACGCCATTATGCGTATGTGAGAGAAAGAGTATGTTGAGTAGTGAGAGTGAAATTAGGGTTGCATAGGTTACTTTTTTTTTTTGTTATAGAACGGAGGATATTGCCTACCTCCTCAATTTAGAAATTATTTTAATACTAAGTTGCACAAAAAATGTAGTAAATGGCACAATCTAGGTTATCTCTCAAGGAGACTTCAACACTTAGTTGGAAAATTGGGGTTTTGAAGAGTGAAATAATAGCAATTGAAATTAAAAGATAATAACAACAGGATAATAGCAATAGAAAAGAAGACACTAGTGCAAGGTATTCCTAGGATTGGAAATTAATTATCATTGACCAAATATTAAACCCATTGATGGCTATTAGTAATAAACTACTGGCAATTCTACTAATGATTGATCAACTTTTAGAATTTGACTAATGTACATAACTAATAAACGAGATCTCAAGTTATTTAAAAATCACATTGATTTAATGTACCAATTGTTATAGCTTAGTCGTCAATCATAAAGTTAATTCTAATGTTCTCCCTCAAATATAAACCAATAGATCTATCAATTTATGCCCAAAGGGTTTCCCTAACGATGATCGCCAATTTAGTTATTCCAATAAAGATTATAACAATCACCACAATAATTATAGGAATAGAAACTACAGAACATTAAGAAAATCAATGCATTTAATATCATAAAGAGGTCCCAAAAATCATCCTAATTCATCCAAAACCCTTATACTATTAAAGAAATCTATTCCTCCATGTTGGAGGATTACAACAGTGAAAATAAAAGAAACCTAAAAATAATAGTATTAATCCTTACCGCAATCTCCAAGATAAAGCACCTTCACTAATGGAATCCGAAGAGAGAGAATAATAGAGAAAAAGATATGTAGAAAGAAGATGGAGAGATAGGTTGTAGAGAGAATAATAGCAAGTAAAAGTGGCAACCTAAAAGTGAGTCAAAAACTAAGGTAAAAGTCCGTGTCAATCCTTTATATACTACTCTCTAAAATAGGTCAAAATGGGGTCAAAAAATATATTAAATGAGTTGTTCTGCATCATTGCACAAGTGCTGCAGTGCTAAATAAGCGCTGCGACGATCAGCAATGAGCTACGTTAATTAAAATAATTTTTCGGGTGCTATTGAGCGCTAGATAGAATTTATGTCTTCACTTATTTGATCATTTTGGCCCTTTAAAATCCGAATCTGTCCTTGACACTAGAAATAGCGATTGTATCCCTTTGAATAATCTTTCCAACGCCACCAAAATCACCTCAATTGGACATCTATAGCTCTAGATATTGTGAAAATACTAACTGGAGGTCAAGTTGGACAACATCAGATATCAGCAATCTTTAATCTTGCAACTCAATTTTCACCAAGATGATCTTAGAACTAGGTTTTGAGCTAAATATGAAAGTTTTATAGGACTTCTTCAAATTTCCAAAACATCTTTATTTATCTCAATTTGATCCCTGGAGAAAGAGATACAAATTTTCCATTACAATGCTTTTTGCAAATGTGCTCAAATAAGCTCAAGAACTCTTTTATTTTACTCCCAAATTCTCCCAAATTGATTGCAACTACAAGCTCCATGTAGAGAGTTTCCAACCTTGTTCTTGACATTTTGCACTCAATTCAAAGCTCCTGTGCACAAAACCATACTAAAAAAGACAAGTCAAACGCAACATGGTGTAATTATAAATTATTTCAAAATCAGGACAACGAATAATTCTTTCAAAATTACACAATGAGGAATAAATCAAAATCCTAATTAATTACATTAATAATTCAGTAAACTCATGCAAAAGGCTAATTTTTGGCAGTAAGATAAATGACATAAATACTTCTTATCAGTTACATTTTGTTTGAGCCTTTAAGGTTTATTATAATGGGCTGTTGAAATGGAGCTCTCTATTGCTATAGTTATTAACCTTTGCCCTTCGATCAAAAACAAAAGCTTTGCCTTTCATGAAATACAAAAAAAGTTTTTTTCCTTTGAATGTATGTATTACATAATTTAAATGCATTATTTTTTTTTAATTGCATACATGTTTTGCATATTTATATGACATATAAATTTTTAAAATGTGTTAAATATTTAATTATTTGTGTTAATTTGTTATAGTTGTTTAAATTTTAATATATTGTACATATATTTATATAAATATATCCAATTCAACCGATTGAACCAATGACCTACCGATTGAACCAATGACCCGCTGACCTAGAACTTTGACCAAGTCAATCATCGAGCTAGTTTTAAAACTATGAGTTAATTATTATTTCATGATTAATAGACGGTATAACATGAACCGTTCCTACATTTTAGAATCTAAATCTTTATTTAATTAAATTATGTATGCTTGGGAGTAGTTTAAAATAGAGTTGCGAGTTAACGGCAACATGAACTTAATCTTGGTATACCTAGTTGCCACTTAGACATGTAAAGAATGTTATCCCTAAGGACGGCTATGCATAGGGCTTGGGCATATACGAGAAGGTTATCCTTAAGGATGACGATTTGTAGCACTCGGACATATACAAAAAAGTTATTCTTGAGGATGGTGATGCATAACACTTGAGCTTATATAGTATTACACCCTGACGACGTAACACGAAAAGCTCATGTGTGTATAAGTTCATTCTAGGATGGCGACATATAATGCTTGAATGTGAGTGCACTAATCATGTACCCTTTTTTTCCATACTAGGGATGGTGATATGTAACACATAGGCCTGACAAAGTGGTTATCAGTTATTAGTCATCAGTTTGTAATATTTCAAGACCAGATAGATACCTAGAAAGGTCAATTCTAGGCTTAGAAAGGTTTAGGTAAGGCCTAAGAGATATTCAAAGGCCCTAAGACTTGTTTGAGTAGAAAATAGGCGTGCTGAGCGCGCACCAAAAGAGTAGGAGCGCTATAGCATGGCATGGCCCGATGCAACCCAACCTGTGTTTGTTTGCCCATCTAACGTGTTTTCTTTCCTCTCCCTATTGTTAATATAACACATCATAACACTCCTAAGATGCCCCCACAAAACCCTAGCTACTCCCATTCTTCCTCTCACTTTAGACAAAACTTAAGCCCTTATTTCTTCTCCAATTGTTCTTGTCCTTCCTACTCCTTGTTAGTCCCGAAATAGTTCTTAACGTAGTGGCCAAAAATATAGTTTTCTATCTGTCCTATCAATGTTAGATGACTGTGTTAGCAACACGGTTCAAGTCACTCAAGATTTCATGGGTGGTGACAACAAGCTCTTAGTAACATACAGTGAATGGGTAGTTGCCCATGTCTATATATTAGCTATTAAAGATACATAAGAAAACTATATTATGTTATATATCAATTGTTAGTACCCTAGAAATTATTTGTTTGACATGATAGAACTTAGTCACTTATCATAAAATAGCTAGAAGTTTATAGTAAGAACAATTACAATGTTATTTAAAGTTAATTTTTATTTATTCAAGACAAAACCCAACCTATTACCAAAATTAGTTAAATAGCTAGTACAGTGTTTAGTTAAATTAAGGGGAAATTACACTTTAACCCCTCCCCCAAAATATAGATTCATGTGCATTTTAAATTCTAAACTTAAAAAATATGTAATTTGACTCCATGAACTTTCTTAAATGTGCAAATTGACTATTTTGTTAACTTTTTTCATCAAATATTAACAAAAATAACACAAATTTAAAAAAATATAGGATATCGGGTTGTACATTTAGGAATGTTAGGGAGCCCTTTTGCACATATTCCAAAATTTAGGGGGTATAGTACACTTATTTTAGCTAAAATGCACATTTAAGAAAGTTTAGAGGGTCAATTACAGAGTTTTAAATTTTATGAGCTAAAGTGCGCATGAGCTATAGTTCATGGGAGTAAAGTGAAATATTCTCTTAAATTAATTATTATTTGCTGTTACAAGATTCAACTAGTTAATAGAAATCATTTAATAGTTATTGTTGTTTACAATTAAATTATCATTTAATTGTTATTACGTGAGTAGTGGCTGGGACAACAAAATCAATCTCGATATTATTTAGATGCAATTATTAATTATCCATAGTAGAGCTCAATCCAATACTAGAATTGAGTAAAACAATTAGTGTAATTTCCCAATTAAATTATTTATTATTATTTAAACATGATAGAACTCAGCCTCTTATGTAGAAAAGGTTAAAAAAGTTATTAAAGCTTCTAAGTTAAATTATTATTTAATTGTTATTTATGAAACGTAGTCAGTACAACAAGAATAGTTCTTGTGTCTTAGAGTTTAATTATTAATTAATTTTTCCATTGTGTGAACAACAGACAATATTCTGTGTTATTTGAATTTATTTATTGTTCAGTTAAATTATGTATGCTTGGGAATAGTCTAAAATAAAGTTGCGAGTTAATAGTAGAATGATCATTAACCTTGGTATACCAATTGCCCACCTAAAGGGTGTATGCCTATAAGGGGCCAACAACGAGCTTCCCACAAGGGGTTGAAACTATAGATATTGAGGGATTATTGTTGAAAGTAGAGAAATCACGAGAACAGGGGTTGAATCGTGATCTCTAAAACTTTCTCTAACCTGGAAAACCTTAATCAAGAGCTCTCAGCTTTCTTTCAGAAACTTGGAGTACAAAAGCATAGGTTAGATCGGAAAGGTATCTTTCTAGTAAAAGTAGCAATTTGGCACGCAATAAAATAATATAGTCAAAATGACATGAATAGAACCATCTTATCGAAGGCTTGTTGGATAATTGAACCATCTTATCATCACTTGACTAGAGATTTCCTTTGTTGTTAGTGAAGTTAGCCAGTTCCTATAGTTTCCTTGTGATAGTCACTAGGATGGGGCAATTTGAATACTTAGATACATTCAGAGAGCACCAGGCCAAGGACTCCTAAATGAAGACAGGGCCATCCAAAATTGCTGGTTTTTTAGATGCAAATTGGGTAGGTTCACCTTTAGATAAACTATCCACCTCATGTAATTGTCATGATTGGAGGTAACATTATACCATGGGAAAGTAAGAAACTGAATGTTGTGGCTAGATCGAGTGTAGAAGTAGAATATTGAGCAATGGCCTTAGCTACCTATGGACTAATATGGCTAAAGCATTTGCTACAAGAATTTGAGGTTTGGAGATATTAATCAAATGCAACTCATATATGATAACCAAAATGCCTTCACATTGCCTTAAATTCAATGTTCCATGAGAGGACCAAGCACATAGAAGTAGATTTCATTTTATTAGAAAGATCCAATTTGGATGCATTACAACCCACTTCGTTAATTCCAATTATCAACTAATAGATATATTCACTAAATCTCTCAGGGGACCACCTTAGATTAGCCACATTTGTAACAAGCTTGGTGCATATGATTTATATGCTTCAATTTGAGAGAGTCTTTTAAGTCTTGAAAGTGTAAGAATAGTTTTGAAAGCATGAAAATAGTCCTTAAATCTTCTACACAAGTTTACTATTCTATCATTTGGTTCCGCTCTTGTTCTTCTACCTTCTAAACAGTTATTTTACTATTATGTTAAGAATATTTTTTAAAATATAACTGGATCATTTATTATGTCACCTCTTTCCTCTCTCTCACTGCTTTTGATTTTTGGAGAAACAATTTCCTTTCTGTTTTTTCATATAAAAAGAAAAACTGACTATTTCCCACTTCTATTTTTCAAAGAAGCATAAACAAGCAGTATTAAAAATTTTAAAAGTACTTTTTCAAGAAAGAAATTAAAAAAACGTGCTTTCCTAGAAAATGCACCAAATGTAGAACGTGATAGAGATGAAGCGTCTATAAGACAACTATGTGGAACAAAGCAACGTCCTGATGAGCTTACCAATCAGGGGATTTTAGAGAAACAATGTCAATCTCACCCAGTCACAAATTTTATAGTAAAATTGAATTGGAACTCAAAGTACGGCAACGTTTCTTTTGTTTAGCAACTCCAATTTATTGAAACTAATCACATCATATATAGGGCCTAAGGAAGCATTAACAAAGGATATAACTTAAAACTGTCGAACACAAAATGGAAAAGTTATTTCACTGTACACAAAATGGCAAACTTATTTTACTGTATATGTCTAACTCGAACATTGTGAAGCACTTAGAGCATAACAACTTAGCAAGCCAATATTTCTAGTCCCAGACTGCGTCAAGTCTCAACCCAATGGCATTTTTATACTACATATGCCGTATACAAAGTACAAAACAAATTTCCTGCGCAGAGAGAGGTACACAGACAAAATTAGATTTCAATTTACAAAGATTGGTACCATAAAGCAAATGTCCTAGACACCATTACTAACTGCCATTGACAACCCATTAGTTTCCATCAACTTCTCTACAATCTTCTTTAATTCAGCAGCACTCACAACACAATCTTTATCAGCAAAGCAGGATCTACCTTCCTCAGCTGCCTTACAAAGTTGTGGATCTAATGGAACCTTACCAAGAAAAGGCACCCCCATTTCATTGCACATCTTCACTGCGCCGCCACCACGACTATCAAATACTTCACTGCAAGCAATCAAATTCAGCATTTCAGGCGCTTTTCTCTCATGTATTCCCAAACCCACTCTGTGACATCTTTCTGGTCACCATTATCCGTCAACTTCATAAACTTGAAATCTGTGAGGGGCTGGCACAATCCACTCATATTCTCTACAACCCCAAGAACTTTTACTCCAACTTTCTTGCAAAAACTCACCTCTTTTCGCACATCAATAAGAGATACTTGCTGAGGAGTGGTAACTATGATTGCACCATCCACTCCAGTCGCATCGAGGCATTGAACAATTGAAATGTGCTCATCTGAGGTACCAGGTGGAGCATCAACGACAAGAAAATCAAGCTCACCCCAGTAGACATCTTTCAGAAACTGCTTGATGAGCCCATTTTTGCGTGGACCCCTCCATATAACAGCTTCATCTGGATGAGGAAGCATGAAACCAATTGACATGACTCCAAGGTTGGACTCCACATAGACAGGAGACCACCCAAGGTTGCTTTGGTGTATCTCATGACCTTCTAGGCCAAGCATCTTTGGGATGCTTGGACCGCAAATGTCAATGTCAAGAAGACCCACTTGAAAATCCATTGCTGCTAAAGCAAATGCCAGCTGGGCAGAAAAGGTACTCTTGCCAACTCCTCCCTTTCCAGATAAAACCAATATCTTATGCTTCACAGTAGCCATTCTTTCTGCAATAGCAACCAGGTCTGCAGAAACAAATGCAGATGGTGACCAAAGTTCTTAAGGCTAGTAATACCAACACAATAAGTAAATCTATCACAAGAAACAAATGTAAGTTCCCACTTTCAATCAATATGAACCCTATGAATAAAACCAACAGGTTCTGCATAAAACACACGTAG
This sequence comes from Dalbergia oliveri, assembly GCA_030441495.1. Lineage (NCBI taxonomy): Eukaryota > Viridiplantae > Streptophyta > Magnoliopsida > Fabales > Fabaceae > Dalbergia > Dalbergia oliveri. The sequence continues at coordinate 29,868,774 of JAMLFY010000008.1, read as the reverse complement.
CAAGAAAGCACATATTTTTGCCACTAAAAAAATGTATCACTATTAACCATAAAATAAAGGGAAAATTAAAGGAACCAGAAAGAATGTTTACATGAGAAAAATAATAATAATCTTAAAAGGACTAACAAGCTGATCAAACATTATAATCAGCCTTTGAAATAATGCTGGAGAAAAGAACACATTAAATATATCATGTCATAAGCTGACTAATTATACAAGCCTTTTGTCAGTGAAAGCACAATAAGCACACTAGATGGTGCAAATGCAATCCAACCTGCTGTTAGTATAATATGAAATGTTTCTTAAAAGCATGATTTCATTATGCATCATTACCTGTATCAGATTGAACTTGAATAATTATTATATGATACACATGTTTTATCACATAAAATTATTGTATTTATCAATATATTGGATCAAGAAAAATGCATTATCAAAGACCACAATGCTACTTGGAACCAAAACAGAATCTATTGATTTTGGAGTTTATTTGAACTTTCGTTTCTCCCTGTTGTATCCCTCCCTTTTTCTTTGGTCTATGCTGCCTGCCCATATGTTGATGGAAGAGATGTGCCAAATCACACCTAGGTTTTGGCCATATTGGGACAAGAAAAGTATTTAGAGAACTGTGGTAGCATGCTTTAGGATGCAGAGTTTTGTAAATGTCTTGCTGCAAAGCAAGGAATCACTCCAACCAACAAACTAAGAACTATTTTATTTATGACAGGTGGCTTAAGTCTACAACCTGTTAAGAACTGCACTCCCTCACTTTCTGTGTGTTGTCTTATTCCCAATTTCAGTTTGTGTTAATGAAAACCCAAAGTATTAATATGTTAGGTTGCTAACATTCTTTAGTACATTGGCAGTTTCAAAGGCCTGTTAAGCTGCTAATGCTAACATAACCATCAGGTAGGTGAAGAATTCAATTTCAAGCTTATTATATTGTCATTCAGTGTCCTGAATCATGGAAAATACAGTTCTAGACTTGAATGACGTCCAACACATGGGGTTCATTTTAGTATATGTTCAAGAAGATTGTATGAATGAACTGATGAGCGATGACCCAGCACTATGATCTTTTGCCGTGTAAAATGCATGTTTAGGATTTAACAGTTTCTCTACACAATTTTTATTTGTAAAAGCACTTTAAGTCTTAAGAATTAAGATACACTGCATGACACAAAATAGCAAATGAAATTTGAGAAAACAATAAAGCTACAATCCATAATCCTAAGAACTAAAAATCCAACAACTCATAATTTGAATATGCAGGATTGAAACTAAGGCCTAATTTCATTATGCACCATTCCAGCCAACCCCTGGTGTTCCAATTCTCCTTCCCCTGTCGCAGGTTTAAGTCAAGCTGCTCTATGTTCATTATTTGGTTCCTGTGCAGGTCTGCCCCCATCTTTTTTGTTTCTGTTGTTGCTCTGACAGACACTCTTCTAACTCCACTCTTTCTCTAATTCCACTCTCACCTCTCTATTCTCACTTTCTTTCCTCTGATATGCTGCCACGAGTCCAATTACGCAAAAGATTGATGGTCATGCATGTTTAAGGTTTACAATAGATTATCACTTTAGATCATTAATGATGAATGTGTTCAATGGTGGGTAATTTTTTACTTTTTGAGCATTTACATCTGTGTAGTATCTATTCTTTGCTGTAGCAGCCATCCTCCTATCTGCTATCCAGGATTAACAACTAAGGAAAAACAATGAGTGGGACGACTAGAAACTGCCAGAGACAAATTTTTTCTTCATGATTGAGGTAATCTTACCAAATGGCTTCTTTATTAATCCATACAACACTTGGGATGTTCAACAAGGCAATCAGAAAAGAATTTAAATCGAGGCTAACCATCATTCAACTACCCAAAAACTATATTCAGGAATCACATAATAAATCCATCATAAAGCAATCAACCCCTACCATCAAACATCCAAGGAACTAAAAACCCCAACTAGACACCCAACGATAATTCGATAAATGAAGTAGGCTAAAAAAACACAGCTTTAAATTTCCTTAGATGACGACATCCCAAAATTGAAAAACCAACATATGATTAGGGTATGGACTACTTTCATAAAAAAGTGACAACAACGAGCTTGGGAGAAATGACACAAATGAGCCACCGCAGGGACCTTAACCTTAGGTTCACAATAACACAGTGCACAATAAATGGTCCCAAATTCCAGAATCATTGACCATGGTAACTGAACAAGCGCTATACATTCCTAATTTTAATCATTCCAAGCTACCCTATGGATTAAAGCAAAAAAAAAAAAAAAACACTTAAGATAATGAAAGTGACAAAGTTGAATGTGGAACAAAGATAAAGAGTACCAGGGTCAGGTCCCTTAGGGGTAGTGGCACAAATTTGTTGATTTGGGCATCCTTCGCATGCATCATCTTTTCCTGCAGATTCTGACTTTGGACCTGGGCAATCTGTAAATGCCAAAATAAAATAAAAAAAAGACACAACAATCATGTCATATTCATAGGCATACAATACATAGAAGAAAAGCAAGATTCCAAAAAGAAAAAAAAAAAAACGAGTATAAATTCATACGCTCGTTGGCGTTTTCAGGAATATCGCCGTTCTCCATGAAAGCTCTTCTGTTCTGTTGAGAAACGTAGAGAATGAAAAAAGCAAAAAAGTGTTTAGTTGTTTGAAGGAAGAAGATGCTCAGCGCGACAAAAGAAGAGAGTCGGTGTAAGGGTTTAGTGGCAAGCACCAAACTCGCAATGGTAAGCCAAAAATATATAAAATAAAAAAATATATTATTGTGAAATAGCCTCAAGATTCACGTAACTACAAATAACACAACTCAAAATAAAATGGTCAAAGCAAAAGACGTGCACAGCTTGGAGCCACATTTTATACAGAACCAGACATTCCGTTTTAAAGTCGACGTGCTTATTAGCCGTTGGATGCGGTAAAAATAAGATGAACGGCAGAGATTGATGATTGGGGACACCAGGTGGGGTGAAAACGTTTTCGTCAGGCTCAGCAAATTCGGCGTCAGACCTCTAATGCTGCAACCAAGCCACTATATTTACCGGACCAAGCTGCAACCAACTACCAAGTCCTCTCCTGTCTTGCCAGCTTAGCAAATAGGGCCAAATCTGGAAAGTCAAAGATGAGGGTTAGCAGAGCAAGTCTGAGCTCGCACTACAAATGTACAACAAACAACATGGAGTTGGGCAATGGCGCAAAATGATCCTTACCGACTTAATACAGATATATATTGCAGTGCAATTGGATGTAAAGATAACTTCAATTTAATTTAATTAGTAATTTTATTAAAGTAGTTGTTTGATTGGTAATTAATTTATTAATTTATGCAGTTAGTATTAATTATAGTAATTTGAGTATTTGTATGCATTTAGGGTTTAATTAGTATAGTCAAATAATAATTAGCACTTTCGATTAGGGTTTATTAATTAATATTTATTAGTAGTTAATAATTTATTTATGATTATTTGGGATTTCTTGCCTAATAATTGATAGTTTGTTTAATTGTTTATATTGATAAACCCTAAACGAGTTTATTTTCATCATTTTTAAACAATTAGTTACTTTATGTAGTTTTGTATTGCTCACTATTATATTAATAATAATTAGTTTGGTGGTGACGATTTTGGTTCCATTTGTAGGTTCATTGAGTCTTGCGACCTAGGCAGGCAGGCTGTCCAGCCTCATCCGAGGATGGAGTATAGATTACATCAAGCAGGATTTTGGGAGGCGACACAATTGGGTTCTAGCAATATGACGAAGCTCTATTTATTGCTCTTATAGAGATATGGCGGCTGGAGACACACATTTTCCACTTGCGTATGGAGAGTCCACGATCACCCTCCAGGACGTGGCCTTCCATCTTGGACTCGTGTTAATGGACCAATAGTGGCGAGGTGCAGCGTTGCATTTAAGAGGCATAAAGGATGCAATGTATGGACTTATTGTGAGCAGCTGTAGGCGCGTGCCACCAGTTGAGCAAAGGTTAGGGTCTTTTGTGAATCTCTCTTGGTTTGAGAGTACATTTTGAAAGCTGAGATGGCACATCTTATTTAGTGGTGGAGTGCCACACCTCAAGTGACTGCGTTGTTGGAGGACTTTGGTTATGGTGGGACATTGAATTAGGGTTCTGCCTGGCAACACTTTATCATTTTTTGTGTTGAGGGACAAGCTACCAAGTGATTGACATCGGAGGATGTGGTGTGTTGTTGTTGTCATGGGCTTACTATAGGATCCTGGCATTCCACCCTCTAGGGTTTGACTCACGTTTCCACTTGCTGGAGGTAAGATACTTCAAATGCCTCAAATTCCCATATGCATTTCTATGTTTACATTAATATCTAATTTGTAAATTTTTTTTTTCAGTTGGGTTGGATTGCCATAGAGATCCGACCTAGATAGGATAAGATTAGTGCAACACAAGGCATTGCAGACTCCAGCATTGTTGATGGGGTAAGGAATTTTAAATTTTTAATATTGTAACATGAATTTGACAAGGTTAGTGCACAATTATTGATACATACATTTTTTTGAATCAATGAGTTTATAAGGACCCCATATGATGATGCCAATGTTGTTGCCTGTTACGCCTTACTGGGTGTATGCCTCTGCGATGTCTAGCATTCTATCTATCTAATGGTTTGCTTTGAGCTTGTGGAGTGGCACCAGGTTGATCATCATATCAGTTGGGGGTAAGCATATTCCACAAACCCCAGTCAACATTGACAAACTGACGGAAAGGACGTGCAGGATTGAGGGCAAGTGGTGGCCCATGGGCATGCAGAGTAGTACCAAGTTCAGGATGATCACCACAAAAGATGCATCCAGTATATGTATGCCATAAATGCCCGTCCTTCAACGGAGTATTTCAATGGTACTCGGGCTTTGCAAAAAGGTTCTTATCGGGTGATAGAGTATTGCAAGATCCAAGTCTGGATGTCTTGCTCGAAGATGTCCCACTAGCAGGGCAAGCAATGCCAATCATGGCACAGCTTGTGGGAGCCCCACATTGATGCTATCAGCGGCAGTATAATACCCTGATTTTTACGCTGTAAAATGACCAAAATGCCCTTGAGGTCATTTTTGAATTGAGGACACCAATCCAGGCTATCCTCAATGAGGTATTTTAATACTAGAATAAGGTTACATGATGTCTCTATGTGGGGCTTACTAATTATCTATTATTCATGGAGAATAATTTAACATCCAACTCCATTATTCTATTCCATAGCACCGTTGTTACAGAAAATCATTTATGAAGAGAATCGACATTATCATAAATTATTTTGAGTGCATTGGTTTGGTTGCTATTCTTGCCGATGTCTTATTCATTGAATGCAATCTCCTTCTGTTTTGTTTTGATATCTATACGAAGAAATTCTACCATGCTTTGTGAACTACAAATTTTCATTCAAACTTTTATGTGTGCCATTCAAATACATATTGCTTTTAACATATTAGATATTGATTGAACTTTATCTATTTTTTATATATGTAACACTCGATTGTATTATTTCAAGACAAAAATAATCCCAAGCTCTAATACCATAAAAAGAAATAAAAATATTACTACAAGAAAGATAATGAGTGTGTTAACCTATGCAAGTATAACATTATTTAAGTAACGTGCGCATTTTTTTTCACTTGCAATGTTCGACATGTATTGAAACCTTATAAAGATCATCCCAAATTTCAAACAATAGTTAAATCTGATTTGTTAAAGGAAAAGTCATTTTTTTCAGTGGCATGCAAATCTTTTTCTCAACTAATTCTACAATGTCTTTAAATTTATGTGGATTTGAAAAGGAGTTGTTTTCTTAGCTACCTTATTGTGATAAATAGCTTATGACATGGAAACATGCATGGATTTAGCACTTGCATAAATTAAAAAGTGACGTGCCTTCTCCTGATTTTATTCTATAACATATAAATCCATGCTTAAAAGAAAGTGCTTGTACAGACAATGCACAATTGCACATTGTAAAGCACGACAAAGAAATAAAATATATATATATATATATATATATATATCCTTGCCCATTATCTACTATAGCATAACAGAAAGCATTATAATGCAAACATAAAATAGCCACGTAATATAAGGACATTTACAAAACACTATATCATGTAGTTAAAGGAATACACTATTATAAATTTTTAACAACAGAGAACAACGGCCATAATGCAGCATTTCCTCTCATTCCCTACTTGCACTCCCTACAATGAAGATGGGGTCTATGCTCAGCTAATGAAATATTCAACACTTGCAGAGTCATGGGAGGCAAGTTAGTGTGGGTTCTTCCTCGTCCCATGAATAGCATGGAATCAAACATTGATTATCAAAGTGGGTCAAGGGAGCATCAGTATTTGAGGAGGCTATGAACCCCCTTAGGAACGGACCAACCTTGCATCCATCTTCATCATCTATCAACCTTTAATCCCTTCCCCCTCATGATACTTTCATCATCAGCACTTCAATTCTAATTATTGAAAACAAAGAAACCATAGAGAGTTAGAGTTTGGGAGAGATCAAGATAAGGAAAAGTAAGAAATCAAATTCAATTCATCCTATAGTTCTAGTGTCTCATCTGCTATTTAAATTTTTCTAACCAACTTGACTCAAAATCCATCCTAGCGAATATAGTGTGCCCTGAACCATGAACAAACACAAACCAAAATTCCTGTCCGCAACCAAAATTATCAAACCCTAGCCAAAAGAAAAATAATCCTTAGAACTGTACTCAAATCACCATCCAAAACTAACCATGCAGGACCCATAGATTATAGACCAGATCAGAAAAATCAATCTCAGAAGTCCTAACACAACATTCATTCTCTAACACAACAAAAGGAGTCCAAACAGCCCTACAAATAGTAGCAAACACAACAACAACACATCAAACACATAATACAAGATTTAGCCCAAATCTTTCAAATTAAAAACCAAGGAAAACAAAACCTGAAAAACTAAATGGGGAGGAGGGAGGTCGTGCCTTCCCTTGGTCGATCTGGTCCCTCAACCATGGCGGCCGACCACGTTGCGTGCGCCCTTGCAGTTCCACCTCCGCCGTGTGCCTGGTAAGCTAGCACAGCTCCTCTGCCGTGCATTCCTTCCCCTGCATGCACCGCTGTCCTCGCCATAAAAATGTCTAGCCTCGCCGCGCTTCACGCGCCGCCACACCCACCACTGCAAACACCTCCTTCCCCAGTCGCAAGAAGCCCCGATCAACCTCGCCAACTCCCTCCACCATGAACCAACCCCCTTCCTCGTCCCGCGCGGCCTCCCCTCACGGCTATGCCGGTCTCTTCCCTTTCCATCTTCTTCTCTTCCAGCCGGCCCGAGCCGCCTCATAGGAACACCGCGGTGGCGTTCACAACCCTACCCTGCTCTTTTCCCTCTCCCACGGTCCCTTTCTCTTTGTCTCTATCTTTCTCTATTTCCCTTAGCATGTATGTGTGGGTAAGACAAAGAGAGAATGCCATGTGTGAGAGTGAGAGGGAGAGAGTTTTGTGTTATGTTAAGTGTGTGTGTGCGTATGAGAGTGAGAAAGAGAGTTTTGTTTGTGTGTGTGTGTGTGTGTGTGTGTGTGTGTGTGTAGAGAGAGAGAGAGAGAGAGAGAGAATTTTGTGTTTTAGTTTAGTGTGTGTCATCCCTAACCCACATTCTCTCTATTCCAGCCTGATAAAACTAAAAATAAAAATAAAGATAAAAATGAAGTTCCTAACATTCCTATTTAGCTTTTAAACCGAATAATATTCTTTATGTTGTCTAAGTTCATTTGGCTGTAATTTCATTCTATTCTTTTTATTTGTGCACGGAATGAATTTTGTTTAGGCTTTATTTAGGCTATTTAGTTGGCAGGGGAGTGTACTATGTTGCATTTAGAGTTTTTAGGCTGTTATGTGATCTTTTTAGAAATTTTTAGCAATCATTTTAAATCAAGTGAGTGAAATTGAATAAATTGGTTTAAGAGGGTAATTTGCTAATTTATTTGATGATTGGTAAATTTCGTATTGATGAATTAGTTTTTTTTTGTTTAATTGAGCCGTGATGGCTTGTAAATAATAATAATAATAATAAATAAATAAAACTAAAACAAGAAAGATAAAGATCGTTGAATGATTGCTTATTTTTAATTCATTAGGCTCAATTCAACTTTTAACAATGTTCATTGTTTCTCAATTTGTTCTACTTATTTAACCCTTTGATTAATCTTGTATTGTTGTTCATTGTATATATTGTGTATGTATTTGTGGTAATAGCGTTATTATACTATGTTGGCCTATTTTAATGGTAACATTCTTTAAAGGATATACTATCAAGTATTAATTGTTTTATTATTTTAGCATATATATATTTTGCACTAAATGTTACATATGATAATGTTATGCTACAGATTGTTCATTATGATTAAAGGCTATATGATCAAATATTGTATATGTTGTTTTCATCTATAATTATAATATTATTATGGACCTACATGTGTTATGCAATGCTAATGCCAATTACTTTCTATTGGTGCTTAATAATCTTGGTTGATAGTTTGACATTTTTAATTCCTTTTCAAAGAAAATAGAATCAATCAACCAATGAATATTTTCTTAGAACGACATGGCTTTGAGTTCCTCATTGTACTAGAGAATACATCGTAGCTAGCAGCTATCAAGCCAAAAATTAATTTTTCCTAAAATTTTATTCTCTTTTTCTTGTTCCTATTTTATTCTCGTACATAAAATGTTGAACCATGAGTTATGATGATGGCTATGACTATATTCTTATGTTTGCATCTCTAAGTAACATAATAAGATAAAAGGTGACATAAGACACATGGAGATGACCCTCTAGACTCAGGAATTAATGGTTATGGGAGGTGACCTAAAGAGGTGATCCTTTAGACTCTAGGAATTAATGGTTATGAAAGGTGATCCTATGCCCCTATCCCGCACTGAGACTGGTGACGACTACTTAGGTATGAGCTCATAATCTAGAACTCTCAAGAGGAGAGAGTAGTGGAGTGGCCCTTGGAAAAGAACAAAAAAGCGTAGTCACCTAAGAGTATTAAGGAGGAAAGATCAAGTCATGATAGTTTGTGTTCTTTATGCCATATCAATTTATTGTGATTCTTGTGATATGTTTCTTATGGTATTGACATGCATTTATGATGAGGTATGATACACTCATAGCACTAAGAAACATGCTAAAAAACATGGACCTCGGATAACGACTTTTAAACTTAATAAATGAACCTTTTTATGTCCATTGTTTTCATAATGAAACCCGAGGTTGAAGACGAAAATGATGACACATGTTTAGAGGCAAGAGTCCTCCTGTGATTTTTGTTCAGGTTTCTCATTTCCTCTCTTTTCTATCCATCTCGTCTTCAAAGGGCGATGGGCACGTTCATGATATGCGTTGAGGCTCCCACCTGGGAAATGTATTTCGATCCTACCAACCAGTCTTATCATTTCGTGGGTTAATATGTCGTCCGCTTGTTCGTTTTCTTAGACCGTCCTTTCACACACCCAGTTACCAGCTTTTGGTTCTCCACGCTACCCCTTTCATTGATGATTTTGTTTTCGAGTGCACCCGTCCACGTACCAAGTAGCCTCCTCGTGCCCACACTCCGTAGCTACCATTCGTGACTTCCCGTTACACACCCCAATCACCCCCTCAACCTACCGAGCCATGGTCGATCCGTCAGGAATCTCCTTCCTAACACTCTTTAGGTGGTTCCACTCCCACCATTCGCATAGATAAGGGAAGTGGAGAGATGAAGAGGCCACAGTAACTTGGCCTATGAGGGGAGTCTAGCACGCTGGTAGAGTAGCTACCCATCTACGTTGGGGAGCTCATGTTCATCCCGTGGGTCGACTCGCTACCCCCTTCAACCCTGCTCACGCGCCTAGCTACCTTCCCCCTTTCGAGAGCGTCGTCAGTAGGGTGATACTAGTTTTTATGTAAATACTATTTATGATTTTTTTCGTGATGACTTGAAGCTGGCCAACCCTAATGATGGGCATAATACTATCTTAGTGGTTTGTTTTAGTGTGAGTCATGGAACAGTTAATGCTTGTGCTACCTATATGTATATATATGATGGTGTGATCATATTCATAAGGCCGTCGTGTTTATATTTTATATATGCCCGTAAAGAGTTTTATCTCCCCTTTATGTCATTATAGACGAATGACGGGTCTTACTTATACGTGTGGCTCACGTATTGTTTTAAAAAGTTCAAAAAAAAAATTTACCCGTATTTTTACTAAAGTATTTCCAAGTGAAAAGATAAAAATTGAAACAAAATAGTAATAACTAATAATTAACTTGAATGCATTCTAGGCGTGTTAGATTAAATATTAAGGTGTTAAGACGGCTTGGTGCACGTGCCAGCTCAGCGCCAAGGAGGCTGGGGTACCATGCTGATTATGGAGCTGATGAAGACACCCAACCCTCCACGGCAGTGGTGAGTCAAGGAGTTGACTCTAGTCAATTCCTTCCTCTAGCCAATAGCCTACTACTCTTTTGGGTATGCCTTCTTCAAGCTAGCAAACAACTATTGATCCTCCATTCCTTCTTTCAATAACCCACTATTGATCTAAGCATGCTTTCTTCTAGGCAAGCTCGGTATTGATTAGAGCATGTTTGCTGATGAGGATCCTATACCCCCAATGACACAAAATGACGAGCATGAAGAGACATGAATGACTCAATCGATGTTTGATTTAGCAAATGTTGTTGTTGATGCTTCCACCGCTAGTGCATATCATCCATCATTGGATCAGAATGTTTTCGTAATTTGATCTAATACATGACATTCCTTCAAGACGCGCCAACTATCCAATTAGTGATGTTTAGGAGCAGCATCATGACCACGATGAGAGATGGACGAGGAGGAGGATGATGATTGCAGGAGGGTTAAGGGTAGGGTCAAGGACGGTCAAGGGTAAGGTCAACATCAGGATTAAGGTAGACATATGCAAGATATCCATCCTAATTGGTGCCATCCTGGTAGGTGCCTTCGAGCATCTAGGCATAACACGCATGGAGGATACTCATGATTTATTTGTGTATATTTGAATTATACATATTTTGGACTAATGTATTTTGGACTTGTGTATATTTGACTTATGTGTATTTTGGACATGCCTTATTTATTTTTGAGACGTGATATATTTGTATTTATGTTGTAATTATTATCTTCTAAATACTAGCACAATATAAATATTGAATAATAGCATAAGGACATCAATTTCTTATAGTGAAGAAAGACAACATAAAATAAGGACATCAATTTCTTAAAATGAACTAACATAACACAAGGACATGAATTTCAAATTCTAGACTAAGATAACATAACACAATGACAACATAACATAAAGACATGATTATAAACCACAACATAACCTATGGCCAACTCTGATGAGGATGCCTCATGCAATATTGGGCATGTCTATCTGGTGTGAACTTCTTAACAACACAACCTACAACACTTCTTATGGCTTAACTCAACTTCATCCATTTCATATCTAATTCTGGTGGAAGCTGGATGCCCTAGAAGATTGTTTCCGATCTGGATTTGGCCGTACTTGAAGTCCATAGTAATCAGGCGAAGACTTTTCATTGCCAAGAGCTAGAAACTCTATTCGGTACACAATAAAAACTGATTGCAATCAATAAACATCATTAGTATAAGTGCCCCACTCAATATGGAGTTTACCACAACAAGCGAGTACATGACTACATGGGTAGTGCAAAGCTTGGAAGTAGCCACGGTCACATGTTCGGTCTGATAAATTAACCTTCTAGCTTTCCTGCTGTAATGTATTCTGCTTATTCTCCCACACCACAAATGAAGTATGTGCTCAATCCATGGTGGTAATATTCATGGTGCCCATTGGTGGCCTGTTTGCATTAATCTCATGTTGCACATGCTGGGACAATTCTTCTCCTATTGCTAGTTGGGTCTATGCCTCACTCCTCTTCTTGACAAAGAACTCAGCAAGACGATAATATGTGGCCTTCACTATAGCAGTAATAGGTAGATTTCGTCTACCCTTCATTCCTGGATTGATGCACTCAGACAAATTCATTGTCATATGATCATAGCAATGCCCCTGGTTAGCATATTGTGCCCAATTTTCATGTGGAGTCCTATTTGTCCAATCAAACATGGCCATATTCTTAGTCTTTAACATCCTAGTCCAGTGAACCCATTCTCGGTGAGTCTTTGAATATGCAGTATTGATGAGGGTTTTTTTCGCCTCTTTATTCTGAAGCAAAGATTGAAATTTGAGGCGATATGGCAAATACAATTATGTAGTAGGTTGATGGAGGATGCCAGCCACTACCTTCTTTATGTAAAACGGCTTTGATGGGCTACAAGAATGCCCTCCTGGCGTTACATGTCGTCGAAGTTTCTGAGGAGAAAGACCATGTCTCTTGTATTTCTCCCTCTACCACAACAAGAGCTATGGGGAGAATATTTTAGTTGCCATTGTCACGGCCCAACTTATGTCATGACCGACACATAGGAATACCTTCCCTAGCAAGCCTTAACACACTATTTTCTAGGAAAATGGAAAGAATTTCTCGTCTTTTCAGACATTTCCCATATAAAGTACAACCTGCAATATTCCCAATTAAATCCAACACTTGGGCATCAAGCATTCTCAGAATGCACCCTTCTAGTACATAACAATATCTCAACATAATCCAGCTATAATACCAAATTTGTTTCATATTCTATTAAACATAATAGAAAACATAATTCAAAGCATAAAACCATAGTAAGTTTACAAATCCTTTCCATAAGATAATTTACATAGCTAAGTCATAATTTAGATCTGAGGACTGCCTGTGACATATGGAGCAATTGACAACTATAGGTTGAAACAAGATAAGAGTTCTCACTAACAAGGGCCTTTACAAAAAGGCTTACCAACTTAGAATTTACTAAGATTGTGTTGGAGGAACACCAGAACCAACACCGGCACTTGTATCTGAAAAAAAAATGGAATATAACGGGGTGAGTTTTGCAACTCAAGAGATAGGATATCCATAGTTTACTAGATACAAGAATAAAACATTATAAACATAATAATGCATATGTACTCATAAAAGTATTGTTCTAGTCATAACTTGAGGTTTCTTGATAACATAACTTTATATAATCAGGTAAATCTAAACATAAATGGGGAGTTATCCGAAGTAGAACAATTACAAGTCCAGACATGACCCAAGGTCATGTGCGGGTTAGCACCACACCTGCAACTAGAGTTGGCCCGTAGCTATATACAAGTCCAAACATGACTAAAAGTCATGTGTGGGTTAGCACCACACCTGCTAATTGGAGTTGACCCATAGCCATATACAAGTCCATACATGACTAAAATTCATGTACGAGTTAGCACCTCACCTGCTAACTAGAGTTTCTCAGTGCACTGAGGCTAACGCCACTCCGTTAACTAGAGCTTCTAACTATGGAATTTCCTCAACTTAATTCAAAATCATGCACCTTCCACTTCTACAATATTTTTACAACATAAATAAACTCAAGTTTAATAATTAACATAAGATGTTCCAATATTCAATATTCATTACAATTTGACTAAAAATATTTAAATAAGCATATTAATCAAATTCTTGCCTTCATTGAAAATTTTCATTTCAAACATAAAGTATCATTTTCGATAAATAAATTATTTTCTCCTATATCATCATACTTTCAACTCTCCATATAATTTTATATTTATAATCAAAATTTATTATGCATAAAGTAATCTATAATACACTATCTACTCACAACTAGTGGTTCAAAGAACGAAGATCAACTCCACAAATGCCACCAATTCAAGTGTTGATGCTCGATTGCTCTATCTTTCTAGGAACAAGACAATATTAATATTTGTGAGCTAACAATATCACTAATTTACATAAATTAGCCCCAAATCAACAAAAGCCCCAAATTATAGGGTTCAAAAAAACATTAAAATTAATCCTAAGACTAGAAGCTCTAACAATTTAAATAGAGTAGTTTAGAAGCTAATTTACCACTTGGAGAGTAGAATTGATGATGAAAATTACTCAAATTCCTTCCAAAAGCTTCAAGCTCTCTAATGGAGTTTAGAGAGAAAAAGGAGTAGAGGAGATGGAGAGAATGGTGAAAGGTGATGAAGAGGAGGAGGAGATGATGATGATGGAGGTGGTGGTGATATTTTTTTGTTTTATGATGCAGACAAGGAAGATGAAAGAAGGACATGAAAAGGAAGGAAAGGGGTCGGGAAGAAGAAGATGAGGAGGAAGCAAAGAGTGGGAAAGTTTACGGGAGTTAAGAGGAGAAGAAGAAAATAAAGAGATAGAGAGGAACCTATGGTGGTCTATACCACTTAAGGTGTATGGTAGTCCTCACTTCATTTTTTTTTTTTTTGGGTTGCAATAGCCATCCGGGGCAATTGCCATCAATAAAGTGCCACCATACTTACCATACAAGTGGTTCTCATCAATTGAAACAAATCATTTGCAATTTTGAAAGCTGCAATGCATGGAGGAAATGTCCAAAATAAATGATGAAGCATTACCCCACTATGATTAATAACATCACCCACCATGAAAGGTTGAGTGGTCAATATGACACGTGAACTTGAGTGAAAACCACCATTTTAGAACTCGGCCATAATCGTAAGAATGTTATCTTAAAATTTTGTATTTTGTATGACATTGTAATAAAAAAAAATGTAGCTGGTACATGAAGTTGGTCCTTGAAGCTATCTTGAAAGCTCATTGCACAATCTTTCCCAATCACCATATATCTAGGCAATTGCCCTTTGCTTGGCAATCTACATCTTCCTATATGTGGTCTTGAAGTTGAAATGAGACTCTATGGATCTAATGGATATTGTTGAATCAGCTTGGACCATGGGGAATATGTTGTTGTAGATAATATTACTATCCAATTGGCGATGCTCCTATGAGGGCAATTCAAAGGAACATATGTGCGGTCTATCATCTTTTAGGACATCCCAAATTTGACGAGCTAAGTGATATGTCACATGAATACTCCAATTACACCCATTGCCAAACTTGATGCACCAAAACATGGTACTTTGTATGGTTGGACTCCATAATTTTAAAGTCAACATACCTTGGATGCTATAATTTTTAATAGCAAATTTTATAGTATCTTTGTCGCAAAACGTTGCCCAACATAGAACTCATTTTGTCCTTCATCGCCACTAGCTTCAATAGATACTTCATTACCAAACTTTGCTCCATCTCTTGTAGGCATTGTATTTAGATTTAGTGATGAATAGTGACTAGGACACTCTATAGTCTAGACAACGCTAAGACATTAATGGCTGACTCTGGGGTAACGTGCTTTGTGTCATGATCAAAGTCTTCATCATCATTGTCACCCCCGCCAACTAGCGTTCACACTAGCTCCTCTACATCCTCATCAACACTGTCATCCACTAAAGCATCAACAGTCATAACGGGCCAGCTTGTGCCACTGGTAGTGCAACTTCAACTGCAAGCTATCAAATATTGAGATTTTCATTATGATCAGTAGCCTCTACAAATGTTGCTGAGGCATTCTAAAGGTTGGGAATGCTGAGCCATTTCAACTGATGGAGAACCATGACCTGCTGAGGTTCTTGCAAATGATGGTTTTAGAGCATATCCTTTAGAGCTAAAGTGACCCTCTTGAAAATACCAGCACCTCCATAATGCAATCTTTTAGATTCTGTGAGCTCAAATGGAATATCTTTGTAATTTCCATATGTTTTTACCCAATTTTTCCAATATAATGGTCTTCAACCCCACAAAAGTGATAGAAGGATGGGCAACAATAACAGTAGGATTTTCACTTTCAAATGTGTCTCCCTCATTTGTATGGATGATTCTACTTTCACTATGCACAAGCATGTAAGTGCACTCTTCCATTTTTTCTACTCAAAGAAAAAAAACCTCTCAGAAAAGTTAAACAAAATTTAAAAAGTTGGACAAGCATTTCACTTAACTCTCTACAACTAAACACTAAAACAACTCAATATTGGCAGTTAAGGTATTTGAAAAGGTGACTGCGTACATTGTTTTGTTGGGGTCTCAAATGAAATTGGTTTCGCTATGATTTCGTAAAGGCTCCAACAAAAGTTTTCATCATGATTTCATTGGAGCCTCCTACAAAATCATGGCGGAATCGATTTCGTTTAAGGTCCCACCGAAATCACCTAATTATTCAAAAAGGTTCATAATCGTAAATATATTTTGAACGTTTAATATGGAAATTAATCAATTTCTATAATTTATTTGTGTGAAAATGTCATGGGAAAAGAGATGGTGGTGATAACGCTTGTCAAATTGTGCACCTAGGCATATTATTTTTTGAATAAGCAATTTTTTCCCTAAACTTTTCAATTTGATATGGTCCTAACAAAATTTTTTACATCAATGTAGTCTTAATATTTTTTGTTTTGACATCAATTTAATTCTAACAAAATATTTTACATCAATTTAGTCCTAATATTTTAATTCCTACATAAATTTAGTCATAATAATTTTAATTTGATATCAATTTATTTATTCATTCAAAGTTGAAATCCAAAAAAATGATCAAATTAATGTCAAATTTAAAAATGTTTGCATTAAATTGATATTGAATTTTGTTAGGATTAAGCTGATGTCAAATTTTTACTTTTTCTTCTTTTTTTAATTTTTTAATTTTGATTTTAATGATGTGGAGGTATAAGAAAATATTTGGAAGTCAAGAAAATTGAAGGTCGTGATACCAATTTGAGGTCAAATTTAAAAATTTTGAAATTAAATTGATATAAAAATTTTTTGTCAAATTTAAATTGATGTAAAATATTA
This sequence comes from Dalbergia oliveri, assembly GCA_030441495.1. NCBI lineage: Eukaryota > Viridiplantae > Streptophyta > Magnoliopsida > Fabales > Fabaceae > Dalbergia > Dalbergia oliveri. The sequence goes on along the minus strand of JAMLFY010000008.1, from coordinate 29,851,888 downwards.
GGACCAAACAAAATATTTACTCAAGATACTACATTTCAAACTCATTACAAATCTAAAATTAATCTCTAAGGACTAAAAATATGGATTAAATTAATTCTTGTTGAGAACAAATTAACTCTTAAAAAGTATTTTTATTGAAAATATTAATCCTAAAAAATATTGTAAATTGACCTATGATAGAGATTACTTTAATATTTTTTTATTTATTAAGGACAAATTTGTTGCGTAGTGTTTCCATTAAGAACCAACTTAAGAGTTGTCACTCAATTATGTAAAATATTTTTATATGATTAGATTATTAAAATTATATATATATATATATATATATATATATATATATATATAATATTTAATTCTAATGCAATGTTTATAAAAAAATTTTACATTATCATTCAATCATATATTATCATATTTGCATCAGCGTTTGACTTTTGTATCCATCATCTTAAAAGTCTAACATATAATAAAATCTAATTGGATTGAAAATATGAATTCACTTTTACGATGCATAAAAATCAATATATGTCAAGTGTAACTTTAAGCACTTTGACCAAATAATTTTTTATTGATGTAATACTCTATAAACTCAATGCTGGACAAAATGTTTATCTTATAGACTGTCTATACAATTTCATGTTAACATAAAATTATTTGATATTTTTTTATATACATCAAAATTAATGTAATATATATGATTAAAATATATAAGAATAAAATATTTGACTATGAGTACTACTACACAGGCTGCTAATTTTCATTTTCCAGACTGACTTGTCTCGCAATTATTGGAAAAAGAAAAAGATGTTAGAATTATTTGGGACTGAGGTTATATTAATGAATGAACTTTTAATTTTGTAAAATGGGTTAAATGGATTAAAATGATATTTTCCTAAAAACCTATGAAGTAAATACGTGATCCATCGCAAGTTTGAAAGTCACCATATATATTAGATTTGGATTTGGGTCTAATAGTGAATGTATAAGATAATATAGGTCTTTATGTTGACAACTCTTACTAGCTCACAACTCCATCAATGTAGCCTCAATAAGGAGAAAGGAATGGAGCTGATGATTGTGCCAAACATGTATAAGTGTGAATGTTTTCTTATAAAACAGGATTCATAGATGGTGCTCTTCAATATAAGGTACACAACTTAATTAATCCTTATTTCTATTTGGTTGGTGTTCTAAATTTAGAGTATTTATCTATTCAAATCTAACAAAAGACAACTATACATGAATGGGCAAAAAATGTGACCACAAATCAATTGATCCAAAAAAAGAAAAAAAATTCAGACTATGCATTATTTTCCTTTGATTATATTCTTATTTATGTTCAATTTTTATAAGATCAGGTATAAGTAATCTTTATGATAAATTATTATAATTCAATTGTTGAATCAATAAAAATTATATTTTATAAAACCATTTCTAAATAGTATAACTATACATAAAATTAATATGTAATGAAAAGCTCTTTTTGAAAAGTTAAATATTTTAATTTTTCCATAATACTAAAAATGACTTTATAACAAATAATAAATTACATAGTCAAACAAGACAAAAGTTTAAAAAAAAAAAATGTGACTTCTACTTTTAAAAAGTCCTAAATAGTTTTACACAAATGAATCCTAGAATGAGAAATCATAATTTGTTTGTTAGACTTGTAAATCAAAATACTACACTAAGAAAATTCAACTCTGCATAAAGTGCATTCAATACTTCAAAATATGAACATGCCAACGGCAGTTTCACAAGAAATATTAAAATATCCTATTCTCTACTTACACTCTCTACTCCATAGTATCATTTCTTGCAACTGGAGCAATTGACTCAATTAGAGATTGCAATAACACAAGGGGTAGCCTAGTAATTAAAGTGACGTGCTCCTACCACTAGGAGTTGGCTCACATGATGGGTTTTACACTTACGCACTAATATGATTTAAGTTTGATAAATTTGTCCTATTAATAAGTCATCTACAAATATTTCTGCAAGTGGCCACTGAGTTCAAAAGTATGTTCTGATTCTGGACGTGCATTTCTCTCAACCTTTTTCCTTGAAAAAAAATAATAATAAAGTGGCCTGCTCCTTCCTTTAACAATTTTCAACAATCTCAACTTCAAATTGTGAACCAACGCCGAATGAAACTAATACCTCTAAATGTACCGAGCCAATTCGAAAATGCAACTTAAGTGGTCACATACCCAACCTGTTACCATAGCAAGCTCAGAGACAACCTTGCTGTACAACATAAATTGGTCTGGCTTCACTACTCTCATAAGATTAAAGTTATTATAAACATTTCAGAAACTCTTTCTGGTTTGCTGCTTGTGTTCTTAGTCTACCCAAAACTAATCTAGGAGTTAGAGTGATAACCATTTCTCTACTATTACAGTAAAGGAACCAAATACATAGCACTGTAAAAGTCATATACAAGGGAACTTATACTGGCTTGGAGATGAAACTAGTTTCCTACATAACTGAAGACAACACATGGCTATGCTTGAAATCCGCCCTAAACATACCAAGTAACATCCATCACCATTAACAATCTCCCAGTATGTATAACAGCAATAATTCCGGAGAAATTTTGTATTGAAGGGTTTCAAGTCTTCTTGATCTTTGAAAATGTTCCTGTCTCAGAGAAGTAGGTGCTTTGAGTTCCACCACCTAGTTGGTGAGCATGGGCCTGAGGATTTGTCAGCTCAATCCCCTGAAAACAAAAGCGAACAAGAATACAAAACATCAATAAAATAAAAAGCCATTAACTAAGTGTTGAGATATTATACAAATATGTGTATATAATGTGTCATAATTAAGGAATTAGTATTAGCCATAATTTAGGAAATTAGTATCAGGAAATTATTACAATTTATTAGAAGTGTATATATTTTAAGCCTTTTTGTACAATGTTAATCATCAGAAAACCATATTCATTTCACCCATTTTCTCATATTTCCTTTCAAGTTGGTATCAAAACTCCGATCTGGGAGCCTGACCACATTCTATTGCCTCCAGCCTTCATTGCTGGACATTTACAACCTTCATTGGTGTGTTTAGACATCCCCAACTCTCTCCATTTTGCGCCACTATTACCCTTTCTTTTATTAGTCCGAAACCCTTGTTCCACCATTGCCAGCAACCTTTCCGACAACTTTCCTGACCACCCACCACCACCAACAGCTTCGCCAAACCGAACCGACCAAACCCCAAAATCCTAGCCCTGGGCGCCACCAGACATGCCGCCACCACCTCTGGTGTGTAGATCCACTCACCAGAACACTTCCAGCGCGTGAAGCCTCCTCTCAGTTCGGCCTTTCACATCTGACCACCGCCAACCAACCTCTTGCCACCGTTTCACCAAAACAAAACCTGAAAAGATGACTTGAATCGACAACAAATTGTGTGATGTCTGTCAACACCAAAAGGATGATGCAACAACAGTACACCATCTTTTAGGTTCAACAACTCATTAAATCCTCGGTAACCCTTCTAACTTTTGCTTTTTGCTCTTGTCTGGTAAGGGTTTATTTTCTCATTCCTTTAATGCATCTAGTACTATTTTTGATGATTTATGGATAATGGACTCTGGTGAACCACATGACCTCTTGTTCCACCAAAATTTTATCTTACTTACCTGTATCGGGTAACCACCATATCACTGTAGTTGATGGATCTCATGCCACAATCACAACAATTGGTAGTATTGCTCTTAATCCTTCTTTAAGCTAAAAAAATGTTCTTCATGTTCCCAACTTACCCATAACCTTATTTCTGTTCACAAACTTATCAAAGCCTCAAAATGTGCTGTAACATTTTTTGAAACTCATTGTGTTATCCAAGACCTTTCCACACAAAATCAGTTGGAGTTGCTAAGGAACATGTAGGGTTGTACTTTCTCCTCAATGTGTAAGTTGTAGGTGGTCCTGGTAAGAAGTTGTTTGCTTCTTCTTATCTCCAATGACACTAAGTTTGACTCTTCCCAAATCTGGTTATATCACAAATGTCTTGGTCACCCTCATTTCTCCTTGCTTAAATCTATGTTTCCATTTCTATTTTCAAAAGAGTCAACTGAGTCATTTCATTGTGATGTCTGTCAATTGTAAAACATCACTGTGCCACATCTCCATCTCACTCTCTTTTGCATTCATTCATTCAAATGTTTGGGTCCTACATCTATTTCAAACATCACTGGCAAAAAATGGTTTGTTTCATTCATTGATGATTGCACTAGAGTTACTTGGATTTTCCTGATAAAAGATAAATCAGAGATTTTTCACTTGTTTGTTGAATTTTATCAATTTGGAAAATCTACCAAGTGTTTACGTTCTGATAATGGTAAGGAATATGTGAATCATCATTTTTCATATTTTGTTAAAGAACATGGCATTATTCATGAACTTACATGTGTTGATACTCCACAACAAAATGGTGTTGCAAAAACGAAAAATCGCCATTTGCTTGAGGTCAATAGGTCTTTACTTTTCAAATGTCTGTTCCTAAGTCATACTAGGGTCAAGCTATTTTAACTCCTGCTGATTTAATTAATAGACTACCTCACGACTTCTTGGTAATGTAAGCCCTATGCAACTTTTGCTATCTCACCTTCCTCCTGACCCTATCATGCAAAGTTTAGAGCCTTAGGTCTTTGATTGTGTGGCTTTTGTTCATATGTATTGTCAACATCGTTCCAAGTGTGGCTTGTGTTCATATGTATAGTCAACATCGTTCCAAACTTGATCCTGAGCTGTCAAATGTGTTTTCTTATGCTATGCTCTAGACACCAATTCAGGTGTACCAAAAGAAAAGACAACCTAAAGTGGTCCTGCAACAGCTCTAAGAGTTTGAATATATGGTAATTACTAAAGGTACAAGTCTCTGAATGTGTTTGAACCTTACCCATATGATTTACCTATTGCGTTGAGAAAAGGAAAAAGGACTAGTGCCAAGTATCCTATTTCTCAAAACGAATCTTTGAATGAGTCTGAACCTAACCCAGATTATCTACCTATTGCATTGAGAAAAGGAAAAATGACTGGTACCAATATCCTATTTCTCAATTTGTCTCCACTAAACATCTTTCCTTGCAGTACCAAAGTTTCATTATAGCTATTGATTCCATACAAATCCCAAACTCAGTTGAAGAAGCATTAAAAGATGAGAATTGGATTCACGCCATGAATGAGGAAATGAATGCATTAGAAAAGAATGGAACTTGGGAGATCATTGAGGGACAAGGAGATAAAAGGCCAATGGGATGTAGGTGAATATACACTCTTAAAATATTGGTCTGATAGCACATTAGACCGATATAAAGCAAGATTGGTTGCAAAGGATATACAGACCTATGGAATAGATTATTGGGAGACGTTTGCCTTGGTAGCAAAGATGAACACAATGAGAATCTTACCTCTCGTGCTGCTCATTTTGGATGGGATTTACATCATTTTGATTTGAAGAATGCTTTCCTACATGGAAATCTAGAAGAAGAGGTTTACATGGAAATTCCACCAGGCTATGGTGTCACCGTGAAAAGAACAAAGTATGCAAGCTGAAGAAGGCATTATATGGAATGAAACGTCCTCCCGTGCTTGGTTTGGAAGGTTCACGACAATGGTATCATTGGGATACAAAGGAGTCAAAGAGACAACACTCTCTTATTTAAACATAAATCAGGTGAAAAACTTACTATTTTACTTGTGTATGTTGATGACATTATTATATCAAGGAATGATGTGGCTGAAATGCACCTGTTGAGAGAAAACTAACAGCTGAGTTTGAGATGAAAGATCTTGAGAAACTAAAGTACTTCCTTGAAATTGAAGTTGCCTACTACAAGCAAGGTATCATTTACAACGGAAATATGTCTTGGATCTTCTCAAGGAAGCTGGAAAACTCAGTTGCAAGACTGTAGGCATTCCTATTGAGCAAAATCACCGAATAGGTAGTTATCAAGACAGTTCTATGGTTGATAAAGGACTGCATCAAAGGTTGGTAGGGAGATTGATATACCTGGCACATACTAGACCAAATTTGGCATACGTTGTCAGCATTGTCAGTCAATTCATGCATAATCCAAAAGTGAGACATATGGTGGCAGTTGATAAATATTCCAGTACCTCAAAGCCACACCTAGAAGGGGATTATTATTTGAGAAGGGTGAAAGTCTGTCTATGGAAATATAAACTGATGCTGACTATGCATATTCCCTTGTTGACAAAAGATTAATGTCAGGTTATTGCATGTTTCTAGGAGGAAATTTGGTGACTTGAAGAAGTAAGAAACAAAACATGGTTGTTAGATCGAGTGTTGAGACGAGTTTCGGGCTATGGCACAAGGAGTGTGTGAACTATTATGGATGAAGATCATACTAGATTATTTGAGAATAAAATGTGAAGCTCCTATGAAGATTTTTTATGATAACGAGTTAGCAATCAGCATTGCTCATGATCCAGTCCAACATGACAGAACGAAACATATTGAGATTGACCAACACTTCATCAAAGAGAAGTTGGACAGTGGACTTATAGCTACAATTCATGTACCTTCAAGGCTCCAGCTGACAGACATGTTTGACTAAAGGGCTTCACGGAACAGTTTCGAGAATTGACATGCAAGTTGGGAATGATAGATATCCATTCACCAACTTGAGGGGGAGTGTTAAGATATTGTACAAAGATGTGTATATAATTTAGGGATTAGTATCAGTTATAATTCAGGAAATTAGTATCAGGAAATTATTACAATTTATTAGAAGATATCTATATATTGTAAGCCTTTCTGTACAATGTTAATTATCAGAAAACCATATTCATTTTACCCATTTTCTCATATTTCCTTTCAAGTCTAAGCTATTATGCTAAACATGCTTTTCAAAATCAATAATCCATGTCAATTAGTAAGTCATGCTATACAATAGTACTAAGAAAGAATTCACCTACACGCTATTCTATATAATTCCTGTGGAAGCAAGTTAAAATATTAAGACTTTAGAACCAGGGAAGAAAAAAAAAGGACTTCAACTTTTTTCATCACTAAACGTGTACCATAATAATAATAATAATATTAATAATAGTAATAATAATATCTAAACACATCAACTGAAAAGGTGAACAAGAAAGGAGGCAAAGGGTCTCCATACATAAACCTTCTCTGGCCTAAAACCAAGATTTAGGTTCCTAAGTAACTAAGAAGGTAGCTGAGGAAAGACAGCCTTATATCGAATAATGGAATAAATGGCCAAATGGGGTCCAAGTCTCTCATCTTCAGTTTGCAAATGACAATATTCTCTTTCTAGAAAATGATGAAGCGAGCTGCACCGATGTCCTCAATCTCCTTCTAATTGTCAAGCTTATATGTGGGCTGAATATTAATCTGAATAAAAGTGGTCTGGATGGCATTAATGTGTCAAATGAAGAGTGTCGTTCCTTGCTTTTGTGACCAGTTATCAAATCCTTAAATGGCCCTTGGTTTATTTGGGTATTCCTTCATAAGGGAATTCCTTTTGAGAGCCTGCCATTCATAAGGCTTTAAAACGTTTGGATAATTCAAAGGAAGCTTACTTTAGAGGGGTGAGTTACTCTTAAAAATTCGTTTGGCAAGCATTCCCCGAACAGAGGAAGTTTGTCTCACATTACACTGTTAAGATTCTTTGGTGCCTTTTGTTTCCTTCAAATTGGGTGATGGTTCTTGTATCAGATTTAGGAAGATATTGCATAACTTGTAGAAACTTGCTTGGAGCTATGATGCACCGACATGTTGAAAATCTCACAAACGCGTATCGAACCCGCATCAGATACGAATATGCAAAAAGTTCAATGACCTTGCATCAAAACAGAATTTGTGTAACAGATCAACTTTTTAAAAAGAAAGATAAAGTTCTTTTAAAAAAAAAAGAAAGTAAAAGATAAGATGAAACTTAGTAAAATCAGTATGAATCTAATCCATTCAATCCGATGTATGGTATCATACCGTATCAAATCCTCATACCCGTATTTATGCAAACAAAACAAGCATCTTATTGAACATGAGATAAAATTGGAAGGAGCTCCCAGGCTTTTTGAGCGGCAGGTAGAACATAGAACAAAGGATGAGAACCTTCCTTTCTGAGATGAAATTGATGTTAATCCTGTTAAGGGTAACAGTGCCCTAACTCAAGATTTGTATGGCACGCTACAAGGAGTGCTCTTCATTCTTCATCTCCTCAAATTCCCTTATGCAGTTGAACACTTTTTCTCCTTCTCTTCTGCTCAAACTTCTATGGTTTTTTCAGTTGACAAATTTGAGTGATCCTCTCAAGGAAAGGGCTGCCTCCTTTGCATTCTGGTTCCAAACTCATCTTCAATTTTGTACGATAATGTCAAATGGAATGAGTTTGAGGATAACACCGTAGATTCTAGCTGCCATGTCAATGTTCAAGATAACCTCAATATTGATCCTTTAATCCAAAGATGGGGTGTCAAGGTGGTCAATCCTATGAACAGGTCTCGATGATAAGTTGATTTTTTAGCTGACATATGTTCAGAAGAGAAAAGGGTTAACGAGAGAGTTGGACCAATTGACCTCTACAGCTCTACTATTAACTATGATAGCAAAGCTTGGTAGGCGGTTGAATTGGTTTCCTCATGAAGATTTTTAGTTGGAATTTCAGTGGGCTAGGTAGTTCCGGGAAGTGTGAGAGAGTGAAGGAGGTTATATTCAAAACAACACAGGTGTAATTTTGCATCAAGAAACCAACTTGAACAATTGGATACTTGGATTATTACGGTCATTTGGGAATCTAGATTTGAAGACTGAGTTTATTATCTTCTCTTGGACCATCAAGATGGTGGTTAGTCATTTTGGGGCACTAGGTTTAGGACAAAGGTTGACTCTACCCATGACAACTTTCGTGGGTCTGTTTGATAGATATTAAATGGACAGGCCAGTGGTGAATTATCTGTGCATGGTCCAAATAGCCCTAGGCTGCATTTTTTTTGTGTGGGACGAGTTTAGTGTTTTGTTTGGCTCTGTGGGATCCATTGGTGCTTAGGTGAGGATTTTAATGTTGTTAGGTCCCCATTAGAAAAGTTAGATGATGATCATGTTTCCCCTTTTATGAGAGATTTTGACAGCTTTATGATGTGGTGTAGCCTTAGGGGCATTCCCCTCTCCAATGCTAGGTCCATGCAGTCAGTTAGAAAGCATTACATGGTTGCTTCTCGATTGGATAGATTTCTTTACATCTATATGGAAGGATGCTATTCCAAATCTTGTGCAAGAAATCTTGTTGAAATGGGACCTTATCCTGTTTAGGTTGAAACATAGAGCTAAGTTATCACTTTCCTATCCCTTTCTGTTAAGGTAGTTTGGAGCTTAGCTTTGATTGAGTGCTGGGAAGGTTTTGAATTTATGAGAAAACAGAAAAATAAACTACTTAAGGAAAAGTTGAAAGAGAGTGGAAAAAATGTTTTTGAAGACATTCTTACTAGAAAATAAACTGTCTTAAAAGAGATTGGTTATTTAGATAGGTTGGAGTTAGAGTGCAATCTTTTAGAGTTTCATTGTGATCAAAGGCAAAATTTAAGGCTGGATTAGTTGAGGAAGAGACTTGTTATATGTAAAAGGTGAAAGGTGAAATTTCAATAGGCAAGGGGATGCTAATTCAATAGTATTTTATAAGGAGGTTTTTAGGAGGCGTACAAAAAGCCTTATTAGAAGAGAAGGAAAGAGAACACAGGAGAATGAGGAATTCTCACAAAGAAACCAAAATAACGAAGCTAAATCCTAACAAGATAAATTATGCAACAGTGCAAAACAACCCCTTTGTATGTCAGATAATGTCACTCCATGAAATAAACTATGAATAAAGCACCAAACAGAAGCCAAAAAGGTAATGTTATCCCAAATAAAGTACACAGTTGAAAGGAATCATTACAAAGTCGAACATTCCTTTTCAACCAATGAACCAAATATACTAAAGTGCAGCACAAACCATTGAATACTCATAAAAGAGTTGGAGCTCAAGGGTAGTTGCGTTTCTGGAGATATTGGGGTGAATACTTCTGAGATCTCTAGATTCTACGCTAACTTTTTTATTGTGGACATCCCTTGTAGACCTTTTATTAAGGATTTGGATTGCTGGCCCATTTCTTCAGTAATTGCATGTTGGTTAGAGAAGCCTTTTGAAGTGGAGGAAATCCACGGGTCTGATTTAACATGGGGAGAGAAATGTGCATGGTCGTGATGGTTTTACTTTTGGCTTCTTTCAAAGTTGTTGGGAAGTTGTTAAGCCTAACCTCCTTACAATGTTTGTCATATTCTCCCTAGATGGTAAAATTGGAGTTTGCATGAACTCCACTTTTATCTCCCTTGTCCCTAAAAAGGATAGATTAGTTTAAGGTTAAGGATTTTTGACCTATTACCTTGGTTTCCAGAGTTTACCAAGGCCATCATGGAAGTGACTGCTGCCAAACTAAGCAAGGTCCTTTAATATACCATTTATGAAAACCAAAGAGCATTTATCATAGTAAGATGAATTTTAGATGCGGCCCTCATTGCAGATGAGAAAGCTTACTATTACATTAGTTGGGGTTTTATGGTCAAAGTCATGGAGAAGAAAAGCTTTGGGAAAAGGTAGAGGAATTGGAGTCCGGGTTTCCTATTCTGTTCTACCTTTGTGGTTATTGTAAATGATGAACCTACATCCTAGTTCAAAGGTCAAAGCGGTGAGGGATGAAATCCTATATCTCTGTTTCCTTTTCCCATTGTGATTGATGTCCTTAGCCATTTAATGTTGTGAGCTGTTAACGATGAGAGTTAGGGTTTAATTGTCGGTGTAGAGAGGGTTAGTCTCTCATCTTCGATTTGTTGGTGGCAAAGTTCCTTCTTGCAGCCAATGCTGACTCTATTGTTAACATTTTATCTATTTTGGGTATCCTTGGGGCCATCTCTGGTCTTAAAATCAACCTTTCCGAAAATGGTTAGTGGGTATTATTGTAGATAATCAAATTTTGAATGCTTTCGCTACTTTAGCAGGTCATCAGGTCCTTCAGTGGCCTCTCAACTAGACTAGGCCTACCAGGTGTAGACTTCACCAACCAGCCCTACCAGCCATACTTATTTGCATCCACATAAGATCCTCCCATCTGACAAAACTACATCTCATGAAAATAAGAGCTCAACTTCATTTCCATCAACTTACTGAAAGCAAAATGCAGGACAGGAGTTCAGCATATCAAAATTAATGATGATAACTCCATTGTATAAGATGTCTTCCAGCCAAATATATACTGCTAAAAAGCAGGGAAAGGGCAGGAATGGATGAGGAGCACATATAGTGTAGCAAGATACAAAAATTATGAAACTATATGGAGGCAAAGCAAAGTTATATCAATCCTTGCTCTCCCCAGACTCACTAATAGTCAAAAACCTCCATGTCTCTGTGTCGGCACCCAATTCTTGATTGGGTTGCAAAAAAATTGTGTTTTGCTTTGTTTGGGAAAAAAATTTGAAGAATAAGCCCATTCTGTTTAGCACGTCTCATAGTTAGTTTTAGTCCAAAAAATAAGAAAAATTAAAAAATCTTGAAAAAAATTAAAAAATAAAAAATCAGGGAAAAAAATCAAAATCACAATCATGATCAAATCATTTTTTTTCCATCTGCATAACTTTCCCTGATTTGTGTTTTTAATTAGTATCCATCAGCATTTTTAATTTATTCTAATATGATCCAATTAGCAAAAATAAGTATTAGTCATTTCATAATTGCATTGATTCTAAAAATATGTATAAATGTGCATAGTTTTTGCAAGAAAGGGGACAGCCACAACCACCATTCCATCACATATACCTCAACCAAAAGCTACACCCTGTCGGCCTTCATCATCTTCGTCATGTAGACCCAACAGCCCCACTACAGTCATCACCTTCGCAACCAGTGTCAACACAATCCTTCACCGTCACAACTACATGAAACACACCGCAACTTCCACAATCAAACTGCTAGCAACCCAACCCACAAATCTTGTATTGCACGCTGCCAGTTGAGGAGCTGACCCTTCTTTAATCTCTCTCTTTTTTGGTTCTTACGGTGCCTTCCTCTGCATTTCTAAATTGTTTTGTACTTTTGTATTTCTGGGTATTTGTCATTTGGTCAAAGTATTATTTTAGATGGTCTTTTGTTTAGAGCCACATCTCCCTTTTCTTTTTCCTTTTAACCGTTACTTTTTTTTTCCCCTAGCTTTATTTTGTCTTGATTTGGAAACTCTCCATTGTTGGCTATGCATATCTTTTTGTGTTCCTTTTAACGTTATGGGTCTTGGGTCCTTTTTTCTTAGCTTTTGTCTTTATTTTGGTAATATATGGAGAAAAAGGGACATTTCTTACTTTCATCTCTAGTGCGTTGTTCCTTTTTATTCAAAGTTAAGCAGAAAGAGATTTTGTTAGTAAAAATGATTAAAAAAAAATTGTTTGGGTCGTTTGTGTCTGTGTACAAATTCATTGTCTTTTCTTTTTGTGTCCTCTTTCATCTTTGGATTATCTCATTATCCATGTTTTCAATTTTTTTTTTTTTCTTGAAGTTATCTTGTGTTTTTATTTTAGCTACCAAATTTTCCCTTTAAAAAAAATAAAAAACTAAATGCTTTCTCAAATGGTCAAAAATGTTTTCTCAAATAAAATTAACCCAACACAGTTAATTTTTAGAAGAACAAGGTGACTTTGGATTTTTCATTGCACCAAAAGATACGTAGGAGCAAATATTTTTCTGTTTAGCCAAAATTAAGTTTTCTTAAATTTGTTTCTTTCTTTCTTTTGTAAATATTTTTTACGCTTTAATTTTTTAGGGGAAAAATAAAATTACTAAAGTTATTATTTTAATTTTGCACAATAAACTTTGGGTAATCATCGAAAGACAAATGTATTAGGGGTGCAGGAAATTAAAAGATTTTTCAATTTTTACCATAAATAAAAATTGGTGGCAACTCTATTGAATTGCAAAAATTTTTATTAAAAAAATGTTCTCGCCGTGGTGCCCCTTCGGGGACATTGTGACAGTGCGTGACCACCTCATAACTGTCATATAGATCTGCTGCAGTAGCAGTAATAAAGAAGTAACAAACCAATTTCTGTCACTAAATTTCATGATTTTAGCTTCCCATGCTTCACGGCATTCCCATTAACAACTTTCCATAACCATCTTGTGCAATTTATCAATTTCCTCACTAGTAATGGAGCAAGAGGAAATCTACAAAAAGAGTGATAAATGATACTAACCTGCACTGGTGTAAATGCAAGACTTGAGGTCAAACCAGATGTAGCACCACTACTACCAAAATTCTTTTCCTTGAATCTGACAAATCAATATAGTCCATTAGAAATGTAACTCTGATCAGTCAGATATGTAAATCCAAGGCATCAACAAAAACTTACCTCTTAGCAAATTTTGCAGCAAGTTTGCTTGGACCAGCTGACACACGAAGCTTGCCGCTGCCAGCCTGACCAAGCATTCCATAGCCCTCACCCAAACCATCCCCTATGATCCAAAAGCATAAAAATATTAAAGAATAAATGCATTGACATTTTAACACAGTCACAATACTTTAAAAACAAAAGGAAATATGAAACTAAATGTCCAAAGGATTTCATACTATGCCCTTCACATATACAATAACTATGGATATATTGAATTAGGACTTAGGAGTCTTTTTATGTTAGAACTTAGAAGGGCTATTTGGCCAGGCTAGTACTAGTTTTACACTTTTGCAGTTTTACTACGCTTGTACTTTAACCTAGATTATTAGTGTATTAGGAGTACTGGGTTGCAGTTTAGTAGCACATCATCACAACTATTCAAGATCTCATTACCTAACATATTCTCTCTTTTGTTCTTCTATCCCATCCATATAACTTCGTCATAATAAAAGCAAATGGAAGCAGCAAATTATAAATAAAAAAAGCAAAATATTGCATTGTAAATGTAAATCAAATCATGACTACAGGACAAGTGAAGTAAGGTAAAATTACCTAAGGAACTCTCTTCAGGGACACCAAACTGCATCCTATTGGCTAACTTCCTCATGTCTGTTATTGCATACCTAACATAAGAATTACCAGGACATGATTAAGAAAAGGCAAACAGAAAACATATCCTCAGCCTGCAACCCAAAAAAACCAGACAGGCAACAAGCTAAAATTATGCTAACCTTTCCTTCATCTTCCTAAGCCGACGACCACCTCTCTTCTTCTTAGGCTCAGAATCCGGAACTGGAAGTGGTTTGGGTTGCTTAGCAGGAGGGGGCTCTTGCCATTTCTCAATTTTTTTGTGAATCTCATCCTTGAAAGCCCTCCCAGTGTTCCCGGATGGATCCCCACGTATTGAATCTACTCTCGCTGCAAGTGTAGACTTTGCAGCAAGGAGTCGGCATGCTCGCATCCTAAGAGGAGGAGGAGTAGTCTGAAATATCTCTGTTTGCTCAATGTAACCAACACGAAATTGAGATGTCGCAGTGGAAAACCCAGCAAGATTTTTTTTCTTGGCACCGAGAAGCTGAACATTACAAGCAGGCATCTTTGCTAGAGCTGCTAGACCACCAGCAGTCCCCATGAGTTTAGCTGCAACAGCACTCCCAACTATAGCAGAAAGATTAGGCGCAATATACCCATTCTACTCTCAACAAAATCAAGAACTTTTTTCTTTGCTGAATCAAGAGCAAGGGCTCGGTCACAAGCATCAATCGTCTTATTAAGGACTTCTTCAGGAAGTGGCTTTCCAGTTGTAGTTGAAGCTGTAACTGAGATGACCATGATAATAGCGGAGGGTAAAAGCCCCTCTAGATCAACAAGAGTAAGATCCATTTCATTTCCTATCTTCTTCACAACACGTGCATAATCAATTGGGTGATGCACCAGTGACTCAAGCTCTGGAAACTTCAATCGATACTTGTCACGAATAAAATTGTGGATAATGACAATCTCATTCTCAATGTCGACTGACAATGCATTGCATTCAACAATCAGTTGGTATTCAGGATCATCTTGCAAATCTACTCCCTGAATTGAGACATCTGAACCCTTTTGAAGGGCTTCTTCCACTTTCTGCCATAGAAAGATAATGTTAACCGTGTGGAAGATAATGTTAACCGTTACTTACATACCCGTGACAACTTACACTAACAGAAAAAATGAAATAATGGTAGAGTAGCCCAGATAGGAGTAAAAGCAAAGAAGAAATAAACAACAATATTACAGGATAAAACAACAATGACATGAATGTTAAAAGCTTCAGTTGCAGCTCACAAACAGCTTAGTTGAATTCATTCTAAAATCTACTTCTACCTCAATCAAAAAAGAATGCAGTGGCAACGAAAAAGCCTAGTATTAAATTGAAGTCCAGGGGGATTAATGCAGTTTCTGGAAGTTTCTAGAGCCATCCACAATTTCTATAATCACAAAGTGATAGCAACCACAGCCGCAGCCGTAGTTTAAAACCTCATAAAAGCAACGGTTACTACTTACTAACTAACCTGCATAATATCAATGTATCTCTGTGTTTTCTGCAACTTGGAGACACTGTCCAAGTCATCATAATTGAGGTTCTCTAGGTCAGCCAGGTCCCCATCAATATCTTCTTCCATATCTGCGGCATTGACATCGTTATCCTCCTGTAAGAAAAGAAAACATATTATTCGCAAATTATCACCATGTCACCAACTTTTTCATACGAACTTTTTCAGGTAAAATCAATTAAGGAAAAATAAAATAAATATGAAGATTATACTCACGGGGATTTCAGCCTCATTATCAGAGAGTTCATCGAGGTCAGCAAGAAAAGAATCAGCAAGAGTAGCCTGCAAGCAAACGCGTAAAGAAGACCCTGAATTTGCAAATCTTAAGTACACTATATGTTCAAATAATCACAGTTGCAATTGAATCTATTGCTTTAAAAAAAAAACACAAGAACAGGAACATGTGTGATGGGAACAACATAATTCAGAAGAAGAGAAGGAGAGGGAAAAGAGGAGAACGAACGAACCATGTGGTTATGGACGAGGTGGTCGGAAGCGATGGAGTTGGGCGGAGAGGCCGCCAAGGAGAGAAGAGAAGTAGGTTTTTTATCTGTGTAATGTAAATGATGATGATGATGATGATAAGCAGAAAGCAGGAGGGAAGGATTAATGAACTAAAATCAATAAAATCATGAAGGTGAGAATATAAACGCAATTCAAAAGAATATGTGAGAAAAACTGAAAAACCTATAAATTAATAAAAAAAAAAATGATGAGCGCCGAGCAGCAGTGCAGTAGCAGTCAGCCGGCCAGCGGGGACACCTGTCTATCTATCTATATATGTATTTTTTTTATTTTTTTTTTGGTCTGAATCTATATATGTATATATATATATATGGGACTTGTTAGGCTTTTGGGCTTTTTTTGATGGGCCTAACGCCATCAGATTTAAGACCACTAAGGATCCTGTTTGGACTGCTCCATTGGGGTCCTGAGATCCGAAAAAAAAATTGGTCCCGACATTGAGTATCTTTTAATTGTAAGAAAAATAAAAAAGCAAACTACTATTTTGGCTCGAAAAACTGTATAGATGGCAAATCATATCATATCATATATCATATTATATATTATATCATATCATCATCTATTATCTATTATCTATTACTACTAATAAAGGGAATTCTAAAAAAAAGCTGTCATTTGGTGTCCAAATTTCAATTTCCGATTTTGCCATCATTTTAGTTTTATAAATCAATTGATCAAAGGTTGAAATACAGTTTTGCACCCATGGATTGAACACAATCTCATTGCTCAAATTGAAAGAATTGAATGGTGAGAAGGGAATTTGGTGGTGAAGCACATTGATGAGGAATCACAATGAAATTTATGATAGTGGTTCTTCGGTGCAAGAGAGAGAGATGGGAAGCAAGAGAATTATCATGATAACGTTCGCTGGTAGCGACATGTCCAATTTTTCCATATGTCAATTTGTTATAGTGGGGATAGAGTAAGAGACAATGAGTTGGGACACAAAATTTAAATCCATAATAGAAAGATTCAAATCTTCTAATGTCCCAACTCACTGTCTATCACAAATTGACATTTGGCAAAATTTCACACATTTTCTTTTAACTTCCAAGCTGTTAAGGTTAAAAAAAAAAAAAAACCTCTTATTTAAATAAGAAAATGTTAAATGTTGAAAAAACCCTGATTTTCTTTGAAAAATAATCAAGCATGAATTACTTTCAAACACTTGAGGTTTGGAGGAATGATAAGTGAATATAAGAATACATACACTAGCTACATCCATCGCGCTAAATGATAAATTTTTCGTATGGAGATGTATTGGAGACGGAGGGGTATTTTGGCCAACAAAAGAGAAAAAGAAACCCAGTCAGAAAGGCAAGAAAAGTAACATTCACTCTTCACTCTCTCTTTTGTTTCTTTTTCTCTCATCCACCAAAATTTTCATTTTCTCTCTCTCTTTCTCACGTTTTCTCTCTAGTTTTTCATTGTTCACAGGAAGAGGAAGAAGAAGGAGAATCAAGATTTGTTGGTAGTGTATAAAACTAATCCTCACGGATGAAGTTTAGCCCATTCCATTCGATTTTTCATGTGTTTGTGGTTTATGTCTCAAGATATAGATGGATTTTTTTTTTTTTTTCAGCAACAAAACAAATTGATAATGGCTCTGCTAGAAGCTAAGATTTGTTGTTATTGTTAAAAACTGGAATTGAAAAATTGTAAATGCGCGTTATGAAAAGTTATAAAATCAGTAGCAAAATGTTGTAAACCATCGCACAAAAAGTTATAAACCAATAGCAAAATGTTATAAACTAATTGAGGACACATACTAACCAGGTTGTTAAAAGCTGGAGTTGAAAAATTATGAATGTGTGTTATGAAAAGTTGTAAACCGGTAGCAAAAAATTGTAAACTAGTAGCAAAATATTGTAAACCAATTAAGGACACATACTAACCAGGTTGTTAAAAGTTAAATTCAAAAATTGTAAATGCATGTTATGAAAAGTTGTAAACCAGGATGCAAAAAGTTATAAATCATTGCACAAAAAGTTATAAACAGGAGCAAAATGTTGTAAACCAATTGAGGACGTTATATTTTCATAATTTTATAAATATAAAACAGACCTAAATATAATAATAAAATTAATTTTAGTTATTAACAATATATTTATTAGTCTTATTTGGTGCTTAATTTTATTTGTTGTGGACAAAAAAAATAAGATCAATTATATATATTCACACGTACATGTAATGTTATTTTTAAAGACATAATCTAAGTTTAAAGATTTTAAAATTAGATCAAATAGAAAATTTAAAAAATTTTAAAACTGTACTAATAATATTGTATTAAGAAAATTCATAATTGTATATATATAAAATAGAACTAAATAATATACTAATAAAATTTAATTTTTATTTATTTGTAAAATTTAATTTTAATCAAGAGTTTTATGTTAATTAGTCTAATAATGACAATTATGTTTATTTATTTAGTAATGAGATTGTTGTGTTTACTAAATTTAATTAGTTTGGTTTACATAATCAAATATATTTTTTAAAGTTTTATAGTTTAATATAAATACTATTTAAGAGTTTGAATAGGTGAAAACATAGAGTGCTCAATTGGTTTATAATATTTTGCTACTAGTTTACAACTTTTTGTGTAATAGCTTACAACTTTTTGTATAATGGTTTATAATATTTCGTAACACGTATTTACAATTTTTGAACTTTTTCAACAACCTGGTTAGTATGTGTCCTCAATTGGTTTATAACATTTTGCTACTGGTTTACAACATTTTGTGCATTGGTTTACAACTTTTTGCTCCTGGTTTACAACTTTTCATAATACGCATTTACAATTTTTTAACTCAAGTTTTCAACAACCTGGTTAGTATGTGTCCTTAATTGGTTTACAACATTTTGCTCCTGGTTTACAACTTTTTGTGCAATAGTTTACAACATTTTGCTCCTGGTTTACAACTTTCATAACACGCATTTACAATTTTTTAACTAATTTCAACAATAACAGTAAATCTGACTTCTCAGAGTCATTCTCAATTCGTTTTTGTAAAAAAATTGAAAAAAAAAGCATCTATGTCTTGAGATATAAACCACAAACACATGAGGAATCAAATGGAATGAGCTAAACTTCATCGGGAGGATTAGTTTTGTGTGCTACCAACAAATCTTGATTCTCCTTCTTCTTCCTCCTCCTAACGATGAATAACTAGAGAGTGAAACGTGAGAAAGAGAGAAATGAAAGCTTTGGTGGGTGAAAGAAAAAAAAACAAGAAAGAGAGAGTGAAGAGTTACCATTACTTTTCTTGCCTTTTTGCATGTTGGGTTTCCTATTCTCTTTTGTTGGCCAAAATACCCTCCGTATCCAATATATCTCCATACGAAAAATTTATCGTTTAGCGTAGTGAATATAGCTGGTGTATGTATTCTGATATTCACTTATCATTCCTCTTAGGTTTAAGGAAAAATAAATTGTCCAGGATGACATTAATGAGAAAACAAGGGCAAATAGATCAATGTATCTGAAGATTGGTTTGTTCTAGGATTGGGGGTTGACAAAATGGAAGCAAGCCCCGCCTACTTAATTCAAGAACAACAATTGGCCATATTACGCATTAGCTTCTCCAAGTTTATCAGTTTTTGCATCACCATTTAGTGTCAATTGATCCTTTCTCACGTCATTTCGGCCCAGTTGCTATCATGGCCCAAATTCATTTCTCCATTCAATCTCAATTTTATGGGTATGATTTCTTCTCAAACCCAGCCAAAGAGTTGACGTATTTTCAAAGCCGTATGGGTATTTCAAGGGGTTACATATTGAAATTAATTCAATCTAGAAATTTGATGGTTCCTACATTTTTGGTGTTAATTGATCGATGCCATCACAATAAAAAAACAATGGGAAAAGAAGAAAGAAAAACTTTCTGCATTTTTGTTGTTCATCGATACCATAAAAATTAAAAATGGAATGGAAAGAGGAGAAAAAATTGAACAAGGGATGCAATTGCACAAATGGAATGAATTGAATGGGGAAAAGTGAATTTGGTGATGAAGCATCTTCGATGAGGAAGCATGATGAAATTTCTGATAGTGATTCTCTGCAAGAGGAAGAGATGGGAAGGAAGAGAATTATCATGATAATGCGTGTTTAACAGTGTTGAAAGTTAAAAGTAATGATATGTCCAATTTTGCTAGATGTCAATTTGTTATTGTGGGGAGGATAAGAAATAGTGAGTTCAAGCATAAGATTTAAATCCATAATGGAAAAGCTCAAGCCAATCAGGGATGCTAGCAAGTGAATAATAATATTAGAAATACAAAAAAATGAAAAAACATAACAAAGAAATAACGCAAAAGAAAAAATGGCTCACAAAAATCCAAACTCAGAACAAACACGATACAAAAGCCACAAGCATGACTACTTCAACCATAATCCCTTTGTCACTGTCATCAATGTAGGAAATTGGTATCTTGTTGAATATATTAAATTATAATATTTTAAAAATATTATATAGTTTTTCATGAAAGTACTTCATTTGTTTTTAAATAATTATTCATTTCAAAAATTTTCTTTATCTAGAAATAATTGTTCATTTTAAAATTTTAAGTAGTATAAATTATTTTTTTCAATGATATCCATATTATATACTATTAGAAGAGGAGAAAGATATGATGGAGGACATGAGAGAAAATTGAATTATTAGAAAGAAACAAGAATAACTCAGTAAATTACTATTATTTTTTCTAACTTTAGTATTTTCTCAATCATTTCTTTGAGGCTATGATTGAGAGAATAACAATAGAGAGTAGAAATGATAAGGCTAAATTTAAGTAACAATTGTTTATAAGTAATTTTATGGAAGAGATTGACATGGTCAATAAGGGACAATATGTCCCTTTCTTGTCACTCAAAACAAAACTTTTTTTACCCTCCAAATTTGGAGTCAACGAGGGAATGAGTGCACCATCCAAACAAGGTTGTAGCATGATCTCTTTCATTGTACTCCTCATATTTTTCTTTCATTCTATTATTATATACTCTTTTCCATCATCTAAAAGCTTCCAATCATAGCCTAGTATTTAAAACTGGATAGTTATTCAAGGATGGATGAAGGATATGGCAAGATAAATTTATTAGTTTACCTTATTTAAACTGTTTATAATACTATTTAACTGCTTATATTACAAGTTGGGGTCCATAATATCCCAATTATTCTCACAGATAATTTTTGTATATTAATTTATCCCACATTTTGTTAAAAAAATTATACACAGAATGATTCAGATCAATAACGTCAAAAGAACATTGATTGTGTCACAGACGAGGGGATGAAGATAAAATCCAACTACTCCTACAACTGATGAAGAAGACTAGTTTGATGTATCAAAAAAACAAAGCAGATGACTAGTTTGATCATTTCAATTTCTTCTTCATAATTAGTCCACAACAAAAAAGAACTAATAACAAAATCTGTTGGACTAGTCTGGCTACTCTACCCTGGCGGCTCGGTTTCAAACATTCAATGAATATTCAAACATATTTGTAGAGTGGTAATTTGAATTACTTGAAGGGACTTGAATACTTGAATGGGTCCTAAAAGCTAGAACTTTCTGAAACCAAATGCATCACAAATCATTTATATTTGATAACATAAATCAAGATGAGGATAAAAGGTGCAACCTCAGTCCATGTTCAATATATCCGCAAGTACTGGATGACAGCCCCTTTCGATACCACCACACATCCTATCTGGTCCCAAGTCTGGCAGAATGGAGCATATGTCCACGGACTCCCGGCACTTCCGAATAAAAAGGATATAAATGAATTGAAGAAAAAAACAGATTAGGAAAAAAAGTTCATAGATACTTTAGATTCGTGCTCTTTTTCTCCATTTTTTTTTGGAAAGAAATATTATATATTGATTACCCCCAACTTAGTACTAAAATACTAAGAATACGAGATGAATTAGTCTTTCAAGATTATAAAAAATACATTTTATAATCTTTTTTAATAAAAATGTAAGATAAGTTAGTTCATTATCAATATTTTTTAAGGATACAAATTGCCCCTTATTAATTCATAAAATTGTTTAAATTGGTCTAAAAAAATAAAAAAGTGAACACCTTATTTGGTCCTTAAAATTTTTGTGTGACTATTTGATTAATTTAAGAAAATAAATTAATCTCGTGATTACAAGATTGAAAATGATAGACATATTAGTCTTTTTTTTTTCATTCTTCATTAGTGAACTTATACAGTGGCAACATATAATGATGACGCTATTAAAACATTAGAGGCAAACTACATGAAACTATTTTGGAACATATTACACTTATTTTTATATTTAAAATTGCATAAAATAAATCACTTTATAATTTATAATGAGATTTAAATAACTCATTTTATGAATTTTAACCACTAAAATGAGTTTTTTAAACTCTATTCAACTTCAAATGACATATGCATCACTTAACATCATAAAAGCATGTCATTGTGTAATTTCATTAGTGTTTAAAGAATTAAATACACATAAAAGGACTAATGTATCCAATTATTAAAATTTTAGGGGACTACATGTTTAATTTCAATTTTTAGGAATTAAATAGTCTTGCGAAATTTTCTTGAGAGACTACATAAGTTATTTACTCAAAATAAAAATAGAACAAATAAGTTCATCAAAATCTAGACAATAGACTTACTTGTTCTATATTTTTAATTATGAAGGACTATGAAATGTATCTTTTTCTTTTATTGACCAATTTTTTGACGCTATTTCTTTAAAGGCCAAATTGGGGTTTAATCTAAAATTTATTGCCAATAAATTTTGAATAATATATATGAATTCATTATTTCTATGCAATGTTAGTGTGAAAGAATTTTATATAGATATTTAATCACGTATTACTATCTCAGTAAAAAACATTTGACTCTTACATCTATTGCCTCAAAAATCTCATATATAGTGACATATGATTAGATATTTGTATAAAATTATTTAATACTAGTAGCATATCAAAATTAATCCCTAATAATCATTGTAATTTTTATTTGAAAAAAGTTCAAACTCTCAAGTGATGATTATTTATACTCAAATTCTTTAAATGAGATAGATTTTTAATATATTATTATATTAAATTTGTGTTATCAATCAATTATATATTATCTTTTTAATAACTTTTGAGATGATGATCATAAAAAGTTAAATACTTTTAGGCACTGTTTGATACTTAGACTATAATGACCAAGGTTTTGAAAATCGACACAACATCGAAGCTAAGAACAGGTTAAGAGGTTAAAAGGTATAACCATCGATAAAAAATTAAATTGGATATAACTGGTATATATTAAAACATGTATTTATATAAATATATAAAAATACAAAATAAAATATATGTCATAAAATAACTAAAAATCAAATTAGGTATAACAAAATCCATAGAACATAACATAATAATCTCTTAATCAAAATAAACATTATTCACATCTCTAATCAAAATAAACATTATTCATATGGATCAAATCTCTCAAGTTACTACTTTCCATATTAGAAAAAAAAATAGAAAATATGAGATTTTAAGCTTTTTTTTTAATCCAAAATAATGCAATTTTACATTTTTTACAAAAAAAAAAACGGTTAAACGATTTTTGGGTTCAATTTAGGATTTCCGGTTTCTCATGGTTCTCACCGATTCTTGGCAGGTTTTTGGGGGCGGTTTTGGGGTCCAACCAAACGGAGGACGGCCAAAAGGTCCGCGGCAAACCAAGTTCGTCGCTCAAATTCCTGAACAATGATAATGACAATTTTTATCACATGTTTGGTGTCTCATATGATAATCTAATGTTACAAGATCAAGCTATTTTTATCTTATGATTATAGAATTAAGTTATGAGTCCCTAAGGCTGATAACACCTAAATAGTAATATTTTTATTAGTCAATTCCAAATTAACTTTAATTTGCTACCTCAAAGGCCCACCTCCACCCTCCAACGCAGCCACCCACCCACCGTGCATCGTCGCCTTGCCTGTCGCACCCAGTAGGTCATTGCCTACAACTCGCGCGTTGCCCTGCCTCATCGGCTCGTTATCACCAGACAGGATTGTCCACCACCAATCATGTAGCGCACCAAACAATTGATAATATAAAATCTTATACAATGAGTTCCTTATAATATATTATCAACCTTATACTATTATATTTAATACTATCAGGTTTTATCCTATACGATGCACTAAACAGGACTTTAGTAACATAATAATGCATGATTGGATGATAAAATTTAAAAGTTTACCCTCATAGTTTATCAAAATTAATTTCCTTCAAAATAATTTACATGAATTGATTTTTATTTCAAATTTATTTACATATGATTTAGTTTTTAAAAATGCGTAATAGTTAAGGTATTTATTTCTCAAGGACAATATTGATGAATATTGTAAGAACTAAATCCAAATGAGAAGAAACACAATTATCAATACAACAAACAATACCTTCATAGTTCATAGTAAAAATTAAAATCAAAATAAAAATATAAGAACAAGTAAAAAAAACCAAACCACAAATAAATTAAATTATAAGGATTGATTTTTTATAACCTATTGATGTAAAATTTGATAGATGACAATGTAAATTTTTTTTATATTCTTCATTTACATAACCTTTTAACTAGTGGGTGTTAGAGTCAGTCACACACACACACACACACACACACACACACACACACACACATATATATATATATATATATATATATATATATATCGATGTGACAATAAATGAAAGATATCAATGTAAAAGTCATTTATACTTTTTTTTTAATGAGTAAATGAAGCTCTACTCTTGAAAAAATAGGAGCGATAAGTACATCGTACTTGATGGCAGATTCTAAGATGGAGAAGGTGAGTTTGTCACCATATGGTGACTAAATCTCATTCATCTAATATCATATCCAATGATTATAAATTAACCTAATAAAAAATTAAGTTTCAATTGAAATTTTCATTTTCCCATTCTATCCTTCTAATCATGATGGCATTATCCTCTTCCTTTCTCCTTAGATCTACCCACTATTGTCACCACCAAATTCACCACCACCACCAACAGTGCCCTATTCTCCAACCACCAACACTGGTTCAATATAGTTACCCTCCACCTCCTCCAGTTCACTATAGTTTCCCTCCATGATCTATCTGTTCACTATGGTTTGCGATCACCTCCCCTTGTCCATTATAGTTCACCACCACCACCCACGTCCACTACGGTCTATCACTGCCACTTGCATCATTGCCTCCATGCGAGACTCCACCTCTCCTTCGTCTCCATCTCCACCCGCCCAATACTTGCATTTCAAGAACATTGTCACACAACACAAGAATAAAGAATTCCATAAACACACAAAATGAGTATTCCTCCTTTTTCCATGTCTTTGTTTGCCTGCAACAACCATTATTTCTTCTTTGATTTGTGATCTTCTTGTGTTGAAATTTCAATCCCTATTAATATTACTATTTATCTTAAAAAAATGGTTACTACTTGTTTTGGGAATGTGACTAACACGTGAAGAATCTCATCCCCATGTAAACCTTCTAGGTAACGTATCTCTTTAAATGCATAATTTATCGTAATTTCATACTTAAAATATGATTTTCTTCTAAATCTTTATCATTTTCTCTAGTTAAAACACAATATTCGAATTCATAAAAACTGAAATATTTAATATACAAAACTCTAAAAACATCTTAATCATACTTTGAAAATCTTTTTAACACTTGAAAACAAAAAAAAAAAAATCGTTTCTAGCTTGTTAAATAAATTCTAGGCACAATCTACAATCTTAAATCTATGCTTGAAATCTAAACATATACATAGATGTTTCTAACTGTAAAACTAAATACATAATTTGAAAATAAATGCATGATTCGATCCTGCCTACATATCTATTGGAGCACTCAACTCTAGATAATTCTAATCTAAGCCTTATGGCAAAGTAAAGCTTACACTGGACAGTTGTGGGCTCCTGGATTGGTGACTGAATGATAGCTAAACCTGACCTGAGGGAAAGGGAGAAGGGTGAGTCAACAGACTCGTGAGTGGATTCTCACTCATTACTTACATGGGACAATCAAGGGATATACATAATACAATATACATGCAGCAAGCATAAAACATTTGATATTTACATACATAGCTATATAGGAAAACACTCTTCATTCTAGGTCATCATAAAAAGAAAACGTTGCTGAATTCAAAATCTCTCATGAAATCATTTTAACTAAAGGTATGGTAAATCCTTAAAAACCAGTAAACTCTATATTGCTATATATATAGTGTAATAAAACAACCTCCAATTTCTTGTTATACATATTAAATATGACATAACAATATATTCTCTTTTTCTGAGGCACTTCACTAGGTCCTAAATTTCTCTGATTACTCTGGAGCACCTCACTAGGTCTCGAATTTCTTTGATTACTCTAGGACCCCTCACTAGGTCCCAAATTTCTTTGATCTCTATAAGCTTTGGATTCGTGTAACTCTAACAATCTGACTTCAGTATAACTATGACAATGAAATCACACCCAAGAGATCACCAGGTTGTAGGCACTATGATTTCAAGAGCCTACAAAATATGTATTTGACAGTTGCTATGAATCATCCTGAATTCCATACTTCTTAGTTTAATGAAAACTCTTAAAAACTCATAGTACTCTTAGAGCTTTGAATCCATGTAACTCTAACATTCTAATCTTAGCATAACTGTGGCTATGAAATCATGCCTAAGGGATCACCCGTTTGTAAACATCATGATTTCAAACCCTATAGAGTATGTAGGTCAACTACCATGAATCATATGTAGATTTGTGCTCTAAATTTCATATGATTGAAATTCTAAATTATATCCCAACAAAATACTTTTATAAGCTTGATAATGCTAATGCCATATTTCGAACATCATGCTTCATAATCTTGAAAACTCTGAAACTATAATAACTTGTTTATTCCTGAAGATACATCACACTTTATTCAATATTTTGCCAATATATCTTAACCAATACTCTAAAAACCTAGTTCTGAAATCTCCATTCTTGAAAACATAGTGATGTCATAAACTTATAAAAAACATGTTTGATGAAATAGCCGTCTACTATAATACATATTTCCAAAATAAATCTTTCCTAGAGCATATAAGACATTTTCATAGCATATAATATAACAATCATGGCCCCATGGTTTTCTAAAACATATTTTCATGTTATATTCAAAAACATAATCTTTGTTAGCTTGCCATAACTTGCAAGTTCATATACTATACATATTATCATCTCTAATTTAATGTTTAAAGATCATAATGCATAAATATGCTCATAATGATAAGAAAATAATGTCATGAGTTGAACCTACTCACTGTTTAGAGTTGGGAGTATGTGGACACCACTAACTTGACCTTAAGAGTTTGGAATGACACCAACAACTGCCATAGATCAACATAGACACATGAATAATCTCTACCAACTCTAACAACATTGAGGAGCACCCCCTGGCAACAATGAGAAACAATAATAGCCAAACTCAAGAACATGGATTGGAGGAAAGAAAGATGACATAGACTAGCATAGATCTCTTACCCTGAAGCTTGGAGAAGGCAAGATTGAGTGGGGTTGAGAGTGGGGAGGGGGAGAGTGATTTGGGGCGTAGGGATTTTGAAATGGGGGAAAACGGGTAGACGAGGTATTTGTATGGGTAGGGAGCTCATTAAGTGAAACTATATCATTTTGCACTATTTTGGTATCGAGGGCACGCTATAGTAGTCTATGACATCTATAGTGGTCAGGAGGCTTGAAGCCCTTGCCTGCTACAACACATGACCTATAGCAGTTGCAGAGTGCCCAAATCCACCAACCTACACCCCTACCACTATAGAGGTCCAGGACTATAGCAATGTCAGCAACACCTATTCTACATTTGAAAGGTCATTCATACATCTGGGCCTTCCAACAATATAGGTTGGTCCAGGACACTAAAGCCATACTAGACTTGTCTAGGGACATATGGACTAAGATATTACAAAAATCCACGAAATCCATTTACTTTTATATCCAATTAAGATCTTCTAGCTACTATCTTTCATCATTACCTAGCCATGGTTCTTCAGAGAACAAGACCTTCTCCTTTCTTCCTCTTCATAGGCTCTCCTAAAGTACCTTCTTTATTCATTTTTTTCATTTAGTTGAAATTATTTTAAAAGTTGTGAGCTTTTAGTGAAGATTTTGTTAGTGCTTTGTTTGAAGCAGAAAAGAAAAATTAACTCACCTCCAAATTGATTTTGATTATTATGATGTTTCTCAGCTGTGAAATAAAAATTTTTAGAGGAAGAGTAGGTTATAAAGAAAGTATATGTATAGGGATCAATCGAAGACCATAATATTCATGGTTGCAAAGACAGAAGCATGGAGGTGGCGGTGATAGAGAAGGCTGCTGACAGTCGTGGAGGTGGCGAGGAGGAAGGCTCCACAGAGAGGAGGTCACAATAGAGGGGGACTCGGTGGCAGTGGGCTGTGTGAAAGTGCAGTGGGGGAGATAAAAGATAAAATAAATTAGGGACAAAAAAGACATTTTACCATCAATCACCATAGCGGTGACAAACTTGATGTCCCCATTTAAGACTCCACCCATACTTGATAGTACAAACTCAAAAGGAGACTTACAACCCCAACGGTCCTTTTCCAAAACACACAAGCTCATAAGGAAACATTAGGAGCCCCACTGCACAAACACATAATTCACAAAACAAAAATTCTCAAACCTTGAGAAAGAAATAGTGCAACACAAAACATGAGTTCCTCAATGCAATACCATGAAGCGCACCACTCGAGACAATAATCAACTCACTGAACTGCTCAGTGCCTTGTGACTTTTAGTTTCCATTGGCTACCAATGACTAAACATCCTCAGCATGATCACCCTCATCCACATCTTCACTCAACCAAGACTAAAAGTTGTCTCAAAATATACAAGGTGGTTGCCTTTCTAGCATGAAGGAAAGGGAAGAAGGCACACACAACTAGAAAGTCTAGATATTAACCCGAGGAAACCATCACAAAAACAAGGAAGCAATATAATTAACAATTATTTAGGACACTCGACATTCCACGAGAGATTCTTTGGAAAGTGTCCATAAAAGTAGCACATTTGAATTAAAGTTCGAAGATAATGTTGAAAAAAAAGCAATTTTATAAACTTTTATTTTAATTAAATTTTTTAGGTGCAAACACATTTTAAGATTAAATCATGTATAAGATATCTTTAATTACACATTTCATGTAGCCAGGTCATTTGCATAGGCTTATGAAGTCATAAAAAAAAAGTTTGTAAAACATTATTTAAAACATATCAATTCAATGATAAAGTTAGAAAGTTACGTTATTTTGACAACAATTTATAGAATGTCTAACTAGATAAGTCTTTAAAAAATAATTTTAATATACGACGGTATATAAATATTTATACTATGAAGCGTATCCTAGATAATGAGACATAGATTGAGATGCTAAAATTTAAAAATTATAGAACAGATGTGTAATGCATATAACTAAAAATTTAAAAAATGATATAATATTTAAAATATTATTTATATAAATTTTATTTATGTTTTATTTTTTTGTAAACTTCAAAAACCATGTATTATTTTTTTTTTATAACCTTATTTATATTATGTTTTTCATATTATAGTAAGAAAAAAATAAATTTTAAATTATATATATATATGTGTGTGTATGTGTGTGAGACATGAAATTTAATACAAACACATGTCTGATATGTAGAGATGATATTTAGACAATGTATTCGTACTTCGTAGATTTTATATAGACATTTAAAATGTGATAAAATTCTGTTTTTATTTTCTGAAAAAGTCCTTAACAAAATCAAAGTGATTGGAAAGGGATACTTGTACTGGTGTTTTGGCTCGACATGCACACCAGCAAGATGCAGAAGTGATTTTATTTGATAGGCCACCTGTCTAATGCTTTTGATAATGATTTGAGGGGTGCCTCTTTCCCTCGGATAGTTAACGTGTAATTTGTTTTCTTTCCTTGGGCTTTAGCCCCGTAGTCAATCCAAAAAAAATCAACCCATTTACTTAAATCAAGATTCTGAAAATCAGACAAAACATTAAATAGATTGACACAAGAGTTTAGAAATTTAATTGGTTCAATTGAGGAACTAATCAAAATATAATTGGTATATAATAAAATTAGTATTTATATAAATATATAAAAATATAAATTAAAATATAGGTATTAATAAATCCATAAAACATAACATAATTAATCTCTTAATCAAAGTAAATATTATTCATATAAATTAAATCTCTTAAGTTATTACTTTATATATTAGAAAAGAAAAGAATTAGGAAATATGAGATTTTATATATTTTTTTAAAAAATTTCAATTTTTATAAAAAAAATCTTACTAGTCTGGCTAGACCGATTTGCCCAGTTTAAAGCGACTTTTAACTAGTTTTTTCTAGGATGATTTTTAGATATAACCCAGATCAAATAGCGGTTCCAGATTCAATTGGTATGAATAGCCGATCCAATTTTAAGAACATTGCTTTAAATAGTTGATGCAAGAAGATTTAATTATTTTTATTGATGTCACAGTGGCTCCACGGAAATTTTTGAAAAGTCGAAAGAAACAAAACCGGCGAAAAGTAGCATGTATGTATGCCCGTCACCCACCACAGCAGCAGAGGCCAAGCTCCCTTCTGTCTCTTTCTTATCTCTGTGTCTGTCTTCTCTTCCCTTTCACCTCGCCACCACCCCCAATTGAAATTCAAGCACCACAGATTCAACCAATTTCGCTTCACCGAAACGCTAATAATTCCCACGCGACCCAATTACCACCACAACCCTGATCTCATCAATCATAATTAACCCATTAATAAGTTATCATCCTAATCCCAACACCACCAAAAAAGAACAAAAAGAACTCCTCATTCCCAATTTGAGCATAAGCACGATTCCTTCAGACAAAAAGTAGAGAGATATAATAGAGAAAGAGTGTTTGTGTTGTGTGTGTTAAAGTGGAGCCAGTTACAGAGAGCAGAGAGAGAGAGAGAGAGAGATGCCAAGTGTGGCTGTGAAGCTGTACAGCGTCTTCTTCAAGTTCCTCTTGAAGCACCGTTTGCAGAACAAGATTCAAGCCCCGCCCGACCAGTCCGACCCGTTCGGCGTAACCTCCCGACCCGAAGAATCCGTGGCGGCGGCCAACCCCTCATTTACGGACGGCGTGGCCACCAAGGACATCCACATCGACCCCTTCACCTCCCTCTCCATCCGAATCTTCCTACCCGAATCAGCACTCACCCCTCCCGAACCTGATTCCAAGCCTAATCACCACCACAAGCAGCACCCTCCCAAACCCTGGTCCAACCCTACCCTCCGAAAACACGATCCCGAACCAGGATCTGCCTCCTCCACGCGCGACTTGAACTCGCTCCCTTCGCGGCGCAACAGCTATGACGCCTCCGGAGTGGCCACCACCACGCAGAGGGAGGAATCGCTACGAAGGAGCAGCATCGGGGCGGTGACCAGCAACGGCGCCGTCGAGGGTTTGAACTTGATGGCTAGCGGCGTTTACCGGGGATACTCGCCGGCGTTGGACAATCGCCGGAAACTGCCGGTGATGTTGCAGTTTCACGGAGGCGGTTGGGTAAGCGGGAGCAGCGATTCCGTCGCCAATGATATCTTTTGTCGGCGGATGGCGAAGCTCTGCGATGTGATCGTGGTGGCCGTCGGGTACAGGCTGGCGCCGGAGAATCGGTACCCGGCGGCGTTCGAGGACGGGCTGAAGGTGCTGAATTGGCTGGCGAAGCAGGCGAATTTGGCCGAGTGTGGCAAGTCCATGGGGATTGGGAGGGGTGGAGGAGGGGGAATAGGCGGCAGCGGCGGCGGGAGTGAGTTCAAGAGATCGGACGCTCATAGGCATATTGTTGATTCGTTCGGAGCTTCAGTTGTTGAGCCGTGGCTGGCTGCTCATGGAGATCCATCAAGGTCACAATTCTTGTCAACTCTGTTATGATTCTATTGGTTGATTGAATTTTGAATCCTGCTCTGCTTGTTGGGCTAGTCTGATTAAGCATTTTAAGATTTAGATCGAAATCGTTAAACTTGAAACATGATCGTTCTTTCCTCTTTGTTTAACTGAACTGTGATTGTTTATTTTTGTGAATGCGGTCGTTGGCTCTGCTGAATATAGATAGTGATTACTGATTAGAGAGCGTAGTGTGAGGATAGTCCTTCATAAGCCTAGGTATTCCTGGATTGTGGAGCAGAGATTACAAATGAAAGTGGTTGATGGATTTTGATCATTGTATGATTTTGACGGGTGCAAGTATAAGTTGAAATCTTCATTTTATGTCTATCCCTCATTTGCGATGGGTTGACTGAATTTTATATGTAGTTTGGTGAACAACTAGGGGTCCACCACGAGAGTCACCTTCTTGGCACATTGTTTTTATGCGTTTGATAGTGTTCACATTCACAGGTTAACGAAGTTTCAAATTTGGAGCAAAACTTTTGTACTCATCCTCTTTTGTGTTTTTACTGGTTTGCTAATTTACCTCTCTGAGTGTTATCTAACTCTAGCTGTGAGAAAGTCACATGTTGTTCATTTCCTGGTTTCCAAACATACAGGTCGGTTTCATATTTGGTGTTGTGATTCTCAGTTGTCATAAGAGACTAGAGAGAATTGATTTCTTTACTTTTGTTTATATCAGCATTATGCTTCCATTTCCATTTATCTGAAAGGATTATGCCCAATTATGTTGGTTCTTTCAGTTTGGAATGTCTCTTTGGCTCAGTTCTTATTTAACAAAATAGACATCTTGAAAATTACAAACACATTGAAAGAGAGGTAGTAAAGTGATAATGGCATGTTAGATAATCTGCAGTTGGAGGTTAGTTAGTGGCTGAAACAGGTCCTTTTGCACTACTGCTTAAGGAAATTAGAAGCTTCTCTATGATAAAATAAAAGGAGTAGTGGACTTGTAGTGCTTAAGTGACATTTTTTGCGAACATTTGTCTCTGATGATTTCTTTCATTCTTGCTCCCCCTAGTTGGATTTGGGGAAATGCTTTGTTGTTGTTGCTGCTGTTTTATTTCTTTCATTCTTGCTCTTGGTTTGATGGTTTGTCTACCATATTTACTGTCAGTGTCAGATTTCAGTTTTCTGACAAGTTTTGGAGCGTTAATCACTAGGATGCCCTTTAATAATTTTTCATTTCCTTCTGTTTATGACTATGATGCATAAATACATGGAAAATCTTCAGATATGCGTATCATATCCATATTGGACGAAATTCTCAGCAAATAGCTGCTAGAAACAAATTTGTATGGGCATTTTATGATATTCCATGTTCCTCTCTTTCCCTGCACTTGCAGGATACCTCATCAACTCTATGTATTTTAATATTGGCTTTCTGTTAAGTTGACACTGTTGTGAGTTTTGTCATCAGCGCCCTATTTGGATAATAAATTGATATATTGACTTGTTGGTGTTCCTAGATTCCACTTGTTTAATTCATTTTATTGACAAGGGGCTGAATTTGCAATTGGAGAACGTTAATAACAATACTGTATGTGGTAGGCCCACAACTAAGGATGATGGAATGCTTCATGTGAAACATCTGCCATTCGCTCATTTAGAGCTTACAATATAACCATTTGGAGTCCTGTCTTTCTTGTTTGCTTTTCCTTGTCCCAGTTCTGGTGTTCTTTTGCTCTTTCTGACTGGCTGAGAATATCATATCTTGTTTAATTTTTCCCTGTAGCCGACCCCACCTATAGTAGGACAAGGTTTAGTGTGTTGTATTTTTTCCATCATATCTCAACCTTCTTTTCTACACTAAACTGATTTCTTGAATGTCTTCCTTTAACAATCCAGCATTTTTACCATGAAGCTTGGTTAGGGAGTCTTTAACAATGTGTGTACTCCAATGTCATCTTTTCCCCTCGAAAATCATACCTTTCAAATAACAAACTACTTTTTATGAGAGCACATATTTGGCTATTGGCAACAACGTGATTGGGTGAATTAAGAAGATGATTATTTGGTTAGGTCATTTCACCTATTACCACCTCTGGGCATGACAGCGTATGCTGTGATGCAATGACTTTCCGTAAGGGCCTTTGTCTGTGACCGTGTGCATTAAAAATAATATTGACATCTTAAGTTACAAGTTGACATATTTGTAGATATGCTGTTTCATTGTTTGGGATTTAATTTCTTCCTGTCATGCTTCCTTTTGTTCCAGTTGTAAGATAGTCCTCATGGAGTTTTGTACTGCCCTTTTTTCAGTACTTAACCCTCTTTTGCTTATTTCTTTAACAGGTGTGTTCTTCTTGGTGCGAGTTGTGGTGCAAATATTGCTGACTACGTGGCTCGAAAAGCTGTGGAAGGAGGCAAACTTCTGGATCCTGTCAAGGTGGTAGCACAGATCCTGATGTATCCATTTTTTGTTGGCAGTGTGCCCACGCATTCTGAAATAAAGTTGGCAAACTCCTACTTTTATGACAAGGCTATGTGCATGCTTGCATGGAAACTCTTTCTGCCTGAGGAAGAATTTAGTTTAGACCATCCAGCTGCTAATCCCCTAATCCCAGGCCGGGGACCTCCATTAAAGCTGATGCCTCCAACATTGACAGTGGTGGCAGAACATGACTGGATGAGGGATCGAGCCATTGCTTACTCAGAGGAGCTCCGGAAGGTTAATGTTGATGCACCTGTTCTTGAGTACAAGGATGCAGTGCATGAATTTGCGACACTTGATGCACTTCTCAAAAGCCCTCAGGCCCAGGTTTGTGCTGAGGACATTGCCATCTGGGTCAAGAAATATATTTCACTTCGAGGTCACGAGTTCTCATATTGAGTAGGATATAACAAATTAAGATGATGATGGGCGGGAAGATCTTTACCTGAACTTTGAAATTAGCTTCAGATCACTCTTCTGCTGCTATTACCTGGGGTCTGTGATATATTACTTTATTGGTTTTGATGCTTGATAAGGTGTTGGATGTTGACTGGTTTCATGTTCATACCACCTGCCAGTTCTTTTTTGTAAGATAGAGTTGCCCGAGAGTAGAATTAGTTGAGCCGGTGAGATGCATTCACCTCATGCATACTACATTTGAACGTTCCTGTGCCATTCTTTCCTGTGAAATATGTACTATTCCTCGTGAAAATATATAAAATTTAATGAACCATTCTCTTAGTATGTGGTGTCCAATCCATTCTCCAATCTACTACCCTCCGAGTGGCATGAGGGTACTAGTGCGCAATGGACCAAGTTTACTTCGCACAATGAATTTATCGTCCTTTCAATATCAATAGAAAGCTTTATGGCTTTTGCAAACCGGCGTCTCCAAACTTTAGCCAGTGTCAAGGGTACTGGGATAGATAAAACCAAGTTTTTCGGTTATGTGGGTTTTAAGACTCCTAGAGGTGAAGTACTAATATGCAAGCGGAACTTTGTCCAATAAGAACTGGTTTTGGTTTGTGTGTTGACGAGTTCAATCTCATCCAGAGTTGCATACCTTCAACCCATGTTTATGGCAACACTATTAGATTTAGATGTGGAGAGTTTTAGCATAACAAGGACGTTCGACCTTCTCTCAGCTTTGCATTCTCCAGATCCCACCCAACGGTATTCTCAGATCTTTTTGTTTGATGATGCATAAGGACATGCTGTGATGATAATGCTTTTTTATGAGTAGATGCACCTGAAAAGCATATTCTAACCTTTTTTTATCTGTTAAATAGAAAAGTTGTGATGTTTTTGTTTCGGGTGCTTTTCAGAGTTGACTGGCTTCCAAAACTTAAAAGTCTATTGTTATTTTACTCTATTTAATGATAATAAAAGTAAAAATTATTATTATTTTTATTTAAGAAGTTATCATCTTTTGTATTTATATCCATTATTTTGGATTCTAAGAACAACTTTATAATATATAGACCCAATGCTATAATTGTGACTTTTTATTGAAAGCAACTTTTATATTATT
Organism: Dalbergia oliveri; assembly: GCA_030441495.1. NCBI lineage: Eukaryota > Viridiplantae > Streptophyta > Magnoliopsida > Fabales > Fabaceae > Dalbergia > Dalbergia oliveri. Next base: position 29,815,794 of record JAMLFY010000008.1, on the reverse strand, counting down.
TTATCAAATAATATTACTTGATTCTTCAGAAAAAACGGGGACTGGAGAGTCCAAAATTGCTCTAAAAACACTATAACAATACCAAATGAAGCCTTGGTGCTATGTCTTTTTTGTTTGCCCCCTCTCGTCATTCATTTTCCTTGCACCAAAATGAAAACGGATATTTTTTGTTGGGATTTGCACAGGCACATAGTAGAATTCTATGCGGAGACTTGTTTTCTCCAGGGATAGTGGTTGTTCAATAATTACTATAAGACTTCGGATTGAAAAAGACTTATGCCACTAAGTTACCATTTAGTGAAAATCCAAGATAAATGTGCGGGTCTATGATTGATTCCCTAGTAGGTGTTCATTGTTGTGTACATTTCAATTTCCTTGTATTAGTGCCAACTGTTTCATCATTTTCTTCTTGTTGATTGTCCTGAATCCGACAAACATGGCAATATAAATATGTCATGGTCCTAACATGATTGCCTCGGTGCTATTATCCCAAATCTTTTGAGGTGATTGCCCCACACTGATTCTTCCAGGGTGAGGGGTTTACATATATAGGAGAATCTAGATGAGAACCTCTCATGAATTTAAGTCTTTGTGCTGGTTATAAGCTTTTATCGCAATTGGATCAAATGACAAAAGACATTGTTAAGAAAAAGATGGTTGTTGCTACATGCTCGAGCCAATATTCAAGTTTGGCTCGTTGGCCTAAATATTGGAAGCACTTTGAGGGGGTGGGTAGCCACCTTATGGTGTGTGCTCAGATTGATCAAGCTGTTGGATTTTCGGGCACATACTATAGTGGCAACTCCATTGACTGTTCTGTAACCATGATGAGTTTGAAGACGAATCTTTGGTTGTAGAAAGTCGTTTAGTTACTTTTAAGAGCAATCTTGCGAAAGTTTGACCAAAAATATGTGATGTTAGGTGAATTCCACAGTGGGGAAGAATAAATTTACGACCATCATGTGGTCTTTGATATTATTGTAATAAAAAATAAATGTTAAAATTACATATATACTCCCACCTGATCCCTACCTATCTACCTATCTTCCCTGTTCCCCTCTGCCTTCCCTCCTTTTTTTTTCCTTTTTAATCTGCCAGATCCGTACTTCTTTTTTATAAAAGGAGGTACAAAATCTGAAGAGATGGGTGGAGATTGAGAAGGGGAAGTTAGGAGCAAGAGAAAATAGAAGGGCAAAATGGAAACAATACTTGACAAGAATTATTTTAATATTAAAATATAAATATTAGTTTATTATAGGATTATTTTTACTGTAAAACAAAATTTAATTTCAATCAATTGCAACCTTTAGATTGTAATTTTAATGATTCAGATTCAAGGACCATATGGTCCCAAACACCCTTTTCACTAGCAAAGAACTTGCCCGTAATGTTAATAATAATAAAGATTCATCTTTGGAACGCTTTTCTCCTTCTCTACCATGTTTTTAGCTGCATACTTGGCTTAGCGTAAAAGGAACACAACATGAAGTATCATCTCCTTTTCTTTTGGGGTTGAAGTATTGCAAATTTTGTTTGATGCGCTGCATCCTTGCTTAATGCTTTTAATCAGAGATCGATATGTTATTCGCACGTCAACTTTAGGGAAAAAAATAAAGTTAAGGAATGATAAAAGAAGAATTTAACGCAAAATGTTTGAATTATTAAGAAGAATTATATAAAATTTATTTAAAACAAATGATTATTAAAAAGTTTATGCAGATGATTATAGATTATTATTGAGTGATTATTCATTCTTGTTAAGTAAACAAAATAAATAAAAAAATATTTTATAATGAATTATATCTCGAGTTATAATAACTTCATGATTGATTATTATTTTAGAATGTAAGATTATTCTTCTACAAAGTGCTTAGTACTTTAATATTAAGAGAACTTTTGTTTATTAAATAAAATATAATAGTTTTTCTTTTAAAATAAATTTTATGTAATATTTTTTATTAATTTAAATATTTTATTAATATGCTTCTTTAATGATCTTCACATTAATTCTCTCTCTGTTATGAAATATTTCAAATGTGGATGTCCATAATTATTATGGTATCTCACCTTTGGTTATAAATAACCCTTTGAGTGTTCCCTATTCTGTACATTTTGAGAATTCCATCTTCTAATATTTTTATCTTCTATTCTCTATTCTTTCTCTCTCGATTGTTATCATCATGACAAGCTTGGTCATCTAAGAGAAGAAGACTTGAGGTAAGAATCATGTCAAACCTTTCTAATATTGAATTTGTTGCCCTTAACACTTCAAGGAAAAATTACCAATCTTGGATCCTAGATGTCAATTCACCTTGATTCAATGGATTTTGGAGACACCATCAAACAAATAACTACTGCATCATTGAAGGATTGTACAAAGGCTATGATTTTCCTTTGTCATCACCTCCACAAAGGATTAAAAATTGAATATCTTAATCTAAAATATCCTACATATCTTTGGAGGAGCCTAAAGGAAATGTATGATCACAATAAAAAGGTGATACTCCCAAAAGCCCAATATGATTTGTTACATTTGTAGTTACATGAATTTAAATCTATAAGTTATTACAATTCCGTAATGTTTAGAATTACATTTCATGTCTCAAATGTGTTCCTATAGTAGCAATACCGAGAAAAGGGCTTTATAAAATACTTGAATTTATTTCATGTTTTCTTGTGGTTGAATAAAATATTGAATTACTCATGAAAAATCATGAAACTCACCTTATTGACTCTACTCCATTCCCTAAACTCAACGCGGCAAATTATAACCTTAGAAGTGATAAAGATCATGGTTCCAATAAAAAACAAGGTCTAAAAAAAGCAAATCTTGCTTCATGGTGCTCCCTACTATCACGACCCACTTGGAAACGCGGGACGTGAGAATCTCATCCCCACGTAAGCCTTCTGAATGACGTGTCTATTTAAATGCATAACTTATCATAATATAATACTTAAAAGATGATTTTTTTCTAAATCACAATCATTTCTCTATTTAAAACACAATATTTAATTACATAAAAATGAGAATATTTAATGTGAAAGCTTTGAAAACCCCTTTCTAATTCGTTCTGCAAATTTCAAAATCATAAACTAATCCATTTACATGATATAAATCTTAAATCTGATAGTGTGCTTAACCATTTGAAACTGAATCATACTACATGGATGATCAAAAACATAATCTAATCAAAATAATAATTGAATCCATATTTAAACTCTGAAATATATAGGGAAATACATAGACTTTGAAAATAGCTACAGGATCTCAAAATACATGCGTGGCTAGGATCTTACCTCTAAAACTACTGGAACACTTCTATAACTAACAAAAGTCTAAACTAAGCCTTACAACAATGTAAAGCTCACCAAAAAAAACTCAACTAGGCCGGATGAACCTGCCTGCACTATGAGAGGAAGGGAGAGGAGTGAGTCAACGGGCTCATGAGTGAGCTCTCACTCATTACCCACATGGGACAACTAAGGAACATATATATGTAATGCAATATACATGCAGTAGTATAAATCCTTTGATATTTACATACATAGCTAGCTAGAAAAATACTTTTCATACCATAAATTCACAAACAAACATTTCTAAATTCATAAAGAAACATGAAATCATTTTAACTGATGGTACGGTAGAGCCTAGGGAAACAATATTTGTTGAGCTGAATAAATACATATATAATAACTAAAGCTGTAAAGTCCTGAAGTCCTTGTTGGACAAGCTAGGGTACCTAACCAATTCCCATTTCTGGAACTATTGGGGGTGATATTGTCCTCTGACTAACAACTTGGTACCAAGGTTAACGATCGCGGTTAACTAACTCTCTGTTCTCTCACGTCTAAACTAGTTTGACAAAAAGAAAACTATAGGTGAAAAGTGGGTACTCTCCCTGGCAAAAGCAGAGCCACTAAATTATAAGTACTCTGAAGTTCTACATAACCGTTGCTATGAAATCATGTCCAAGGGATCACACATTTGTAGGCATTTCGATTTCAAGCCCACGGAGTATGTATCTGGCAGTTGCTATGAATCATATTGAATTCCATACTTCTTTGTACTATATGCTAAAGTTCTAAATTCAAAGCTTAAACTAACATATCTTTTCATATACTTGATAAATCTAAGATTATAGTTCAAACACTTGGGTTCATAATCATAATAGCTGAATTTCTTTTCTCTAAAACTCCATTCCATACTCTACTCTAGGCTCAAAACTCTTTTATATAAATTTTATAATAAATCAACTTAACATTCTAAAAGCTTTCTAAAATCCAAAATCTGGAGTATACATGTAATGATATCATAACTCTTAAAACATATTTGTTTAGCAACTAGATAGAATCATATATTCTTCTAACAATCATTTCATTAGCATATAAAACATTTTTCACACATATAACATAGCAATCATGGTCCCATGGTTTTATAAAACTCATTCTTTCATGCTATCATTATAAATCATAATTTTTCTAGCTTGACATAATCATGTAAAATCATTTTTTATACTTTTTCTCATTTCAAATTTCATGTTCAACAACCATAATGCAAGAAACATATTCATAATGGTAAAACTAAGGCTATGAGATCAAACCTACTCACCTATAGGGTGGAATGTGAAGGAACAACTTTGTAGAACTCCAAGGAGGAGGAATGACACCAATGTCAACCATTGAAATAACAAAACTTATAAACAACCTATGGAAAGCTCTAGATTACTCTAAACATACACCAACAACTTTGGGGGAGCACCCCCACTTGACAACAATGAGAGAAATAACCAAATTTAAACCAAGATTATGAAGAAATGGAAAAAAACCAGAATCTATCAATATAAACATACCTTGATGATTGGGGGAGCTAGATTTGAGAGAATGAGAGAAAAAGAGTGAAAATGGGGAGGGGAGGGTTCTGGTTAGAAGGAAATGGGGAAGAAGGAGTGGAAAAGGGTTTTATAGAAAGGGAATGATTTCAGCGAGTGAAATGACACCGTTTTGCACTATTCACGCTTCAGGGGTATAGTGGTCAGGCCACGTCCTCACCCTCGTACTATGCACTTATGATCGCTATACCGCGCCCCGTATTGTGCACTTATGACCACTATAACGGTCATCAGACCATGAACATGCTGGACCACTATAGCGATCATCAAACCACTGAACATGTGAAAACCCATCTTGTGATCATTATAGCGGTCCTGGACCGCTATAGTGGTGACAACAACCCCATATCAGTAGGTTTTTGTCATAAGGCATTTAGATTGTCTCAATACTCACTTATTTACATAAAGTTAATCATTTCTTTTACTTCCCATTAATTTTAAAATATAAATGTAAATTAGGAAATACCCCCATTTGGATTAAAATAAAATATAAAAAAAATCAAAATCTCAACCATTCAAAATTCAAATTTTGGGTTTTAGTTCAAATTCAAAGTTTTCGAGATTTTCTAAACTTGAGAGCTCAAAACGAAATGTTTGAAGGTTTTATAAAATTTATTAAAAATCACTCTTCAATTCATTTTTCCTCTAGGAACAATTACGGGACTTTGGATCCAAAAATGTGGCTCTAACATATAGCCCTCAAGGATGTGTAGGGTCTAGACTTAGCAAAGTTCAGACCTCGCTGGGTCCAGGAACTCTTAGGCTATGCAAAACATATCTCCTGACACGTGTGCACGGGATATTACACCTACTCTCCTTCTAAGAACAAGCCACCCCAAAGTGGGCAAATGGAGATGAGAAGAAGAGTGGGAAGAGTAAGAATTGGCAAAATAAATGCTATCTATGTGGTGGAAAATGTCATTGGTCACGTACTTGTCGTATGTCAAAACACTTTGCTGACATTTATCAAGTATCAATTAAAGAAAAAAGGCGGATGCGAATTTTGTTTCTAAAGATAATTTAGATAACAATGCCATGGTGGATACAAGCAATTTTGATATTGTTAGAACATGACTTGCATTATTGCAAGGTCAACAAAGGAAGACAATTTTTTATTCCCTCCCGAAAATTTGTCACTCCACGAAAGTATTTAGTTGCATGCTTGGATAGTGGTTGTGCAATTGTTGCACATAGTTTGAAAGCCTCTATAAATAGAGCGAGGCATCAAACTGAAACTTCATCTAGAGCTAAAGCATTCCTTCGGCATTAGTAGAAGAAGCAAAGTAAGACTTCTTGTAGTGAGATAAAATTAAAGAGTATGTGTAAAAAAATTCCAAGAGTATAGTGTGAGTATACATTGGGGTTTTGCATAAGAAAATTCCAAGAGTATAGTGTGAGTATACACGGGGGTTTTGGGTATATTCTCTAAGATCTATGTAATACTACAAATTATAGTAGAAGAGTCTCACTAGGGATACATTATTTTGTAATTACTCTTTAAATATAGTAGAACATTTTAAGAGTTTGGCGTGATTTTTCCTCAAAATAAGGAAGGTTTTCCACGTTAAAATTTGGTGTGCAGTTCTTTCAATTTATTTTTATTGGTGTGAATATTGAAAAGTGAGTCTCACCATCTAAGTACAATTCATAGGCTTTATTTTATCTATTATTCTCCATAAATTTGGGTTGGCTTTTGCTCACATCTATAAAATGTTTATTACACTTGGGTGTACCAAACTTCTGATATTCTCTAACAAGCGGTATCAGAGCTTTGGTTGGTGGGATTTATTCTTAGTATGCTCTGTGGTTACAACTTAGTCTGATCTTTAACATTAGAAAAAAATTTATCCCTGGCACTTGAGGATCATCCTTTGGTTGCTGGAAGAAAGTGTGATACCTGTAAAATCCAGTTTGGAAAGATTTTGGTTTTAGATCTAAAACGTCAATGCCAAAATTTGAAGTGGAGAAGTTTGATGGGTCCAACGACTTCAGACTATGGAAGCTAAACTTACAGGCATTGCTAAATCAACAAGGTGTTGCAAAGGCGTTGGAGGGCAAAGAAAAATTGTTGGAGTCATTACCTGATGACAAGAAGGAGGAGATGATGGTCAAAATCCTGAGTATAATACAGTTGAGTCTTGCGAACAATGTTCTGTAAGAAGTCATAGGAGAAGAAATTGCTGATTCACTATGGAAGGTTTTGGAAAAAAAAATATTTCATAAAGACCTTGTCTAACAAGCTTTATTAGAGAAAGCTACTGATATTTAAATATTCAGGAGGAAAATTAATGCAAGGGCAATAAGATGTGAGTGATATTAATATGTCATATGCCTTAACAAACGTAAGGAATTCATTTGATTATTTAAAATAAAAGGTTCCTTCTCAAAAAATTTCTCTATTGAGAATATAGAGAGGTTGTATGCATCACCTGTGGTCATGAGCTCGCCAATTCGGTAATCCTCGAGCAACTTCTTTGCTTTATCAGAATGAATGGCGTCGAACTCCTCCGTGCAATCGGTTCGGCATTGATGAGGATGCTGTCGGCGCGCCGGGGTGGTCCTTGAGGAACCGGGTGCAGTCGTAGACGTGGCCGTGGACGATGATCCAGCAGGGGTGTTGTGCTTCTTGACATCGGACATTGAGTACATCTTTGAGGCTGTGTTCATGAATGGCGTGGAGACACTCTTCTTGAGGGTTTGGTTGGACCCGTTGACTTCTCGAGGTGCCTTTCCTTGGCCATCCACCGGGTTGGTTGCCTGGTTGGGTTGGGTGCTCAACGCTATGCCAACCTCGCCCTTGTGTGGCTTGCACACGTTGGTTTTCACTTTGAACCAGTAGTTGTTCATCATGCGAATAATGATATTTTGACCAAAAGTTGATGCTTTTATAACTATTGGATGTGATGACTTACATGTTATAAAGTAACCCTTACTCTTCATCATGCCTGCACATTATAATTTAGATATAAAATGTTTTAGCCTTAAGAATATTACATTTTGAGTTTTTATATGAATTTAATCTGTATGCAATACCAAACTAAAATGTATTATTACATTAACTATAACATTGACTTTCAAGCTTCATTATTTGAAAAATCATATAAATAGAGAAAACTAAGTATATGAAAATAAAAAATCTGTTAATTAAAATTAAACTGAAAAATATATAATAAAAATAGTATAATGAAAATATTTTTATATAAATAATTCTAGTAATAGTAATATATAACTATTTATCTGCTCAATGCGGCAGTGAAAATGACCAGGTATGACGACAAAGTGAAGCAATCACTAATTTTAATTTTTAAACTTTTAATTTTTAGCATTGGTGGGTCTGCAAGGACTAGGTGACCATGAGATCCAATACTCAAGGAACAAATGTTAATTTGCCAAATGTTGCCGCCGTAATCACTAGCTTAATGCTCCTTTCCAGGGGTTTGATTACTCAGTGCGTCAAAAAAAAAATAAAGTTATTGTCAATGAAAAAAAAAAAAAGAAAAAGAAAAGGTTCCAAGAGACGTGTGCGTACCATAACGCTCCAAATTAGGTGCTCTGGCTGGGTGTTAAGGGACTCGTCCCACGCGCGGACCGCAATCTCCTTAGCCCAAGCAGGTCCAAAACTTCGACCACATATTAATATAATAAAAGTAAAAATTATTATTTTTTGGGTATTAGAAATTACCATTTTTAGTATTTATATCCATTATTTGGGATTTTAAGAGCAACTTTATACTATATAGACCCAACACTACAATTGTAACTTTTAATTGAAAGCAACTCTTATATTATTTTACCAAACAATATTACTTGATTCCTTAATCTTTATAAACAATAGGGACTGGAGAGTCCAAAGAGTTCAATTGCTCTAAAAACACTATAACAATACCAAATGAAGCCTTGGTGCTATGTCTTTTTTGTTTCCCCCTCTCTTGTCATTCATTTTCCCTACACCAAAAAGAAAATGGAAACTTTTGGTTGGGATTTGCACAGGCACATAGTAGAATTCTATGCGGAGACTTGTTTTCTCCAAGGATAGTGGTTGTTCGATAATTACTAAGACTTCGGATTGAAGAAGACTTATGCCACTAAGTTACCATTTAGTGAAAATCCAAGATAAATGTGCGGGTCTATGATTGATTCCCTAGTAGGTGTTCATTGTTGTGTACATTTCAATTTCCTTGTATTAGTGCCAACTGTTTCATCATTTTCTTCTTGTTGATTGTCCTGAATCCCACGAACGTGGCAATATAAATATGTCATGGTCCTCACATGATTGCCTGGGTGCTATTATCCCAAATCTTTTGAGGTGATTGCCCCACACTTATTCTTTACCGGGTGGGGGTTTACATATAAGGAAGAAGATGAAGCCTCATGAATTAGTCTTTGTGCTGGTTATAAGCTTTTATCGCGCAATTGGATCAAATGACAAAGACATTGTTGAGAAATATATGGTTGTTGCTACATGCTCCAGCCAATATTCAAGTTTGGCTTGTTGGCCTAAATATTGGAAGCACTTTGAGGGGATGGGTAGCCACCTTATGGTGTGTGCTCAGATTGATCAAGCTGTTGGATTTTCTGGGCGCATGCTATAGTGGCAACTCGGTTGATGTTCTGTAACCATGATGAGTTTGAAGACAAATCTTTGGTTGTGGAAAGTCGTTTAGTTACTTTTAAGAGCAATCTTGCGAAGACCAAAAATATGTGATGTTAGGTGAATTCCATAGTGGGAAGAATAAATTTACGACCATCATGTGGTCTTTACTATTATTATAATAAAAAATAAATGTTAAAATATATATATATATATATATATATATATATATATATATATATATCCTTTTCTTCAACCTCTCATTCTTTCTCTCTCCATTGGACACCCATTCCCACATCCCCTATCTATCTTCCCCGTTCCCCCTCTGCCTTCCTCTCCTCTCTTTTTTTCCTTGTTCAATCTGCAGATCTTACTTCTTTTTAAAGGGAGGCACAAAATCTCAAAGAGATGGGTGGGGACTGAGAAAGGGAAGCTAGGAGCAAGAGGAAAGAGAAGGGCAAAATGGAAACAATACGTGACAAGAATTATTTTAATATTAAAATATAAATATTAGTTTATCATAGGATTATTTCCTGTAAAATAAAATTTAATTTCAATCAATTGTAACCATTAAATTGTAATTTTAATGATTTAGATTTAAGGACCATATGCTCCCAAACTCCCTTTCCCCAACAAAGAACTTGCTTGTAATGTTAATAATAAAGATTCATCTTTGGAATGTTCTTCTCCTTCTTGGTCCCATGCTTTTAGCTGCAAACTATGTTGAAACAGATGATAATTTTGTAAAAAGTGGAGTACGGGTACGCCAATATATATATATATATATATATATAATTTCAAAAAAATCATAAATTTCATATGATACAATCAACAATTTCAACATAAAACAACTCTAAATTGTTTAACAATCAACATTACATTCCAAATTGAAATACTACAATACTCAACAACGTTAAACATAAGCACATATAAAAGAAGAAAGGAATAAATGGCAAATGGCAGCAACAACACAATAAAAGAAGAAAGGAATAAATGGAAACCACAAGTTAAAGGGACAAAGACAAGAGACAAAGATTTACTATTGGGAAGAGTCAGACGGCGGGCACTAGTGGAGGTTAAGAGACAGAGATCGTTCCTCGCGCACACTTTCCTCATGCACATGCTCAGGTTCCTCGTGCACTGTTCGCCGCTTGTCATCGCGTCACTGCAAGGTGGTGGGGTGCTTCGGGTTCCACTGAGGTTGCTGCAAGGTGCGTCACTCCTCGTGTCCTCCACGTTGCTCAAGGTCGTGTGGGGTCATAGATCGAGTGGTCTCTCAAGGTCGTCATGGGACACGCTCCACCTCCAGCGTCACTCTCTTTGGTGGGGTGTCGCTTGTGAGGAAGAAGAGGAGAAGGGAGAGGTGATGTTGAGGAATTAGGCTCATTGTGTCATAGCAGTTTGGGTTTCTAATTGGCCTAGGGTGAAAAAAATAAAAATAAAACGGGTTTTTCCCTAAAATGGCATACCCAATACGGTACGCGTTCCTCGTGCAACCAATTTGTTTTTTCAAAAAAAGAGGTGTTGGGTACGTACGCGCATACTCACGCATACCCGGTGTAAGTCTTGCACGTCTATGGGTACTTTGGGCATTTGCATGTACCTATGCTCCAAAGGTTGCATACTTGGCTTAGCGTAAAAGGGACACAGCATGAAGTATCGCCCCTTTTCTTTTGGGGTTGAAGTATTGCAATTTTTATTTGTTGCGCTGCATTCTTGCTTAATGCTTTTAATTAGAGACCGATATGTTGTTATTCGCACGTCAAATTTAGGGAAAAAAATTAACGTTAAGGAATAATAAAAGAATAATTTAACGCAAAATGTTTGAATTATTAGGAAGCATTATATAAAATTTATTTAAAGCAAATGATTATTAAAAAATTTATGCAGATGATTACAGATTATTATTGAGTGATTATTCATTCTTATTAAGTAATTAAAATAATAAAAAAAATATTTATAATTAATTATATCTGGAGTTATAATAACTTCATGATTGATTATTATTTTAGAGTGTAAGATTATTCTTCTACAAAGTGCTTATTACTTTAATATTAAGATAATTTTTTTTTATTAAATAAAATATAATAATTTTTCTTTTAAAATAAATTTTATGTATTATTTTTTATTAATTTAAATATTTTATTAATATGCTTATTTAATGGTCTTAACATTAATTCTCTCTATTATGAAATATTTCCAATGTGGATGTCCATAATTATTATTATATCTCACCTTTAGTAATAAATAGCCCTTTCACTGCTAGTTATGTATATTTTGAGAATTACATCTTCTAACATTTCTATCTTCTATTCTCTATTCTCTCTCTCAATTGTTATCATCTTGACGAGCTTGGTTATTTAAGAGAAGGAGACTTGAGGTAAGAACCATGTCAAATATTTCTAACCTCAAATTCGTTGCCCTTAACATTTCAATGAAAAATTACTAGAGATGTCAAACGGGTCTATTCTTTTAGCGGGTTGGGTTGAAGTTTCAGCCCAAAAAATTTCAACCCACCTAACCCGCTTGCGGGCTTAGGCGGGTTGGGCGGGCTTAGCCGGGCAAGACTATGTATTTTTTAAAAAAATTCATAATTTATTGGTAAAAAAATAAGAAATATATGACCAAAAAAGAAAAAAAGTAAAAAATATATATACTTACCAATACAATATCATTGTATAGTTGATATTATTCACTCAAAGTTAAAACTTAAAAATAAAACGTGTCATAACTCACAAATAGCACTATTAACAATAACATTTTTTAGTCAAAGTTAGTGTATAATTGTTATGAACCTTGAAAAATTGGATATACATAAATAAAAAATATTTTTTTTAAAAAAAATCATCAAAACATTAAAAAATATTTTTTTGAATTATTTTTTAATTTTTTGATGGGTTCCTTGCTTTTTACCATTTATTTGGGCCAAGCCCGCCCATTTTTGGCGGGCTTTTGGCCTGCGGGCGGCCCCATTTTGACATCTCTAAAAATTACCAATCTTGGATCCTAGCTAAATGCCAATTCACCTTGATTCAATGGGTCTTGAAGATACCATCAAACAATTAAATGATGTATCCTTGAAGGATCATACAAAGGCTATGATTTTTCCTTCGTCATTATCTCCTCGAAGGATGAAAAAAATGAATATCTTAATCTAAAATATCCTACATATCTTTGTAAGAACCTAAAGAAAAGGTATGATCACAAAAAAAAAGGTGACATTCCCAAAGGCCAATATGATTTGTTACATTTGTAGTTACATGAATTTAAATTTATAAGTGATTACAATTCCATAATGTTTAGAATTACATTTCATGTCTTGAAGTGCTCCTACAGGAGCAATACCTGGAAAAAGGGCTTTACAAAATATTCTGAGTTTATTTCATGTTTTCTTATGGTTGAATAAAATATCAAATTGCTTATGAAAAATCATGAAGCTCACCTTGTTGGCTCTACTCTATTCCCTGAACTCAATGCGATAAATTATAGTCTTAGAAGCGGTAAAGATCATGGTTCCAATAAAAAAACAAGGTCTAAAAAAAGCAAATATCGCTTTCATGGTGCTCCCAAGCCACCCCAAAACTGGGCAAACACCGATAAGAAGAAGAATATGCAAAGTAAGAATTGGCAAAATAAATGTTATTTTTGTTATGGGAAATGTTATTGGTTATGTACTTGTTGTACGTCAAAACATTTAGTTGACATTTATCAAGCATCAATTAAAGAAAAAAGACAAATGCAAATTTTATTTCTAAAGATAATTTGGATAACAATGCCATGGTGAATACAGGAAATCTTGATATATTTTTTAAGGATCTTGTTGAGAATATTAGCCATCTTATTAGTAACAGAAATGTCTAGTTATTGGATTGTTTTATTTATTATTTAATCCCAATATTAAATAAATTTAGTAATGCTACATTTTTTCATTTCATCCGCATCAAATCTGTAATTCGATTTATTTTTTTTCTATTCTAATTCTAATTTGAAATACGTTGATTTAAAATATAATTTTTTTAATCTATAGATTTATGAACGTTTATTGTAAATCATTTACACAAGAATAGTATTATTTATATTCATTGTATATGACAATTCCTAACTCATTATCTATTATTGGATGGTATTTGGACCTTGTTCAAATGGGATCTACACTCATACAAATAACATTTTTCTTTACGCAAATATTAAAGAATGAATCAAGATATTAAATCAATGGTAAACGTTGAATATCATTATTGGTATTAACGTTCATTTAGTAATGGAATTTCTTTCAAATCATAATACGTAATTGACTCGGTTATTTGCCCTTGATACGAATTTCTTTCTCATAAAAGTTTATTTGCTATTAACGTTCATTTTTTTTTAAATTGGTATTAACGTTAATTTCGTTCATTTGCTTCTTTAATCATAAAGATATTAAATGAATTTAATTTAGTTAATTTGACTATTCATCCGATGACCAAAAGATAAAGATATTAAATTTAATTTAGTTAATTTGACTAGTCATCCAATGACCAAAAGAATGGTTTTAGACATTTGATAATTATAGACCATTTCCTTATAATTATCAATAAATACGTACTACCCACATTTGATTATTATTTTGAAAAAAAATGATTTTGACTATCTTTTAGAGTCACAACAATTCATTTGAATTTTTTTTTTTTTGCATTGAAATTAGTTGACTCAGGAGTCTTATATTTATTTTATATAAAACATGCTATTACATACAATTCTTTTATAATAAGCTGTGCATGTTACGTGTATTACGTACGGGCGTTGATTATTATATGTGAACACTATGTATTAGTTTATTCAATATTTATTTCTGATAATTATAATTATCATTTACATTTTTTTAATTTTATTGATATATTTTCTCTTATTGAAGAAAATGATCATGTTAAATTAAATTGGCAAAGGTATTTGTCTTGTGAGTAGTGCAACTACACACACTATTCTTAAAAACAAGATTTATTTATGGTATCTGTATTGAAAGAAGCAAGTATTAGGTTTTGCATGGTTGATATGATAAGATAGTATAAAGGTTAATAAGCTTTTAATATTATACAATGTTTGATGTAACATTTAAGATATTATATTTTATGTTTTATAATAATATTATTTATTCATAAATAATTCTAATATTTAAATTAAATATTAAATTGAATAATTTTTTTAATAATTTAAATATAATTTTTAAAAATCATAATTATGTAAATATTTATTAATTTAATTTAATTTATTTTAAATATTATTATTTATTTTAATATTTTATAATTATTTATTATTTCAATAAATTATATAAATATTAAATAACTCTTTTATATATTTTTAATATTTTTAATTATAATTATTTAAATTTAAATTTTAAAATAAATATTAACTCAAAATATTTTTATTATTGATCCTTAATTTTATATATTACATATTATTTATTATTTTTATTTAATATTTTATTTTATTTAATATTTATTAATTATAATTATTTTTTATTTTTATTGTATATAGCTAGATTGATATCATATATTACTTGTTAACAATATTTATTTATTATGAACTAATTTTATTTATAAATTTTTATTTATTAAGAATTATTTTATTTTAATAAAATATTAAAAATAAAAGTAACCTTATACGTTAAAAGCTAATCAGGCTTAATACCTCTCCTAATGTTATTAGGTTATACAATATTTTAACATATAAGAGGGTTATAATGTATAAACTTATATAATACATTATCTATCAAACAACGTATAAGAACATGATGTATAGTATAAGTTTATACTATCAATGCCTAATACGGCATACCAAATGCACCCTTAATATCATTATTGAGAGTACCAATATAATTGAAGTCTCTGCAAAAGCTATCACGAAGTAACAATGTTATCATAAATGATATATTATTTTCTACTAAATCACAAAGAAATTTACGAAGTTTCAAAGAGGATCGAGAAATGGATATCATATTGAGATAATAAATTAAGGAAATAACGAGTACCTTTATATTACAACTTGTGCTTCAAGTAAGAAAATTGTACAAGAAAAATTACCTTCTCTTTCTTTCGATCTTTATTACACTAAAATTAGAGTAATTGAATCAAATGTTATCATAAGCCAGAACTTTACTACCCAAATAATTTTATTATAACATCAAATTTATTGCCCTTAACATTTCAAGGAAAAATTACCAATTTTGGATCCTAGATGCCAATTCACCTTGATTCAATGGGTCTTGAAGACACCATCAAATAAATAAATGATGTATCCTTGAAGGATCGTGCAAAGGCTATGATTTTCTTCATCATTATCTTCACGAAGGATGAAAAAATGAATATCTTAATCTAAAATATCCTACATATATTTGTAGGAGCCTAAGGGAAAGGTATGATCACAAAAAAAAAGGTGATATTCCCAAAGGCCCAATATGATTTGTTAAATTTGTAGTTACATGAATTTAAATTTATAAGTGATTACAATTTCATAATGTTTAGAATTACATTTCATGTCTCAAGTGCTCCTAGAGGCAACACCTGGAAAAGGGCTTTACAAAAAATTCTGAATTTATTTCATGTTTTCTTGTGGTTGAAGAAAATATCAAATTGCTCATGAAAAATCATGAAGCTCACCTTGTTAGCTATACTCCATTCTTTGAACTCAACGACAAATTATAATCTTAGAAGCGGTAAAGATCATGGTTCCAATAAAAAAACAAGGTCTAAAAAAAGCAAATATTGCTTTCATGGTGCTCCCAAGCCACCCCAAAACTGGGCAAACAAAAACAAGAAGAAGAATGTGCAAAGTAAGAATTGGCAAAATAAATGCTATCTCTATGGTGGGAAATATCATTGGTCACATACTTGTCATACGTCAAAACATTTAGTTGACATTTATTTTATTTAATATTTATTAATTATAATTACTTTTCTATTATTATTGTATATAGCTAGATTGATATCATATATTATTTATTACCAATATTTATTTATTATGAAATAATTTTATTTATAAATTTTTATTAAGAATTATTTTATTTTAATAAAATATTAAAAATAAAAGTAACCTTATACGTTAAAAGCTAATTAGGCCTAATATGGCCTATTGATGTTATATTAAGTTATACAACATTTTAACATATAAGGGGGTTATGATGTATAAGTTTATACAATACGTTGTCTGCACCAAACGTATAAGACATGACGTATAGTATAAGTTTATATTATCATGCCTAATATGGCATACCAAACACACTCTTAATATCATTATTGAGAGTACCAATATGATTTAGAGCTATCACGAAGGAACAAAGTTATCATAAATGATATATTATTTTCTACTAAATCAAAAAGAAATTTACGAAGTTTCAAAAATATTTGCAGAAATGGATATCATATTGAGATAATAAATGAGGAAAATAACCAATACCTTTATATTAAAACTTGTGATTCAAGTAAGAAAATTGTATAAGAAAAATTACTTTCTCTTCTTTCGATCCTTATTACATTGAAATTAGAGTAATTGAATCAAATGCTATCATAAGCCAGAAGTTTACTATCCCAAATGATTTTATTACGACCGATTGGGATATCTTGGAACAACAATATTGTGAAAGATCATTAAAAACTTACAAGGATATTTATTGAAGAACCTGAAGATTCTTCAATCTATTAAGTTTTTTTGTCCTTGTGTTTTCAAGGAAAATTATAAAGTATTATACAGTACAAACAAGTTAAAAAACGATTCATCTCACGAAGGAAAAACCTGAGATATGTAATATATTGAGACATGCAAATAAAATAAAATATTATAAACTTGACTTTAAACATGTATTAGTTTCACCTTTTAAACTTATAAATTGTAAATAAGTTTAAAAAAAAAGATTAATCTCACTTAAAAAACCCCTTAGATAATATTGACAGCAGTAAATAAAACCTGTTTAATCCTCTGATCTAAATTTATAGCTGTATTTTTACGATGGTTACCGATTCTATCTCTGACGGGTATGCTAGGATGTTAGTGGTTGAACTTTTCTCAGTTGTTCTCGAGATGTACGGTACGGTTGCATGCACCACTTTATCAGCTAACCGTTCATTCATTTTGCTTCCAAAATATATATGCTACACACAATGTTAACCCCGTCACCCCTTCTATTCTTTCTCGTTCTTCTCTTCTTCTCAAATTCACAATCACTTGGCAAGATCATGGGTATCAAGATTGGGATCAACGGTACTTCATTACTTATATGCCACATATATATGTCTAATATCATATATAATTTTTATATTTTCTTCCGCTATAGGAAAAAACTTACGTATTACGTTCATGGTGATTAATGTATCGTGTGTTATGTGTTTTTCGTGGGATGAATTATGAAGGATTTGGAAGAATTGGCCGTCTAGTGGCCAGGGTGGCTTTGCAGAGAGATGATGTGGAGCTCGTTGCTGTTAACGATCCTTTTATCAACACTGATTACATGGTATCAAAAGCACTTGGTCTCTGTCTATGTATGTCGATTTTGACAAAATTTGGGAAAGATTTGTGTTTTGTGCTGTTTATTATTACTTCGGGTTCCAAATAAGTGTCAATTATTATAATTTTATTCGATCCAAAATAAGTATTAATTTAAAAAATTTAGGTAATATTAATCTTTTTCCTATTAATAAGCTTAATAAATAAAGGAGAGAAAATATGTGAGAAAGAAGAGTATAAGAATAAGTGAGAATAAATATGAGTAATTTTATATAATCAGTTAAATTTATTTAAAATCAAATTATTTTTAATCATTTTTTTAATCCACGTGCCTAACTAAAACTGAACACAGTAATATTTAATAAATATAGTGGAAAAAATGGAAGACAATGATTACATCAAATGACTAAACTAATATATTGATCGATGGATGGAACAGAGAGACTTTTTTTTCCTTTTTTCTTCGCTCTGAGATTAATAAGACCTTGTAGTTAACTTTTTGTGTCGCTTACGTGAGTTCTTTTGTGTAATGCCTTAACTTAATTCTGCACATCAACTGTTAGATGGTACAATCACGCATGTACCTTGGTAATACTTGCCTCAATTGCACTAAATTAATTTTGATATCTGGGTTGTTGTCAAACAAAGAAAGCAGTCTTAATATAATCATTGACATGGGGATGGTTTTATTTTGCTAGCTAAATCAGAGAGAATCATTGGTTTTCAAATTGGGTCTGTGACTCTGTGCATTCACTCTTTGTGCGTGACAGCAGTTTCGTTGTTGTGTTGATAACTTTGGACTTGTATCCTGCAGACTTACATGTTCAAGTACGACAGTGTGCATGGACATTGGAACCACTGCGATATTAAGGTCAAGGATGAAAAAACCCTTCTCTTTGGTGACAAGCCTGTCGCGGTTTTTGGCTTTAGGTATATTCTAGCTCTGTATTGAGTGATTTTGGATGTGGAGTTGTGGATACAATGTGACCCACATGAGACACAGCTTAAGGCAATTTCTGAGGCTTATATTGTTTACTTATTTGGTTGATTAGGAATCCAGAGGAAATTCCATGGGGAAAGGTTGGAGCTGATTATGTTGTTGAGTCCACTGGAGTTTTCACTGATAAAGATAAGGCAGCTGCTCACTTGAAGGTTTGACTTTTTAACTTTCTAAGTGCTCTTATATATGATGCTATTGTGAATTAATGATAACAGTGGTTGCAATTATCTCTGTTTTTTTAATTATCATCATCATCATCATCATCATCATCATCATCATCATTATATATGCAGTACAAAATTGAAGGGATGACTCCAATTCTTGATGGCTTGATACCCATAGCAGCCCTTAATCTAATTAGTGCATTTTCAGAAAAATGAAACTTTTCTGATAAACATATTGGAAACTTCTGTTTTGCATATGGCTCATCGAAGTTCAATAAATCCGACAAAAAAAAAAGAAAAAGAAAATGTGAAAAAGGTTATAACGATTATATATAGGCATGGCATTTGTTCCGTGATCTGATCTCAGTGTAGCCCTGATTAACACTATTTTAGAAAAATTCTTTTGGAAGTTCAGTTTTTGATGTCTTAAATCCATTTTCCAGTGTCGAAATTATTGCCAATTTGCCTATTCGAGCTCATGTTTGGCCTTTCTCTTGCTTTTGTTGTTATATGCTTTGAAATTTAGGGCGGTGCAAAGAAGGTAATTATTTCTGCTCCCAGCAAGGATGCACCAATGTTTGTTATGGGTGTCAATGAGAAAGAATACAAGTCAGATGTTAATGTAATCTCCAATGCTAGCTGCACAACCAACTGCCTTGCCCCACTTGCGAAGGTAGTTTGAGTCTTAAAGTTGATTAAAGTGGCAAAGAAGATTTCTTATTTCTTACAACTCAGTGATAACATAAACTCAATCCTGGTGATCTTGTTGAAATGTTGTCAGGTTATTCATGACAAATTTGGTATTGTTGAAGGTCTCATGACCACTGTCCATGCTACTACAGGTAAGTAGGTACATTTGTAGTGCAATATATTTCTCTTAGTTGTATATAGTTTATTCTTTTATTGAGTTGCCTTTCGATGTTATTCAGCCACACAAAAAACAGTTGATGGACCATCAATGAAGGACTGGAGAGGTGGTAGAGCTACTGCCGTCAACATTATTCCCAGTAGTACTGGAGCTGCTAAGGTAAAAACTTTGTTTAATTAAATGAATCTATATGCATCCCTCTCCATCCCTTTGTTAATATTATTTCAAGTTACCCCTTTTGAGGAGTAAGTCATATACTTGTAAAACCCCACTGATGACTACCATACTTAACAAATCATTTATCAGATTTTACAAATTGAGTTGTACAGCTATTAGGACAAACAATGCAACTTTTGCAAGGCATGTTACTACTACCTTTGCAAAATTGCAGTAATAAAGTCCATGATAACTTTTACCATACAGTGTATTCATATTTGCAATATTTGCCACATTGTGTTGTGCTATATTCAAGTTTTAATTATCTTTAATCATACACTTTTAATATTCTTATGAATCTTGTAAATGGTTGTGTGCGCACGCGCGTGCTATTCATAACTGTGCAGGCTGTTGGTAAGGTGTTGCCATCACTGAATAACAAGTTAACAGGAATGTCTTTCCGAGTTCCAACTGTTGACGTTTCAGTGGTTGACCTCACTTGTCGACTTGAGAAGGGAGCCTCTTATGATGAAATTAAAGCGGCTGTGAAGTAAGAATGAACCATTTTTTTTTTTTTTCATAAGGGATCCTCTTTATTCCTCTGACCTTCCTCTGTCTATTAAATTTTTCATAGGGAGGCATCTGAAGGCAGTATGAAGGGAATTGTTGGTTACACAGAAGATGATGTTGTGTCTACAGATTTTGTGGGTGACAACAGGTGATGATACTGATAGTTGACTAAATTAGATTGCCATCATGTGCATTGCACACCTAGGATAGTCAATTTCCTTGTTTTAGTTTTGTAGCATCTGGATTGACGTGCTTATTAGATATAGACTCATTTATGTGTCTCTATTCAATAGATTAATCTTATGGGACAGATGGTTTGTGACATGATATAAGACTTATTATGATCAAGTGGTTTAGTATCCAATCCTCATTGAATGTTAGATGTAAAACTATGCATATGTCTCTATCTAACAACTTAATCATTTTGGAAGAAGTCATTCATGATAGAGCCTTGGATAGATCTTGTTACACTCTTCAGGCATATTTTGGTCTTGAGGCTTACCTTGTGATTCACCACATGCTGGCAGGTCAAGCATTTTGATGCGAAGGCTGGAATTTCCTTGAATAACAACTTCGTGAAGCTTGTTTCTTGGTATGACAATGAATGGGGCTACAGGTAAAACACTTTTCTATGACTTTTTATTACTCTTTTTTTCCCTTTTTTTTTTTTTTCCAAGTAGTAGTTTTTCTTAAACTGAGGGCCACCCATATAACAACTGCTTTTGTGCAGTTAGATTTCTTGTTGATCAATGGTATATGCGATTGCAATATAAATATAGATTTTGATTTCTCCTCTTCATCAAATTAAAGTTTGTTCCCTTTTAAAACATGAATTCTTGCTCCGCGTGCACTTTTACTTAACCAAAATTTTACTGTCAATGTCGTTTTCTTTGCTGCAGCACGCGTGTTGTTGACTTGATCCGACACGTTGCGTCTGTTAAGTAAGCTGAAAAGAGTTTGGCACAATATCTTTAAGCTTCCATTTTTCAGAGCAGCATGCAGATTTATATAGTAGTGTTTTGGAATAATGCGACTTTTTGGATGAAGGGGTAAAAACATAGGAAGTGGTGTCTAACCATTAATGGAGCAACCTCTACTTCAGACTCACTAGTATTAGATTCTATGTCGTGTAGGATATTATTTACTGCTACTTTGTTGCTACTTTCTTTGCTAGAATCAAATCTTATGAGATAATTTTTCTTCGGCGCTGTTCTTATAAGAATGTCCTTGTATCTATTTAATATCAAATTTTCTAACCCTACTATTGGATGTGATGCTTTTGTGACTTTCTAAGACTTCATTTTCTTTTAACAAAGAGATTAAAACTACGATTTCTTCCTAAATAGAATAGGAAAAGGGAGAAGTGGGAGTTAAATATAGACCACCTACTCAAAGATGTATAAGACAATCACAATCATTAGATTATTAGTTCAACCACATTTTCTATTTAAGAAAACAAAAAGAGAATATAAGCACAAGTTTATCATGTCATATTTATATATACTCACAATAAAGTTTACTGCACACAAGATAGTATACTTTGCATAAAGCTAGTTGACCCACTTATACTATTTGAGAAATACATGCTCTAAGAGTAAGATAATGTATTTATTCGTTTCATTTAATAAAGGAATAAATGCATTTTACCCCTGAACTTTAGGTCATATGCAATTTACACTCTGATTTTTCAAAATGTGCATCGTGACACTGAACTTTTCAAACTGGACAAAATACCCATTAGTATAATTTTGGCAACTAATGGAGGTAAAATTTATGTACACTTAACCCCTGAAGTTTTTAATTTGTGCAACTCGACACCTTGTTGTAATACTATGTGTAATTAACCCCATATTTTTATTGTATACAACTCGACACCTGCTACAACTTCAAGTTTTGCATTGTTTGAAAAGCATGGGGCTTTTTGCATAGTTTGGAAAGTTCAACTGTCGTAATGCACATTTTGAAAGTCAAGGTGTAAAGTGCACATGACCTAAAATTCATAAGTGTAAAATGCATTTAACCCTTTAATAAATGACACATCAGCTTTGTGGGTCATTGTTAGAAATATTTAGGTGCACCAAGAGCAAATATAGTACTTGCTCTGATCCATTTATTAACTGACACATAAGTTTTGCTCATTATTGTCTTCCACCTCCCCTATATTTTTAATGCAATAGTTAATTTGTTAATCACTAAATGAATAGAGCAAATGTTTTGTCTTGTTCTAATAGTACCTAAGAATTTCTTCATTGTTATCTCCTATTTTCCCTGTTTATCTAATGTAATAGTTAATATGTCATTTATTAAATAGAACATAGTAAATATATTCTCTTATTCTAAAAGCATATAAGAATTTCTAATATTACTTAAACAAATTAACTTCTATTAAGATTTTCCTTACATAACAAGTAAAAATAATAAAATTATTGAAATAATCAATCTTTATCTTTCTTATGATAGCCTGGCAAGGCCGACAGCTTAATAAGATTTTTTAACCAAAAATTGTTGTTTTTTCGTCAAAATACAGTAGAGAAAAAAAACGCCGAGGGATGTGAAACTGCTTGGAGTAAAATTTGAATCCTATTGTAAGAATAGAGCAAAGACGAACAATTGGGCTGGGTAGCATGAGGTACTAAAGTGTGCGGCTTCTTATATGATTTGTCACCACATAGTGACTTATTAGATAATGACTCTTTTACCCGTTTTTTTTTCCCCTCTTCCCCACTATGTGTGAACATGCGGCACTGGCAAATTAAAGCGACCTTTTCAGTGGTAAAAGTCAAGAATTGCAGCACCAAATTTTGGTGCATTAAATGCAATTCCCAAGTGAATAGATTTGCTTGTGCTTGTGTGAGAGACTCAGTGCAAGAAGAAAATTTTGGATGAGGAATGAGGAGGTTCTTGTCAGTAAATAGAGATCTCTTTCATTAGTTTTTTGCATTAGTCCAGAGTGAGCATCCCGCTTTCAATATAATAGATAATATCTTCTTAAAATTTATCTTATTTTTATAGAAAGATATATATTCTCCTAATATAAAATATGATGTTATTGTTCTCTCCTTTTATTTAAAGAGAATGTGTAATTTGATTTCCCACATTGTGAAAACCTTCTTGGTCTTATCATTTTCCTCACTATTAAAGTGTTTTCCATGTTAAATATTTTATGTCAGTTTCAATTTTTCAACTCTATTTTAGTTCTGTTAATATGTTTCCATAACTCAAGTACCTTGCACTATGTTCTATGATGCTACAACCCTTCTAACGGGTGTTTAGATGTCCATAAAGGTTATGTTCAACTCCAAAGAAAGAACAAAGTTGGACTCAAAGTCCAGAAAATGTATATTCTGGGTTATCCTGATGAAGTAAAGGGTATTTCCTTGGATACCAAGGTTATTGTCAATAGGGATATTATATTCCGAGAAATGAATTGTGAAGTGAAGAAGAAATGACAATTGTTAAGGAGATGATCCAGAGATAAATGAAAAAATGATTCTTTGAAGAGAGCTATTAGAGTATGATGACCAAGTCCGATAATGCTAATGATTTGGAGGACTACCATCATGGCACTCAGACTATGTTATTGAAAACCACGATGCATGAAGGACAGGTACCAACCTTAAGGGTATTTCCTCTGTAAGGTTATTGTCAATAGGGATATTATATTTAAATGAATTGTGAAGTGAAGAAGAAATGACAATACAAGGAGATGATTAGTCCAGATAGATGAAAGTTGAGAGAATGATTCTTTTGAAGTAGAGCTAGTTAGAGTATGATGACCAAGTCCGGATCAATGCTAATGACAGTCCGCGATCAACACACAAGCAGGACTACCATCATGGCACTCAAACTATGTTATTGAAAACACGATGCATTTTATCTTCTAATAGAAGAAGGACATGTATCAACCTTTAAGGAGGCTTTGAGTAGTCTAAATGCTTCTTTATGGATGATAGTAATGCAATAAGAGATGGAAGGCTTGCATAGGAACAAAACATGGGAACTTGTTGCACTTCCAAAGGTTGGAAAGCCATTTTGTCTTCTAATAAAAGAAGGAGAGCCATCATCCTTTAAAGAGGCTTTAGTAGTCCAGGTGCTTCTCTATTGATGATAGCAATGCAAGAAGATATGGAAAGGTTGCATAGGAACAAGACATGGGAACTTGTAGCATTTCCAAAAGGTCAGGAGCCATCGGAACAAATAGGTCTATAAAATCAAGTGAGATGACAATGATCTAGTGGAACGATATTGTGTAAGAGTGGTGGTAAAAGGATTTATTTAGAAAGAAGGTATTGGTTTTAAAGAGATATTTTCTTTGGTTATTAGACTGGCCACCACCAGGGTAGCATTAGCCATGTGTGCTATATTTGATTTACATTTTAAGTAGTTAGATGTGAAAACTGCTTTCTTCACAAAGAACTTGAAGAGGAGATTTACATGCTCCAACCACAAGGCTTTGTGAAACAAGGAAAACAAAACGTGGTTTACATGTTAACCAAATCTCTATTTGGTTTAGAGCAAGTGCCAATATGGTACAAGAGATTTGATTCCTTCATAATTCTCCTAAGATATAGCAGACGGTTCAGACCATTGTACATACTACAAAAGATTTGGTGATAATGATTTCATCATCTTGTTGCTACATGTGGATGACATTGTAGGCCCCAACAATGATCGAATCCAAGACTTTGATATGAAGGACTTTGAACTTTCAAACAAGAATTTAGATATGCAAATTCACCGAGACATAATGGATAGGAAGACTAACTTTCTCAAAATACTTGATGAAAATCTTGTGACGTTTCAACATGCAAGATAGTAAGCTAGTATCCACCACTTCTTGTGAATTACAAATTATCCTTAAGTATGTGTCCCAGAAGTGAAAAGAGAGAATGGAAATGTCTCAAGTACCATATGCATTAGTGGTGGAAAGTCTTATGCATGCCATGATTTGTACCTGATAGATATTACTCAAGCAGTTGAATTTGTCAATCGTATGGCAGAACTAGGAAAACAACATTGGAATGCAATTAAGAAGATCCAAAGTTACACTAAGGGTACTTTAGGTGTAACATTATGCTTTAGACGATCAAATTTCATTGTTAGAGGATATATTGATTCAGATTTTGCAAGTGATCATGATAAGAGGAAATCTACTAGGTCTTGTATTCACACTTATAGGTAGAGATGTGAGTTGGTTATCCAAGTTACAACTATTGTAGCTTTGTCTACAAAAGCTGAATATATCGCAACTACACAAGCTTGGAAGGAGCTATTTGGATTTAAGGTTGATGGAGGAACTTTAGCACAAATATATAGTTGAAGATTATTGTGTATTGTGATAGTTTGAGTGTCTCACACATTGCAAGAAATCCAGCTTTTCATTCCAAGACAAAGCACATAGGTGTTCAATATCACTTTGTTCTAGACGTGTAGAAGAAGGGAATATGTATATGTAGAAAATTCACACCAAAGATAGTGTAGCATAAGTCATAACAAAACCGATCAACATTGACAAGTTTAAATGGTGTAGATCCTCCTACAATCTATCAAGAACATTAGCAGCATGAACCGACAAGACGAGAGCAAAGATTTTGAAAGTTCACAAAAGGTGTCTAGTGGGAGATTGTGAATGTGCAACACATGCTAATTAAAGCCACCTTTTGAGTGGCAAAAGTCAAGAATTGCAACACCAAGTTTTAGTGCATTAAATGCAAATCTCAAGTGAATAGATTTGCTTGCATGCTTTTGTTAGTGACTTAAATGCAAGAAGGAAATTTTGAATGAGGAAGGAGGAGGTTCTCGCCTATAACTACAGAACCTCCTCCATGCGTTTTTTGCATCCCACTTTCAGTGTAAATATATATAGTGTCTTATGAGAGTTTCTCCGTTTTTACAAAGAAAGGTGTATTATTGTATAAAGAGAATGTGTTATTATTCTCTCCTTATATTTAGAAAGAATATGTAATTTTATCTTTTAAATTAAATAGTGAAAACCTTCTTGGTTTTGTCCATGGTTTTTTCCTTCATCATTATGGCATTTTCCACATTAAATATTTTGTATTAGTTCCAATTTTTTTAACTCTATTTTAATTGTGTTATTTTGTTTCATAACTCTGTACCTTATACTATGTCCTATGACATTGCAACCCTTCTAACGCCCAACTAACATTAGGCCTCGATCAAAGCGTCATCCATCTCAACCTCTTTTTGGCCAACAACGATCACAAATCACAATGGTGTGCCTTTCGAAGACGAGGATGAAGAGCCACAATGTAAAAGCCCCAACCAAGTAGTTGCGAATTTGTCTGTGCATTCCAGTTTTGGGATTGCCTCTAGAAAGAAGGATGATGCTAGGGAGCAAGACAATGGATGAACGCTCCTCGTATTGTCAAATTTTATATTTAAATTTATATATTTTTGATAAGTTGATGTTACGTTCATATTGATATAAATTATTTTAAAATATATATTGTATAATATATCTTGAATTTTGTGTCTTATTTTCAAAATTTTATAATTTTACTATGTATAAGGTTAAAATCATTATTATATGTGATATGAAGGTCAATTTTTATTCAATTTAACCACTAGTTGGTTGGCTCAAATTGGGCTCATAAAATGGCAGATTTATGATTGATTTAACCTATCCAAACTGTCATATGTACACCTTAATCATGACATCCTAAGGCATTGTTTGTTTCCTCTCCTGCAGATAGGAAATATAGGAACAGTGGGAATATAAAGATATTTGGTGGTAGAGACAGGGTAAGAGATAGAAATTATTGAGACAAAATTTTTTTGTATTTTTGTCCCTCCAAAAGTGGGAAAGTTAAAGGATATGAAGACAAAATTTAATATTTTTTTAATAATATCCCTTAGGTAGTAACCTCACAATGGTTAGGTTCCGACGATAACGGTCAATGTCAATCAACCATGGTCAACGATGGTTCGACTGGGGTATATATGTTTTTTACTATATATTTGTTATATTTGTTCCGTATCGCCAAACAAATATGGAGCAGCCATGATTTATACTCCATAACCAAATCATCAGAGAGAATATGTATGTCTGTCACTGCTCTACTATCTATGTGTCTGCTATCCAGAGACATCTACCAAATTCTACCTAAATAAATAAACAAAAGCCATTTCTGTGTAATCGACGCTCATGTTTCCTGAATGGGGTATCGGGATTGCCAGTTCGTTCAATGGTTGTTGTCGTGATGCTTATGCCCATATCAAAAGCAAGAAAGAGACTACAGGAGGTAAAAATAAAGGAGGCAAGAAAATGATGGTGGTGGGAGCGACATCACATGCATCATTGTCGTTAAAAGCAGGCAACCTGCACGATATGCAGCTTTCGAATGTGGTACCTAGAAATCAGAATCTTAAAGCTGCCTTTCACGTTTACTTTTGCTTTCAATGGCTGTGATTCCAAGACCAATGAATATCTGGTTGGTTGGACTTGAGTGATTTTTAACTACCTATATATCCCACCATCCAAACTGCTCACCAAAATCTTTAAACGCAATTCTTGCCAGCATTAGTTTAGCAAGGTGGTAAACTTGAACTAGGACCGTATCAGTTTGGTATAGGATAAAAATGTGGATGAAAAATTGATGAATTAAATTTATTAGCAGCATTGTATGGAAAATTCAGTGACCCTATGGATTGAAATTGATGCAACAGGGGTGCCATTATTGGGGCATGTTATTAGAGGAGGGGGCTTTTATCTTTTCTCCATATTTGCTCTTGTAATCTTTTGACATTGTTCCCTAATAATTATCTGAATTGTATATATTATTCGTATGACTTGAGAGCCCAAAAGTCTCTTCCATCTGTAACCACCCTTGAATGGTCGACTCTGAATTGTCTCCTCAATACTATCTTTGTGGAATGTTGCTACAATTATCGGAGCAACACATTTAGAAAGCTTTAAGCTTATATATATGACCATCCAAAGCTTAGTTTTAATACCTTAATATCAAGTAAACTTAGTTCATTGCAAGTTAGAGGATCAATTAGCCAAGCCTTACATTTGGCTAATCAAATTTGCGGAACTTTGTCTAGAACATTATCCTTTGGTTGAGTTGAGCCTTCTAGATCCTTATCAAACGAAAAAGTAACATTGTATAAAAAATTACCTAATTCCTGAATTTTTCATCCCGTTGCAAACTTTACCTTAAGGTATATTAACTATTAAGTAACCCTCTTCATTTAACATGACTACTACTCGTTTTTTGTTGCATCGCTAAATTGCTTTCTAAACTGCTCAATTTCTTTGACCTTTGCGTCTTACCTTCGATGGTTATTGAGACAGAAAAATAGGAAAAGATATGAATGTCAGGATCAGGGAGGTTAGATACTGAACTAATTGAAGTAGCTCAAGATGGTGATGGATGATGGTAACGAGAGACCCCGTAGCTTTTGCTCTGTCCGCAAAATGTTTTGGTCTCTAAACTAGATAAGATTTGAAACTCTAATTTGGATTTTACAATTGGGAGCCATCTCAGACTCTCGGTCATGTCTACCCCTCGTACTTGCTTTCTTCAGATTTGCCCTTCTGAGTTTTGCATGTCAAATTGATGTTTAACATGAAAAAGTGAAATTACTTCATTTCCACACGTACATATGTCTCGAGGTAACTTCCATTTAAATCCAATAAACTTCCCGATCCATGCCTGGCTTTCTAAACTAAGAAATGAAGTGGAAATGTATGTTAGACCGTCGTTTGGATGTTTAATAAGTTTGATGAAGAAAAAAAAAACTAATAACAATCATTTCCTTCTTGACCTTCAATTAATAGAAAGATGAAGGCTTTGAAAGGGAGGGGCACATTGTAATTTGCCAGCGATCTTACTCCCTCTAATTAATAATAACAAAATATAATTTCTAGTGTTTAATAACAAATATAATTTTAATATTAAAAATGTTATTTAGAAAACAAACATACCAAACATATTTTTATTATTTTCTTTATTTGCAAATAGGATCTATTTTTACAAACTAAACACATTTTTCAAAAATTGAAAATTTAAAAAATAAAAATTATTTTCAGAAAATAAAAATAAGAAACCAAAATAAGAACTGAAAACAGTAAATGTTTTTGTGAACCAAATAAGCCCTTGGCTACACATTTTGGTTAAACTTCCAACTACAATTATAGCATTAATGCAACCAACCAATAGGTAACAAAATATCGTTAATCGTCATTCATCACTGCTTAACCCTGCATTACCAAGTCCTCCGCATCCTTACTACTGTTTAAAAGATTTATTTTCTGTGAAACCTTTGTTGGTAAGTTATTAGCTTCCATACTCAGATTCTGAGATGACCAAAATTTTCTGAGAATATCCTCCTTTGTTGTCTGTCCCCTTCTGCAATTTTCTTCTGAATAGTGATCAGATCACTTTATAACTATATTCATCTACTCCTAGCCTGTCCTTGAAGTGTTTGATTCCTCTTAGACTGAGAGTACTTATCGATGTTTCTTTTTCCATACCATCCACTTGCTACATTGTTAAACAATTATGATTACTCCAACCCTGTTATCTAAACTCAAGGTCAACCACACAAACCTTTTTACTCATTTTGCTCCTGTGATCTTTATCATGTGTAATAATCTGTTGTTATGGAGGGACTTTTTGGGTATTACAACACATTTCTCGCGCGTGGGCATTTTGATTCCCCTTTGTACCCTCTTACTTGGTTGTCCACTATCATATTTTGCTTGTAAGCTTTATTCTATTGCATCAGTTATATGATTTATCCTCATACCAGTCCTCTGCTTCTTTTATAAAATAGTTCCGTCTTAATTACACTACAAGAGTTCCAGTTACCACATTCTTTTGCCTTTTCTTTTCTATACGAAGAGACATGTCTCCCAAAACGGCTTGCCCTCCCCTTTTGCAATCACAGGTTAGTGTGATATTCAGCTGATTTGGTTTGTTCTTGTTAGACCTATCTTAACAACTTTTGTTGAAGTTGTTACTTGTTACTTGTTAGTCTCTCAAATCACAAGGCTTGAGAGTTTCAACCTTCAAAATGCCTCCTACGTATTTCCCTCTTCGCTGGGAGAGCACTGGGGACCAGTGGTGGTATGCATCCCCCATAGACTGTGCTGTCGCCAATGGCCACTATGACTTGGTTCGCGAGCTGCTTCGAATTGATAGCAACCATCTCTTCAAGCTGACTTCCCTGCGCCGCATCCGCCGCCTTGAAGTTGTGTGGGATGATGAAGAACAGTTCAATGATGCTGCAAAGTGTCGCTCTCAGGTGGCCCAAAAGCTTCTTAATGAGTGTGAATCCAAGAGAGGAAGAACTCTCTTATCCGTGCAGGGTATGGCGGGTGGCTAATTTACACCGCTGCATCAGCTGGGGACTTGGTTTTTGTTCAACAACTTCTTGAGAGGAACCCTCTGCTGGCTTTTGGAGAAGGAGAGTATAATGTCACTGATGTGTTTTATGCTGCTGCCAGGAGCAAGAACTGTGAGGTTTTCAGGCTGGTCTTTGATTTTGCAGTTTCTCCGAGGTATGTAACAGGCAAAGGTGGGACTGTGGAGGAGCATGTTGGGGAAATCCCTTCTGTTTACAAGTGGGAGATGACCAACAGGGCTGTTCATGCCGCTGCTAGAGGTGGTAATCTGATGATTTTGGAGGAGCTTCTCGCCGATTGTTCTGATGTTTTGGCATATAGAGATGCTCAGGGCTCTACTGTCTTGCATTCTGCTGCAGGCAGAGGGCAGATTGAGGTTAGCTTCTTCTACCGATTTTACTCTCTTTTAAGTTTTTTTAACTTTGTTTCTTGTTGCACCTAATGGTTCTTGTTCAACTTCTTTCTCATGACGCCTTTAGCAGATGACTATGGTTGTTTGTGATTCTTGTTAAGTTTTTGGTGCCCCTTTAAAATCTATAACTTAGTTTAGTTTACCAAAAAGAAACAATGGAATATGTTACTTGTATTTGCTTAAACTCATTGTAAATATTATATGAGAAAGAAGGCGTGGGGAGGTCTGAGTTTGGGACTGATGATGATGATGGGTAGTTTTGTAATTATATAGAATGATAAAATGACTATTTTGCCCCTAAGTCTCCTTCATTTTATTTCTTCCAGAAGCCCCTTTTCCCTCTCTCTTTCTGCTCCCCCACCATATCCATCTCGTTCCACCTCCACACCGCGGTCCACAGGGAGATCTTCTAAGGCAGCAGACCTTCTGCAACAAATGTGTCTTCTTTCTGCTTCTATCCGTCTCAATCAACTTTTGTATTTCTCTTGAGAAGTTCGGACATTTAGGTTGTTCCATTATGAACTAGAAACAAATGACGGTATGCAAGCAAAATTGGAAGTGTTTTGCTTTGTGTGTTGGCATGGATTCGGCACAGGCACAACTATTTCTCGTTTATTGAATTTGTAATAGTAGTTACCATCAAACCTGGCCTCTCTCGTGTCTTGAGTCTTGACCCAAGACTATTGAAAATGTAGATAAAAAAAGAAAAGAAAGGAAAAAGTGTGTTTTAAGCTTGGGAAACGCTTATGTACACCGACGATGGCGAAACGACTGCGACCATGACCTCCTCTTTCCCAACAACCTCGAGGCAATGTGTCGTGTTCAAGCATGCTGCAGCGTGGCAGCGGTGATGGTGATGATGGTGGCAGCAGTGGCAACCAGGATACAAAGAGCAAGTGGCAGTGAACAAACCGATCTTATGGGAGAAAGTGGAAGAAGGGTATAATAGATAAATCACTTATTAAATTATTTTTATAAACATTGAAGTATAAATATAAGTTTGAATTTCGTTTAATCTTCAATTTTCAATTATTTGATGAGATTCAATCATCATATGGTCACAAACTCATCATTTAAGAATTCACCTGGGAAAGAAATATATAAGGTGATGGGTCCATCACTTTTTCTTTTCAATGCCCACACTTTGTGTTTTTCCTCTATTGTGTATGTCTGCAATGAATCCATAAAATGAGTAGAATAAAAGTACTCAAGATTTAAAAAAAAAGAAAGAAAGATAATATTTGATTAGGTAAGAGGTATTGTTGGATCATAAGATGCTTTGGATGCATGCTATAAGAAACAATTGACAGAGAATACCCGAGTATGAAATAGCTATAGACTTAGCATAGTGAAGGCCTAATCGAAACTTAGTAGTAAGACGAGCTTCTCTCATTATGTTGCTCATGGAGTGTGAAATCTGCCATGGTAGACTCGAACCAAATTGAAGATAAGTGAGCTTGATAATGAGCAAGTGTATGAAATAACATAAAAATGTAGCTGAAATGAAACATGAAATGAAATTTACATAACTAAGCACTAACTAACTGTGTGACCAACTTTTTCACTTTAACCAATTCCCTTATCCAATGTCTCTTAGCTTTTGGTTCGATTCATTTGCTGTGGTGGTTTTACATTACATCTAGACTTGATGGCACTCTTGCAGGTAATCAAATATCTCACATCATGCCTTGACATTATCAACTCCACAGACCATCAGGGCAACACTGCTTTGCATGTGGCTGCTTACAGGGGCCAACTGCCTGCAGTTGAAGCTCTAGTTTCTGCATCTCCTGCGTTGATCTCACTGAGAAACAACGTGGGAGAAACCTTTCTCCATAATGCCGTGTCCGGTTTCCAGTCTCCTGCATTCCGAAGACTGGACAGACAGGTCGAGCTTCTGAGGGAGCTGCTGAGGATAAGAAGTTTCACATAGAGGAAATCATCAATGTGAAGAACCGTGATGGAAGAACGGCTCTTCACATCGCAACCAGGGGGAACGTTCACATTGATCTCGTTCAACTCTTGATGACAGCTCCGTTAATAAACGTGAACGCCTGTGATGTTGATGGCATGACCCCACTTGATTACCTTAGGCAGAGTCCGAATTCCACAGCATCGAAAATACTGGTTCGGAAATTGATATCTGCTGGCGGAATGTTTGGTCACGAGGGTTATAATTCAAGAAAAGCCATAGCCTCACACTTGAAAATGCAAGGCACTGGCAACAGTCCTGGAAGGTCATTTAGAATCTCAGACACTCAGATATTTCTGTATACAGGCATTGAGAATGCATCGGATGATAGTAACAGTACTGATCAGGGAAGTGCTGGAGTGAGTTCATCTTCGTCAGAACAAATGCCAAGTGACTCAAATTTAGAAAATAGAAGCTCAACAACTAGCAAGAGGTTGAGTTCTATAAACTATGCGGCAGCAGGGCTGAAACGTGTCCTTCGGTGGCATCGCGTGCTGGACAACAAATCAATGGATGAAGGGTCGGTGGACTCGTGTAAAAGAATGAACGGCTCAGACGAAACTCCAACGCCCCTTAGGCATAAGTATTTTAGGCCTTCGGCACTTCCCAACAATAAAAGGAACCTCTCCGTGAGGAGTTACCAGTCAAGTCCAAATGCCAAGAAGAGATTTGCTTCAGGACTGGTTCGTGGTGTGATGCAGTCCACGCCACAAGTAAATGTTTCACTTTCAGGGAGGTCTCGCTCTAGTTCCTTTTCCATGACATCAATTTCTTCACCTAGATCAATAGAAAAGGAAAAGGGTGTTTGCATTCAGAATGATGTTGCTGGACCATCTTGCAAGAGTCAACTACACGATGATGAATCCCTGAATTTGGGGAAGCGAGCTTCTGTTAGTAACAAGCTTCGGGGCCGTTATTTGTGTTTTGGTGAGCCTAGCATTGATGCCAAAACCTCAGTAAATTAAGGGGCAACAAGAAAGCCGGAGCTACAAAGTTCCTGTTGTTTCAGTGCATCAGAAAAGAGAGAAAAGTGTTTATTCTCAGGTTTCCTTGTTAATAGAATCCTGTGTTAAACCGTGCTTGACGTTTTTGTATTAAGAGTTCTTTTTTTGTCTGCTTTTTGTATTAGAGTTATATGATGACATTTTTGTACCAAAAACAGCATGAAAATAAAGTGTTCAGTGTTCAGTTTAAATTGTTTTAATGTTTTGACCAAGAAGAGTTTGTTTTAATGTTGTACTGTTCCTGTCTCCAAAAAAATTAAAATACAGATGTTGTAATATGCGTAAATGTAATGGGTTTGTGTTTAGACGGCTGCATGTGAAGTGTTGGGTCGATTTGTTTTTTTGGGTCTGAAAAAGCCGGCAGAGTTTTTTAAATCCCAATCTTATAAAAGATATTTTCGACCGAAAAAAAAATGTTGTAAAAGATTTTCATTCTTTAAAAGATCTCTAATACCATGGACCTAAAAAATATAAAAAAAAGCCCTCTAACCAATCTCATGACATTTTAGTATTGAACAAGAATAATTTAATAAGAAATGTTATTCTAATGCACACAGTGATGCACCACTGAACACATAAGGTACGAATAGGAAGAAATGTTATTATATACACACATATTGAATGTCTGTAGTGGTGGGGAGGGGACATTAAAAATAATAAAAAAAAATTAAAAGTGAAAAAAAAAAACACGCAAACTCTCACTCCTCTGAAACTATAGCCTCCCTCTCCCTTCTTACCCAAACTCTCTCTCACTTCTCTAGTTGAAATTCGCCCACCTCTCCACCCACAAAATCCCCACTCACCTCTCTACCCACATAATCCATCTCCTTAACTTAGACTCATCTTTCTCACCGCTGAGCATCGCTTAATCTCTAGTCCTTATGAGGTGCTGCTGTTTGTTTCTCTCTTTACCGCCATCGGTAAACTTTGTTGTTGGGGAGTTGCGCTTGCTCAAGGTAATCTCTCTCTCTCTCTCTCTCTGTGTATGTGTTTGTCTCTCACAAAATTTAGGCCTATGGGATAGTATGAAGCAATCTAATCTGAAGAAGCTATTAAGCCTTGGGAGCTTGGCACAACTGTTAGACTCAAAGGAAGGTTCAATTTTTGCAATTCTAGAGAACTGAAATGCAAGAAGAATAAAGTGTGACTTGAGGCTAAAAAAAAAAAAAGAAGAAGAAGGGACGATAGAAGGGAAGCCAAATATTGTTGTGTTGATCGGGGGTTAGGGCTTTTGAGAGTGGAGATTTTTGTGTTTATTATCTTTATGGTTAGGATTTTGGAGTTTGGGAATCTTGTTCAATGTACAAAAAGGAAACAAATTCCCTTTTCATATATTCATTAATGTGTGGCAGAAAATGGTTAGTTAAAGCCTTAAATTGTGTCTACAGTAGCAACTCAAGCAGGCATAAAGAATGAGTCAATTGAAAGCTTGAATTTGAAATCAATTATAAAAACATAATTAGAAAGTCATTAGTTAGTTTGGAGAAATAATCCTTTTTCAAAAACAATGTATATAAATTTGATGATGGAGAATGCAATTAGCAATTGAGGAGCAAGTAAGTTTGAATTTTATAGCATGGTATTGATGCACAAAAGTGACCATCATGATTTAGTGGTTTTTGTTGTTGGACAATATGCTGGCTTCATCAATTGGGGTTTGCATTCACAAAAATTTATCATTGCTTTTCATCCATATATTTGTTTTGTATTTAAGAATAAAATTGTGATGTTGAACTTGTTGCCAATACAAACCATTTAACTCCAAAGACTCAAGGAAATATAAACTATGGTTGCTGATCCTAGTAGGAATTATACTAGTCTAGCATTGTTATTGAAACAGTCAGAAACTATTATTTTCTATTATGATCAGTTGAGTGTTGTTATTGTATTGTTATTAGTTTGTTACACTCAGGACTCATTTGTTGCATATTTTGTAGGATACTAAACTTTATCAATTGGAACAATATCAATTTCAATTGAAAGAGCAACGTTCGTCAAGCTTAAACTTCTGATCATGACTTCTTTCCTAGCCAAGTTGAGGATCCTGAGAGTTTGTTCCGCTGCATGCTCAATTTAAAAGAGCCAAAACTCCTACAAAAATTATTATCAAAAGTCCCCGATTCTTGTACTCAAGACTTTTTGGGAAGTTGCATTTGAGGATTATAAAAGACCTAAAGAAAAAGCTAGACGAATTACAATTATCACGAATGGTGGGGAACCAAAGGTTGAAGGGGATAAGAATGTACAAACTTCTTAGCCTCAATGTACTTTCATTATATAATTCATAGATGTGTAGAAAATTATGTATAATAAGTCTTGCCCACGTGAATAGTCTCTAGTTGTATTTAATTTTTCATCTTTTTGTACTTTGAATCCTATTAGCTTGTTGATGAGTTAAATTAAGAAAATCATGTAAACTTGTCAGGAGCTCTATGTTATGTTTGGTGATATTTTGTTTATAAAGAGAAATGTTATAAATTAGCTATTAAAGCTTTGTGTGAGGAATTGAAGATTGAAATATCTATTAAGTTTTAGATATAGACTTTAACAACAAATATTTACCAAATTGGAAATTAAACTAGATAACATTAATATAAACAAAAATTGATAAAATACCGTTGTTTTTAAAAAATCAACAACAATTGATAAAGAATCACTAGCATATCTGAAAATTTTACCAACATGTATTAGAAAAAAATCGAATCAATTTGATGTTGGAGCACAAATTGAATGTGATATGAGACTCAATTTATCAATCCATAGAATCCACTAGTCCTATAAACTAGTTTTCTAACTCATTTTTTAATAAAAATTCATATTTCCTTTAATATAAATAAAAAATTGATAAGATACCAATGCTTTTATAAAATCACTAACAAATTGATAAGAAATCACTAACATATTGAAACACTTACCAACTTGCATTAAAAAAAAATTTGAATCACTTTAATCTTGGAGTACAAATTAGATGTGATATTGAGGCTCAATTTATCAATTTGTAGAGCCCATAAATCCTGTAAACTAGTTCTCTAACTTAGTTTATCATAAATTCATATATCCTTTAATATAAACAAAAAATTAATAAGATACCAACATTTTTTAAATATTACCAATAAATTTATAAAAAATCACCAACATATTTGAAGCACTTACCAATGTGTATAAGAAAAAGTTTTCAATTCACATTGGTCTTAAAAGACAAATTAGATGTTGTGTTGAAGCTCAAATTTATTAATTCATAAAGCCATGAGTCCTCTAAAGTAGTTTTCTAATTCAATTTCTCATAAAATTCACATTTCCTTTAATATAAACAAAAACTAAATAAAATATCATAAAGGCAAATCATGTCATTACTATTTAGATGGCATATATCTATAGTACAAGTCCTCTTAGATTGCTAGCTAACCCAAATTCACATAAGAATTTTAATATTTCGAAGATATAACAAAATATAAAATGTTACTAGCAATTGAAACAAGTTACCAACATTTTTAACTACCAATTGTTAAGTGCTGCAAATATGTTGGTGATTCTTTATCAATTTGTAATGATCACTTAAAAACGTTAGTATTTTATCAATTTTTGTTTATATTCAAGCATATATGAATTTCTTTTGAAAAATTGAGTTGGAGGACTAGTCTAGAGACTCATGGACTTTATGAATTGATGAATGGATACTCAACACAACATCCAATTTATGCTTTAAGACCAAGGAGTTTTGAAATTTTTTCTAATACATATTGGTAAGTGCCAAATATATTAGTGATTTCTTATCAATTTGTTGATGATCACTCAAACAAACTTGTATAAAGGAATGCAATTATTATTCAATCTTTTTCATCAACTTAGTGGGCACATATATAAGCATATGCATACAAACTAATCATTCTATAACAACTAATAAGTTGCTTTCAGTACCTCACTTCATACATATTGGATCAAATGTTATCCACTAAATCAAAGGATATATCATATAAAGTTAAAGTTATGAAAATTATGAATATAATAATATTAATCATAATCTAGTTTGTAAAGGAAAAATAATTCATTAGATCTAAACAACAGTAGTATTCCAACTACAGCTTTGAAATTTTCCACTTGTTGAACTAT
The DNA here is from genome assembly GCA_030441495.1 of Dalbergia oliveri. Lineage (NCBI taxonomy): Eukaryota > Viridiplantae > Streptophyta > Magnoliopsida > Fabales > Fabaceae > Dalbergia > Dalbergia oliveri. Next base: position 29,777,208 of record JAMLFY010000008.1, on the reverse strand, counting down.
GTATAGTCTTCATGGTTTCTCAATTGAGCCATCTAATTGAAGGCTTTCAGTTATAAAACTACACAATTGAAAAACTTGCATTAAGATATTTATAAGTTAGTTTCCTTTGTTTACTTGAATCACAACATTTTGTATAGAATCCAAGATAATCACAAATATGCTCAATGAAGTTTCCATTATCCTAATTCATTGTTCAAGTCCTTCAAAGTGTGGATGCTAAATAATTAAGCTGAAAACGAATAAGAAAAATTAGCAGGTTTCCTTAGATTTCACTTGAATTATACATACATTCCTATTTTGTAAACAATATTTTGTAAACAAAGCTCATACATTTTAGTGTCTACACTTAACAGTATAATTGAGAGTAAGGTAATTTACAAGAGTTAGGTAATTGACAATATAATTAAATCTATAGAGTGTAAGTTGCAATGGATACAAGCAATTACTTCAAGAGTTAGTTTTAAAAGGCTAAGTAGATGCATAGTAAGAAATATACCATTAAGATTTGGAAGTTGATACTCTATCTCCCCTGACTTCGTTCTCTTCATCACTCACTTTAGATATAGGAAGAAGAATTTATTTTAAAGAAAAAAGCAATCACAATATAGGACAAACATCCAAAGAGGTTCTCTAATTAAACCTCCTTGTTGTTTTCTCTTCAACTCAATTACAATTACTTTCCCTTTTTCTTGCTTAATTGATTTTTCTTTTCTTTTTTGCCTCCTAACTCAACTCTAATGGGTACTCAAAAATAGGAAACAATATATTTACCATTACATAACCATCTCTTTTTAATTATTACATATCCAACTTGCAAGTAGAATATACCAAATGACATTGCAAATAGGTATTACAAATAACTAATAACATATTTTAGAGAACCAAACGAGATTTTGGATTAATAAGGTATATTCCTCTTGAGCTTGTTGGCAACTACATCAATAACTAGTGAAACGGGTTCTACATATTCAACCTCCACATTCTAACCTTCATGTACAAAAAGTCAAGGCTTGGTTGCCAACTAAACAGAGGACCTATGCATTTTCTATGATTGAATATCTTTTTTTCTTTTAAATGACTGAGGAGAAAAAATACTTGAAATCGCAAGCAATTCATTCATTTAATTTGATGCTTCAAACTAAAAATCTCATGCACATACAACAATGACTCAATCAAGCTTTAGACTAAAAATGGAAGGCATCAAAGAGGAATAAGTGACATAAATTAGGTTCACCATTTTCAAAGGTATCAAATAAGATTAAAGAAATTGAAAAAAAAATCACAAATAGATCTATCTAAGTCTTCAGATTTGAATGCTTACCTCTTAGTTCAATTAATTGAAGAAAGTGAGAAGGCAATAAAGCAAAAATCTAGAAAAAGAAAAACAAATGAAAATTAGGGATTTTGAGAGGAAATGAAAACATTCCTAAATAGAGAGAATGAGTGGCAGTCATAGCCATGTTAGAGATGTGTGTGTACTCAAGGAGCTTGTCCTTCTCCAACATCGCAAGGAAGGCCTCTTTGGTGATGAAGTAGTAATCCTCGCCATGGACCTCCAAGGTGGTTTGGGCTGTATAGTGGTGGTGATAATAAAGAAAGGCTGATAGTGATCCCACTGTGTGGTGCTCAAGGATCATACAGTGGTCATCATGGGGATCATCACAAAAAATGCGGTGGATGTCATAGAACGCTCATGGTGGTTGTTGTTGGTCGTTGTTGTGTAAAGGTGCTAGTCAGTGGTGGAAAGTAAAGAAAATGGCAGATGATAATTGTTGAGGAACGAGGCAGAAAGTGATAGGTTTCAATGGTCGGGAGAGATACTTTGACCAAGGGAGAAAAAGCGGGAAGTTTATTTGTTTTACTATGCAACCGTAGAGGAGATGCATTATACTTCTTATTGTCATGAATTTTTGAGCTCAGCTAAGTCTAATAGAATAAATAAAGCTAAGAACACAAACTCACTCTTTGATCCCAAGAACGTAGGTGATTGTATCCAAGGCGGGGAATCTACCCTTTGATTATAGGTTCTCCAACTACTTTAAAGAACAAGTTTCGGACAAAGGCAATATGTGGAATGGAAATTTTCCTGATGAACAAGAGTAATTACAACACCTTCACACCAAAGTATCACAATAAAGTTTGGATGAGATTATTATACTTAATCCTATTCTTCATCAAAGATTAGAGAGAAAAAGACAAATGTACTTTATGAGACACAAAAGCAAAAGGAGGGATGAATGATACATATACTTTTCCTTAAGATTAGGGATATGTTGGTATTTGAATTTTGAATTAATTGAGTTTAGCCTCCTAGACAATCCTTTATCATTGTCTTGAAAGCCTTAAACACCTAATTATCTGTCCTTAACCATTCCCTAATTAGGCATACTCTTAATCCTAATCCTAACACACATAAAATACAAAAATATCCCACCTATCCACTCCATATGGCTCCTGCCGCCTCCCTTTCTCACTCTCTCATTTTGATTTTTTCAACATATAATCACCCAAACACTTACTCATACTCTCATTCCCATTGCTTTTGTTTGTCACAATTTGAGCATCAAGTTGTGTCAAAAGTTCTCTCTCCTCTCCATCTCAAGCTTTCTTTTTTTCTTCACCTCTAAGAACCTCCATTGTTGCTCTCCGCTCAAGCTCCAGACATTAAACAAACACATTACCACCATAGATCAAACTCCAAACATGTAAGCTTTCACCTCCATACACAAAGCCACCACAAAAATCTTTTCTCCTATTTTTGTTCTTGTTGGCCAAAACATATACTCCCTCCAAGAAAATATTTTCCTACTTTGTTCCTTGCAAAAGATCAAGTATTTTCATTTTCAACCAAGAAGCACACTTGGTAGGGATTTTGTTCTTATGTTTTCCTTTCTTTCTACTCTTTTCTTTTGGTTTGGTCATGATCAAAGCCATATCTTGATGATGAGTATTCTTGATGATAGTTGTGAGATTATCATATGTATAACCTCTAAAACTCAAGGCTTGATCTCTGGTTTCAAAAAAAAAAAAAGAGAGAGAGAGAGAGAATGCTCATTTGTTTTCTTTGGTTATTTTTGAGCTTGATGGTGAGTCCAAGAATGAGGTTCTTTGAACCATGAAGTTGAAGGACTCTAAAGCTCACTTTTATTTTGTTAAAATTAATGGGGGTTAAAAGTTTCATTCTTTGATGTTTTGGATTCTTAAGCTCTAATGATATGCAAAAATGGACTTGTATTCATGTTTATATTTCAAGTTTTGCATTTCATGTTTATGTTTCAAGCCTTGCATATTATTTTTATATTTAAAGTTGTCACCTTATATTCTTAAAGGCTTAAAAATGGACTTGCATTTCATGTTTATATTTCAAGTTGTCACCTTGTATTCTTAAAGGCTTAAAAATGGACTTGTATTTATGTTTATGTTTCAAGTCTTGTATTTCATATTCATATTTTCAAGTTGTCACCTTATATTCTTAAAGACTTAAAATAAGCTTGCATGACATATTTATGATTCTAGTCATCATCTATGTCTCTAATGCTCAAGACTTCCCCCTTCCCCTCGGTATTGTCTTAGATGGGAAATTTGGGCAAGCATGGACAATGGGTTTGAAGTTAGTTTTATTTTATTTTAAAATTTGAATATTGTGTCTAAAGTATACAAAGAAATTTTGAAAGTTAGAAGCAAAAATGTGATTTTTTAAGTAAATAGAACCTTATTAATGAAATTTTAAGTTTTGTCACTGTTTGAATGGTAATATTTAACTTCTTAAAGGGATAAAATGATTTCAAGTGTTTTAAATATTTTAGAATAACTTTTGGGAAAAACTAGTAACTAGAAATAGATAAAAATATAATTTCCAAAGCTTTTCACATTTTCAATTTTGCCACTGTTACTATTTGGCATTATTAATAATTGTTATAAACATTATTTCTAGCATCTTACTCACTGTTTGGCACTATTAATAATTGTTATAAACATTGTTTCTAGCATCCTAGGTACCTAAAAGGATAATTACAAGTGTTAGATTGGGTAGTTTTACAAAATATGGAAAGTTGTACCTTGAACTTCTCAAAAATGGAAATTTTGGCCAAATAAGTTTAATTAGAGTTAATAATAATTTTAAATGTGCCCATGTGTTCAAAATATCATTTATCATGTTAAGAAAAAATTTTAGAAGTGTCAAAAAGTGAAACTTTGCACTTTGACACCTAAAATCTAATAAAGTTGGCCAATGGCCCAAAATGGTTTTTATGATGATTTAAAGTATTTCTAAAGTGGTATGTGTCTTTTAAAAGTGTAAATTAATTTTCAGAAAAAATGTTGAATGGGAAATTCATAATTCGACCCATAAACTTTGAGAAATTTTAGTTTTGACCCTTTCTAGGGCTAAAGTATAAATATCTTGATGATATTGATATGAATGATTTATTATTAGAAGCTATGTTCATGTGAATTGCTTGAAAATTATATGACTTGAAGTGACTAATGTGAAATTATGTATTGATGGCTATGCATACTTGATTCTTGAATTATGCAAATGATGATTACTATTTACATTGTATATATCCTATTAAACATATCATATGCATTAGTTAGTTCGGTCCTTGATTTCGGCAATTGGGTGGGAGCATGTTTACCTTTCAATGAGATATTGATGATAACATACATGTGGACATATGCGAAATGAGATGCATGCTTATGTGATCAATGATATGATGATTTGTGGTATGTTGTGATTATTCATGATTAATTGAGATGCACGAGTGATATGTTATATGACAGGAAGCAAATTTGGGGAAACTCTATTCTCGGCCATTATGTTGTCGGATTTTCACCAAATTTTGCGGACTTGGAGAAATTATAAAGTCTTGAGCATGAAAATGTTAAATGATAAGTTATAATGATTGACTATGATTATATGCTCATGTTCATCCTTAAATGACATGCTCAGATTAAAGGTGACATAAGACATATGGAGATGATCCTTCAGACTCTAGGAATTAATGGTTAAGGGAGGTGACCCAAGGAAGTTGCATGCTCATGATAAGAAAGTTAAGGCAAGGAAGTGATGTTTTTCCCCTATATTACCCCATATTAAATTTAATGATGGCTAGTTAGGTTGAGCTCATCCTAGATGATTGGTGAGGTGAAGTTTTGGTGGTTATTGTAAAATCGCGGGAAAATGAGATGGTTAGTTTAGAATGGTTATGTAAGAGGGTGGTTATTCAGAAAAGAACTTGAGAGTTCAATTATGAGAAAGTAAAGTATCATGAGTTCTCTTGCTTTCCCATCCATGTTAAATGTTATATGACTCATCATACTTGTCCTATCATGCATTCATTTACTTGCAACCCAATCACGTAATTTGAATGTCAATTCACCTAAGAAAGTAAAGTGTGTATATATATAATCATTTTTCTATTAGTGTGCTTAATCAAGTGTTATGTGCTAGGTGACTTTAGTTCTTTAGCTTATCTCATGCTTATATACTTAACTTTAGGTTGTGTTTTAGATTAGAATGCTACAAACTCATGTTATGAGTATGATTATGTTATTTACATGTGTTACTTATGCACTTGAGGAATTGCCCTGCATACATGAGATATATATTGCATTCATGACATTTAAGACCCATACTAAAAGACGCCACTTCGAATAAATGGTTTTGAGAAGTTTAAAATTGAGCCTTATGCATGTACATCTCTTTCATAATGAAAATTGAAGTGGTTGGGGATGACGACGATGACACTTGTGTTAGAGTTGGGAAGACCTACTAAGAATCTTGAACGAGTTTCTCATCCCTCTCCTTTCTTCCTGTTATCTCTAAACAAGGATGATGGTGTTGTTGGTGGTCTTCCTTGAGACATGACGTGGGAGTTGCGCTATGAACCGGTTAGAGGGTCACGCGGAAGCATAGAGATAGTTTTCCTTTGGGCATTAACTTTAGGGTTGTCAAATCCCTTATACTCATTCGTAGCTAGTCTTTTGATGGATATGTACCAATGACTAGTTTAGTTTTGCTATAATTATGTTTAACTTTGGACTATTGTATGTTCAACTTTTATTGGTGAGCTTAGTACCTTAGGATGTCCTTTATATTTATAGGACGCTGCTATTATGTTATTGTTATGATATGTTAATCTAGTTTGTGTCATGTTATGTTATGGTTTACACATATATTAGGATAAGGTTTATGTGATTGCTATTATTATGCATGTATTGACCGTATCTATGTGCACACGTGGCTTGCATTTTGGTTTTAAAGTTAAAAAAAAAACTTTAGTCATATTTTTATTACTTGTATGTTAAAGAAGAATAAGTTAAGTTCTAAGACAAAGGCGTAACAACTAATAATTAACCAGAATGCAACTCGAGCATATTGGGTTAAAAGTTAGGGTGTTATATTAGGGACCTAAACCTTGGAGTTTCCTTACCTCCTGGCATGAGGATGCGTCAGATTCATGTGATGAGCAACTTTGAGGTGCAAGCCTAAAGCTTAAAAGGAAGATGAAGAGTTTAAGGCATTGGTGAAGAGTATCCAGGAGACAAAGATGAAGGGTTTTGAGTTGTGAGTCAACAACTGTGGAGGTTTGAATGGAGGATTTGCATATCGATAAGTGGTGCCCTTCGTAGGAGTATCCTAGAGGAGGTTCATAAAAGCCACTCCACCATTCATTCGAGAGCAATGAAGATGTATCATGACTTGAAGTAGATGTTTTGGTGGCCAAGGATAAAGAAGGATGTAGCTAACTGGGTGAGTAAATGCTTGTGTGCCAAAGGGTCAAGATAGACTATCAATGGCTTTTAGGCTTATTGCAGCCATTACCCATTCCTGTTTGGAAGGAGGACATATCCATGGGTTTTGTGAGCTGGCTTACCTAAGACCCAACGGGTCATGACTCTATATAGGTGATTATGGACCGACTGATGAAGTCCATCCACTTCATACGCATTAGAGTCACGTATCCATTGGAGAGATTGGCAAGATTGTACATTGATAAGATAGTGAGATTGCATGGAGTGCCTTCGATGATAGTCTCAATTGAGATTCGAGGTTTATATAAGGTTTTGGAGAGCCTATAAAAGGCTTTTGGGTTGAGGTTATGTTTGAGCACAGCTTCCATCCCGCCTGATGGCTAGTCTAAGAGGATTATTCAAACATTGGAGAATATCCTGAGAGCCTATGTTTTAGATGAGAGAGGAAGCTGGAATGAGTGCTCGCCTTTGGTGGAGTTTGCCTACAATAATAGTTATCATGTCAGTATTGTAATGGTGCCTTTTAAGGCTTTGTATGGGAGGAGGTGTCACTCTCCCTTATGTTGTTTTGAGGTAGGAAAGTAGAGTTTGCTTGGGTTAGATTAGTGAGACAGACCACTGAGCAAATTAAAAGAATTAGGGAAAAGATCCTTACAGCCTAGGGTAAATAGAAGAGTTATGTCGATAGAAGGAGGAAACACCTAGAATTTCAGGTTAGAGAGTATGTTTTCCTGAAAAGTCACCCCCACCATAGGAATAGAGCGCATCATGAAGGGAAACAAATTGAGTCCTAGGTTCATAAGCCCCTTCTTGATCCTTGATAAAGTCAAATCTATTACATCCTGCATTGCATTACCTCCATATTTGTCAAACCTACACAATGTCTTCCATGTGTCCCACTTGCGTAAATACCATTCCGACCCAAGTCATGTCCTGTCACTAGAAACAATACAATTAAAAGATGACTTGACCTTTAGCTTACCAGAACCCCATCGCGGGCTGTGGGGTTAAATAGTTAAGGAATAAGGCTCTACCCTACTAAAGATGGTATAGGGAGAGGGAATATTGAGGAGCTTACCTAGGAGTTGGAATCCAAGATGAGGCTTCACCACTCAGAGTCGTTGTTTTAGGTATGAATTTAAAGGATAAAATTCTTTTTATGGAGGGCAGAAATGTAAAACCCTAATTTGTGTTTTCTTTAATTATCTTGGCGTCTAAGGTAATTAAGGGTGTGTGATGTGTGCTTGCATGACTAATTAGGCCTCAAAGGACTAAATCAGACTTTGAATTGTACTAATCAGGCTTAATTAAACTCAAATAAACTTAATTAGGGCTAATTAGGCTTAATTAAGACTAATAAACTTAATTAGGACCTAATCACCTTAATTAAGGAAATTATGTGTGATTAATTGTTTAAGAATTTCTAATGAGTTACTAATTATCTAATCATCACTAGTCACATCACTAATTAAGAGTGTATTGGCATAAAGACAAGAAGACATGATGATATCATCAACCACTACATTTGTCTTTTAGTGACTGCTTATGACATAATTAAAGAGAAACTATCACTTTATTATGACTATGACCACTTTAATGATGATTAATTCAAATTAATCTTGATTAGATCAAGTTAATCCTACTTTGACCATTGCTTTTACTAAATTACCTCTAATTAGTACACTTTCTATCTAATCTACCCCTACCTTTTACCTAATCCCTAAAATACCCTTAACCTTAATCTAACTACTCCCACAAATAAACAAAAACCCAACCACTTCCCTTTTGTGCTTCATTGTGCATTTTTGATAGAATCATTGACTATTGCACTGATTTTGGAATAATTATTAGATTAGAGCCTGTTACGTTTAACCTATCTCTTTGAGTATGGTTTTTGTATCAGGAGCTTAGAAGAATATGTGAAGATGTCAATTCTATCTAGACATGCGGCACTTAACAGCTCCTGAAAAATGACTTTAAAGAGTGTAACTCACTAAGCATCAGCGCTATGTGATGGCGTTTTAATGGCTAATTAATCTATTTTTGAGCCTCACTTTGGTCCATTTTAGAGAGCACTATTTAAGGGATTGACAAGATTTTTACCCTAATTTTTGACTCATTTTAGGTTGCATATTTTAGCTTGCTATTATTCTCTTTCTACACCTTTCTCTATCTTCTTCTCCTCTACTTTCTCTCTTTGGGATTTCGTAGGTGAATTTCTTTGTCCTTGTGGATCATAGCAATGATTATTACTATTATTTCTGGGTATACTTTCAAATTCATTGTTGTAATCCTCCAGATACATGAGTAGATTTCTCTTACTAATGTAGGGATTTTTGAATGGGTTAGGATGACATTTGAGAAATTTTGTTTATATTGAATGTATTTGTTTTCTTAATATTTTGTAGTTTCTATTCCTATAATTATTACGATGATTGCTATAATTTTTATTGGGATAACTAAATTAGCGATCGTCGTTTAGGGAAACCCTTTGACATAAATTGATAGATCTATTGGTTTATGTTTGAGGGAGAATATTAGAATTAACTATCCGATTGGTGGTTAGGCTACAACAATTGGTTCATTAAATCAATGTGATTTCTAAATAAATTGAGATCTTATTTATTGGTTATTTACATTGGTCAAATTCTAGGATCAATAGATCACTAGTATAATTGCTAGTAATTTATTAATAATAGCCACTAATAGATTTAATATTTGCTTAATGATAATTAATTTCCAATCCTAAGAATACTTTGCTCTAGTACCTTCTTACTATTATTATTATCTTTTAATTTAAATTGCTTTAATCTTAATTTTTCAAAACTCCTAATTGTCACAACTAAGTGTTGAAGCTTCCTTGAGAGACGACTTGGATTATGCCCTTTACTATATTTTTTGTGCAACTTAGCATTAAAATAGATTTCTAATTTGAGAAGGTAGGCGACAACCTTCGTTCACTTCCTTCCCCATTCTTACACTCATTTTTTTCCTCACACAAATACTCTATCTCATTTCTTCTCAAACTATCATCCGTATCCACTACCTTCCTCCACCATCTTCAACCTTACAACTCCTTCATTTCTCCACTAAATCCAACAAACAAATACACTTTTCCACCTAATAAACCCAAATCCACCATTAGTTTTTCAAGAAAAATCTTCTAACCCCTCCATCCTTGTTAGGCTGAATTGTGAAGGTGAAGAAAGGAAGAGCTTTTGCTTCTTTTCTTATGATCTTGGGCTTTAAGGAGCTTGTTGGTGCCTTGATCTCTAATAAAAACCATCTTTTAGGTAGGGTTTGCATTCAAATTTGTTTTCTTACCTTGTTTTTCAATTTTTATTAAAAAGGTTTGAGTTTTGATGAATGTTTATACATGGAAGTTGGTTATTTTTCTAAAAACACTTCCTTTCTTCTAAAAATATTTGAAAAACTCATCATTTCCTCTCCTTCAAATTTTGGCCATCACCATTTTATATAGAAAAATTTTTGTTTCAAAACCTAACTCCGTAACTTTGTTCTACAAAAAAGGGTCACTATTATGTATTTTATGGAATTTTTGGGTAAACTTTAGTCTTTTTAAGTTATGAATTGTTTTTTAGGGTTGTTATGGTGGTAATATTTGTTTGAAAAACTATATTGATATTTAGAATCTATACACTAAAGGATCACATTCATGCATGTTTCAAAGTTTTGCAAATAACTTGGATTTTGAGCATATGGGTTTGGCTAAACTAGTGTGCATTGGGGGAAAATTTTATTTTTAAAACTAACATATATTTGGAATCTTAATGAAAAATAGAGGTTGTATATGTGATTTGGACATTTTTTGTAATTATATAGAAGTTTTGGAGTTGAAATGTAATTTTACGAAGTTTAGGGGGCTTTTATCCAAAACTGAATTTTTAGGGGTAAAATTGTAAAAATGGATTCTGGAATAATAATATATGTGTTTGAAAGAAAAAAAAAAAGAGTTTTGGGGTCATTTTGTAATTTTAATAAAGTTTAGGGGTTCAAATACAATTTCAAAAGTTTGGGATTTTTATAAACTTTGGAATTTCAAGGGCAAGAATGTAATTTTAGTAGAATTAGGATGAAAAACCTGTTTTTGGATGGAAAATTAAGTTAGGGGTGTAGGTAGGATAGCAAGAGGGGGTTGAATATGCTTAGCTTTTCTTTCCTTTTCTCTTTAAAAACTTAAATAGATTACTATCAAGTATTGAACTTGAAGTGCAAGTGGAAACGAGTTAGATATGTCAAAAAGTAACTTTCTAATAGAATAAAATAAAACGCATAAAGGATAGTTTTCCAAAAAATACAAAACAATAAACACACGATAGTAAATAAAAGGGAGATGAAGGAGAAGAAGATATTGCATAGTGTAACGCCCATTTCCTGTAATTTTTACTATCATTAGGAATTACCAGAATTCCGTAGGTAAATATTATATAAAATTTGAGACCAAACAATCCTTAATAAAGGAATATAACGTTAGAAGAGAAGTTAGGAGCAATTCGTGCAAGTATTGCAAACCCCAAATTTCTGTACGTGTAAAATGACCAAAATGCCCTGAGGTTATTTTCGGAAAATGAGGATCGTGGGCCCCACCCATCCTCAAGGGGATGTTTTGATGTTAATAAGGGATTGTTTGTGTTATGTGTGTTAATAGAGGAGAAGAATCCTAATTTTGAGTTCCGACGCGAAATGACCAAAACGCCCTTAGACTTTTAACTTCGATTTGCGTGGGAGAGCCCGAACCTCACTAAAATGTGTTAAAAGGTGTTTTTAAGCCATGATTAACCATTGGTTAAGCTGAGTGGTCTCGGGCAATTTTTAAGTAAAATGACGGTTTTGCCCTATTCTTGTAAGTTTTACAAATTTTGAGATTTTTGATTCGTCTAACGAAACCTAAGCAATATTAGGCTCAAATTAAAGCTTATTAAATTCTAATTACTAATCTAGAGTCAAAATTATTTATTTAGATTGATTAGAACCTAAAATTGCTTAAAACACCCAAATTGCTTAGTAATTCACTTAAACCCTTAACCGTAAATTCTCTAAATTGCATGAATACCTTGCCTACACCTAAAAAATACATGGAACACACAAAATCCTCTTCCACAAGGCTGTAATGCATGAAATTATTGAGTAATAAGTCAGAAAATTATTACACAAAAATCCAAAGAATGAAAACAAAGAATCATGAAAACATGGAAACATGATTCCATGTTTTAAGCCACCAAACAAAATGATTTTTCTTCCTTATTTTTTTTCCTCTAATTTTTGGTCAGATTTCTTTCCTTCCTTTGTCCATTTATGAGCTGCAAAATCTCTATAAATAGGCATGCTTGAAGATAGTTTAGATGCTTAGTTCATAACTTACACAAATTCTAGTCTTAGGAGCACCAAAAGCTTTCTTTCTTTCTTCTCTTGGTTGAATTCTCCCTTCAGCTTTCAAGGATATTTTGCTTCATTTCACTCAAGGAAACCAAGTTCTCTTCCTTTCTTTCAAATCAAATTAGGTAGGGAGGTGTTTCTAAGTTCATTTTATGCTAAGACAAGTTATGTTTCTAGCTCAAAAATGATGTTTTCATGAGCTTTCTTTTAAGTTTTCATTTTCAGTTTCTTCTTCCTTTCTTTTTAAAGTATTTTGGCCATATGGCCTAGCTTATGATGAGACCATGGTTTGATGATGAGATTCTTGAGTGTTGGTTGCAAAGCTTTCACAAGTTAGATCTCTAAAACTTGAAGGTTTCACTAGTTTCCAAAGCTTCTAAAATTTCAGTTTTTCTTTCCTTATTTTCCTTTCATGGTTTCGGCCAAATGGCCTAGGAAGGAATGAAATGATGGCTTGATGATGAGGACCTTGAATATGGGTTGTAAATCCATCACAAGTTAGGCCTCTAAAGCTTGAACATTCCATTTAATGCAAAACTTTAAAGAATAATGTTTTTATCTTGAGGTTTGAATATGAAATATGTATTTTTACTTTGTCTTGCTAAGATACATATATTGGGTTGAAAACATAATTCTCTTAAAGTCTTGAAGGAGCTCTAGTAAAGAGATCAAGTGAACTTGCATCCATGTTTAAGTTTATGCCTTGCACAACCATATTTATTTTATGTCATAACTAAATTCTCAAGAATAAATAAATGAACTTGCATATCTCATGTTTAAATTTCAAGCTTGCATTTCATGTTTAAATTTCAAGTTGTCACTTAATCTCTAAAGATAATAAAGAAGTTGCATCTCATGTTTATTTTATGCTCTCACTTTATTTTATAATGGCTAAAAGAGTCAATGCATGACATGTTTATTTTATGTCATCACCTAAAAATCCTAGAGCTCAAAGACTTGCCTATGAATCATAAGCGAAGAAATGAGATAATTGGAGTTAAAGAATTTATTCTTTAAGAAGTCTTGAGAATTGGAGCTTAAAAAAAATGTAATTCTCTTCTCCCTCAGGTCCTATGCGGACTACGGGCTCAGATTGCTTAAGATTCTACCTCTCCTAAGTCCTATGGATTCCGCCTCAGTTTCTTGCATCATGTTTATATTACAAGTTCTTGCATCATGTTTAATTTTCAAGTTATCACCTTAAATCTTAAAGATAAAGAAATGGAATTGCATATCATGTTTATAATTCCAAGCTATCACCTTATAAAGATAAGATTAAAATAAGGTTGCATAGCATGGTAATAATTCAAAGATGTCACCTAAATCTCTAAAGCTCAAGACTTGCTCCTTTTATCTTAAGTGAAATATTTAATTATGAACATTCTTTCAAGTTATAAATCGGTCCCATGGTTAAGTTAGGCCTAAAGTCCTATGACTTCTTTCAAGTTTAACAAAAAGAATTAGTTTTAAAAGAGTTTTAAAACTTTGTAAGAATTTTATGGGAAGCTAGTAATTTATGTGTACTTAAAATGTGATTTGATGCTTATTAAGAATTTGGTGTCATTGATTGATTCCCTGGTTTGTATGTTATAGTTGTGTTGCAAACAATGAAAACTTATGCATGAAATAAAGACATATTCCTTGGAAGAAAGTGTATTCCTGTAAGAGTGCAATTTGGAAAGATTCTGGCTAAGGAAAGATTTGGTATTTAAGCGTGTCCATTGTGACCCACCTCTCTTCCTGGGAATCTCCAGATGCATGATTACAGTTGGTATATATTATTTCGGCATAAGACTATAAATGAGAAAATGTTATGATGATTATGAATGAAGAATTGTATTATGATATAACATGCAAAGACTTAAAGGTGACTCAAAAAAAATATGAGGAAATGATCCTTTGGACCAATCAAACTATAGGCGGTGAAAAGGTGATTCTTGCCCTCTAGTCTGTTCTCTCAAAAGGGTAGAGACGAAATTTTCTTATCAAAAGGGATAAGTATGCTGGTGACGACTAGCAAGGTATGAGCTCATAACCTAGATTACTCCCAAAAGGGTGGAGTATAGGGTGGCCCAGGAAAATGATGATGAAAGTAACTTTAAGTCACCTAAGAAACTAAGTAAATGCATTATGTGAATATGATGTTCTGCTATGCATAGTATTTATGAGATGATGATGAGAAATATGATATTCTGCTATGCATAGTATTATGAAATGATGATGAGGAATATGATGTGATTTTATGCATAACTATGTTATTATATATGAAAGGAAAAGTTCATTATAAACATGACATGCTAAGTTTATGATGCATTATAAGACGCATGATTAAAGGGACGAACCTCGGTAAAGTATATTTTCGAACTTAATAAATCAATCTTAGCATGCTCACTATTTCATAATAACCCAAGGTTCCTGGGGACGATGATGATGACACAATGCATCATGAGGTGAGTACCCTACTGAGATTCTTTTATAAGTTTCTCACTCCCTCTATTTTTCTTTCATCTCGTCTTCAAAAACGAAGGAAGCGTTCATGAATCACATTGAGGCTCTCAGGTCACTGAACTTGAATCCTGCTAGTTTCACTCGTATATTTCAGATATCTATCCCTATCCCTGGAGTGTTATTACTAGGTGCCATTAATGGATGTCCTTCCATCCATATATTATTTATGTTTTATTAGATTGCCTACACTTAGTCTTATTCTGGTAGGCAAAATATCTATATGATATGTAATTATGGATGCTGTATGATGGAGCCAATATATTATGATGTGATGTTTGTAAATTCCTATGTGTCTTTTAAATTTTGCTAAATCATTCACGTTAAGCGCGCTCCGTTTTCAATTATGTTTAAAAAAAAAAATGGCTCGTAATTTCACTAAGTATTTTCAAAGCATGATTAAGGAACTGAAGCAAAGAGTAAAGTCTAGTAATTAAAATAGCCTAGGTGTATTGGGTTAATTATTAGGTGTTACACATAGGAGTTTTTATCCTGGTTAAGCCAACACTGCCTACATAGTTCTTAACAACCTTTGAGTTCTAGTAAACTTTTCTCAACATAGAAAATTAATAGTCTTTAAGTAATCTTCCTAAGCTCTTACCGAGTGACTAGCAAGAATACTCTGTCTCAACTCGAGTCTTTGACTAGCCACTCCAAGCTAACAAAGTGACCAGTAGTTCACTCTTATTATCACACTCAAGTGGTCTTTGACTAGCCTTTCCAAGCTAACACCGTGACTAGCAAGTACACTCTCCTGTCACGTTATAAGTAGTCTTTGCTTAGCCTCTCCAAGCTAATAATGATCACTATTAGATCGGGGTTACAACGGTTTGTATTTGGGTTTATCACTCAAACTAACCAACACTCAAGTTTTCATAAGATATACAACAATAGACTTAGAAAACTTGAATGACTTCTTCTATGATTCTTCCTAGGAAGAACGTAAGATCTACTACGATCGTAAGAAAGAAGATTTATACAAAAAGAAACTGATTATAAGAAGTAATGTCTTTACAGAAAAGATGAGAAGAGATTTCAAGGAGTTCAGCACTATTCAACTCAAAGTCGATCTCTGATTTGAAGCACATCTCTATTTATAGATAATTCTGCATTTATGACCGTTGCCCTTGATTTGTTATCCAAGTGACACGTGTTAATTTTTCTTTTGTGTCTTGAAAAAACTTCTGGAGGAGTAGCTCAATCCTGTCAGACGTTGCAAAAGCCATTGTGAAATAGAGGTTTCTGAGGCTACCTTTAGAAACTACTTTTACTTTCTAAACAAGGTTTCTAAACTCTTCCTTTAGAAGTTGGGATAGTTGACTAGGTTGGCAGAAGAGATGGTACGTCGTCTATAACTGGGTTTAACTTCAAATTTCAATTTCAAAATTCCTTCCATTTCCTGTAAAGTGCACTGTTTTGCTATGAAACATGCTTTCTGAAGTGTGATATTAGTTCCTGGAATGTTCTTCGATCTTTGGGTCTTCAATCAAGGATTATAGATGATGATATGTCTGAATCATGATGATTGAAGGTTGTAGAATACACTTGCTTCATAATTGGATTGAAATTTTCACTTGTAACGTACTTTTGAAGTCGTGATACTTCTGAAGATTTGAGCTTTAGTTTCTTGTACTCGTGAAATTTCTTCAATATGTTGAGCATATCTTCATTCATCCCATGATATATTTTTCACTTTCATTTATCTTCAGTTCTTTAAATGAGATTAAACATATTTGCATATGTCATGTGAAAATATTTGAATTAAGAACCTAGTTATGCTAAAGTAAAGGACCTGGTTGTTGCTTGAAGAAACTCAAGGGAAATATTAGCCTTTCTTCAAAATATTTTCCCAAAATTGGTTATGTTATCAGTGAAAACATTTTGTAAACGCTTTCTAAAGGGTTCTTGAGCTAACAATTTCCCTATTTTTGACTATGACAGACCAATTTTTGAAAATCTTTTGAAGAGATTTTGAAAGAAATATAATAGGATATATAACATGATAAACCAATATTCTTTCAAACCATCATGATATGATTTTCAGTCTTTTACTTAAGGCATGATATATATGAAATCAAGAGTGCTTTATTACGTTAAGTGACTAAAATCAGAAGTTGTTTTT
Organism: Dalbergia oliveri; assembly: GCA_030441495.1. Classification (NCBI taxonomy): domain Eukaryota; kingdom Viridiplantae; phylum Streptophyta; class Magnoliopsida; order Fabales; family Fabaceae; genus Dalbergia; species Dalbergia oliveri. The sequence continues at coordinate 29,760,428 of JAMLFY010000008.1, read as the reverse complement.
ACTTTGCATAAGGTTTTTGAAGTTACCCAGTTCTCTAGAGGTATCAGAGTAAGTTTGGGAAAAGATATGAGTATTTAAGCTTTCTAAATAAGCTTGATTTTTAGTCATTTTGACTTTCTGAAATAGCACGTGTTTGAATAAAGATAATACTCGTGATATTTTTTCTTGATTATGATTCCTTATTTAGCACATCTTAATCCAAACGTAATTTTTGAAACATAATGCAGTTTTTGTGTATAAAAACATGAAACATACATACTTTGCACACAAAAGAAGTTTCTGAAACTCATAAAATCCTATAGTTGTCTAAAGTATTGCAAAAGGTTTATGAAGCTCAAAGAAACTAATCATAGTTTGTATCAGAGCATGTTTTTTAGAGCTTGTGATTTAAAAAAGAAACTTCATATTTGTGCGACGAGTATATATGTGTAAGAAAAAACTTTAAGATTGAGTAGCGTGGCATACATATTAGAGTGTTATTTGTATTATCTTGGCATACTTATCAAAACATGAAAGGATGTATCATATCAAACAAAAGCAATATGTATTAGAGCTAATCATACAAAAAGATACCGATATAGCTATGTATCATATTGTGCTAATATTTTGAACACATATGAGCGAATACTAATACATATAACGCATATATCACAAGAAGATATTTGATTAGCTGAGCAATATATATCCATATCAAAGCAAACAAATAATATATGTGCCATGTATCGAATGAAATCATTGTACTAGAGCAAAAACATAGTATCAAATAAATACTAGAAACAAATTAACAAAGAACTCTATCAAAGTAATAATTGAAATAAAAATAGTGCTAAAAAAACAAAGAAGTATGCAAAAATAGAAAAAAAAGAGGGTGTCCTCAAATCAGGAATCACCATCATCAGCCTCATCACCTGACTTCACGAAGGATCTCCGCAGCAATGCTTCATGTCTTTGTGACAAAGCTTCCATTTGATCTTGCCAATTATTTATGAGGCACTGTTCTCTCAAAAGTAACTGGACTTCTGTGTAGCTTGGATACGCTATAGGTTGAGGTTGGCTTGATGAAGCATTATCATTTTGAGCAAGGGATGGTTTAGGCACGGTAGGAGTGGGGATGAAGGCTGCTTAATTGAAGCGGGATTGAAGTAGAAGCATGAGTTGGGCTTGCCTCAAAATTTTCATCGCCTTGCTCATCCTAAGGATTTTTCTTTAGAATCTGAAGACTCAGATGAGGATGAAGATTCTTTTTTCCTTAGTTTGACCCTGATAATGTGCATATTCTTAGGTGTTTCTGAGCTTGATTCTTCCTTAGAGCCTGAGGACATGGATGAGTGAGAAGGTTGTGCCCGTATCTTATTATTATGTCAGGTTTTCCTTTCTTGAAGCCTTTAAAGGAGGATCACTTTTCTTTTCTTTCTCTTCCCTTAGCATCTGTCGTGGCTTTTTCAAGAGTTGCATCTCTTATTCTCTGACTCTATCTCTTGACACTAATTGTAAGCACTAGTAGCTCTCAGAGTCATGAAGGAGTTTTGAGTGTACTTAGTACCTTCTATACCTGTACTCGTTTGCCAAGGGTAGTTCAAGTGTTGGAAGATCCTGGTCAACAAGACTCCACAAGGGACAACAATAGTTCTCTTTTCTTAGGGGAGATGTCACTTAACATGTAGTCAAAGATATGTTTGGGCAAGTTTACCTTCCTCTTTTCCAATAGATAATAGAGTAGCATGCAGTCCATCCCAACGAGATAGTGAGTGCTTCCGTCTTGGGAGGAAGAGAACTGATGATGATTAGAATTTGGCATGCCCAAGAGGTCGCAGCATTGTTGTAATCTCACTAGGTTGGTATCTCAGAGAGTTGTGAGACATTTGGAGACCACCTCAACTAAGGCTCCAAGAGTCGTGAACCAATCCCTTTGATGAGCATCTAGTCAAACATCAAGTGCTTGGATAATGTTGGAGAGGTTCTTATGCCTATCTCCATGTCGTGTCCCTAATAGAGGACATAGCACGATTAGACACTTGGACGAGTTAGGAATAGAAGATAGTCACCATCCAGTGAAAACTCAGTTAGTGATATCAGAACCCTTCCTATACTTGGAAAGAGATAACTTCTAGCAAGGCGATAACCTGAGTCATTAGTTCCTTACTCAGCCTTTTCCTGGGAGCTACCTTAAGACTGAGCAAAATTTTCAACATAGTGCTACTAGTGTAGTGGTTCATCGTACATGAGAAGAGTTCCCATGTTAGCCATATTTCCATTGAAGAGTTTGCCTTCAACCATAGTAGGTAGTGTAGGTGAAGATTGAATGAGAAGGTGAGGGTTTGTGAGAAAGAATGATAAGGTTGCAGACGAGAGATTATGAGTAAAGGAATATGAAACGGTTAAGGTTTTAGGTGCTTGGGCTGAATATGAAGGTAAAAGTGTGACATGTGAGGAGTAGGGGGTTATTTTAGTGATAGGACGTAATGACTGAAGGTGAAGTGGCATAGGAGAGAGAAATCTAAAAGAGTGGGAATTATCTCGCCTTTTTCATTCTTTCAGAGTAGGTGGTTTCTAAACCTGGAACGACTTTCTGAGCTTTACTTTACTTTCTAACCCATCGCGATAACATAGCTTTCTCACACCTTTATCAACTTTAGATTCTAAACCCTTGAGAAGTCATATACTTCCATTTTATGATCATCTGATCTTGTTTTTGAGCTCGTAAACTGATTCCTCGCTAGAACTAATCCTAGTCTTGCAAACTAATCTTTAGGTCCTACAAACGATCTCCAAGTCTTGTGATCTCCAGGTCTTACAAATTGATTGTCTTCGTTTGGGCTTTAGTTTGGAGCCATGAAGGGGAGTATCAGATATGTTTGTGCATGAATGCTTATGCAGATTTAAAAACTTTTAAGTTCAAAAGCTTTTTTAAAATATTAAAGTGATCTTCAGCTAATGGTTTTGTGAATATATCAAACACTTGATCCTCAATATTTATAAATATTAACTCAACAACTTCTTTCTAAACATGATCCTAAATAAAATGATGTTTAACATCGATGTGCTGGATCTAGTGTTCTAGATAAGATTCTTACAAGATTAATAGCACTAGTATTATCACAAAATATAGGGATTTTGGAATACCTCAGGTGATAATCTTCTAGCTAGTTCCTTATCCACAATATCTAGGTGCAACGGTTTGCAACGCTATATATTAACTTCAGTTATAGATAGTACAATAGTATTTTACTTCTTGCATAGCTAAGTGATAAGGCTCTATCCAAAGAAATAGCAACATCTATTAGTGCTCTTTCTCTCGGCTCTATCACTAATAAAGTCGGCATCACGTACCCTATAATCTCACAAGATGTACCTTTCTCATACCATAAGCTAAGATTAGTAGTCCTGGATAAGTATATAAAAATTCTTTTAGCATCATTTAAGTATGATTGCCTTGGATTAGATTAGAATCTAGCACAAATTTAGCACAAAATCCCACACTTAATTGAATTTATGGTCTACTTGATGTAAGATATAGAAGTGAACCAATCATTCCTCTATAATCACTTTCTGATACTTCTCACCATTCTTATCAGCATCAATCACTTGAGATGGATGCATGAGGGTACTCATGGGTTTGGCTTGATCCATGTTAAACTTTTTCAAAAGCTCTTTTGTATACTTTTCTTGATGGATTGAGGTTCCTCCTTTTTGTTGTTTTATTTGAAGGCGGAGGAAAAACTTGAGTTCACCCATACTCATCTCAAATTCACTCTATATTACTTTTGAAAGCTTTTCATAGAGAGAATGATCAGTGGCACCAAATATGATGTCATCAACATATATTTGAACTATTAGAAAGTGATTATCTTGCTCAAGAGTAAAAGAATAGTGTCTACTTTACCTCTCTTGGATCCATTCTCTAGGTAAAAAAGTACTTAGCCTTTCATACCAAGCTTGGGAAGCTTGTAGATGATAAAGTGTCTTTGTTAGCTTGAAGACATGGTTGGCACTCTTAAAACCAGGAAGTTGCTTCACATATACTTCCTTAGAGAGGAATTCGTTTAGAATGCAGACTTGACATCCATCTAATAAAGATTGAATCCCTTGAAGGCAACAAAAGCAAGTAGCATTCTTATGGCTTTCAGCCTAGCTATAGTATAAAGGTTTCATCATAATCAATTCCCTAATCTTTCTTTGTTTCAAATGACCTTGCCAGCTTCATCTAGCTTGTTTTTGAACACCTATTTTGTTTCAATGATGGTCTTCCCTTTTGGCTTTTCAACAGGGTCCAAACTTTGCTTCTCTTGACTGGTCAAGTTGCTCTTGCATAGCATCCACCCAGCTTTGATCATTTAAAGTATTTTTGATATAGTTAGGCTCAATGGTGGAGATGAAAGCACAAGGGGGATCTTGTTCTCACACCCTTGGTAATGTCTCCAAGAACTTTGTTTTGAGAAACTATCTTTAAATCATAAACTCCTTTGTAGTTTTTGTTGCCTTAATGTTCTTTAGTTTCTCTTTTATATTCAGATTGCTCTTCTTCATGCTCAGAAAGATTACTCTTGTGAAGGCTTTGGAGTCTTGAGCAAGCTTTTTGAAGCATCCACATTCTGGAGCTTACTTTCTAAAAGTTGAGCTTTCATTCTGCTTGCTTTCTGAAGAGTCCTTAATGTTCAATTTCTCCAAGTTCTCTTCCAGTACTTCAACATCATCAGCAAAGTCTTTCTTAAACACTTTGAACTTGATGTGGTTGGTCTCTTCAATGCATAACATTATCTTGTTGTATACCCTGTAAGCTTTGGAAGCGGAAAGTATCCAGGAAAATTCCAGTCATCAGATTTAGGATCAAATTTTGCAAGTTTGTCCCTGGTGTTAAGAATAAAGCAGGATGAGCTAAATACATGAAAATAAGATATGTGGGTTTCTTTCCCTTCCATAGCTTATAAGGAGTTTTCTTGAGGATTGGCCTTAGAAAGATCTAGTTTTGGATATAGCACGAGGTGTTTGAGCCTCTCCTAAAAACCTTTTGATACCACTTTCTAAAAGCATGGTTTTGGCCATATCTTGTAAGCTTCTATTTTTCCTTTTCCAACCCTATTTTGTTGGAAAGTTCTAGGTGCAGGACTTATGAGAGATGCCATGATTTTCACAAAACTCTTTAAAAACATGATTTTCAAATTCTCCGCCATGATTTGATCTAATAGAGGTGATTTGAGAATCTTTTCATTGGAAACACATTTTACAAAAACCTTGAATCTTTCAACCGCCTCGTCCTTAGAAGCTAGGAAGATAACCCATGTGAATCTAGAGAAATTGTCCACTATGACAAGGTAATATTTTTTTCTAGTAAGACTCCAGTCTTGGTTGGTTTGAAGAAATCCATATGTAAAAAAGCACAAGTGGCTTAGTGGTTAAAACCACATTCCTATTGTGGAAAGAAGCTTTGGTTTGCTTATCTTTCTTATAAAAATCACAAGTTGAATCCTTGCCAAATCTGATCTTAAGTGTGTTAACAAGCTCTTCTGAGATAGCTTAGAAATAAACTTCATATGAGCATGTCCAAGCTTCTTATACCACAGCCACTTATCATCCATAAAGGATGCTAGACATTTTACAACTTGATCTTGAAGGTCATCCAAGAATAACACATAAATATTATCATGCCTCTTGCCAGATAAGATGATTTGTCTAGAAGTGAAATTTACAATATTGCATGTATAAGCATTAAATAAAATATTAAAGCCTTGGTCATAGAATTGATTGATGCTCAACGGATTATGAGTCATCCATCGACAAGCAAGACATCAAAAATTTGATGGGAATCGTCCTTACCAACATTTCCTATCCCTGTGACCTTAGCCTTACCTCCATCAGCAAACTTAACTAATCCAAAGCTTTTGGGCTTTAGGTTTCTAAACCATCTTTGGATCCAGACATGTGTCCGGAGCAACCACTATCCATGTACCACTTGTTGCTGATCAAACATCGTTCTCAGATACACCTACAACAAAGATGGTTTTTACTTTAGGTATCTATATTTTCTTAGGTCCTTTTGGGTAAGTCTTAGAGGTGAATGTTTCCTAATCTTTTTGATAGATTTCTTTCTCATGAAATACTTGTTAGGTGGGTGTCTCCTCTTATGATAGAAAGTACTAGACACTTTGTTCTTGACTTTCTTTGGCTGAGTTACCTTTCCTTTCTCATCCAATCCATTCTCATATCTTAACCCAGTCTTTTGAAAATATGGCATTTGACTTCTAAGCATTAGTTCAAGATTCTTTGAACCATTTACCATGTTTTCAAGGTTAGATTTGAGAACCTTTGAAGTCCTCTCTAGTTCAAAAATAACCTTATGAGTTTTCTCACTTTTCTAGAGACTTCATCTTCTAAGGCATTGAGGTTGATATTTAACACTTTATTTTCTCTTTATTTCTTCCTTCTCAAGCCTTAGATTCTCAGACATCTAATCTAGCCATTTCAAGTTCTGAAACGTTTTCTTATGCTTTCTTTTTAGGTTAGGATAATGAGATGAGAGAGTTTGAGAATTCTGAGCAATTCATCATATAAAGATAAGAGTTCATCATAGGAAAGATCATGGTCAAAGTTTTTTACCTCAGGTTCTCCTTGAAGCATAGCCAACCATAAAGCATAGGTTTGCAATATCCTATAGCTCTTCTTGGCTTTATGATCTTTCTTTTCTTCTTCTTTGTCACTCTAGGTAGCCGCATACCTTTCTTCTTGGAGGTAAACTTCTTCTGAGCCATTAAGCTTGGACATTAGGTTTAAAATGTCCCTTCCTTCACAGTTATAGCAAATGACACTTTCCAGTTTTCCCTTGCCTTTCTGTCCTTCCTAAGGTTGATGTCTTTTCTTCATTGTTTGGAAAGTTTTGCCCAGCTTAGGGTCGGGTTAGCCCCTAAACTGGCCTGGAAAACTTCACTCCAGGCGGCCAAAACAAGTTTGATTTTTTTTTTAAATGCAAAATTTCATTATTTTTTGTTTTTTTTAAATTCCCAAAATCTCATATTTCCTTTTTTTTTCTTTTATAATATGGGAAGTAGTAACTTAAGAGATTTGATTTATATGGATAATGTTTATTTTAATTAAAAGATGAATTATATTATGTTATTGGGTTTTATTGATACCTAATTTAATTTTTAGTTATTTTATGACATATATTTTATTTTATATTTTTATATATTTATATAAATACATATTTTATTATATAGGGTTATATTAGGTTAACCCGATTAGGTTGAATTTCTAAACCTCTAAACCTTTGCCCAAGGTTCAATCTCACTTTTCCAGAACCTTGCTTTTCTTCTCTTAGTTTTGCCTTTCTAGGTCTTAGACATCTTACTTACAGCATGGAGATTTCATCTCCATCCTTATCTTAATCTCTTCATCTGATTTTTCTTTTTCATCGGAGGTCTCAAGCAACCTTCATTGCTTCACCCTTATTTAGCTTCTAATGGGAGGATTTTAGGATCTTAGTGAATTGCTATGCATTTCAAAGCATTACCTCATGGGTTTTGAGTAACCCGATGAGTGCGTCAAGCGAAGAGTTTGAAGGTCCTTGACTTCAATAATGGCTGTGACCTTAGGTAGCCATTTCAGGGAGGCTTCTTAAGATTTTTCTAACCATTTCGGAGTTAGAATATCTTTTGCCTAGACTCTTTAGTTGGTTTATGATGTACATAAACCTTATTGCCATGTCATCAATACTTTCTTGACTAGTTCCCTCATCCAGCATATGTAGTTTGTCCCATATCTTATTACGTGTTACAAGCAATAATTTTTTCATATTCAACTTTGCTCAGTGCACATATGAGTAGGTATTTAGCTTTTGAGTTCAACGAACTCTAGCTTTATGTTGCTCTGTCCACCTACTCCTTGTGATTTCTCTTGAACTTGAAGTGCATCATTAGTTCATGGAACTTCTTCCATAGGAATATAATCTCCTTCCTATATGTTCTCCCACAAGTCAAGACTTGTGTATTTTTTGAACAACTTTATACGATCTCTGCAATATGAGTAGTCCCTATCATCAAAGAATGATGGTCTGTTGACAAAATGTCCTTCTGCTATGTGGATATTCTGTGCCATTTTCCCTTGGGATCTTTATCCTCTCCATTCTTCGAATGTTTAACCCCTTAGAGGCTTGAGCTCTGATACCAATTGTAGGTAGAATAGCGTCCGAGATGAGGGTTGAATCATTTTTAGCTTTTCATTCTTTTTCTCTTTCTAAAAAAGTTAACAGATTACTATCAAGTTTTGAACTTGAAGTGTAGTGGAAACAACATTAGATATGTCAGAAAGTAACTTTAAACTTAGATATAAATAAAATAAAACATGCAAAGGATAGTTTTCTAGAAAACACATTAATAAACACACGAAAGCAAATAAAAGGACGGATAAAGGAGAAGAAATCCTGCACAAGAGTTTTTATATTGGTCGGTCAACCTACCAACATCAAGTTCTGAACAACTTGAGTTACACTAAACATTTCTCAAGGAGAAGTTAGATATTCTTTACAATAGCCTTCCAAGCTCCTACCAATGACCAGTAATAATATTACTGTTGTCACAACTGAGTAGTCTTTGACTAGCCTCTTGAAACTAACAAAGTGACTAGTAGTTTACTCCTAATGTCACACCCAGTAGTCTTTGACCAGGCTTCCAAAATAACACTGTGTCCAAGCAAGTACACTTTGTTGTCATGTTACAAGTAGTCTTTGCTTAGCCTCTCCAAGCTAACTCACAATGATGACTCCTGGATTGGGGTTATAATAGTTTGTGTTTAGGTGTATCACTCAAACTAAATAATCTCAAGTTTTCATAAGATATACGCAGCAAACCTAGAAAACTTGAATGAATTCTTTATATGATTCTTCTTAGGAAGAACATAAAATCTACTAAGAACATAGAAAGAAGATTTTTACAAACAAGAACTGATTACAAGAAATAATGTCTTTACAAAAAGATGAGGAAAGATTTCAACAGAGTTTCAATACTATTCAGGGCAAAGTCGACCTTCGATTCGAAACACAACATCTCTATTTATAGAAAATTTTGCATTATAGCCGTTGCCCTTGATCTGTTGTCCAAGTGACATGTGTTGATCTTTCTTTTTTTGTCTTGGAAAAGCTATGTAGAGGAGTAGCTCAACATTGTCAGAGCAATTGCAAAAGCCATTGTGAAATAGAGGTTTTTGAGGCCACCTTAGAAATTACTTTTTACTTTCTGAATGAGGTTTCAAAACTCTTCCTTCTAGAAGTTAAGGCAGTTGACCAAGTTCAGAAGAGATATCGTGTCAGTCTATGTTGGGTTTGACTTCAAATTTGAATTTCAAAACTCCCTCCATTTCCTGTAAATGTCCGTTTCATTGTGAAACATGCTTTTTGAAGTGTGGTATCAATTCCTTGAATTTTCTTCGATCTTAAGTTTTCAATCAAGGATTGTAGATGATGATATGTTTGCTATCATGATTATTGAAGGTTGTAGAACATACTTGCTTCAGAATTAGATTGAAATCTTCACTTGTAACGTACTTTCTAAAGTCGCATGCTACTTTCTAAAGATCTAAACCTTAGTTTCTTGTACTGAGAAATATCTTCAATACATTGAGTATATCTTCATTCATCCCATGATATATTTTTCACTTTCATTTTGTCTCAGTCTCTTTACATGAGATTAAACATGTTTGCACATATCATGTGAAAATATTTTCACTTTAAGAACCTAGTTATGCTAATGTAAGGACTTATTTGTTGCTTGAAGAAACTCAAGGGAAACATTAGTCCTTCTTCAAAATATTTCCCAAAATTGGTTATGTTATCATTGAAAACATTTTGCATTAACACTTTCTAAAGGATTCTGGAGCTAACAAGGGGCTTTTTGCAAATTTTATAAAGTTTAGGGGCTCTTTATCAAAAATTAGAAGTTTTAAGGTCCTTGAAAATAAATTATTAGAACTTATGCTTGAAAAGTAGGTGGTCTTGGTTATCACATACCCTTGAAAAGTATGTTTTTCAAGTTACTCATGCTTTTTTTTATCGCTATGCATTTCAGCTTGTAATAGGCAATTAGTTTGTCATGCACCATGGCACTACTATTATATGATACTTGGACATCTTGTTCAGCTGTTGTGGCTCTTATGCTAGATTATATATTATATCGAGGTATTCTATATAATGGGCTTGAGATTGTCTTGGTGCTTAGATGATAACATTATGTATGCTCACATGTCTATGTTATAATTATGTGTCTTAGTGCCAAATGATATTTGAGCACAAAGGCTTCTATTTTTTAAGGTAATGTTTTTAAAACAAAAATTTGGCTCACATTTTCTGCTAAATATTTTTTGAAATTCAAAGTTAAGCTGTGGTCCCAAAAAGTGATTTTTTAACGTTAAAACTAAATATGACTTGAGCATACTTCGTTATATGTTAGGGGGTTGCAACTCTTTGATAATTTATTACTTGCCTATGACTCTTAGTTGGTAGCCTTGTTAACTGGAGTATTTATTTTTGTGGTGATATGTTTCAAGCTATAATTTGTAGCCATAGTTGTTCAACTTAAGAGTCATTTTCAAAATGTTATAGAAATACAAAACAAAACCCAAGCAATATTGTCCAAGTGAGATAGAATATTAGAAATTTTCATGTTTGGGCTACTATTGATTGGTGGGCATTTTGGTTTTATAAACGTTTGAATGGATAGCTTGATTGTTCCTTGAAGGCCTATGTTGTTTTATGTAATCTGTTATAGGTTTGGCACTCATCATGTGTTATTGGGCTTGGGCCCAATAGTGACTCTGCTAGAGGGTGTGAAATCCCAAAGTAACATAGGTCTAAGATAGACAAGGTCTGATTACTATATATATTTATTCTTTGGGTAGGATCCTACTCCACTTTGAAATCTCTTGACGGTTGCTATTCCATCAATTTGACATTTGGCACAAGAGACAGAGAAGAGTGGAAGACCTATACATGGCATACACAAATGTGTGTCTTTATTCCTTTTCAAAAAAATTAATTGATAAATGGTATGATTTGTTATTACAAATCCAAGAGGTATGAATCCAAGTTTTTGTATATTGATTTCAATTTTGGTGTTCTAATTTCTAGTTTTTGATTCGATAAATTAAACTTACATTCTTGATTTAATAGTATGTTTTTTGTTTAGAAAATCTGCCTTTGAAGGCTTTTGACATGTTTACATAAAAGAGATAGATTTGAAATTGTGAAATGATGAGCACTTAAGACATGCTTAGTATTATTTTATGTTTTATTATCAAAGGATTTTTTTTCTAAACAGCGAGACTTTGACGAGAATATCTCTTAAATTGAACAGGATTTTTCCATGTTTTCAAACTTGTAAAGAAAGATAAAAATGTTTTCTTAAACTAAGTTATTATTTATTTTTCTGATTTTGGAAGTGTTAATGATTATGTAAAATTGTTTGTGAATGCATTTATGTATAAAAATGGTTATTTGGGAAAGTCACTAATAGGATTTATAGTTAACAATAGTAAGCGTCAGCCTACGTGCACCTAGACTTGATTATTTACTTGGCTACTATATAGTGGTTCGTGACGAATCAAAGGAATGGCCACTCGAATGTGATATTAACGATTGTCCTAGTTTTGGCTTATCTTCTAGTATTTATGGAACCTCCGAAAATGCTACTTATGTATCTTTACTCATCGCATGTTCTAAAGATGCTTTATATATTTTTGTAAGGGTTAATGGTGCTTTGTCTTTCACGAGTTTATAACTCACCCTGATGCCTTTCATCGTTTCAAATATAGGTGTTGTTTGTAGTTACAATCCCTTGGGTAATTAGTAGCCGATTTTCTGGGTTAGCGAGCCTCCTTGAGAAGGTCTTCTTCTTCATATTGGAATCCTTTTATTTTGAGTTTTGGCCTTCTAGAATGTCAGTTGCTCCATATGTCATAGGTAAGGTCCTCAGATTTTATACTTATGGTTAGGTTAGAAGTTGTATACATATTTGACTATGTAAATTATGTTTTGAAAGAACTTGTGACTTAATTTGATATTATGCTTGAACTTAGAAACTGTTCTAGACAAAGTATTGGAGTCCAATCGCCCAAATAATAAGCTTAGCTAATCGGTCCTCCCACTCGGAGTGGTTTAAATATTTTTGATATAAGGTATTGAAACTAAACTTGGAATATGCCTCTCATAACCAATCGTCTTGCATTTTATAAAGGCTAGTAGAGGATTTTAGAAGTAAATGGTCAAACAAGCCACAAAGTCCTCCAAATGCACCGTTTGGACAATTAAAATAACATTCTTTAATGATAGTGCTGATTAGACAATTTAAAGAGCTATTCACTATTCACAGGACGGTTACGAGTGGAAATACTTTTGGAATTTTTGTCAAAATCGGTCCAAAATGCTATGTATGGTTCATAAGCCCCCTGCTTATAAGTCAAAAGTAATTTGACTTAATGAGCAAAATGTTTTTCACAATACAAGCAAAGTAGGACTGAAATATGATAACTCAAAAGAAATGATGGTTAGAGTTTTTAAACCATGCTAAACTAACATGCCACATTGTCCGATTGGAATAATGTGAACTAAGGTGCCCGATCAATTATCGTTTGACCGTAAAAAACTTCCTTAGAGAAATATTTATCGAAGATTTAATATTTGATCCATAGAAAACACAACCCTCTCAAAATGACAGCAAAACATTTTGATTGATCGGAAAAATTATAACTATAGATATAACTATCAGAATTTTCCTAACCATGCTAAATTAGTGTTATTGAATATTCCAATCAGAATATTTCTAACTTCAAAATATTCCAACCTTAATATTTCTAACCCAATGTTGTTGAACTAATAGTTGAGTCTAAAATTGTATGATAGAGAATGAAACTCTTCAAGCGAATTTCTAACGAAATAAATACTGGAGTTTTTCTTTTCTTTTTGGTAACCATGTTCAACCAATACGGTTGATTATTCAGAATCGAAATAAATCTAGTTGTAGAATATTTTGATCAGAATATTGCCTTTTAAGGCGTGTTAATCAGGAGCACTTGAAAGGTGTGTTGATGATGACCAATTGGAATATTGTCTTATAAGGGGTCTTAATGCAAGCTCTTATAAACCAATTGGAATATCGCCTTATAATGTATAGAGGATCACGAATTTACACACGATTCTATTGAAATGTTTTGTCAACTAACTTGAACCTCCTTTTCCTTAATCTTTCTTATTTTGCCAGTCAAACATTGCTTGTAATGCTATTCGATTGGAATTTTGTTGCATGTCTTGTAGATGTAAACAATAAACAATATGACCACTTCTTCTAGGTGTAAAGATTGTGACCACCTTTTCTAGGTATCACGGTACATAAACTTTTAGTTTTACCTGATAAAATTTAACACCTCGATATAAATATGATGACCACCTCTTTTAGGTGTTATGATTGAAATTTTTTAAAAGTTGACAATCGGAATTTTTAATACCTCTTCTAGGTGTAAATATGATAACTAGCTCTTTTAGGTGTCATAATTGAAAATTTTCCAAAACTTGGTGTTCCTTCTCATGATTGGAAAATTTTAAGAATTCTCCATAGCAAAATTCATGATCAGAATTTTTAACACCCAATTGGGTAGATATACTCAAATAGGAACTTCCAATAGAATAATCAATTGACACCCTGTTTGGGTATATCTTCTCATGTAGAAACTTCCAATAAGAAATTATCACTCAACACCCCATTTTGGGTGGAACTCCTCCTATAGTAGTTTTCGATTGGGAATTATTAGCTAACACTTTGTTTGGGTAGATCTCCTTGTATAAGAGCTTCCAATCAATTGAGAATTATTAGATGACACACCATTTGGGTGGATCTCCTCGTATAAGAGTTTTTGATTAGGAATTATTAGCTAGCAACCCATTTTGGCAGATCTTCTCGTATAGGAGTTTTCGATTGGGAATTATCATATAACACCTGTTTGGGTGGATCTCCTTGTATAGGAGCCTTCGATTAGGAATAAATCTCTTCGAATAAGAGCTTCTTATAAGGCGACACCCCATTGGGTGGATCTTCTCAAATAAGAGCTTCCAATCAAGAATAATCATATAGCACTTGGTTTGGGTAGATCTCCTCGTATAGGAGCTCTTGATTGGGAATAAATCTCCTCGAATAGGAGCTTCTCGTAGTCGCACCCCATTTGGGTGGATCTTCTCAAATAGGAGCTTCCGATCGGGAATTATCATACAACATCCTGTTTAGATGGGTGGATATCCTCATATAGGAGCTTCTGATCGGGAATTATCAAACAACATCCCATTTGGGTGGATATCCTCATATAGGAGCTTTGATTGGGAATAAATCTCCTTGAATAGGAGCTTCTTAGTCGACACCCGTTTGGGTGGATCTTCTGAACAAGAGCTTCCGAATAGGAATTATCAGGCAACACCCATTTGGGTGGATTTCCTCATATAAGAGTTTCTGATCGGGAATTATCAATGACACCCCATTTGAGTGGATCTTCTCGTATAGGAGTTTTCAATAAAAATAATCATTGCATGATTGTGGTTAACTCTTCTAAATATTAGTGAAGTGGGTATCTTGCCTGTCACTTTCAAGGTAGAAAGCAAAATAAATAGAAAATATAAAATAAATCATAACAATTACATAATCTATGGAGGAAAGAAAAATTCTACAACACAATCCACCATAATAACTAACGCTTTCATTACCATAGCCACATCTCATGAAATAATGCAATAAGTTAGATTTGGAATATTTTCTTTCTTGACGTAGATGAGATGAACAATATTGTTGGCTTTTCTCAAATACTGATGCTTAGGTGCCAAAATGTATGGAAGAATACACATACCACACGCATGCATGGATGGCTTCATAGAATAACTGCCAATACAAAATTCTAAAAATAACGGGAAGCAACTTTTCAACTATAATCATCATAATATTTGGTAGAATAATTCTAAGTTAATAGTAAATAATGAAATAATGAAATATAATATTTGATCAACTTTTCTATATGTCATGTTCGAAATAATTTTAGTTTTACCCCATTGAAACTTTGATAACACCTCTGCTGAGTCAAAATGTGATGACCACCTTGAAATTTCAAAATTATCTGATTGGAAATTTTCCTCACCTCACTTAGATCAGATTGTGCCACTGTCAAAATTTTCAGGCAGAATTTTCCAAGACTACTGGATATAAATATAAATTAAGTGTAAGTAAGCACAAGGAAATATTGAAAGCATTTATTTCAAATAAATTACTTGCAGATAATTACAATAAATAAAACTCGCTATTTCCAACTGATGGGAATTAAAAATATCATGTTATGACTAACACAAAAATTATAGCTTTTCTAGTAAGCTATAGTGTTTCTAAACACTTAAATACACAAGTACATATACTGCAATAAATTATATTAATGATAATTAAGATTAATACTCCATACTAATTTTAATGGCCCATAACTGAAAAATAAAAATGCTTGCAGAATTCCTACAATAATATGGTTGTGACAAATTAATCAATGTCCAACAATGATTCTTGAAGAGCATACTACGGTCCTGTGACTATATACCATGGGCAACAAATTACTAAAGGAATATGACTAATAATTGCCAACGTTTTGTATGATGTAAAATCAAAGCGTGATAGCATCTATTGAACAATTTTGATGGTCAATAATAATCAATGAAGGATATGAGAACGGAATCAATAACTAATAAAAAAATATACTAATAAATAATATTAATAAATCATTTTATCCTTTCTCAGTTTCTATTTTTAACCATAACACCTTTTCTAAAACTTTAAAAATTATTTCTCTATCCAATTAATAATAATTTATCCAATTTAGCTTCATATAAATAAATCACATTTATGGTTTTGTACTTACTTGAAAATTCTTAAAATTCCAAAACATGGTACTTTCTCATATCCCTAGCTGCGACCTCAAAGTATAACAAAATCAAAGAAATACGGATAAAGGTATAAATAATTTTGAATGAATAACAGTTAGAACCATTCTAATAAAGTCAATTAATCATACAGACTATAACCGACGGTATATAAGAGCAAAAAGATATAAAAGTAATTAATATTAATGAATTATATCAGTTTTAATAAATTAAAATCAATTGTAATGAGATTTAGTCTCAAAATATGCAATCTCTATTTTAAATTTTTATTCCAAATAAGGGCTAAATATCATACCAAAAATATCAATTCTTTATTTACCTTCTTCTATGAATCAGTATTAATAGTGGAATGATACTAAATAAGATTTATAAAAGAGGTCATGGAACTCCAAATTATGATAATAATTGGCTCTACTAAATAATAATATTTTTGCTCATGGCATATAATTTACGAAAAAGAATTTAAAGATATGTTTCATCAACCAATCACTACGTACAACTTATAGTATTATTTGAAAACTGAAAACTAATGACAATAAATTATTAGAGAAGTAACGGGCTTAAAAGATTGTAACCACTACTATATATAATTAAAATATAAACGAATAAAAATGAAATAGAAAATAAGAATAATCTTATCAATAATTGTTGATAATTATACTTGATAAATTTAAATATAAATTATATCAGCTAATGTTAGAAATTGCTTCAATATGGCCTTTGCCCGTGGTTGTTCATGTTCACACACAGCACATATAGTGACTACTTTCGAGATATGCAAACATGCAGTGATAAGAATGGCAGTATGTTAGATTTCATGAGTTATTCTGCTTCCCATCAGCATTTTAAGCAAGTGCGATTTTCAATAAAAGACTCATGTATAATTACTAGCTTTCCGAACCTATCTTTTTATTTGATTTGCAGCTACACAATTTTATTTTTTATTTATTTTTTTGTGAATCGTAGTTCTTTCAGCAAGTAAGCATAGACTTACAGCACAATCTTAAGCCTAGCTATAAGGAAAGAATGATAGCATGGAAGAGGAGAGTAGAGAGAGTACTTACTACCTAGTAGTTCCGATGAAATTTTTCTGTTGCAAAATTTGCTGGTCAGGATTCCCCCATCAAAATCTTTACCGCAAGGAGGGAAATTGCATTTAACCAATGTTTTGATGTCGTTGTTGTTGCCTCGTCTCACATTGAATCTCCAAAAACTATGACCGCTGGAGTTGTAACATTTGGGGGCATTTTCACCAGACACCACAACCTACTTTTTTATCTTTTTTTTTTTTTTTGGTGTCCACTCGAATTATCTACAGAAGCTTGACCAAGAACTTCCATGCGCGTAGTAGTATCCCCGAGTAGTGGAAAGAGATATAGCAAAATGGCTCAAATTCTTGAAGTCCATCAAACATATCTTTCATCCATCTTTTCCTATGGGTTTTGTTGAAGAAGAAAAGTTTGTGTTGATTTTTGTCACGGTTAGAGATAATACATGGGGATCATTTTACCGATTCCCCATACGGCGCGAGATGTTCCAGACAAAATTTTAAAATAAATCGGCAAATAATAAGCTTAGTTAATCATTCCTCTCGCTAGAATAGTCTAAACTTTTTGATATAAGGTATTGAAACTAAACTTGGAACATGTCTCTCATAACCAATCGTCTTGCATTTTATAAAGGCTAGTAGAGCGTTTAGAAGCGAACGGTCAAACAAACCATAAAGTCCTTCAAATGCGTCATTTGGACAATTAAGATAACATTCTCTAATGATAGTGCCGATTGGATAATTTAAAGAGTCGTTCACTATTCAAGGCGGTTACTTGTGGAAATACTCATGGCATTTTAGTTCGATCGGTCCAAAATGTTATGTATGGTTCAGAAACTAATCAACTTGTTTTGACTAGTTTAGCAAATTGAGGGCACATTTTTTTTCATATTTTAAAAACAGATTATATATGAAACTTAAATTTTATATATAATTGAAAAAGCTTAAAATTGATTTTTTAAAATTCTAATTATTTTAAAAAATTATCAAAATGTATAAAAAATTATCTTTTTTGGGGTAAAAAAAGTGATTTTGAGCCCACTAATCCCATCCAAACACATCCTAAATGACATGTCAAACTTATGTTGAGATATTTGTATTGTTGTTGATGACGCATTATGAGAATGTTTGATACCCGAGTTCTATGGATTTGTGAGTTATTTTATTTGGAGAATGTGCCTCCTAACGTCGGTCACGACTTACATTGGGCCATGACAATAAAAGTTGTTCTCAATTAGGAAAAGCCACCATAATAGGATTTGGTAAATACATGATAATGTTGCTCTCATCCAAAATGACTATAACATATTACCAATGGGTAATTTCTATCTTAATTGTCATTAATCATAGTGAGGTTATATTTGTCTTTTAAGATTTGAAGAACAAAAACCAACTCAAAAAAGCATCAAGGCTTTTGTTTATCAGATAGAAAAAATTAGTTTATATATGTTTTTCGTTAAGCAAAAACATCCTCTTAAGATATGGTTGTGAGTTTGGATTTTGGAGGGAAAGGAAAAAGAAGACTTATAATATAGAATTTTAGAGAGCATTACCAAACCATATATCTTAGTGCGAAGTCAAACTTAATAACACAATAATGAAAACAAAAATACACATATCTATATAATCATTAAAAATAGTTCAATTTTTTTGTTGCTAGGCGTATGCCCTCGTATTACAGAATGTGATCCGCTCCTGCAGTCACCCACTTCAATTATTGCGTGCAAGCATACATGTTCTTAGAAAATGAAGGTTGACTTATCATTAAATTATATTAAATAGGTCTAGATTTATCAATCACATAACGCATCCATATCAGCTCTAACCAACAGAATTCAAACTGCGCATTAAAAAATTACTTGCGTAAATTCCAGCTCAGATCAATGTGTATCTATTCATGTAGAGAGTAGACTTTCTATGTATGTTTTCACACAAAAAAATTATATAGAAGAAAAATAAACACAAATATTAATGAGTTCTTATTTAAAATATTTGAGCCTAACCTTTTCCTTATTTGACATTATCATATTTAAAACTCAAATAAGCAAAAAAGTCAGGCTCAAATATTTTAAATAAGAATTTATGTAGTAGTTATTAATATGTCTATGTTACTTCATTTTTTCTCAGCACATTGTGAATCCGATTGGATGTGTTCTTTTTTTTTTTTTCTTTAGGAATTGCACTACATAAATTTTGGCACCTGCACCTGGCAGGTGTACACTACAAGCATATATCATTGACTTGAACCTACATTGACACGAAACTTCTCCAATGATTCTCATTAATTTCTTGAATTAAGTAACCATGTGGTTTCAGTGCATGACTAGTCAGTTTGAGTATTAATTAGAGAACTAGCAAATGAAAGGATTAAGAATGGACGGTTAAAGCAAGTCAACGAGTTTGTGGAATATGTACATCATCACTGTTATTGGTTGCCATCAAAATTCAATATTTTGATAAGATGACGAGCAAACGCGATGTTCTCTTCTAATTAGTCATAGTCAAATATTTATATTGTAGATGGTGCCAATATACACATTCGCAAGCTAGTTGAAGTGAATATTCTACGCTTTACAAGTTACAAGAGCATACGTTTCCGCTAACCTCCATTTTGGAATGTACCCTTCATATGCGCCAAACAAGACAAAATATCTACATGGAACGAGATGATAATAAAAAACAAGAACTCATACGCTCTAATATATCCACATGATTCATTCTTAATGTTTTTGCTTTGATATATCAATTTGATCAATCTATGTTCACACATCTTTATATATATATATCGTTCTTTTTGTATTTTGATTTGAAATATTGTGAATGTAGTGGAATGCATGGAATAATTGTTAACCTCTTTTGATTTCTTATTGCCATACACGGCATATATTTAAACTCTTATTTCACTAAGGGTTCGTCTTCAGTCATTAATCAAGCCTTAAAAAATATAAGATAGCATAAGAGTTATTTTATGTGAAAATAATTTATGTTGAACACACTATCGACATAGTATAACCATTGACGATGTCGGTAATTGGCAAATTAAGCAGCCAACTCTTTATATGTACGGCTTAATTGCTACACTGTCCGTTTGGACGTCCACGCGCTTAGCCGGCAGAACACCAGATCCACCAAGCTCTGAAAAGTATAGCGCCAACTCGCGACGGGTTTTTTGTTTTGTTTTTTTTTTTATATATAATATTTTAATTTAACAATTATTCGTATATGAGATTGTAGAAAAATAAAGATAAATTAGGTATGTAAATTTTGTTATTGGTAAGATTTGATTTAAAAAAAATTATATTTTGTCATTTAAATCTTGCTATTGACAAGATTTGCTTTTAAAATACTATATTTTTATAAATAATTATAAAAACTCATATTGTGATAAATTCTAAATGGAAACCCATATTTAAAAAAATGGACGGTAGCAAGTTGCGATACCAAGGTTGACTATAAACTAAACAAAACGACAAACAACGTCATGTTGGTTGTGCGATGACTTGTATTTCCCGGACTAAATCAAGCATTACATTTAGCTTATACTTCTCAGTTTCCACAAAGTACAATCTTGTTGTGGCATAGTCAGTCGAGTTAGCTCAATACAAATTGATTGAGTTTTGGGTGAGTTTTATTCACAAAGTTATGGGTTCAAAAATTGGGAAGTACTTTTTTAGATGCATTATTTATCGCTACAAATCTTGAGGTTTAATTAGGCTACCCAGCCTAACCTTTTTCTCATTAAAAATAGATAAATCTTATTGTGGCATAATTTCTTCGGTCGATGGAACTTATCACTATAGTCTATAGGATACATTTATGTGGTGGGTGGTTGGGTGGGCACGTATAATTGACCCCACACAAGTCGCCAAAATTGGGGAAAGGGATGGCTTCTGCTTGGCGACTAATACAAAAAATGCTGTGAAAGTAATCTTATGGATCTTATATGCGGAAGTGACTTGCTTAGATAATGCTATCTGAATCAATTGTAACGGGTTCTGAAGCTTGAATACTTTCTTTTTTTTTATTGACTGCGGGGCTAAGAAGCCCAATACAAAATTACAGGGAAGTAACTCTAGGGAACCTAGTCTTCATGATATCAGCAGCAAAAGCCAAAGAAGCAAAAGAGGGGAGGGAGTTGAAACACGCAACCTCACTGGGGGTTCTGAAGCTTGAATACTGAAACAATAAAATCGCAGTTTTAATTCAACCCTTCGGTCAATGATACCAAATCTAATGGGGAGATTTACCCTTCATTTCTGGTGAATTTCTGTAGTTTTTTTTTTTTTTGGTAATAGAATTTTTGTAGTTCTATTATTTGATTTAGTCGGCTTATCTTATGACAATTTATTCTATTATTGGAATTATTTTGTTATTAAAATTGAACCATAGACAATCTTTTAGGCCAATTAGACAAAAGTCCAAAAGAATTATCCAGGTAACCGCAGGTGAATAGGAAACGACTCTCTAAATTGTAGAAGCATTATCATCAAAACCATGTCTTAATTGTCCAAACAATGCATTTAAAGGACTTTATGATTTGTCAACCTTCATTCTATAACTCTCTCTAGCCTTATAAAATGCAGGACAATTGGTAAAGAGGGGCATGTTCAAAGCTTAGTTTAAAGTACTACAATATCAAGAAGACTTGTTATTTTATTTGCATCAAAGGATCAACGAAGCTTCACATTTGGCAATCAACTCCGAAACTTTGTCTAGAACATTTGGCGCCGTCTGGGGATTTGGTAAAACGTTCCCACTTCTCTCATTTCTATTATGGAATCATCTGAGCGCACTATTAGTGACTCTAGTAGTGATGGAAATGGTCCTCCTCCATCAGCTGGTGCAGAATCTTCCGCGCTTCAAGACCTACGTGCCCATAATCGGTAAATGCAAGAACAAATTGAGCAGTTGGCTAAAGATAAAAACAAGAATTTTGCATGCGATAATGGTTTAGAGTATCCTGCGGAGACAAGATCATTCTTCACCATCATTCTATACGGGTGCAACTCGGTATATGGCAGGCCATCCCTTTCAGAGTATATTATGTTAGTTCCAATCCAGATCATGTCAAGATGCCAACGATGGAATCTTATGATAGGACATCTAACTAGGACGTCTAACCCAAGATCATTTAGACATGTTCCCTGGCCATGTTAATTTTAGGTGTTTCTGATCCTATGATGTGCCAAATTTTCCAAGTACTCTAAAAAGGTCAGGATTGTTGTGGTACTCTTCCCTTGAGCCTAATTATATTATATTAATGATTTCATTGAGCTGGCCACTAAAGTTTTGTCCTATTTTTCAACAAGAAGGGCCATCGGCAAACTTCAACAAGCTTGATCAATTTAAGACAAGGACAATATGAAAACTTAAAAGATTTTATGAAAATGTTCAATCAGGAGGCATTGTGAATTCGTGATTTAAATCTGCAGTTTCTTTGCATGCTCTTTTGGCAGGGTTGAAGAATGGGCCTTTTGCATATTCCTTAGCAAAGAAACCACCATTGGACTTGGATGAAGTCAGGCAAAGAGCAGTTGGTTATATAAACATGGAGGAGTTTGCTCAAGCTAAACAAATGCATGATCAAACTTTGGAGAAGCTAACATGACCAGAGATTGTTGTTTTTCAACGGACGAAGAACAAGAGATGATTACAAAGATTCTCGTCATCGTCTGTATGGCCGACTAGCCCGTCCAACATTCCCCGACATGCCGACCAACCGATGCACCCAAGAAACCAAGTTCGTGATGAACAAATATCTTGCAGAGATTCCTTTCAATTTCCTCCTATGTATGAAGAATATACTCCTCTAACAACTCATTCGGAAGACATTCTTCATGAAGTTTACAACACTTGCCTCATATGTTTTCCTCCACTGACAAGAAATCAACCACCTTATGCAGATAAGTCCAAACATTGTGATTATCATAAATCTTTTAGTCATACAACTAAAGAAAGTAAAACACTTCGAAACTATATTGAACAACTTATTTGATAGGGACATTTATCTCAATATATTTTGAAAAGGGACAGGTCGAGGATGCAAAAAAGGAAAGAAGTGTAGGAGGAAAGCAGACAAGCGAGATGATATGCAACAACCAATTAGGGGGGTCATTGACACGATTCAGGAGGTGGCAGTCCACTTAAGCTCGTAAGAAGCATTTTTTAGTAGTTTTAGTAGTGCAACATCAGCAATGGTGATAGGGGAACAGCAACAATCAACCATAATTTAATTTACACAAGAGGATTTTTAGGGCCTGGACCTAATCAAGATGATCCAATGGTCATCTCTATTCTAATGGCCAATTTTATGATGAAAAAAGTATTAATAGACCAAGGGAGCTCAGCTAACATATTGTTCTATGATGAATTTGAATGATTACAAATTCTAGAGTCAATGTTGAGTCCCATAAAACGACCAATTGGTAGGGTTTAATAGAGAAACGGTGGATGTCAAAGGTTATGTTGATATGCTTACAACCTTCAATGATGCACCAGATGCCCATACTATCTCTGTCAGTACTTGGTCATTCGGTGTCTATTCAGCATATAATGTTATTTTGGGAAGGCCTTCGATTAACTGGCTCGTGCAATAGTCTCTACTCCTCACTTGACCATGAAGTTTCCAACTCCTAAAGGACATGTAGCAACTTTACAAGCAAACTAGGTACAAGCCCAAAGATGCTATAATGCAAGCCTCTGAGCAAAAATGAAGTTCTTAGCAAATGCCTACTTCGGGTTGCATTCCATGGAGGTATCTACCATTAATTCTCAGAGAGGAGCAAGATTCAATTATAAATGAGCTTAATCCAAGGAGGGATTTCAAGGACAAGGCCAAAATGGATGGTAAAATCCATACCATTTAGTTAGATAGTGATCCTGAGCATGTCACTTACATTGGGGGTTACCTCCCCAATTATACTAAGAACTGGAAAGCTGTTACGAGATAATGCAGACTTGTTCGCTTGGAAGCCATTAGATATGCTGGGCATTGATCCCAATTTCATTTGTCACAAGCTCTTCATTGATCCTAAGGGAAAGCTAGTTGCTTAAAGGAAGAAAAGGGCAGGAGAGGCAACAAGTAGCAAGTCCAGGGGCCAAACAACTTCTCTAAGCCAATTCATTCGTGAAATTCATTACAACACATGGTTGGCAAATATGGTAATGGTAAGAAAAAGTAACGGTAAGTGGAGAATGTGTGTAGACATTAGCGATCTAAATAAGGCCTGTCCAAAAGATGCTTATCCATTGCAAGAATTAATAAATTGGTAGATAATGCATCTGGTTTTCAATATCTTAGCTTTATGGATGCATATTCAGGTTATAATAGATTAGGATGTACCATGATGATGAAGATGCAATAGCATTCATAACCGGCAAGCAAATTACTGTTATAGGGTCATGCCTTTTGGCCTAAAAAATGCAGGTGCCACATATCAAAGGTTGATGGATCGAGTTTTTCTGAACAAATTGGGCGCAATGTGGAGGTGTTCGTTGATGATATGGTGGGAAAAACTCCGTTGGAAAAAATCATTATGAGGATTTGTCAAAAATATTTGAGAGTGAGAAAGTATAACATGCGCTTAAATCCTACAAAGTGTACTTTTGGTGTTCAGGGGGAAATTTTTAGGCTTTATGCTTACAAGCCTAGGAATTGAAGCAAAATCCTGAGAAGTGTAGAGCCATTTTGCAGATGAAAAGTCCCTCAACAATAAACGAAGTTAAATGACTAGCTGGACAAGTTATCGCTCTGTCCCATTTTATGGCTAAATTAGGTGATCGAGATGCCATTCTTCCAGTGCTTGAATAAACCTTCCAAGTTTGAGTGGACTAATGATTATGAACATGCTTTCATGGAGTTAAAAGCCTATCTTTCATCCCTCCTCCCCCTGAGACGACCTGAACCAGGGTGAAACTTTGTCTTTGTATCTTTCATTCCTGATAAAGCCGTTAGTTCAGATTTGGTTCGTGAGAATGTAGGTGTTCAAAAGCCAATATATTTTGTAAGCAAAGTTCTTCAAGGACCTGAGGTTCTCTATCAAAAAATTGAGAAAGTAGCGTTCATATTGATTGTGTCTACATGAAAGTTAAGGCATTATTTTCAAGGTCATTCCATTTATGTCTACAGAATCAGCCTATCTGGCAGGTGCTTCAAAAGCCAAATTTAGCCGGTAGAATGGTTGGTTGGTCTGGAACTATTGAGTTTGACATCAGGTATCAGCCTCATGGTCCTATTAAGGCTCAAGTTTTATCTAACTTTTTGATTGACCTTAGTGGACCAGGCACAATCTTAGATAGCCAAACACAGTCCTGGATACTCTATGTGGATGGAGCATCAAGTAATCGAGGAGAGGGAGCTGGTATAATATTAGAAGGACCAAATGATTTGATATTGGAACAATCTTTGCATTTTGAATTTAACGCAAGTAATAACCAGGTGGAATATGAGGCTATTATCAGGGATTATACTAGTAAAAGAGATGGGTGTTCAAGTATTAGTTGCAAAAAGTGATTCTAACTGGTAACAAGCCAAATTAAGGGTAAATTCAAGGTCCATGATCCATGCTTGGCGAAATATTTAGAGAAGGTCTAGGAAGAAGTTTCTGTGTTTGATAAGTTTGTTATTGACCATAAACAGGTCTCAAAATGAACGTGTAGATGTTTTGTCCAAAGTAGCAAGCACCAAGTCACCAAAAACAATCATTCGGTAAACCAACATACTTTAATATCACCCTCTATTGATAAAGCTCTGTTGCAGGTATCACAATTGGATGAAAATTTGTCATCTTGGAAGTTTAAGTTCAAAATTACTTGTTGAATGGTCCAATTCCTAAAGATGAAAAGGAGGCATCCAAAATCAAGCAGTTTCAAGTTTCTATACAATCCTCGAGGGTTGATTGTATTAACGAGGGTTCAATCAACCCCTCTTAAATTGCCTATCTGAATCAAAATCATTGGAGGTCATGAAGGAAGTGCATGGTGTGATTTGTGGCAACCATCCTAGTGGATGCTCCTTAGCAGGAAAAATTCTACGAATGGCTTATTTTTGGCCCACCATGCGAAAGGATTGTTTGGGATATGTCAAGCCCTGTGAAAAATGTCAGAAGTTTTCCAATTTCCACTTAGCCCTCCTGAAAGCTTTTTACATTGACAAATCCTGGCCATTCACCAAATGGGGCTTTGATATCTTAGGACCATTTCCACTAGCTTCTCAACAGGTTAGATATTTACTTGTCACAATTGACTACTTTACTAAATGGATTGAGGTAGAGCCAGTTTTCGAATTACAACTCAAAATGCAGAAAAGTTCATTTGGAAAAACATTGTTTGTCGATATGGCCTTCCTTATATTCTCATAATAGACAATCAGACCCAGTTTCCTGATGCCCACTTTCGACGTCTTCAGGAACATTGGTATAAGGCAATACTTCACTTTTGTCGAACACCCGCAAACTAATGGAAAAGCTAAGCTGCAAACAAAGTTAATTTAAAGGGGTTGAAAAAGCGATTAGATGATTCTAAAGGGAAATAGGCAGAGGAGTTATTGCATGTACTATGGGCTTATCATATAACTCCTTAATCCGTCAACAAAGGAGACCCTTCAGATTGACGTACGGGTCAAAAGTAATGATACCTATTGAAGTCTCTGAGCTTAGTTTACGAAGGGAATTTTTTTATGAAGAAGCAAATCAATCTGCAAAGAAGGTGGATCTTGATCTTTTGTAGGAGCTTAGAGGTAGCATATCTCAGGGATGAGTCAAGCATTGAGCAGACAAGTATAATACAAAGTTGATATCACAAAAATTTGCAGAAGGAGATCTTGTGTTGAAAAAGCTCAATACGACCAGTAAACCTCCAAGAGAGGGCAAGTTAGCAGCAAATTGGGAAGGTCCTTATGTTATTGGTTGGACATTGGCATGGGAGCATACCGTTTAGCAACTTTGGCTGGTGAAGAAGTTCCAAGAACATGGAATGCTTTTAATTTATGGAGGTATTATAGTTACATTATGAATGTAATAAACGAGTACTCTTTTCCTCATTCGAATTTTTTTTCCCAAAAGGGTTTTTTCCGCTTGAGGTTTTAACAAGGCTAATCAATTGATATCAATAAAGTTTTACTTTACTCTTGATATAATTTGACCTTATTTGACAAGCTTTTGAATACTTCTATTCGAAGAGTTCGCGGATACCGGGTGATGTTTTTTTTCAGAGTGTAAACTCCTATTCAAGGAGAATGAAAACTCTTATTCGAAGACCAACCATACGAGGTGATGAAGCTTTTTCCGAGTATAAACTCCTATTCAAGGAGAATGAAAACTCTTATTCAAGGAGACCACCCATACGGTTGATGATTTTTTCTCCGTATAAATTCCTATTAGAGGAAACTACCCATCCAGGGGTGATGTTTGTCTCAATCAATAAATCGTGTATGAAAAGCCAAATGTTAACAAAAAAATTTCGAGCGAACAATATGTTTTTTCCGAGTGGAAAATTTACAAGTGTAAATTATGCTTGAAATTCCAAGCGTTATATTTTCCAAATGGAGAACTTATTTTTCCAAGCGCAAGCCATGCTTAAAACATTCAAACGTTATGGAATATTTTCCCACCATATAAAAATATCTACTACTCCTAGAAAATGTACACTAAGTGAAAGTGAATTTCCGATTGGAAGTGATTAACCTAATTATGTCCGATCAGAATATTTTAATAAGATAGGTTCATAGTGCGTACTTTGTTTGATGTGTGCGAGTTTGTTCACACAAATTTTTATTGGCCACTATATAAAATCAAGAAAGTGTCACTGAATTGGAAAACTGAGTACGGATTACATACAAATAATATATGAGTCCTTCCATGCATTTGGCATTTTGCTCAAATAATACCTACATTCATTCGGTTACTAGATTGCAAGCCGTCCAGCATCATTACAATTAACACCATTCAGTAAGTTAGTAGTCCTTTTGGTAATTTAAACCGCCATTTGGCAATTTTTAAGGCATTGCATTATACAATAGCTGATGAGAAAGCTCAAAAGTTTGGGACTTTTATACTTAACAAAAGGACTCTACATGAATTTCATATAGGCTCACAGGTAATAACCATAGTAAAAACAACATAGTTCATATAGTAAAATAAAAAAATGGACTCCGCACTTAGCTTCCAGATGCGTTGTCTTTCGCATGATCCTCATCCTCATAATCCTCTTTAAAGTCTAATGGCAACACAATTTCTCCATCCCTTAGTTCTTTCATCACATCCAACATGGATAAATCTAAGTTAGGATATAATAGTTGTACCTATACTTTACAATTGTTAAAGCCAAATTCCATCTGGTTGGCCAAGTCTCATTCAAATCTTCCTCCATTTTTTCCATTCCCCTTGCTTGGTATTCCATACAACCATAGAAGCCTTGTGAATCTCTTTCTCATTTTCAAAGGAAGTTTTTAGCCCAAGTAAGTTCATTTTCTAGCTTTTTAATTTTTCCAATCTTCAAACGAACACTTTTCTCCATTCCTTTTTCGTCTAGACATTTCATTAATTTTCTTTACAATTTCCTTTTTCTCCTCCAACAACATTTCTTTCTCCTTCTCAAAATTCACCATTTCTAACTCTACTACTCAGCAATACTTGCCATCTGTAGACTATGAAGCCCCATCCATCTACATAATGCTTGATTACCAAATGCCTCTAGCATATTTTTGTCTGTGCTAAAAAATTGATTGGTGAAAATCTCGCTATGAAAGTCCATATCCCATAATGATGAGAACTCGAAATCTGTAGTAGATTTAAAATTCTTCAATATCTGAAATAAGTTGCGGATTGGACAGGGGAAAAGAATTTCCTTACCTCTAAGGTGGAATTTGCACATTTTGGTCAATTCTAGTAAAGTGTTTGCTCGGAATCATTATCATTCTGCTTGGCACGAAGATTGTTCATCGACAACCTCATTGCCTTCAACCTCTTCCATGATGGGAATAATTTGCTTAGAACTCCTAGCATCAACATTCTTTTACTTCTAGTTGCCTCTTCTTTCTTTTTTCTTCAGCTAACCTTCCTCAACTCCGCGATGTCACCTTCAGAGCCATTCTCTGCTAACAAAAAATTTTAGTAGTCAAATACACAACATAGTTTTACAAGTGGTAAAAACTAACATTCCTAAACACAAATAATTGTTGTTAACTAACCATAGTATGATTTTAGCTCTTCCAGTCTGCACTCATATGCTATAAGCTCCTCACATGAGAGCTTGAGAATGTAATTCATTCTTGTACATCCATTTGGTCAACTATAGATAGATCTTTAAAATAAATTTTTGGACACCTAGGGATTTACTCCAGTACAACGGGAATTTATATTTTCCCTTTGCATCTAAGTAATAAGGATAGGTGTTTGGATGCACCATTACTTTGAAAAAGTTCACTTTGAATTCTTTATATGAACCATCCAAGTAAATAAATAACTTATTTTTTGGATAGCTCTGTGAAAATATCCAACGAATTGCTCAAATTGGAATATGGGAGGCATAGAAAAAGAAAAAAAAGACTTGGGACCATTAGGAGTTATTTGTAAGAAGTTGCACACTATTTCAAAGGCCGTATAAACCCCTAAGTATTTGGATGCAATTGAGAAGGGGCAACATTCTAAGTGTTTAAAATTTCACATTGAAAGTTAGTTAACAGTTTCACTCCTAGACGCACGAACAAAGTTTCATAGAAATAACACCAATCTTTTTCTCTGACCATCTCGGTCCTATGTATAGATGTTCATACTTGAAATAGGGGAGTAGGAGATAATTTAGCTCTTGTGAAACGCCTGAGCAATCTCACAATTCTCTCTCATTTTTTAATATGCTCAGGTAAAAGGTATGTAGTAGGTTCTAACTTCACACTTGAGTTAATCCAATTAAAAGAGTCATAATTTGAATTCTCTTCATGAGCCATACAACCTACACTAGGGGGAAAAATAGAGAGACATTAAGTTATAATTTTCTAATCGGAATTGAAAACTTAATAAAAATTTCTAATTAGACTCACTAACACAACCAAGAGCGTGGAAATATATTAAAATGATAAGACTATTCCCCTCTGGGGACTACATCTATTATATCTATATAGTATTAAATAATGGGTAAATAATGAACATGTTTAAAATTTAAATAGGTGGCTTGATCTCTTACTGTCAATATTAATCTTATAATCTCCTTTGACCAACTAATCTTAATTGTTTTAGTTGTAGCATTCAAACCTCTCTTTCTTTGATATATTTCAAAACAAAATTATCTTTAGAAGCAACAAAGGAGACTATGAATATGAAAAAATGGATATGAATTTAGCTACAACATTTTTACCTCATCCAGAGGCATATGATAAATAAAGACAATGCCAATAAACAATGTACCAAGTTCACAATATTCAATAGCAGATACATGAACATAAGGCATTAAATCTTTTGAGCATGTTCAAAACCTTCACGAAATAATTTTCAAGAGGAAAATTACAATGCTCAGGGTTTTGTACACTTTTAGAATTTAATTTGTAATTTTATTAGATTCAAAACTACTTTTAATAGATCATAGCATCTTGTACAATTTCATAAAATAATAACAGCAAAGTTGGTTTCATCTTAAATTGAAAAGGGGATGGATTTTAGCCTCCGAAGGTTTTGGATACAACAACATAGTAACACTAGCATCAAAGTTACAAGTAACACAAGAGCTTAACATATGATTTAAATTCAATATAAATTCTAGAAAAATACTTCTTTTCACACATATATGAATCAGTTAGGGTCTGGGAAGTTAAATAGTTGAAGAACATGATAAAGAAAATAGTTGCAAATGCTTAAGTTTTATCCTGGTTAAAAAGAATATTAAAAAAAAAAAGGAAGAGAAAGAAAATGAAGTGCACAGAAATGGCAAGCAAAAATGAAGTAAAGATGATATCCAGACAAAAAAGAGAAACTAGCAATCAAATCAAATTCTTAAGCATTTGTTTTCCTGCAAGCTAACCCACCTTAGAAAGAGTCGTATATCTCTTTGAGAAGGAGGGTCTTTTATTTTCCCCAAACTTTCCCTAGCAATTCAAGGGGTTGTGAGGGAAATGATGAAGAGTGTAGAGGAAGTTTAATCCAACGGCCCATAGAAAGTAAGAAAATCCAATGGTGAAGAAGCATTTTCAAAGGCGACTAATGTGATGGAAGTCTCGATAGATGTGTAGAAGCAATATTTTAATGTCATGAAAAACTCTTAATAGAAACTATATTGCTTCATTAAAAATTCTTAATAGAAAGTGCATTGCCTTTGAAGATTAAGTCTATGAACGTGAAATATGTTGGTAGGCCACCACTAGCTTAGGAATTCCTATTTCACTTTTTGGGAAGTCAAAAATCTAAATTTAATAATACTATATTTGTGGATGTCAAAGTTGTGTAAATGGGTCACATCCATGATTCCAATCAAATAGGAAAATTTTGCATAGGCAGTCAAACTAAAACATTACCTGTACTAAAACAATTCTGATCGGATAAAATACATATACACACATTGGGCACAACCCATCAAGCTAAAATAATTTCGGGACAAAACTTGGGACACAAGTATTAGCTAACTAGTTGAACTATCAAATTCATGAGAACATTTCAACTGATAACATCTAATACAACTATTTTGAATAATTTTTAATAACTTTTATCTCTTTGCTCATTAAGTCAAAACACCTTTGACTTATAGTTATAAGCAGAGGGCTTATGAACCATACACAATTTTTAGGCCAATCAAACAAAAGTCCAGAAGAATTTTCCACGCATAACCTCCAGGTGACAGGTACGACTCTCTAAATTGTCCGATCGTCATTATCATTAGAACCATGTCTTAATTGTCCAAATGATACATTTAGAGGACTTTATGGTTTGACCTTTGGTTTCTATAACCTTCTTCACTAACTCTTATAAGATGCGGGACAATTGGTAAAGAGGGGTATGTTCAAAGCTTAGTTTCAAGTACTACAATATCAAGAAGGCTTGTTATTTTATTCTAAGTCAAATGACCGATCAGTAAAGCTTCATATTTGGCGGTAAGCGAAACTTTGTCTAAACAAAAATTAATTATTTTAGGATTGAATATCTATTCATTACAATTATCCGAACAACTGTGGGTATGATACTCGTTCACGTTTGACAAATGACAATTCCATGTAATATTGTAATGGACAATATTTTTCAAGCAGTTTACTCGGACATGGCTACCATATAATTCTTGAGACAGCTACATATGTGCAGCTTTCTTTGCAATTTTTAAGGGGCCAAGAACACATAACATGTATCAGTGAAGTTTGGCTTTAGTCAATGCTTAATTGATATATATACGCAAGTTTTTAATTCCCTGCAACTACTTTTTAAATAACTGCTTGGACTATACGAAATCTGTTTGGTTTCACTTAATGCATCACGGTAGGTTCAACTTCAATAAGTCTTAGAGTCCTGAACTAGTCCTAGAACACTTTGATCAGTTCAACAGATAATGTATCAAAAAGGTTTTTGAGTAAATATCGCAACTCCATTTGTATACAAACTAAGGGGCATAATTGTTTGACCTCAATTACTCACAATTTATTTATGCATGTGATTTCACAGTTTATTTTGATATCTTTATTTTTTATTTTATTTTTAATATTTTTATTTTTTATTTTTTAAACTAAATATGTTATTTCATTTATTACAAGACTAAAATAATTTTTTTAGCATTATCTTAACTTTTTATAGCAATTTTAGAATTAAATGAGTAATTGAATATTTTGTTGAAAATAGTGAAATTATATTGTGTATGGAGAAAAGAATGCTTTTAAGGTGAGAGTCCTGAAAATAAAAATGATAAGGAAAGAATTTTTATTCAGTTAGATATGACACAACCGATTTAAATTAATCTCAACCATGAATGTTCAAAGATAACATTTGTATGATACACAAATGAAATGAAAGTAAGGAATCAAACCTTAGAATTGATTACCGAAGAGGAGAGGAAAGTGTAAATGAAATGTGTATACATGAGAATTAGTAGTGTGAAAACATGAGAAAGTGAATAATGTGTATGAATAAAATTTTTGGATTTAGATATCCTATACTGAGTTGTTCATTTTAGATAATAAAGTGAATTAATCTTTACCATTCAAATATTTAATGGTATATATGGTATATATCAATTTTTTTTTTGTTACATGGTATACATCAATTTCAAATAAATTATAATAGTTTATTTGTTTTTTTTTTTGAAGAACTTGAACTAGAAAGCAAGCTTTTTGAATACAAAGTTTTCATCCTTTTTCTCCTTGCCCTTTTTTTCAAAATTCTTTTCCCTTTTTTTTTCTCCTTAATTGATTCATTCAATATTCGTCTCCTGCACCGTAGATTTTTGTTTTTTTCTTTTTTTTTTCCTTCCTGGAAATCGTTAGTTTTTCTCTGCCCCTTCACTATTATTTTATTTTCATTTTTCTTTAAAATGGTTACCGCCTTTTTTTTCCTCAAAATTTTTATTTTTGTACATGTCTCACTTGGTTTTCTCTTGCACCATGGTTGTGCCTCTTGCTTCTTTCCTACACCATTAGGTTCTCTTCTTCATCAACAGAATTATAAGTTTTCCCTGGTGTTTTTTTTTTATATATTTTATATTTAGGGGTTTCTTGAATATTCTTACAAAATTCAAGAGTATCAATACTTTAACTTTTAGTTATTTATCATTAAGGATGTGCCACGTGTCCCATTAATTTATTTTATTAAAATATAGAAAATCAAATATTCAATTATAATCATTGAAAATCAAAAGGGAATCAGTACCCTCGATATTGAAGCAAGAACCTTATATTTAAATTTGTGATAATTTGAATTATTTATTGGGTGGATTGCATCAGAAAAAAAAATACCCAAGTTGGGCATGGAATTTGACCGCTGATAATCGTCTTCCATAACAGCACATTGCTAATTCTAACTAAGATCCTGAACTCCAAAATTTCACTAATTCAAACTCACAGTCAAGGAACAATGACCAAACTGCAACTTGTCCCAGGGGAGTAAGAAACGTTAACTAGCACCTCATATAATGTAGCAAAGAAGAAAATTTTGTTTAACCATGTCTGAAATATTAACAGTTTTAAATTATTGTAGTAGAGGGAAGGAAGGGCATACACTAGTCAAAGATGACAATGCACGTTCTTTTCCTTTTTTTTTTTTTTGTTACTTTGGATGTAATATTTGAAATTAATCTGCGTCATTAATTATTTGAATGGTCAAGATTAACTCACTTTCATCCTCTAAAGTGAGCACCTTCCTTTATACTGTGTTTGTTTGAAAGGAAATAGAGAGTAAAGATTGGAAAAGGAAGAAAAGTGAGGGAAAAAAGAAGTGATCTTTATCATTTGGTGCAAAGGAAATTGAGAGGAAAGATTGGCAATTCCAAAAAGTATATGGGGCAGACAAATTTTTTTCTCTCTATTTAGGCGAAAAAATATGAAAGGATGTGATGATATTTACGTATTCCAAAAATACCTATGCTTATTATTTGAATCTCTACTCCATTTTTTTCAAATACAGGTGATTTTTATATTTTTATTTTAAATAAATTTAAATAATTTATTTTTATTAATATTTTCTTATTTATTAGCTTGATATTATTCTAAATTTTTTATATTAAAAAATAGTTACATTTTCTATTTGATATTAATTTAATGCTCTATGAAAATTTTAATTAATCCCACACAATTATCAATTTTTATTCCTAGACAATTAATAATTATGGTTTCCATCTCCATGTCAAAGCCCTGTACCAATTTTTCAATTGCCTACATAACTCATTGTATCAATTTATGGATAATCAAACCACAAAAGCATTAAGCACATAGATAAAAACTCAATTGAAAAGAAGAATATTCATTAAATTGAAGAAAAACTCAATACATGATCATTCCAACATACGTTACATCATTATCCTAACATACAAAAGAAGTTAGCTACTAAACATGTTTAAAAATATCCAAATATGATGAAAAAAATAATATCTCAAACATGAATCAAGAGAAGAAAGAAAGTTGAAAGCAAATGCAAGAGTCTTATTATTGATGTAGCTACCAAACTCTAACAAAATTCTTTTTGATCTCCTAAATTGGCCAGGACAGCCAAAGGCCGTCCAAGACCTCTATTTGATTTTTAAAATATTGTATTTATAGGTCTACTCAAGTTTTAGGGATTACACCTTAATTGCAAGGAATATACCCAAAATATGTAATTGCCCTCCCCGTAGGCCTCGTGTGTACAATTTACATTTTTTCCAGCTCTGACACTGATTAGTTGAACAATATCATTGCAATATCGGTAAAACACTTGTTGCACATTATTAAATGTAGAGAAGGTACCTAACTTATATTTACATATGGATTTACACGTATCGTACTAAAAAAGAAGTCTTTATTTGTCGATTACTTGATGGATTGCCTTATCCAAAAATGCCTCTTTCCTTAGAGAGAGAAAAATAAGGATGACGAATGTTAAAAATGGTCTAAATTATTGATTAAAACTCTAAGTACCAATATTTAGGATATATTTAAATTGTGCATTGTATGTTTCTTCAACTAGATATTTATTTGTGGTGCTTTGTTATTGTACTAGACTAAAATCATGGGCCAGATACCATGACTAATCCTGGGGAGCTCAATAAAGGTTCCGACAAGTCTACCATGTGGCATGGAATCCTCTCAAGGATCCTCCACTAATTTGGCCTAAATCTCTCATTGGCCGCATGATTATGATTATATTGTTATGACCCAAAAAATTTGAAATTTGTTCCTGTTTTAAAATTAATTGAGCATGAAAAAAAAATAGGGATCTAATTTTGATATGGAATTACATGTAGTGTTAGTGACACAACATTGGTAGAACCTACACTCTTGTTCTTTATCTTTTTCTTTCTTTTCCCTTTCCTCTCTCTCTTTTTCTTGTCCTTTCATGATATCCTACCCCCTCACTTCCTCTTTCTTTTTCTTCCTTCTTTCTTTCCTTCCTTCCCTCCCTTATCTCTCTCTCTCTCTCTCTCTCTCTCTCTCCCCCTGCAACACTCACCACCACCGTCAGGTCCTGCTACCACCGTGGGAATGTCACCAATGGTTTCAACTTCGTTCTTCTTTCTCCATTCTGGTGCTCTCTCTCCTCCTTCTTCTATAGACTAGGTTTTCTCTCTCTAAGAGGGAGTCATTACAACCTCAAGGATTAGGGTGTTCTTTCCCACTTTTCTTGCTTTTGGAAGTGTGGGTAAGCTTTAATAACTCTTTTTAATTTTGATTCTATTGAACTTTTTATGTATTGTTATAGAGGATTTTGAGGTTTTGGTAACCCTATGGTATAGAAATTAGGGGTTTTGGTATATAGAGCTCACTTTTGTTAATTTGTGGCATTGTTAACTTACATGTATTGTTATTGTCCTGTTCATAGAATTGTAGAGCAATCGGACACCAACTGGTGATTCTTGTTAGCTTGAGGAGTGCTCTAGGTTCCTTGGGAACCATTGTTGCGAGTAGATTTGGTATCTATTGTTATATTCCTCTAATAGAAATTATCTATGAATTTTATATAATACCTATTGTTCCTTGTTTACAAATTCGCATGATTTAAGTATTTAAGATATTTATTCGTTGATGTTGATAAAAAATAAATGTGTTTCAATTACCACATGAGACAAATAAATGATTTTATGCTATATTTTAAAAACATATTGGTTTGAATAGGATAGCTATGGATTTTAGAACTTGAAAACTATTTAATGGGTTAAGTCCCAATTGTATTGATAGGAAAAATTTTGGAGTTGGGATAGACTTATGGAATGGGCTATGTATGGTTTCTGATGAAAATATTTGGAAAAATTATTGAGTAAATAATAATGATTGGTTCTTTTATAAATTATTTTGGGAGTGCCTAAGATAGGAATTGCAACTAATAGTAGAAGTCATTAGCCAGGGTGCACCATGAGACTGATGAAAATGTTATATGACCATATGAGAATGACACATGATGGATGCATGGGGTCCACGTGTTTGTGGTTCCTAATGGAAGGCGGGACCACGGAGGGAATATCAGCTAGAAAATGTGTGATCCTGATGGAATTTCCTCTGAGGCCATTTCCCACATTTATTTAGACTACATACCTAAGCAGGTCCCAGGGTTTTGTTTAGACAAATTAGTTAAAGTTTTGAAAATCCAAATTGGTCCCTTACATCTCAAAAGGGAACAAATTGGTCCCTTCGTACATTGTATGGAATTGTACGGAGGGACCAATTTGTCCTTTTAAATGTGACGGACCAATTTGATTTTCAAATGAAAGGTCCCCAAATTAAGGGACTGTTTTGGTATTTAGTCTATTTATTTATTTATTTGGATTATGAATATGTTTTTCCTATGTTATTTATACAGCTTTCTAATATTATTTGTTTGAATTTGTTATTGTCTCATGTAGGTTATGGATACTTTATCTACTCACTCATTGTTAAGCTCACTCTACTACCTCCCTCTTTTTCAAATTAAGTCCTAAAGAGATCCAATCCCCTCCAGCTTATAGATTTAGACCTTCTCTTTTAGTAAGCCTACTTTGATTCATTGGCCTTGTTAAGGGAAGAGTTTAATGCCTTTAACTGATAGATGTAGCTCCTTTTTGTCATGGCTATTTTATATTTTAAAATTGAGTTTATATTTTAAAACTGATTTGATTGATTTAG
Source organism: Dalbergia oliveri (assembly GCA_030441495.1). NCBI lineage: Eukaryota > Viridiplantae > Streptophyta > Magnoliopsida > Fabales > Fabaceae > Dalbergia > Dalbergia oliveri. The sequence continues at coordinate 29,722,697 of JAMLFY010000008.1, read as the reverse complement.
AAGTAATGGCTATTTTATGTTTCTTACATATGTATTTTGATATGATAACTCAGTTTTCTTTTATTTCCTAAATTTGAACATCATGGATTGATAAGTTTTATGATATGTTATGCTTTGGATTTGAAAGGGTGTACTTGATGAGCAAACCTTATATATATATATATATATATATATATATATATATATATATATAGTACTGGTTGTGCCTGTGGTATTTGGATATTGTGGGAGTTTTTTTTATAGGTTTTGTGTTTAGAGAATGTCTGAAAAATAGAGGAAACTCTTTATTTTCTGGAAAAATTTTTGTCTTAAGGCTGGCTAGGGAGCATGCTCCCTATGCAAGGTCAGGTCCTAATTGGTCGTGACATATATTCTATACAATCTTGTAATCTCTAAATCCAAGAAATATACTCCACTGAATGATCACTGATATTAAGAGTATTTAGTGTTACCTAAATCCTATCAAGATCTACTTATTCAAGGAAATAAGGGAATTCAATCCTGATTTATCCATGGGGTAACCTAACTATATAAGGGACTCAATACCTGAGTATGATCTAACATATAATTTCATCACTATACCTTTTTGTCTAATCCCTTGACTTAGGCATTAGAATGTCTTTACAGGTACCTCCTAGGTAAGAATATCATTGCTAGTCATGGGGCTAATAAACAAGCCCACCCTATCAAGGTTGTCGAAACGAGCCAACCTACAACGATCATCTCACAATAGGGAAGAAATCCTTATTAAGAATGTCTTTCTAGTTTCAATTAAACCAAATTTCAAAGTTATATCTCTTCATTATCCCATCTTTTCAGCATTCTTACGCAATTGCATGGAATAATATTTTGTACATTAATTTAATGCAATTACATGAAAAACTCATATAACACTTGTGTATTCACATGGTTCCAACTTGGAAAACACAATGCTTGCCAATACCAATTCTAGACACTCATGAATGGTGATTAACCATAAAAGCAAAAAAGAAAGAGTTATATGAAAGAAACTCAACAATGCAACCTTGGGCCAACGAAAACTCGACTAAATGGGCCAAGTACACTAAGCATCACTAGTCAATGATGACTTGGAAAATAAAGTGCGAGAAATACTAGGCACGCAAGCAAATAACAAAGAAGGCATCCCACAGCTCAATTTGCCAAGTTAGGGAACCAAAGACCCATTGTACCATCAATTGAGCACTATCTAATAGCCTAAGTTGCTGACCATATCAAAAAGGGTAGCAAGGAATTCGCTAACCCAATTTGCTCTGCCATCAATCGGAACACAGATGCGATGATCCTACTTGACTAGGAACCTCACCTCAGTCAAGATGTCCACTGGCTAACGACCCAGACAATCTTCAGGACCATATGAAGAGTTTAAGTCCAATACTGGACATAAGCACTAAGCTTGAATAGAAACATTGTCGAAGCTAGAAAAAATCCTCGTTTGTAAAGGATTTGACCACTTCGCCTCTAATTTCACCACAAGCTAGTAGGCGTGGAAGTGACCTCTCTTCTCCTAGGGTGTAGTTCCATCTCTACTGAAAAAGAATAAATTATTGGAGACGATACAGCCAATGGTGAGGGCTTGATCGCTGGACACCTACATAAATGTTGTATTTTATTTATTCTTTTATATTTCAAAGTTGGTATTATTATTATTATTATTATTGCTGTTGTTGTTGTTGTTGTTGGAAAGTTAATTTATATTCATAAAAATTGTTTTGTGTTAATCCACGTGTTTCTTGCTATTGCAAACTCTATAAACCCATTTGCTATGTTTTAATATCCATTTTATAGTTTACGTTACATTTCATTCAAAGAATATTTTCACTTGTGTAGAAACCGTTTTGATCGAAATTTTATGGGTTTTGATTTTATTAAATTACTAAATCGTTGGGCATTAACACTCTGCACGTTTTATGGATTGTAGATGTCACAAATCACTTCTATATAAAGCAATGAGGTTAAACAAGTAGAGAGAGAGAATATGACGGAAAATTATATTGTCTATATATATTATTTTATATTAACACATAAAATTCTTTTTTTTTTCTTAGTCCCTTAGAGTAATCCTTGCAAGTTGTTCATGTAATCTCACTAGTTCAAGTGCAAAGTTAGTGGGAAGTGTTGTTGTATCTGGAAGTATTAGCTAAAAAGACTCTGCGAGGATTAAACAATTGTGGCGAAATACTCTTAAGTTAAATGGTAACACAAACCAATAATCAATAAGCAACTATATTCATTCTAATTTATATTTTATTTGTGTTATTTCAATTTTTTTTTTTCTAACAATCTTAAGAGTAGTTCTTTTTAAAGAAAAAAAAATTATTATATTTTTATTCACTTAATGAACATGAAGAGTGCTTTCATATTTTATTTTTCTTTGCAGTACACTTTCAGATGGATTAACAAGAATTATTTCAAACAGACCATTCAGCTGGCTATCTATGATAATTGCAGAGTATATTTTGAAAAAGCTTGGGGTTGATTCACAATCTGCTCACTAAGTCTTTTGCTTGCTGAATGTTGGTTCTCCAACGGTTCTGTGATTCTGTCTTATAAATATTATTTTTGATAACAATAGTATGAGATTGCTATAAATCACACTATTGCTTTATTGATATTTTTTATTTTGCTCCTGTCCATCTTAGTATCTCACACTTTAATGGCTATGCGATGTATGCCTATATAAAATAGAAGCTGTCATGATACAAAAAAGAAGGGGAGGGATATAAGGAAATGAAGGCATGGTACGTGAAAGACAAATTGCTGCCCATTATGGATTGTGCGATTGAGCATAAATAATAAAGAGTAACAACTGATTAGAAGCTCAAAGACAAGCCCAATATGACAGCAAGGACGACGGTTCATACTTGAAGCAGCGGAGGAGTACTATCAGCTTTGGAGACTTGAGTGATCTATGCCAAAGGAACTATTTTTGCATTCCAATATGTTACTTTAATTCTATATGTTTCTGGCTTCTATATATATATATATTTTTCTTGCAGAGCGACGAAAAGCTTAAAGAGTGGTCAACACAAATTGCTAAGGATAGTCGCTGGTTTCAGAACTTTGACAGGGAAATGTTAAACCCTGTTGTAATCACGATGTGTCATGTGACAGTTTAGCTCCTACGGGAGGTTCAAAAAGTCTATAAGATTGATAATAACATTCAAGTACGTCTTTTATTTTTTAAAAAAAAACAAAAGATAATGGGACTACCAAATATGCATGTAAAGATAGAAGTGTGTTTTTACCTCCTACAAAAATTGTGGGGATGAAGAGGAAATTGTTATGCAGGCAATCCTTAAAAGAAGTGTGAATACATAGATTGGTCTATATTGGGGAGATATCTAGATGTAGTTGATAACTACTCTGAAGTTAACTATATTTAATTTTTATAGTGGTGTTGTCACTTGGAAAATCATTCAAGTAGATTAGTATATGAGGTGAAATGTTTAAGAGGTCTCTTAATAAATTATTTGAGGTCAGAGATGTATTTATTGGATTCTCTAACAAAACCACTAAGCAAAAAGCTAGTGAAGATACATTGAGAGGAATGAGGCTTTAACCCAATTCACGAATTGAGGGTGATGGTAACCCAACTTGAATTTGAGAGTTCCTCAAAGGTAAGGTTCATATGGGTAAAAACAAGTCACTTGTCAATCATTTAACACTATTCATTTTAGTCTATCCCTATGGTGTATAATAAAGTCTAACGGATAGTGTGTGACTACAGCGAAATAAAGGGTGAGTTTATGCTCTTAATGAATTTATAACTCATGAATGAGTGGTGTGCTTGACTGTAGTGTACACTTGATAGATTCACCTATACAAGTGGTGGAGGCGGGGCTACCTCTATGGGAGCTTGGGCAATTCTCTAGAGCTACTCATGAAATCCAGGTAATGGTACAAGGCCAAAAATGCACCACACCGCGTTGAACAACTTTGGATGAGAAACAGTGTGAGTGATACGATCATCGAGTTACGTGTGGGATGAAGGTTCATAGAGGTTCGAATCTTACTAGCATTTTTGTGGTTCAAATTCCATTTGCTCTAGATGCTAGTTCATAGTTCAAAAGACACAAGTATTGATACACTGAATTTTCAAACTCATGGGAATTATATTCAATAAAATACTAACTTTGAAATATGTGGGGGATTGTTGTATTTTATTTATTCTTTTATATCTCAAAGTTGGTATTATTATTATTATTGTTGTTGTTGCTGTTGGAAAATTAATTTATATTCATAAAAATTGTTTTATGTTAATCCACGTGTTTCTTGCTATTGCAAACTCTATAAACCCATTTGCTATGTTTTATATCCATTTTATAGTTTACGTTACATTTCATTCAAAGCATATTTTCACTTGTGTAGAAACCGTTTTGATCGAAATTTTATGGGTTTTGATTTTATTAAATTACTAAATCGTTGGGCATTAACACTCTGCACGTTTTATGGATTGTAGATGTCACAAATCACTTCTATATAAAGCAACGAGGTTAAACAAGTAGAGAGAGAAATATGACGGAAAATTATATTGTCTATATATAATATTTATATTAACACATAAAATTCTTTTTTTTTTTTTTAGTTCCCTAAAGCAATCCTTGCAAGTTGTTCCTGTAACCTCACTAGTTCAAGCGCAAAGTTAGTGAGAAGTGGCTCTTGTATCCTAAAGATAAGCTGAGAAAGCATTCTCCAAGTAATGATTTGACTGTGTCACAAATCTTTAAGGCATGTAGCGCGCCTAGCCAATAATCAATAAACAACTATATTCATTCTAATTTATATTTTATTTGTGTTATTTCAATTACCTTTTTTTTAATAGCTCTAGCAAAACTTCAAGCTCACAAGTTGAAGAAAGCTCAAAGATAATAAGCTAAAGCAACAATTCGTTATTATTAGCTCAAAATAGAAGCCAGGATGTTAGAACCTCACCAGACACTCTACCATTCCTAAGCTGAGTTTCAACATTAGTCCGAGTCGGCATCTCAACTAGGCACTCTGTCATTCTCGGTAGTGTTTTGACATACATCTTGGACGACATCCTATCCAGACACTCATTGGTCTAGGCAAGGTTCTGAGATATATCCTGTTGCACCCAATTTTTTTTTTAAAAAAATTGAGTCATTGGGTATGTACAGAGACATATCCAATGCGTACCTATATCCAAAAGTACTAGGTACAGGGTACTTTTGCAAAAATAGTTAATTCTGCTAAAATGGGGCACGATTAGCGCTCTGTAGTACAATTCTTAGCTATTTAATTTAGAACTTCTCATGTGTTCAAAAAAATATGATCATTGTTTTAAGAGTAATGCTTTTGTGGGTTTTTTTCAACCATGGTTATGCTGATAATTTGTTGTTTGGTGGCCAGTGTATGGCTCTCTGTATATCATTTTATTTTTGTGTAGCTCCTCCGTTTTGAGCCTCTTCCTAATTATAAAAAAAGAATAAATTGTATTCACATCTCTTAAAGTTGACTGATAGTATACATGACATTACTCGATTTATCATGTTTATTTTGACTCCATTATAGCAATGATACTCATTGTCGTGTTTATAAAAATATTCAATATTACATTTTACAAAATATAAACGTACGTATTAGGTTAATATCACTTAAATCTTAGGTAAAATGAGTGCATATTTTTACGAATGTAAAATTGGTATATAGCATCATCTAACCTCGTCATAAATTATATAAATAAAATAAATTGAAAAGAGGGATTTATTTCCTGCCGTTTTACAAGGCATAACACATGTAACTTCCATGTGATTGTGAACCTAATCATGATACTTAATACATTTGTGCTAAAATTTATTAGGTTCTTAATTAAATTTAAAATTTCCTGCTTGTTTGCTTAATGTTATCCAGCATTAACTAGCATAAAATCCGAGCATTCTTTTATAATGTCAATTTTTCAAAATGCAAATGTAAAATTAACTCCTCAAACATCCGTGGCAATATATCATCCAACGGCATAAAACCTTGGTACTATCCGAATGAAGCTTTGAGTTGTAATGTTTATTGTCATTTCTATTATCTATTATCACTTCATATTAATTATACTCAATTATACTATTCCGAAATGCCCTTAAAATTATTTTAACGGTTAATTAGTATTTTTTTTCCGTAAATATGTATAAAAGGCTTAACCCCATTAATGGAGAAGTGAAAGAGAACAATATGGTTCATGAAATATAAAAACAAAGATCAAAACATAAAGCTCCAGCACCCACCCATCAAACCACCAATAGACTTTCGAACAAAAGCAACACTATGCTAACAAACTCCGAAAAAACAGCCGAGATGAACATTCTGACTCCAGTAATAGAAAGGGAACACCAAATTCCTTATTTGCAGAGAGTGAATTCAAAATAATGTCAGCAACAATGGTAGTCCAAGGGGCCACTCCAAGTTAGTTTTTTTAATTTTCAAAACAAAATCAAGAATTGTATATTAAAATCTCAATTATATATCTATCTTATCACTTTTTATTTATAGTTTTTATTTTTAACATTTATGAATGCCTTTAATTAAAAACTATATCACTCAAAAGTTATATTTTCTCAAACCATAATGGGTGGGATAACTAAAATATAAACTATATAAAGTCATAACAATTGCTTTAAAATTCATTAAAACTTTATCAATACAAAAAGTGTTATATTTAATATTTAAACTATATAATATAAATTAACATTTCAATTTTATGAATTAATTAATGATACCGATGAAATTTTAATTTAACATCTTTTGTTTTGTGATGTACAAATTATATCTGAAAAGGTGGGGCTAATAATTCACATGTTTTGCTTTCTTTTATTTATTATAATTTGTTGTCGTTTTATTGGAAATAAAATCTTATTGGGCTAAAGAGCAAAATGATTGTGTGAAAAATTAGAAGATATCTGAAAAATAAAATTACTTTCTTAACACTATGAAGTATCTGAGAAATTATACATGAATAATTGAAGATATAGCGATCAGAACAATATTGGCACAATACAAACAACCGAATGTGAGTAGGAATTATTTATCAAATTGTTAATGAGGAATGATAGGTGTACATTAGAATACATACACCAGATACATACAGCGCCAAAGGACAAAAGTGGCGTATAAAGAGGGTATGGATACGGAGGGTAAAATTGTCAACACAAGAAAAGGAAAGAAAAAGAAACCCAACGTGTAGAAAGGCAAGAAGAGTAAAAAAAGGAGAAAAAAATGGATTGAGAACGAGGGGTGTCAGGAGCAAAAAGGAGGGAAAACTCTCACCTACCTCATCGAAAGCTCTGTGCTTCTAGTTCAGCTCTCCACCCACTCAGCTCTCATTCGTGGCGTGAGTACAAGGAAGAAGATGTTTCTAGTGCAAAAAAATACGTAACTGTTGATGAAGCTGATTTCATTTGTGTTTTTCTACAAATTTGTCTAGAAGTCCAGAGAGGGAACTTGGAAACGATATCTTCTATGCTTGTGATTTTCTATTTGTAAGATATGTGGGTTCATCATTTCCAGTATGATTCTTCATATGTTTGTGGTTGATGTTAGAAAATATAGTTTTCTGTTTAGAATATGTTCAGCAAGAAAAATAAACTGAATGGCGATGTTGGAATGTAGAGGCAAATGTTAATAGTTAAAGGTAAGTTATAAATGTGTGAAAGGAAGTTGTAAACTCATGATAAAAAGGTTGTAAACCTGTATAAAAATGTTGTAAAGTGTTAAGCATTGGAAATGCATGGAAAGATGTTGCAAACTCGTATTATGCATTCGAATTTTATATATATATATATATATATATATATATATATATATATATATATATATATTTATATATATCTTTTATGAGAGTTAATATTGGTGCTAACATTAATATTGAAAACGTGAGGTGCAAATGCGTGGAAGGAAGTTGTGAACCAGTGGCAAAATGTTGTAAACCCATGCGCAAAATGTTGTAAACCTTCAAAGATGTTGTAAACTTCTATTTATGTATTTTTCATTTGAATTAGTCTCCTGAGCAATAAACAAACTGCAATGGCTCTGTTAGAAGTTGGAGCTAGTGTTCATAGTGGAAGGCTAAGGTGTAAATGCGTGTTTTGAAGTTGGAAACCAATGGTAAAATGTTGTACATCCATGAGCAAAAAGTTGTAAACCTTTTATTAAAATGTTGTTGAGTGAAGAAGTTACGCATGGGTATTTTTTTTGGTTGTATTTTTTATTAGAGTCTTTCAGTCAAAAAACAACTGTGAATGGATTCGTTACAAGTTTTAAATAATTGAAAGAAAAAATGTAAACTAGTTTGTGAAGTTGTGGAAATAATTGTAAAGTGCTTTAGTTTTTGTTGCAGGTTTGTTGTTATAAAAAAGTGCACAAAATGGAGAATAGTGAATGTTGATGCCGATGTTCAAGTCGAAGTTCAGATAAATCACCCTGAAATGAATCATGAGATGGAGGTGCCTATTGGGATAGTATTTAATTCAGATGAGCAAGACGAGAGCACTCTACAAAAATTATGCAAGCAATATAGGTTTTGAGTTCAAAGTAAGAAATTCAAGGAAGGATTCAGATGGACAATTAAATTACATGTTTCTTTCATGTTCACGGGAGGGAAGACGTGCCTAAAAAATCCCTAGAGCATTGAGGGTGGCATACTGCAGCAGGCAGAATGTGTGCGAAGGTCAAGCAAGCAAGGTAGTAGATGGTAGATGGTGCATTAATAAAGTTATGCTTTATCATAACCATGTTGTTAGCCCAACCAAGGCAAGAATGCTGAATGCGCACAAGAGCTTAAGCCTCCATGTGAAGAGGGCTATTGAATTGAGCAATTCTATAGGGCGAGGATCACGAAGACATTTCAAACTCTTGTGAAAGAGTCTGGTGGGTATGAAAACTTATCATTTGGTGAAAGGGAAGTGCGGACTACATAGACAAACAGAGGCGTGCGATTGGCAAGGGAGGTGATGCAAAAGCCTTGATTGAGTACTTTTCAAAGATGAAGGCAGTGATAGTGATTTCTGTATGAGATAGACCTAGATGATGAGTTTTGGGTAAGAAATATATTTAAATGCAAAAAGCAAAACTCATACGAGTATTTTGGGGATGTTGTTAGCTTCGACACAACATACCTAACAAACAAGTATGACATGCCGTTTGCTGCTTTGTGGGTTCAATCACCATAGGCAATCGGTTTTGCTTGGATGTGGGCTAGTGGCTGAAGACACTGACTCCTTTGTCTAGTTATTTTGTAATACCCTAAAAATTATTTAAACATTAATTTGAGCTTTATTAGACATAATTTCAAAAATCTAACAGTTTCAATAATAATGAGGACGATCCAACGGATTTGTAAAAAAAAAAAAATTGAATAGTAACCTTGCAAGCAACCCATAAAGGCTAAACCTAGAATTAGGGCTTGAAATGCCTAAACTGAAAATATAGGATTAAGGTTAGAAAATGTTAGAAATAAGAATTTTAGACTTGGAGTTTAGTTTAGGGAAATATTATTTTACGGGTACGGTATTTACTGTTTGGTTAAATTACGGTGTATAGTTTTTTACACGCATGAAATTTGCAATGCAAATTAGACACATAATATGACAAGTGTGTGGCTTAAATAGGCCACACCATTGCCCTTTTCTTTGAACCAATGAGAACATTACAAAATGCACATAATTATCTTCAAGAAACACATTTGCATAATTCATTAATGTGTGCATTATCTTCAAATGAAAAAGAAAATAAATCAAAATTCATCATTTCTTCTCCCTAAAATTCTAGAACTCCATTAAGCCATTTTTCATCTTTTGCTTCTTCAAAAACACCATAAACATACTAAGAACATCAAGCTACAACACCAAGCATCCATAGACTTTAGCATAAACAACATACTATCTCTTAACATCCCCAAATTAACTCTTCATAAAAAATCCTCACCTCATCACATCAATCATCTTGCTGCTGTTTCTGCTTGGTTAGAAGAGATTTAAGATGGTTTGATCAATCATTGGGTGGAGAGCTCTTGAAGGAAAGCCAAGAACAAGGATTAAAACTTCCAAGAGCCAAGTAGGGGTTTCTTTGCCTTTTTCCTCAAATTTATTATGATCTGTTTTGGTTGGGCTAGGTTTTGAAATTTCTAGTTATATTGATTGATATTATGTTGATATTGATGCATGAATTTTTCTGTGTTTAGATGAAGTTAAAAATCATTTTTGTCAAAAGGAATTTTGGTCTTTGCTGCTGGATTTTGGTTTCCTCCAGGTAGTTGTGCATGACTTTTCTGGTGTAGTTGTGGGTAGTTTCATGAGCTATAAAAATTATATATTGAAACTAACATCTTAAAACAACTACATGAATTTTCTTGGGTGTCGATTTTAAGATTTACTAACTCAAAAAAATCAGATCCCGAAATGAGACTAATGCTGTCTAGATTGTTGAAACTGAAGCAATAAGATTGTCTGATTTTATTACCATAGCAAATGATTGAATTACCCTTTGAAATTTTCACACAAAGTTAATAACATATTGAAGTGTCACTGTAAATTTTATTGTGAGTTGATTCAACCATTTGTTAGGGTTAAAAATTATAAGAACTCTGGTTTGGGCTGTGGATAAGAAGCCTCAACCACTTAAATTTGTATAATTTAGTTCAGAGTTAGAGAATTCCGATTGCTATGAAAAATTTACAAGATCTCTTAGACACATTGAAGTTTCATTGAGAATTTTTATAGCCTCTGAATTGATTATTTGATGTACAAATAAATTGTGCTATGAACATGTGAAATTTGCCATTATGCTGGAAAAGAACCAAAGACTTGAATTGATAATGTAATGGCATTTTGGATCTAGTATGACATGAATACTTGATAATAAATGTTTGGCCATGTGACTTGTGACACATAAATGCATGCTAGAGGAATTGAAAAATAGTTTATGAGGCTTGATTGAAATTATACTATGAATGAATGCCTACATATGGCTTATGCATGCATTTGGGAAAAAGAAAAGTGAATGATATATTGAATTAAGTTCTATAGCCACAGAAACATGAGATCCTCTTTGACTTGTCAAGGGCAAATAAAGAAACATGAGATCCTCTTTGACTTGTCAAAGGCAAATAATGAAACATAAGATCCTTTCGAACTTGTAAAAGGCAAATAGGGAGAGGTGAGATCCTTCAATTGTCGAAGGCAAATAGGCAAATAGGCAAATAGAAAGAGATGAGATCCTTCGACTTGTGAAAGGCAAATAGAGAGGATGGAGATAAGTTCTCTGCATGTATTATATGCATACTCAAGTTACTTTGAACTTTCTGCCTGAGTGAATTACTATTAATTGGGACATTATGATATATGTGCATTAAGTGAGTGAAGGATAAAAGGGAATCCACTTCGGAAAAATAGTTTTGAACTTTAAAATGAATCTTTGATATATGTCTATGATCACATTTCCCTAATAAACTGAAGTGGCTGGGCAATGACAATGACATTATGATTGTGTAATTGGGGAGTTGCCTCCTAGAGAATTGTATAATTCTCACCCCTATGTGTTTTTGTGTTCAAGTGCGCCTCCAGGTTGATCCGAAGTATGATAACCTATGTGAAAGAATGCGGATTGCACTAAGCCTGTTTTTATCTTATTGTAATTAGTTGACATTATATGTATGTAAACGTAATAGGGGATATATGTATATTAAAGCTCATACAAGAGCTTCCTTTTTGTACTCGAACTTGAAATCAATAAATGTTTTGTTTCCATATATATAAACCCTAAACCATATATATATTCATATATTCAACGGAACCACGAATTAGTTACTACCCAATTCGATTAATCTTGCTATAGATAATTAAGAAAAGTGCGCTAATTTATGAGTAACAACTCTCAAGTATAATGTCATGACTTAGGGATGATGTTGTACTTGGAAGGATGTTACGTATTTCATAGTTGGATTACATGCATGCTTTTTAAGCCACCCAGTGGTATTGTGACTGATAGATAAGGGCAATGGAAAAGGCGATAGGGATCATTATGCCACACACTTGACACAGGTGGTGTTTATGGCATATAATGAAGAAGGTCCAGAAAAACTTAAAGGATATGTTGAAAATGACAATATTAAAAGGGATTTGCAGGAAGTTGTGTATGAAACTATGGGGGAGCAAGAATTTGAAGATAAATAGGCCCTTTGTCAAAGACTATGAACTTGAGAGCAATGAATGGTTGTGTGGCCTATTTGAGCATCGACAGAAGTGGGTGCCCATCTACTTGAAGAAGGATTTTTGGCGGCTTTCCACAATACAAAGAAGTGAGAGCATACACTCCTTCTTTGATGGGTATGTAAACTTGAACACTACCTTGCAGCAATTTGTAAAGCAATATGATAATGCTCTGAGGAATAGGGTTGAGAAAGAGATTGAAGCTGATTTTAAATCCATGAACACAATCATCCCTTGTGGCTCAAGCTCCCTATTGAACATCAATTCCAGGATGAGTATACCTATGCTAAATTCCATGAAGTGCAAGCCAAATTTAGAGGGAAAATGAATTGCGTTCCAAGTGTGAAATCAGTGTGCGGTACAATTGCGACTTTTGAGGTGGTGGAGGAAGTGACATTGTTTGGTCGACAGAGAGAAACATTTTGAGGTTGTCTTTAATCGTGACAACCATGATATCTGCCAATGCTTGTTGTTTCAATTTAAGCGGATGATGTGTAGACATTCCCTTTGTGTCTTGTCTTTAGAAAGGATAAAAGAGGTGCTGGTTAAGTACATTCTCTCAAGATGGAGTATAAGGATAAAAAGGAGGCACACATACATAAAGATTGGTATCAATTTTGTAAACTATACACTACCATGGATAGATATGATAAATTGGTTAAGCATTTCTATAAGTGGTAGAATTGGCTGCAACTTCTAAGGCTTGGAGCAATCATGTTCATTGCACTCTTGACAAATTATATGATTCCTTGCAATTAATAACTCTCCATTTGCCTGAGTTGAAAGCTGTAAAAGGTGATGGCATTGGTGGTAATGTTGGCTTGGGGTGTGCAAATGAGCATGTTCAAATCCATAGCCCGGTACGTAAACGACATAAAGGCAGACCACCATCGAAGAGAAAAGTTTCTGAATTGGAAAAGTGCAGAAGTGTAGCAAGAAAGGAATGCTAGCAAAGAAGAAGTTGCAAATAAAGGTGTGTTACATATCTTCTGATGCCTTGCTCGATATGATTTTAAATATTGTATATATGGGCTCGTTTGTTTTGTTTAATGTGCTCTTTCCATTCAATGTTGTAGGAATCATTTGAGGCAACACTTTCAGCCATGTGCTAGCAACTTCTGTGTGGAGTCATACGTTGAGTTCAGAGACATGCCAATGTAACCGATGAAAGGACTATGGTGTGTGTTTGCATGAACTTACTTTTAATTTGCAAATTTGATTGAGGGTTTTATGGCATTATTATGTAGTTGTCATAGTACCCTTCAATAATGAAGCCCTATATCAATTTGTATTCATTAATTAGGCATGGCTGTTCTTGACTATTGGATGTAAATCACCACTCCCTAGTGGTTATATTGTACTCCAATTCATGTGGACGCATATTATGTTATTCATTTGTTGGGTAGAACTAATTACCGTATTGGTGAGCCTATTTCTTTCAGCTTGTACACTAGAATTGTGCTTGGTAAGTTATATTGATTATACAGTGGGCTATGGATTATTATTTACACTTTGTCTTGTTGGTGCTGTTGTTTTCTTTTTTATTTATTATATAGCTTGGGGTGTTGGCTCCAACACAAGTGTTGATAATGCCAACAATGATTCCACCTTTCTATTGTCACATGGTTCAGACCAACAACATGGTGGATTTCTCAGATGCTTGAATCATATAGTCAAGATCTTTGTATGGATGATATGTCACTAAGTAGTGAACTACTTAGTGGTGATTCAAGCACAATGGCAATGCAATTAATCGATCCACCTAGTTGTTACACGAACCAATAAATAATTTTCATGCAGGTGGCCTTTTTGGACGTTGTTGGGTCATCGTTGCTTCTTGTTTTTTAAACATAGGTACAACCATCACCAACATTGGCCCAATTTAGTGATCACTTGAATTGAAATGGTATTTACTATTTCTATATCATAAATAATCATTTATAATCTTATCACTATTTATTTCCATTTTTGTTTTGAGTGCAGGAGAAGATGATACATTTTGCATAGTGGGTATAACAATGGAGTAGTTAATAAATATTTTGTGTCTTGTCAGGATAATGGGATTCTGTGTTACAAGCATTATTCTCCTGGATTCTGATTATATTTTTGGTGGATTATTTGATGGCACATCAACGAGGTTGTTGATAGATGCATAGGTGGATCATGAATCACTGGAAGGATCTAACCCGTGTACCCTTAAATATTCCACAAGAAACACTGTATTTATTACCTATACACTAATTGTATAAGTTGTGGAAAATATAAAGGCTCCTAACCCTCTGAGATTTGTGATTATGAAAAGAAGTTGTAAACCTTGTATGAAAAAGTTGTAAACCTCTGAACAAAAAGTTGTAAACCTATGATAAGTGTTGTAAACCTACGTGGATAATAGAGACCCCTAACCCTTAGGATAATGGTGATTACAATAAGAACAAAAAGTTGTAAACCTATGATAAGGTGTTGTAAACTTATGTGGAAAATATAGACTCTTAACCCTTAGGATAATGGTGATTACAATAAGAAGATATAAACTTGTATGGAAAAGTTGTAAACCTCTAAACAAAAAGTTATAAACCTTGTATGAAAAGTTGTAAATCATTGATTAAAATGGTGTAAACCTATGCTTAAAAGTGGTAAGCTTCTTGATAAAATAGGAATACTCCTAAACCTCTTAACGAATGTGCTTTTAAAAAAAAAAGCTATAACCCTTGTATGAAAAAGTTGTAAACCGATGGCTAAAAGTTGAAAACTCCTAATTAAAAAGTTGTAAACTGCTATTAAAAAGTTGTAAACCTCTTATTAAAATGTTGTAAACTTATGCTAGAAGTTGTAAACCTCATGAAAAATCACAACTATTTAATTACTCTTAACCAATATGATACAAAAGTACAACCCCCAATAAGGTTCTCATACTCAATCAATCAGTTGTACGCTACCTTCATTCATTGCGTTCAAGATTAAAATACATCAAATAAACACTTAACACTTATCCTCAGTTTGATAAATACTCATCCTCTCTAGGATTAGGTCTTCTTGCAGGGTTAAACTTCTCCCATTTGCCTCTACGAAATTTGTGCATATCCTAAGCATGGAAAAACATGCCATTCGCAAGGCCATTACGTTATTCTCAACCTTGATACGTAGTAGGGCTTGCTCCATTTCACTTGTATTTGTGGCCTCTGCCATATGTCTTTGCAAGTCAAGCTTGGAATTTGGACTCTTAGTCCAAGTTCTAACAAGTGGCTGTAGATCCTAGACTCTTGCACCTTATAAACCATTCAACCCTAATTGCTTGCAATTCTCCTTCATAATTTCTTTGCTTGTCATAACTCCACCACGGATCACATAGGATGTATCTGTAATCACTCATGTTGTTAATGGTGCTCTGTAGTAGTGAAGCCAAAGTTATTTGTTGCCACATGAATTTAATAATAAACAATGGGGACCCCATAAATGTACCATATGTAGCACGCACTATGCCCTCATAAAGGGGAGCATGCATCCTTAATCCAGACACGATGTGCACATGAAGCCATGCTACACATCCTTCCAAACCCCACAACTTTTGCCATGTGATCAAGTGGATACAATCAAGAGCTCAATTTGGTATACCACGTGGGAGTGTGTGAACACTCTTGGAAATTACCCTCCCTAACTATTCCCATGTGAACTCTGTAAAGTAAGCATTCAGGATTCCCAAAAAAGGCATATTTTATTGTTAAACATAACCTTCCAAAATACCACCCTATTCCCATGTGGCCTAACCCTCAGTTTTACCATTTTGTAGTCACTATTCACACGTGATGCAAAGTGTCCACGAAGTCTCTCACTCGTAAACCTCTATAGCGCATTGGAATCAGATTTGCCTATAAATGGCAAGCATTTCAAACTTCTTGTTGGGGACTTGGTGCTCAATATCTTACTATAAGCGTGTTATGCATGAATGGCATAAACCTTTCCTTTGGGAGATTCCTCTCATGCTACTTTACTCTGTTGATAATATTTTGATTGCATGGATAGGGTGTGGGCTCTAGAAAAGAACATGTTCAAATATGATATGCGCCTCAAAAGTGCTTTTCTCCAGAAACATCCGCACATATGAGCAAAAATGGGCGTATCGGTTAGAAGGAGTAATAGGCTAAGGATCGAGTTGATTACCAATTACCAAAAAGTCCCAAAGTCGTTCGTTACTATAATCAGAGACACCCATTTATGTTAGAGAAGGCGGTTAATAATTCAACATGAGAACAACCAGACAAATCAGTTGAACAAAAAAAAGGCCATTGATTCTGTTAGGGTCGGGAGAAGTGTATTTGATGGCTGAAATGGCCAGTCTTTTGGAGGCCATCAAAACCAGCCCAAACTATGCTACTGATGGTGATTTGTCTGATGAAGATCAGTACTAAATAAGTTGTATCCATGCTCACTCAGGAGCAAAATTTATTCGCATGACATTCAAGAGAACTCAGTATATTTTGTTATTTTATGATGGTTAATAACTTTTTTGTAGGATGTTTACAAGTTTTTAATCAAAGTTAGAAGACTTTTTATTCTAGGTTTACACCTTTTGAACAAGGTTTACAACATATGATGTAAGAGGTTTATAACTTTTTGATCTGGGTTTACACCTTTTGAAAAAGAGGTTTACAACTTTTTATTAAAAGGTTTACAACTTTTATCAGGTTTACAACTTTTTATTGACAAGTTTACAACTTCTTATTCAAGATTTACAACTGTATTCACATGTTTACAACTTTTTTGTTAAAGGTTTACACCTTTTTTATCTAAGGTTTACACCTTTTGAAAGAGGTTTATAACTTTTTAGCAAGAGGTTTACAACTTTTTAGTTAGAGGTTTACAACTATGTATTAATAGGTTTATAACTTTTTATGAAAAGGTTTACAACAACTTATTAAGAGGTTTACACCTTTTTAGTTAGAGGTTTATGAGTATTTTTGTCGAATGTTTACAACTTGATAAATGAATGATTACAACGTTGCAATGATTATAAGTTTACATGCTGAGCTCTATAATGTAATCATTGCGATCTACAACTTATATGCTGAAGTTTAGGCGGTGTAATCAATGCTTTACAACAAATATATCCCTAAGTCCTAAACCATCTACAACTACACAAGATGCAATGACTATATACATGGCTACAAAGAATGGTGGAAATATCCAAACAAATAAATACGTTAACCCATAATTTACATAGAAATCAATCAGGATCGCATCCTTCTTCCTTGTTCGGTATCTAACATGTGATGTGGTATACGGGTGGTTAGATGACAAGGGCTGCCTAGCCCTCTTGCGCGAATACGTCTTTTCTCTTGTTGAGTGGTTTGCCTGCTCCGCACTAGCTTGAGGCAGGACAATAAAGCTGCAGGAACAAAG
The DNA here is from genome assembly GCA_030441495.1 of Dalbergia oliveri. Taxonomy (NCBI): domain Eukaryota; kingdom Viridiplantae; phylum Streptophyta; class Magnoliopsida; order Fabales; family Fabaceae; genus Dalbergia; species Dalbergia oliveri. The sequence continues at coordinate 29,705,067 of JAMLFY010000008.1, read as the reverse complement.
CCTAGCCATTAATTGGGTTCAACTACTAAAATTACTTCATCCCTAAATTTGTTCTCCCTCCATCATCCACTTGATCAATAAGTCACGCTGAATGCGAGCCAGCTGAACCTGGTAATAAACAGCAACAATTATCCATCAGGACTGCTTACAAGGTATTTAAGGGAATCTAAATAAAACATACAACTTACTTGATCCCATACAGGCATGGTCAGACCCCCCCATATGTAGTAACCCATCCCACATGGCCATGTACTTCATCACATATACACCACAATCGTCTCTGCATGGAATGTTGAGATAATAAAAGTTTATACAAGAAAGACATATTTATTGGTAATGGAGGCAAATGTTAGGGTTTATGATAACTCACTTGTTTGGCTGTATAGGGAGGGGCTCTATATTCAGGCAAAGCTCAAATGCTGGTCCATATTTAGGTCAAGCCACGTCATTAACTCTTTGAATTATAACCTACCAAATTGAATCACATAATTAACATAATTAGAATTGCATCATATAATAATAATCCAACTAAAAAGGTATGCATAAATAAATTCTACCACATAATTAACATACAATGAGAGAGTCAGGACATCCTTTTCAGTTGGAGTTTCCTTATGCGCCTTATGGAGTCATTGGATTAACATCCAGTGAATCCAAAACGACACTTGTGGCTTCACGATTGAGGACATAGCATCACCAATGCTCTTTATACACGCAAGGAGCAAATATCTATACAACGTTTACATAAAAATGCACTGTCACTCATTAAACTTTATCGTTCACAATTAAATATGTCAAGTGACCTTAATTTGTAAATTCAAAAAAAAAAACATACCAGATTCGTTAGCAGATCCATCAAAATATGCCTTCCATAATCCAGGGTCTAATAGGGGAGCCTCCCCTCCCTGTGCTTATCCAAATCATGAGCCACGGTTCCTCCAGGAACATATCCAAAAATGTTGATATCCATAACCCAAAACACATAAGTTCACCAATATCATTTATTAACATGAAATGCTAAAACAAAGTTCTAAATACTGCAAACCAAGAACTGAGATAGAATATGGTGGGGTTCGCCTTTTATTCTCATAAAAATTAAGGCACCCGCATAGAAGGAAACAACCTACAAGCAAAGGACAATACAAGTGATCAAAGCGGCTAAGCATAATCATACAGAAAGATGGTCATATACACATTCCATACAAAGTTGCTTATCCATTCTCTCTGGGCTAGAGTTTGAAGCTTGTCTCGTGAAGGAAATGTCCATCAACACTGACAAGTTCCCTAAGTAATGAAAAACAAAATGGTTATTGTAAACAAGCACACACAAAGTTGTAAACCACCACACAAGATCTATAAAAGTAGCACAAAATACGTTGCCACGTTGTCCAGAATAAAGTGTTATAAACAAGGTTTAAAATGTTGTAAACCTCTTCTTAAAAATTTGTAAACCTCGGTCAAAATATTGTAAACCTCTTGTTAAAAAGTTGTAAACCTCATACAAAAAGTTGTAAACCTTGTATGAAAAGTTGTAAACCTTTTGTTAAAGTTGTAAACCTCAGTCAAAAATGTTGTAAACCTCTTATTAAAATGTTGTAAACAAGAGGTTTACAACTTTGTTGACAGAGGTTTACAACTTTTTAGTTAGATGTTTATAACTTTTTGGGCTGAGGTTTACAACTTCTGGTAAGAGGTTTACAACTTTTGAAGTAGAGGTTTACAACTTTTTGATAAGAGGTTTACAACATTTTGAACAAGGTTTACAACTTTTTGTAAGAGGTTTACAACTTTGTTGAGATTTAGATGTTTACAACTTTTTGGTAGGTTTACAACTTCTAGTAAGAGCTTTACAACTTTTGAAGTAGAGGTTTACAACTTTTTAATAAGAGGTTTACAACATGTTAAATGAGGTTTACAACTTTTTAATAAGAGGTTTACAACTTTTTCATATAAGGTTTACAACTTTTTGTAAGAGGTTTACAACATTTTTTATCGAGGTTTACAACTTTTTAAGAAGATATACAACTTTTTAACAAGAGGTTTACAACATTTTACCAAGTTTACAACTTTTTAATAGGAGGTTTATAACATTTTAATAAGAGGTTTACAACTTTTTGTAAGAGGTTTACACCTTTTTATATGAGGTTTACAACATTTTTGTAAACTTAAAAAGTTGTAAACCTCGTACCAGAAGTTGTAAACCTCAACCTAAAAGTTGTAAACATCTAACTAAAAAGTTTTAAACCTCTGTCCAAAAATTGTAAACCTCATCAAAAAATTTGTATGCCTCTTACAAAATAGTTGTAAACCTCTTACAAAATAGTTGTAAACATCTATAAAAAAAAGTTGTAAACCTCTTATATAAAATTTGTAAACCAGGCACACAAGAAGTTGTAAACCAGCCCAGCCAAAGTTGTCAATCGTAATCATTAAACATCTAAACTAAACTATTAAGCAATTCCAAACTATCGTAACCTACATAAAGATAGGACTTACTCATCTTTTTCAATCGAGATCTTTTGCTTCTTGCCTTCCTATGCCTGATATGGTTCTTCTGTATAAGCATAGACGGCATTGGCCACTGCATCTGAACCTCCATCTTGCTGTGGTTAATGTTTGGGAAGCTGAAGGTGAAGCTCAAGCTTGTCCCCACACGGACAATGGGCTGACAATTAATGCATTCATCCCCTAACCAAGCACACAATATATCATTAAGTAATGGCTGTACACATCATGTGCAACATAGGCCACACAAAACATGTGAAAAAGCCAACCCCACAACCATTATAAAAAATACGAATTACCTTAGATGGAAGCTCAATATCCTTGGCCATGACCATCAATTGAAGTTGGGAGGGACTACCTTCCACATCTACACGTTCCCTCGAGTATGTCTCCTATTTAATTTCAAACCAAAACATGAAAATATGATAAACTCCAACCTATGACATGCTATCCACGTCCACAAAATAAAATTAACATAAACAAAACAAGTACATAATGTGCAATTACTGGAAGGACCCTTAAGGTAAAAGTGCTCTTTTGCAGAATTGAGCCCTCATTCGAAATACCTCCAACATCCATGGATACATCAGGAGATAGACCGAGGTGTAGTACTATGGGCCTTAGTGGAATCATCGACGAAGATTTTGATTGGGCCTTCTTTGGTGGAAGGGGTGAGCTGGTGCAACATGCACCTTCTTTGCCAAAGAAGGAGCCTTCTGTGATAAAGGACATCTTCCCCTCCCTTTTCTCTCTTTGTTGCTTCAATGCCACCTTAATAACCCTATTGACCATTTCCTTTAGGTCCTGCATATACATAATTCAATGGGTTCATTTAGATTTAAAACATTGGTATGCAAGGACAAATTCTCCAAATAAAAATATACACGTCTATCTTCTTCATTCAAATACAAGTGCCTCATACTCGAAGTGGGTGTCAACAAACTCCTTCATAGCACCATCAACCGTGTACTTAGGGTTGAGGAGACCATGTAAAAAAGGGGTTAAATTTCATTCATAGCAATTGTCTACGTTTACCCTCTTAACTACCAATAAGCGCTACAATACACAAAAGTTAGCACCAATGTACCTCCTCATCCATCCTCTGATCATTGAATTGAGCTTGGGTATCCTCCTTAGTCCAGGGTTTGACTCGTGGGTCATTGTCTCGAAGGCGAGCCAAAGGCTGAATGGAGGTACCAAACCTGTTGAAAGGCAACATAAATTTAATTATTTAACTTGTTCTTGCATCATTTATAATTAAGTTGTCCACTTGCATCAATGTGACATACCTTCAAGAAGAAGATACACCCTCCAATTGACCTCACCTCCCATTTGCTTGCCTTGTAGTCTTTCACATTGTCAACCAAAGTATCAACAATGAGTTGACCCCAATTGTACTTCCTGGGTCATCAACATTAACCACATGGGCCAATAACTTCAAAGTTGTTGACCCCTTCATAGACGGTAGGAATGTGCAGAAGGACATAAAGGATGAAGGCTCTCTTAAACCTCATTTGTTGTGCCTTCCCAAGGATCATCTCTAACTCCTTGATAGATTTTTTTGGAACTCTTCACAACTCCATATCCTTATTTGATGCATTTTGCCTTACTTCCTCACCTTTAAATACAAAAAATTTTAATGTAATCGTAACATACCAACTCATCCCTACATTTGGAAAAAGAGAATAAAAAAATGAAGCATTTCTACCAAGTTTATTTAACTTACCAGGACAAGGAAGCCCAAGAACTAAACCCATAGATTCAGCGTAATGGGTAAGCGAATCCTTCAAACGATGTACCGCTTCACATGATCGAATGCCTTTATGACCTCCAAGATGAACATCCTATTTTTTTGCTTCATCTTCAGATCAAAAAGGCCTCCAAAGCTCATGGCCTGAACTACCTCCTTTTGAGGGACAATTAAACTCTTATCCCACAAATCAACAATCATCACAGGGAGCATCGGCGGATGGCTTGCACCTCACAAAAACACAACCATTAATTACGCCCAATACAACAAAGTAACATAAACAACCATTGTATTCAACATTGACAAATCCTCTAATACTTACAAGCCTAGCCTTTTTCCCATTGCCGCCCACGCAACTTCAGTCTCTTGTGAGGAGCCATCTCTAAGATGTTGCTAAAAAATAAAATGATAAAATATTTAACTATTATATCACTAATTTAAATCTACAAACTAACTCCAGAGCCATCCAAAATAGGTAAGCAAGTACACATGAAAATATATAAATCGTTATACAAAAAACCTAAAAAGTTTTCAACCATACAATTCAAGGTTGTAAACCATGCACAAAAAGTTGTAACCGATGAACAAAGAGTTGTAAATCAATGCACAAAAGGTTGTAAACCAATGCAAAAAAAGTGGTGAACCAATGCACAAAAACTTGTAAAAGTTTTCAACCATACCATTCAAAGTTGTAAACCATGCACAAAAGGTTGTCAACCAGCAAAAAAAAAAAGTGGTGAACCAATGCACAAAATTGTGTAAATCAGTGCAAATGTTGTAAACCATGAGAAAAAGTTGTAAATCAATGCACATAAAGTAGTAAACTAATGCACAAAATGTTGTAAACCAATGCATAAAAAGTTGTAAACCAATGCTCACAAAGTTCAACATGTTTTTTCATAAAATTGTAAACTAGTGAACAAAAAGTTGTGAACCAATCCACAAAAAGTTGTAAACCAGGACACAAAAAGTTGTAAACTAATGGACACAAAATTGTAAACCAATGCAAAGAAAGTTATAAACCATTGCACAAAATGCTATAAACTAATTCACAAAAATGTTGCAAACCAATAATGTACAAAAGTTGTAGACCTTTTTCATAAATTTGTAAACCAATGCACAAAAAGGTGTAAACCAATCCAATAAAAGTTGTAAACCTTGGAAAATAAGTTGTAAATCAATGCATAAAACTTGTAAACCAGTGGACAAAAAGTTGTAAACCAATGCAAAGAAAGTTATAAACCAATGCACAAAATGTTGTAAACCAATTCACAAAAATGTTGCAAACCAATAATGTACAAAGTTGTAGACCTTTTTCATAAATTTGTAAACATGCACAAAAAGGTGTAAACCAATCCAATAAAAGTTGTAAACCGTGGAAAAATAAGTTGTAAACTACCAAACAAAAAGTTGTGAACCTTGTTCAAAATGTTGTAACCCAGTTGGAAAACAAGTTGTAAACCACCAAAGAAAATGTTGTAAACTTCTTCAGAATGTTGTAAACCAATGGGAAAATGGTTGTAGACCACCAAAGAAAAAGTTGTAAACCTTGTTCAAAATGTTGTAAACCTTATTCAAAATGTTGTAAACCTTTCTCAAAATGTTGTAAACCAGTGCAAAATCAGTTGTAAACCTTGTTCATAAAGTTGCAAGTCCAAAATACAAAAGGTTGTAAACCTTTCTTACAAACCGTAAACACAAAATTTTGAGGATGATCAAAAATTTGTAAACCCTTAACCTTTTTCATGACAGCTACTATATAAACCCAGGAAACTATACTAAAAAAAACATCTAAATTTGTTCAAAAAACTTCAAAAAAGTTCCAATCCAAATGAGCACAGCCACTAAACATGGTCAGCCAAAAAAAATGCTGTAAACTAGTGTACAAAAATGTTCTAAACCCTAAACATAAAAGGTGTAAACCATAAACCAAATAGTAAATCTTCTACAAAAAAAAAAAATGTAACCCTTTACTACTTACAATGCAAATGGCAAAAGGAAGAACATGAACATTGAGCAAGAATGCAAACAATGAGTCAGCGATTCGAGAATGGGAAATGAAAGCTTAAGAGCACAGGAAGGGGTAGACAACGTGGACTACAAAAAAACAGGTAAATTGTGGCGGTTGAATTAGGGCGGTTTTTTAAAACCACATAATTATGGTGAATTAAGGTGGTTTTGTTAACCGCCACAATTTTAGTGCAAAAAATGGCGATTGGAGGGTATATTGCGCGGTTGCCATTTCAGCCTTCTAAAAATTAAAAACAAAAAAGATTAAGCTTTGGATACTATCCTTCTCAACTCTCAAGCCTCAATTTCCCTTCACACTTTTCCTCATCTTATCTTCTCTCTCAAAGGCTGCTAGTGATCTATCCGCCTGAGCACCACCGCCATCCACCTCAGCGACGCCGCCGCCTCGCTCACATGCCGCTGCCCTCTGATGCCGCCACCTCCGCTTTGCGAGCCTCTGGCATCAAGCTCGCCAAGCAGCGCGCCCAGGAGGTCACCGGGGCCTCCTCGGCGGCAGCCCTCCCTTTCCCCTCGACCCCAAGCTCGACACCACCAACAACAACAACGATGCCCCTCCTTCTTCCTTCGATTCCCGGACAGTAACACTTCCTTTTTTTTTTTACTTACCTACTACCTCTATGAAAATCTTCCTGATTGTTGTAAATAATTTCTATCTTGCCCCTGTCACCCAATTGAGTTCTTTGATTAATTGAAAGCCATGCCTTTTGGCTCTAACTCAGACCATCCTTCATCCATCCTCACCATTAGAGCTCAAGCTCCTTCTCTTCTTGCTTGTGAGGCAGCTTTGAAGGAAAAAAAGGGAAGGGGAGTTTCATTGTGTTGTACCCACTGGAAGAGGCTTTTCTTTCATAGGGCTTCACATTAGGTAGGGGTTTCTCTTCAAAGTTCCTTCTTTTTGTTTGTTTTTGTAGCCCTAAAATAAGGTTTTGAATACTACTCTATTTTAAGGAAAATAAAAATCCGAGAATGAAGGGGTTTTTAATCTTCTGCTCTCCTTCCAAATTTGGATTTTCATGGGTACATAAAAAAATTTTGGGTTGTTTAACTGGTATGTGCAATAGAAGAGTTGAAATAATGTTTATGGCTCTTTTATATTGGGAATATGCTACTGTGAAATGTGTTTTCAATTCCATTTGCTGCATTAAATTTTTTGCTCTTGTGGGTGCATTTGGAGCTTGAGGTTTTTGTCTTAATTTGATTGATTTAATGCATAAATGAGATATATTAAAGGGTTAGAGCTTGTGGTAATGTTTATATGTGCAGAAAATAAATCTATATGACTCGGAATAGCTTCAGTGTGGTGGTGGGTTGGGTTGTTATATGTGATTAGTGTGTTTCCTTAATTTTCTTAGCAAAAGAGTAGTGAAAAGTGATAGAGTTGCGAGACTAAGAATGAAGTTTCTAAGTTGTGGACATGGAAATAATTGCAATCAAGATGCAGATTTTTCTGATGTGGATGTTGTGTTCTCTGTTTTCCACATGGAGCCACTCTGGTTTGTCTATTTTTATCATTTTATGCTTTCTGAGATTTTTGTTCCCTTCATTCTTGATATTATTTCTCAAAAGAAAATTTGTATGCAATAGAAGATGGTATTTATGGTCTCAATCCTTAAAGTCAATCTTGAGTTTTTGTTAATTATTTTTATTTCAAGAAATAATTAAAGTCCTTCCCAAGCACTTGAAGATAGTTGACCTTTCAGGTATGTTATAAATAGTTGTTCCCCACCAAACTCACTCTCTCGCACTTTCTAATTTCTTTTCATGTAGAATATAAAAGTACATATCAGAATTCTAAATGAAAGATTGTGTAGGATTTTCGTCTACGTGATATATCTGAGTATGAAGAGTGGTATGGCCAGCCACTCAAAGCACCAGACTTGTAGGTGACTTGTTTTCCTATTCGGTGACAAATTCTCATTTAGCCTGGTCAACTTTGTTTTCTTCATGTCGCCAAAGATTCACACTAGAGAATCATATCAAAACTTTTGAATCTAAATTGCCCTTCATTTCAACAGAAACTTACTTAGCATTGCCAAAATGTAGCAGTAAAACTTCTTTTTTTTTGTAATGTATTTGAATAGTTTTATGTCATTATGGGGAATTGAAAATTGTCATTCATTAAGTCATTGGCTAGATTACTAATTTCATTGGTCAAAAAAGTATGTGAACTGAAATCTAATCTAAATGGCTAATATTTTGAACTATATATGTTTCAGTGTTTGTTCTTTCCATGTCACTAAGCCTTGGTTTTCATGAAAACAAGCAATGAGGAATTCAACAAGATATTTCATTATAGGTTGGATAGCTATCTTGTTCTCTAAGGTATGCATTTTCTGAGGCACAAATTCATCTTAAGAAAAGGTGTTGCAAAGATTGGAAAAAATGGGTTCACTTATTCTATGTCCTCCGGGTTCTTTCATACTTGACTTGGGAAGACTTTTCAGGATATGGAATTTGAATTATCTCACATATGGTGACTAATGCATAACAATGAAACCTTTTTCTTTTTGTTTATTCTTTTATTTAGAAAGTTTAAGTGCTTGACATATTTATACATTGCCTATTGACTATAGCATTAGAAAATCTTCCAACAAAAGTTCAGCAAAATTGAATAGGTTCCAATGTATGTAGCAGAAATAGGACCCAAATTTTTTTGAGGAGGACTTGCAACAAAAAATCAAGTGAGGGAATGTTTAAGAATTATTGGTTATTTGTTCTTTAGTTGAGTTGAATTTGGCTCTTGACCCTAGTTGTTTTGCAGCTTCTCATTGTTATTATCATCAGCCTCGTTCAATAGGAAGTGTCATAAATTGGAAAGGACTAGCACTATCAAGTAAGTAAATAACATTAGTTTAGAATTTTTCCTTTAGGTGTAGCTAATAATTATATAGAGAAAAATGCTCTAACATTTGGCTTTGCTGGAAATTAGAAGGGTTAGTGCCTTGTCCTCTTTGCCGTTTGTTAGGCATTATGCTAGAATCTAATAAGGGCTAAAGTGATACTTTGTTTTCTTTTTCAAGACAATATTAAGATAAGAATGGAAATTAATAAACCAATTATAATTTTTCTTACGGCAAAGGTTCACCGTGAAAAAGAATTTCAAGTAGCTCTAAGGAGACTTAAGGGAAAAGATGTTGATATTTCTGATGAAGCCAAGAAATTCTGGTACTTCTCATGCTCTCCTAGGCTATTAGATTCCTATTCCATTTTATATGTGTACTGATCTAAGCTAAATATTTTTGGAAAATAGGATTATATTGAAACTCCTCAAAGCCTTTATAAGGATAAGCTCTTGGATTTGTTCCAAAGCAAACATTTGCTCTCTTTGATTGTAAGTTGCATATTGTTCCTGCTAAAAATGGTCAGTGTATGAAAATTACTCAAAGTTGTCCAACTAGTTGTAACAATTTCAGATTGGGTTGGGTTAATGGTATGTCAACAAGCTAGTGGAATTAATGGTATAGGATGCTTTTTTGATTTTTTAGTTGTGAAATGGTTATAGTTGGTAGAGTTAAATGAATTTGGAATAGATTCCTTATTGAGTATGTGTTTATACATGCCTATTCCTTCTTGGGAATCTATTTTATTGATGAGATAAACTTATCTAGTAAGATAAATATTTCGAATTTCATATCCCTATATATGTTGATTTCATTTATGTATATTGCTAGAAAGTTCAAATTTTAACTTTTTCCTCAAGTACATTGGACTGTTGTTGTTTCCTTAATTGGATTTTAACTTTGTTGTGCTTTGTTGCAAATCTTTACATAGTTGGTCCCTGGAGGAGAGTTGTCTTAGGTAGTTAAATTCTGGATGTCTGGTTTTTTTATGTTGTTCCTTTTCTTTTCTTTTTGCTTTTTTCCACACAAAAAATCACCGTAATTTACCTCTTTTTTTGTAGTGATTGTCTTTGCCTTGATTTATTGCAAGTCTACTGTCTTCACCTTGATCAAATTTATTACTGTTTTTTGTTTTAGGGAGGAATAAAGATGTTGAGAGTGAGTTATATATGACTTAGCATAGATATCTTCTCAAGCATAGTTTAAGTGTTTAGGAGAGTAATGGATCTCTGAATATCCTTAACTATTGTACTCTTTTAGAAATAGTACTCATTCCCTTGATTTTTCTAGTATTTTCTTAGGTTCTAACAACTTGGATTGCCTGAGCATACTTGTTTGTATCCACATTTCTTTATTTATGCTAGAGTTTTATATGCTATGTTTTATTAAGCGATAATGTTTTTTCTATTGCCTCTATGAATTGGAATAGTGAAAACTCCTCCTCTTGAAGTAATTAAAGCTAGTAGTCATTTTAGTGCTTAAAATGTGTCTTGATTCACGTTTGATTATTTTACTTTATCTAATTAGCTTAATATGAAATTGAAGTTGGTTTTATTAAACTATTTTGTATGATTATTGAAACTTTTTAAAAAAAAATTTTGTGCTGATTAGGTTGGTTTAAAATTGTTGTAATAAATAAAATTTTCAAAATATTTCATAGCAAATTGGGTGGTTTCAAACTTCATGATTAATACTTTTTTAAAAAAAATTATCACTAATTATGGCGGTTTGAAACCGCTGTAATTTATTTTTTAAAATATTTCATTAATGGTGGCTGTTTGAAACCGCCATAATTCAACTCCTTAAATTCACCTAAATTATGGCGGTTATACAAGGTGATTAGCGGTTTTATAACCGCCATAATTTACGAATGATGTTGGTAATTGCGATCCTTGAACGTCATTTGCTTGAAAATGGCGGTTATAACCGCCCTAATTTACAAAAAAACAGAATCCACCACTTTTTTTGTAGTGGTGAGAAGAAAATGTAAGCAAAATGAAAACTTTTGTGGCTTGTTTGATTAACTAGACCATGCACAAATAGGTTCTAACGTGGGAGAGGTGGGGTTGTGGGATTGTGGTCATTTCAGTTTGGAAAGGGAAAGGGAGAGGGACCGCCAAATATGTACACGTGCGTGGTTTTTGATTTTTTTCACTTTTTTCCTTTTCTTGCATTTGGTTTCCTTTTTTAGTGTTGACAATTTTCCCTTTCATATAGATACCATCTTTATATGCCACTTTTGTCCTTTAACAGTGGATGTATATGGTGTATGTATTCTGATGTGCATCTATCATTCCTCATTGTTAATACATACATTCATATATAAAAATTATTTGTGTCAAATTTTATAAAAACTGAACATATTAAAATAGCAATGCAATCATATAGGGCCTCTTTGGAATTGTTTTTTATTTATAGTTTGTTGAAACAATTTAAAAAAAGTTTCTAAATTTAATTTTAATAGATAATAGAACAAAAACATCCGTTTGGTAGCAAATTTCACAAAACAGTTTTTAAATGGTTAAAAATAGAAAATTTGTTTGGATGCACGATTTTAAAATTAAGTTTCAAGAATGTGCCTTTGGAAGCTTTGTGCCTGCCATGAGCATCCTCATCATCATAAAACCAGGAAAGAAAAGAAAAAGGAATAGGAGCAAAACAGCACCCAAGACACACTAATCAGAGTTGCACATAGAGGGAAAAAAAAAAAAACAGATCCAAATCGATGAACAATAATTTGGAAGCCGATGAAAAATAGACAAAGCACTTAGAGAGAGAACACACAGGCGTAGGAGGCAGCACTCAATGGGCCCTGTTCGACACATGGTGAGGACAAACAAGCCTCCACCAAACGAATCAGATCTGCAGACAGCAGCGAGAAGCCGCGATGAAACTTTTTGGCTGCAGAGGAGGCAGATGCCCACTGCAGTGGTGACATATTCGGATAAAATAGATGAAGAAAGGCACTAAGAATGTTAGTGATGAGAATTTAGATGGAATTAATAATACACCATTAATTACGTCAATTCCACCGCCTCTTCATTGTTTTTAAAATGAAGAAACTCCAAAAACAACTTCCTTTAAAATTTGTATCTTATTTTTAAATTTTTTAAATTAATATTACAAAACAATGTCACCAACATCTTTTCTTGCTTTTTTATTTTTAAAAATGGAAAACTGTTTTGGAAAACACTTTCCAAACAGTCCCATGATTTTTATTTTTGTTGATTTTAAGTATATATGTTAGATTGATTTTGATGTGTAAAAAATCTATGCCATATGATTTGAGATTTTTGAAATTTTATAGTATAATACAAGCCTTTAATCCAACCATAGAATTTGTTATTCAGCAATATAACATTTGTTTGATTCTAACCATATACCTATATATATATATACTCTGAGAATGGTGGAAGTTAAGGTAGACGGAAAATGTTAAATACACGCAATCGCACCATTCTCCTATATTATCCTTTTGTGTAAAACATTATTCTCCCACTGAATTATATGTAGAAAAATCTAAGAAATTATGTGTTAATTAAATTTTATTTATTTAATTAATAAATATAAAAGCCTGCTAAGTCAGAAAACATAATTTAATTAAAGGTAATTAGAAATTTCAAAAACTAAAAATAATAAGTAAAAAAGTTATAATAAATAATTAAGATTTTAATACATAATTTTTATTTTATTTTATTTAAAAAACTAACTGCTAAAATAATCTTAAAGGCATTTTAAGAATGATATAATTGAGTGCAATTACTATTGAGTGGATATATATATGTCATAAGAAGCAATGATGTAAATGTCACAAGATAGGAAAAAATAAAAACCAATCGTTAATAATAAGGATATAAATGGTTGACAATATTTTTCATCTTTTTTGGCTATCTAGTTCACTAAATTATTGACACCAAGGCAAAGTTAAAGGTCACGTGTGTATAATGTAACAAAAAATGATTGGTTAAGTACTCATGATATGCCTTAATCACAATTTTTTTTCTATGGACTAGAAATATGGGCCAAATATCTCGAACCAAGCCACTAGAACTCGACCATGGGCCCCAGAGATCGGCCACATGGCACCAGGCTCCCCCGCAGATCCTCCTTAGATTTAGGTAAAGATATCTCCTAAATTCCATATAGGATCTCCCTATATCTCACTATTATTACATCATATCTTATATATATTATGACACATCTCTTATTGATACAAAATATATCTAGCATTAACTATAAGGAGAATCTCCCATATTCAAGGAAGATCATCTCCAGATTTAACACGGAGTAATCTCAGACTATATAAGTGAGCTAATGCCCAGGTATGATCACCTTATTTAATCCTCATATTAACCTGATACTCCACTCTCAACCTTGCTCACTTGCTTACTTGAGCATCGGAGTGTCTTGAGGTGCCACATCCCCGCTTGCACGACGTTAGAGCTACTTGCACTTTTGTCGCATTTCTAAGTAAGAAAATTGCGCCCACCGTGGGGCCAGTGAACAAGCCTACCACGCAACCTCAAACACCACTGTCCATGGCTCACGCCTCAAGCCAAAACATTCCCCTCGAAAACCAACCTCCTCCTAACCTCAACCAGCTCCAGGAGGAAATGGAGCCTAGCCAATCAAATCCGAAAACTACAAGAGGAGTATCAATCTCCGAAAGCCAACCACCACAAATTTTCCAAAATAGAAGCTATTGGCGGTGGAAACACTAAGAACGCCAGCTATGACTTTGGCAATGGTAAACCCTCACTCTCCAACGTCCCACCTACCATGCCGAGTCGACGATGAACCAAGAACAATTGACTATGGCCCATTCTTAGAAAGACTAATGGCAACCAATCTATCCTTCGATTTCAGCCCCCAACATCAATCCGCCCTATGATGGGATTGGAGGCCCCCATCATAATGTTCAGATCCATTATGCTCATCAATGGAGCCTTTGACAAAATCCTCTACCGAACTTTCCCATCCTTCCTGGAAAAATTGGCGTTGCTTTGGTTTTCCACATTTCCCCTAAACTCCATTCACAGGTTCGATGACCTCACCAATACCTTCATCGTAGGTTTATATCCTCCAAAATCTACACTAAGACCTCGAACTCCTTGGAACACGCCAAGCAAGGGTCTAATGCGTCTTGAGAGCCTACCTAACTAGATTCCAAGAGGAAGCATCCCAAATCCCGACCTCAACCCATAATAGAGTTCCACCAGACCAAGTCGGCCTGCTCTGGGCCCTTCAAAGAAAGTGTAGCAATCAAAGGCCAAGGACCATACATGAACTCCGAAAAGGCCCTCAGATACATCAATGCTGAGGAAATCCGAGCTACGAAGAAGAACAACCAAAAGCAAGACAAAGATAACTTGGACCGGAAACACAAGGACGACAAGTCCAAGAACAAGAAAAACAAGGAAGACTTTGGATACTCTAAACGGACATTCACCACTTACACCCCACTTAATGCTCGGCGAGTATAATTTTGGCAGGATATTCATGCTCGGCTCATGAGACCAATAAAAGGCAACCTTCGGCCAGGCCTAAAAGGCTTAGACAAAAGTAAATTATGTGAGTATCATAACTCTCAGGGCACTCGACCAACGAATGCAAAGGTTTGAAAAACCAGATCGAATGCCTTATCCAAAAAGGATACCAGAAGCAATTCATTAATGAGAAAAAGGAAGAAAAGAAAAAGAGAGGGGCCGAAGTTGAGAAAGAAAAGACAAGCGTCATGGCCCCTCATCTTCCTTTGATAGTGAAACCCCACTACGACACAAGAAACTTGAAAGGAAGAGACGGTCCGCTCTCATGAAGACTACAAGATCCGTGGTGTCATTGACCACATTGGGGGATTTACAAGAGCGGGCAAGATAAGCTCAACCAAAAAAAGGTCACTCGAGAGTGATCATGTCACTTGAAGGATAACTACATCCCTCAAAATTGAAGACAAAAAACCCGATAATATCTTTTTCAGACTGATTTGTCATAATATCCATCCTTGCTGGCAATTTTTCAGTAAGGAAGGCCCAGTGGATCAGGGGAAGTCAGCCAAAATCCTCTTCCTGCGCTTTTCTAGTGAATGTAGCTCTCTTGAAAGCTCACTACTTCCTTACAATGGTGAACTGGTAGAATTCACAGGAAACGGGGTCAAGTCGTCAGTTACATATGGCTGAGGACCACATTCGACCGAACTCCTGACGAAGACAATCAACCTCCAGGACCTGTGATTACGCCACGAGTCCTTATCACATAATCCTAGGGTGACCTTCGCTCAACGCCTAAGAGCTGTGGCCTTAACACCACACCTAGCCATGAAGTTCCCTGTCTTGAACCTAAGGTTGGTGTAGTTCATGCCAATCAGAAAGAGGCTAGAACATGCTACAATGAATGTTGAGATGAAGACCATAGAACAGCCAAAGAGCAAATAGGTCCAAACAATATTCCACATTGACCAAACCCCCTTGATCTGAGAGCTCAACCCTAGAGGGAGATCAGAATCGCCATAACCCTGGATAACCTATAGCTTGTCCAGGACGGCAAAGACATCGAAAAGGTAACTTTTATAAGAGCTGACCTCCCAGAATCTCTCCACCGAACTCACTTCTCTCTTCCTGAACAATGTTGACCTCTTTGCCTAGGCTCAGCTAACATGCTAGGTATCAACCCGAAAGTAATAAGACATAAGCTCATGGTTGACCTAAAGCTTGCCCCATAGCATAGAAGAAGAGGACTCTTGGAGCTGAACTATAAAAAGTGCCTTAGAGGAATCCAAAAAAACTTCTGGTAAGCTTCATCAAAGAGATTAGGTACACCACATGGCTTACAAACATGGTGATAGTGAAGAACTCGGGCAAGTGGTTATGTGTGTAGATTTCACGACCTTAACAAGGCCTGCCCAAAGACTCTTATCCACTCCCCATCGACAAGCTCATCGACAATGCCTCGGGATACTAGTATCTGACTTCATGGATGCCTATTCATGTTTCAACCATATCAAGATGCATCCGAAAGAGGACAACATAGCATTCCTCAGGAGCATGCAAATTTCTTTTACAAAGTCATGCCTTTCGGCCTAAAGAATGCAGGAGCCACGTATTAGAGACTCATGAACAAAGTCTTTGAAGAGCAAATCGGCAAAAACATTGAAGTACAGTTGATGACATGGTAGGAAAGACCCTCAATCGAAAACCACATCAAAGAACTTAAGAGATATCGGACAACTCCGAAGATACAATGAGGTTAAATCCAGAAAGTGTGCATTTGGAGTTCACGGCGGAAATTCCTTGGATTCATGTTCACCAACCGGGAATAGAAGCCAATCCTGACAAGTGCCAAGCAATACTGAAAATGAGAAGCCCAAGCTCAATCAAAGAATTACAGGGCCCAGGCCATTGGGCCACCTTGTCCCGTTTCCTTTCCAGGTCGTAACGAGCAGCCCCATTTTTCAAAATGCTCAGAAAACAGACAATGTTTGAGTGGACCGAAGAGTGCGAAAAGCCTTTCCTGAACTAAAGACATTTCTCTCCACACCACCCGTTCTCACTAAACCCCATATCAGAGAATCCTCTTCCTCTACCTATTCATCACTAAGCATAATGTAAGCTCATTTCTTGTGGCAGAACAAAGCAAAGAACAACAGTTGGTTTATTTTATTAGCAAAACACTCTAAGGGCCCGAGCAAAGGTGTCAGAAGATTGAAAAACTTGCCTATGCAGTAGTGGTTTCTGCCAGAAGCTAAGACCATATTTCAGAGTCATCACATCATCGAGAACGGAGCAACCCATAGACAAATACTAATTAAGCCTGAACTGGAGGAAGAATGATCTCATGGTCTGGAGCTCTCATAACATAGCCTAGAATACCAACCTAGAGGGCCAATTAAGGCCAAGCCTTAGTCGACTTCTCAGCTCAGCCTTCACCCACCGCCGAACAAGAAATTGGCTCTTGGACATTGCATGTAGATGGAGCATTCAATGGCAACAAGAGCGAAGCTGGAATCACTTTGGAAAACGAAGAGGGAATCAGAATTGAATATCCTTCCAGTCAAATTCCATGCCAGCAATAATCAAGCAGAATATGAAGCACTTATAGGGCGTCAAGCTCGCCCAATAAGTTAGAGCTCAACGACTTCTCATATAAGCCGACTCACAACACGTCGAGCCAAGTCAATGGAACTTTCATTGCTAGAGACCTTCTCCTCGAGAAATATCTAACACTAGTAGAGAATCTAATACAATACTTTGACTCATGCAAAGTAGTGCACATACCCAAAGAGCACAAAACCAAAGCTTACATCCTCTCCAAGCTCACCAGGACAAGCAAACCACAAATAACAAGTCTATAATAGGTAAAACTCCAAAGCCCGAGCTGCCTTTAATCCGAAATTTGCAATCCTAACAGGAGGCCAAGATTGGCGAACTCCACTCCTCAGCTACTTAATCATAGGGAAAATCCCGAACTATGTGATTGATGACAAGAAATTCAGAAGATCGGCAAGTTACTACACCATATGTGGAGGACTACTATTCAGGCGAGGTTACTCCCTCCTCTAAAGTGTCTCGAACTCCACGAAGTCAATGATGTAATGGCCGAAGTACATGAAGAGGTCTGCAAAAATCACATCAGAGGCCAAGCTCTTAGCCAAAAATACTTCGAGAGGGTATTTCCTACAACCATGAAGACAGGCTATACCAAATTTGTGTGAAAATGCGACAAACGTCAAATATTCTCCGAAGTCTCCTAGAGACACCAGAGCCACTACACTTCTTCGAAGTAGCTGGCCATTCCAGATGGGGAATCGACCTCCTTGGCCCTTTCCCCTAGCACCGGGACAACTCAAATACTTAGTGGTGGTCATTGACTACTTCACCAAATGGATTAAAGTAGAGCCCCTGGCAACAATCACCACAAAAAAGTCTGAAAGTTCATTTGGAAGAGAATCATATGTAGATTCGGCCTCCACAAAAGCTGATAACTAACAATGGAACACAATTCACAAACCGAAGACTAAAAGAACTCTAGAATTTCCAAATCAAAAATATCTTCGCCTTTATTAAACACCCCAAACCAATGGCCTTGTCGAAACTACCAACAAGGTCATCCTCACAACACTAAAGAAAAAGCTTGACAAGGCTAAAGGTTTTTGGGCTGAGGACCTCCCCGAGATTCTTTGGATACCTACAACTGCTCAAATCCTTCGACCCAGGAAACACAATATAGACTCATCACCAGCGAAGCCATGCTCCCAATAGAAGTCGTCCAGCCAAGTGTTAGACAATTGGCATTCACAGAAGAATTAGATAAGAGAATCAAAGAGCTGGCTAGACCTCGTTGAAGAAAATTGAGAACTAGCCCACATCAAGGAACAAGTAACCAAGAAGAGGGTAGCCCAATTTTATAACAAAAAGCTCGACCCAAGAACCTTCTAAGCCGAGACCTAGTCATGTGCAAGTTGGAACCACAAAGGAAGCCCCCAGGAGAAGGGAAGCTATCCTTTAAATGGGAAGGACCATTTGAGTTACCCAAGATGTTGGCCAAGGAGCTTACTAGATTGTCGAACTCTCAGGATAGGAACTTCTAAGGCGTGGAATACCGTGTCCTTAAGAAAATACTACAGCTAATAAAAACGCCTTAAATCATACATGAAGGGTGTACTCTTTTTCCTTTAGTTGGGTTTTATCCACTAGGTTTTACCAACAAAGGTTTTAACGAGGCATGATCATGTGTGAGCCAAACACTTCGTGGCAAACTATTAATGTAATTTCATTTTATCTAATACATTATGTTTTCACATTACACTTGTCCAAATTTTCATGCAACATCTAGCCAACTTACGTAAACTTAGGCACCAACCAAGTTGTGAAAGTCTACCAAGCAGCCAACTCATGCAAATCGCAGCCAAATCACATAAACCCCGGCATTAGCTAAGTTGTGAAGGACTATCAGTGGCCAACTCACGTAAACCTCGGCACAAGTAGAATTGCAAAGGCACCCCAACTTTCACACACACACACACACACACACTATACCTAATCCTGGTTTGGTTACTTCATGCTGCACAAATATCTACATATCTTCTTTTTACATGAATCAAATATTCAAATTGATAGACTTGGCCACCTTGATTCAACACATTACAGCATGGTCCAAGTATATCTTGGAAATAAAGCACAACATTGGACATCAATGTTAAAAACTAAGCACAATGTTGAACAGGAGATCAATTAAACGACAAAATATTACATGGTTCGGGTACATCTTGAAATAAGGAGAAAAATACAAAGCTCAAAGATCAACATTAATAGGGCTTCTGAGAAACGGCATGGATCAGCTCTACAACCTCAACCTAAACTTGAGCACCCTCCTCACCATCATCCCAAACATCCTCACCAGCTCCTCCATCACCGCTGCATGATCGACCAGCACACCATCCACAACTTCCTTAAAAGGACCGCACTGAGCCAAGTGCAGCTCTCCATGGAAGTACCGAACCTAGTCAAGAGCCCAATCAAAGTTGGCCGTGTACTAATCAACCACCTCACCCATCAGGGAATCGACCTCATCCTAAAGACATTTATTCTCTTCCCTGAGCTTCTTCTTATCAGCCTCAAGAATTTTCTTCTTAGCCTCAAGCTCCTAAACCCAAAGACTAACAACCTTAGCATCCACTTTCATGTGGGTCACCGGGCTGTCAATCTTGTCCTCATACGCCTTCTTAGTGAGCACCCAGCCCTTCCTTTCCTCAGCTAGCTTTTCCTCAGCTTTCTATTTCTTAGCCGAATTGTCCCCCATGCATCGAGTTCCCGGATTCAACCCCATACCTCCTCTCTAAATGCCGAGCAATAGTTGCCTGCGAAGACTGGATCTAATAACGATAGAGACCAGGAATCCATGCCCTCTCCATCATGGCCCCATCCTCAGGGTGGGTGACTGCTAATCAATGAATTCGAGACTGGAACTGTATACTCCAAAGGCTTGAAGGGCTAACGATGTTGAGGAAGTCCTTGACCTCCGCAGCCCCTGGAGAGCAACGGAGAAGAGAAAGCTCTGGTTGAGGACCAGCAATATCTACCCTCGCCTTCCTGAAGGTTAGGATTAGTGAGAGTGCTTGAACTAGAAGCCCTGAGAAATTGGCGGAGCTCATTTCTCCTTGGCAACATCCCTTTCTGGGCAATATAAGCAACCATGTTTTTAGGACCAAGCTTTGGAGCCATTTCACCTACAAAAGAAAACAAACAAGATCAGCAAACATAAACTCAACCACAAAAAGAGAAAAGGACAAGAACATCCAACAAAAAGCTACCTATATGCTTAAGGACCTTCCTATTGTTATATCCCTACTCCAACAAAACTCCACAAGAAAGAGGAGAGCTCAAACTCACACACTCCTCTAAGTAATCGATCACAGCCCGATCATCCAAAGATAGAGAACTATACTCTACTCTTAAGATCTGTGGGGATTGTAGTGCCAGTACAAAGGGTATCTTTCCAAACCACTTGAATCTAAGAAGAAAGTAAACTCAAACTTGAACTGACCTTAACTTTACAAAATTATCTTTGCACCTTTTAAAGTTAGAGGTCAACAGGGCCAACAACTTTTTTTAGGAAACACTATTAAATGAGATATAACTCCCTATCTACGCCCTTGACCTAAAAAAAATAATAAAAGAATACACCAACACTAGGTTCATGGCTAAGCATATCAAAAAGATTCTCAAAAGCTCGCATGAAAGCCCAACTGTTCGGATGAAGCTAAGAAGGGGCGATATTACCTTTATTCAAACACCCCTCCTCAAAACGGGTAAAAGGTACTTTCACATCCAATTTCTAAAAAAATCTACATACATATAAATAAAGTTGACCTCATTATCCCATTCCCTATATTTATACACCTTATCCTTGATTGTACAAGGGAGACACTCTATCTTTTGCTCTCTACATGATGACACCAAATAGGCCGCCATAAACCTACAAATAGACTCCTTGTCATCAAACACAGAAGCTACCTCCCTAACCTCACTACTAACCCAACCATAGGGGTCATATTCACTCTTATCCACTATGGTTTGCCCCTTCTAGAGGTAGAAACATCTATCTTTTCAGCCATCAATAAATATCTAAACAAGCAAAGGGATGAACGGATCACAGGAAAAAGAAAATGAATCTAGAAAAGAGAAACAGCAAGCAAAGCACAATCCTCTACCCTAGGGTTCGAGCAAAACAAACCGATCAAATGAAAGAGCACGAGAAGAAGAATCAAACTCACCAATTGAAAATTGAAGAAGTTGAAGCTTGGGTGTCAAATTCGAAGGTCTTAGAACACGAAAATGTTAGAAACACAAAGGAACAAAGAGAAAGTGAAATGTTTTTTTGCATAAATGAAATATGAAAAACACGTTCCTCCATTTTCACTCAAACCAAGCTCATCCAACGGCTAAGAATGTTTCCTTCCACTTAATGTAACATCCTCCCAAGTACAATATCATCCTTAAGTCATGACATTATACGTAAGAGTTGTTACTTATAAATTAGTGGACCTTTCTTAATTTTCTATAGCAAGATCAATCAAATTGAAGTAACTAATTCGTTATTCTATTAAAATATATAACAAATAAAACAAACATTTATTGATTACAAGGTCGAGTACAAAAGAAAGCTCTTCTATGAGCTTCAATACACATCTAGTCTCTATTATATTTGCAGACATAAACATATGACTAAGTACAATTGATACAAGCTAAGTCTAAACTACCTAATTTGATTTATTTCATTCAGCCTCCTTGTTTGCTGATCAACCTGAGAGACGAGATAGGAACACAAACACATAGGGGTGAGAATTCTAAAATTCTCAGTAGGGCTTTCCCCAAATACACAACAATAATGTCATCGTCATCGTCCAGCCACTTCGGTTTATCAAGAAAATGTGGTCATGCAACATTTATCAAAGCTTCATTTTAAAATTCAAAAACCATTCTCCCGAAATGGGTCTCTTTTATTATTCAATCACTTAATGCACATATATCAAAATGTTCCAACACATAGTAAATCATCCTAGGCAGACAATTCAAAATAACATGAGTATGCATAAATACATGCAGCGAAATTATCTCAAAGTGACCTGGTTTCACTTATGGTCATTGAAATCAAATCAGTGTATTTTCTCTTCTCATCGACATAGGAAATACTTAGTTTATACTCTTAGTTTATACCACACGGTATTTATAGTGAATCACACTACACAAGGGAAATAGATTGCTTATCAGGACTAATTTCATTCCTATATGTGATTATCGACTTCATTTTTCCCTTTTCTAAATCTTACACGGATCTATTCGTAGCCGATATGTCTACCGACTCATAATATCTCTAGGGAAGTTCCTCTTTTTGCCTTCCCCTTTACTCAACATAAGTCTTGTTTCTGTTTTGTCCATATGTCAGAACATGCCGATTGAAATTTATATATTCTGTTTTCTCATATAATTGCATCATGTACTTTTCTTTTCTCAAATGCATGCATAAGCCACATGTAGGCATTCATTCACAATGTAATTTCAATCATGCCTCATAAATCAATCTCTAAAGTCACTAGCATGCATTCATATACATCCTACTTGAACCAAAAATGCTATTACATTATCAATTCAAGACTTGGGTTCATTTTCAAATGGTAGATTTCACACCATTGTAGTACAAATTTATTTGCACATCAAACAACGAATTTAGAGGCTATAAAAATTATCTAAGACACTTCAAGGTGTCCAAAGGTCTTGTAACAATTTCAGAGCAAGAATAAATTTCTAACTATGTTAACAAAAATCTACAAATTTGGTGGTCAGAGACCACTTAATCTTAGCTCAAAACTGAAAATTCATAATTTTTAACCTTAGCAAATAACTAAATTAATTCAGAATAAAAATCATGTTGAACTTCAAGATGTTTTCAACACGCTGTAAAAATTTCAAAGGAAAAATCAATTATTTGCTATGGTAACAAAATTAGCAAAATTCACAACTTCAAGTCCAATAATTCAAGCAACACAGGTATCATTTCGTTTCATGATTTTTTTCAAGCAAAAGTCTTTAAGATGACCCAAGAAAAATCATGGAGTTGCCTTATGATGTTAGCTTCAACATATAATTTTTCTAGCTAATAAAAATATCCACAATTACACTAGAAAATTTGTGAACAATCCCTATGACCAATCCAAGAATCCAGCATCCAAATCAAAATCTCTTTTGATAAAAATGATTTTTCCACAACACCAAACTACTCCACCTATGCAAACACATGTATATCTAGGTATAATTATGCATTAGAACTAGAAAATTAGAAACTCAACCTAATGGAAATCTGGAAAAAGAAATCTTAACAAACAAGAACACAAAACCCTACTGGTGGCTTTAGGGACCTTGGCTTCAAGGGTGATCCAAGAATTAGTTCCTTCACTTCAAAGCCTTCAAACCTACACCAAACCCTTCCTTGAAGAGTGGAACAAGTTTTGTGAAGAGAGTTTGTGGTTTTATGAACTTTGGACAAGGGTTTTGATGATTTGAAGTTAAAACTTGAGCTCTTAGAGAAGACAACAATGGTGGCTGTTTTCTCTTTGTGTTGGCGAAATAACTTGATGGAGTGATAGTTTTGGTGAATTGTATTTATTCTAAGTTGAATACACTAATTATGTAGTTAAAAGGTGTATTTCTTTCTTTTTGAAAAGAAATAATGACATGGATGACTAGGATTTGGTTTGGTAGTCAAAGAATGAATCTTGACCATCCACTTGGCTCATGATAAGTGGCTCATTTTAGCTTGGTGAATAAGTAGCTTTTTAATGTTAAAATCGTACACAGAAATTCTACCGAACGGATGAGATATTGGCTCCCGAGTAAAATATAATAAATGAAAAGTCAAGATTAAAACTTGCTTTTCAAGTTTCAATCCTTGTCATACACTTGGCATAAAATGGTTGATAAAGGTTACTTGGTGGGTCCACCAAGTAACTTTTATTATGTTAAAAACCGCACATTAAAACTCTACCGAATGGGTGAAACATCGTATTGGTAGTTAGACATTGCCTGAAAATTAATTCTAGGTATGAAATCTTCACTTCTAAACATTTCTAACCTTAACCCTATCTTTTCTTAATCTTTGGCATTCTGTTCCAATTTAGGGTTTTGGCTTTCCGGCGGGCTGCAAGGTCACTATTCATGGCCGACCCGAAAATTTTTTTTTTAACACGTTCGTTGGGTCATCCTTATCGTTGTTAAAACTTGCAGATTTTTGAATTTATGACTAATAAAGCTTAAATTAATTTTTAAATAATTTTTGTGGTGTTACACTTAACAACACATTTAAAGCACTCATTCCATCCAACGGTAGGGGGCTAGCTACTTTAATCCAACAGCGGATACATAAATGTATAAACCTCACATTAATGAGAAATGATTGCTCACCACTAGCAAGAGGATATGTGGCACAACACGTTCTCCCATAACCTGCCACTATAATAATTAAAGACCCACGACTTAGAACAATATCTTCGAGCTTGGCATGAAGTCCTTGGCCCAAATAGCACACTTGATATGCTCGCCTCATATGTTAAGCCTTCAACCAAGCTCGGGGCTATGTAATGGACTAGAAATATGAGCCAAATATCTCGGCCCAAGCCACTAAAACTCGACCATGGGTTCTAAAGATCGACACGTGGCACCAGGCTCCCTTCATTAATCCCCATTAGATTTAGTTGAAGACATCACCTAAATTCCATATAGGATCTCCCTATGTCTCATTATTATTACATCATATCTTATATATATTATGACATATCTCTTACTCACAAAATATATCTAGCACTAGCTAGATTGTAGAAGTATCTTCCTTATTCAAGGAAGATCACCTCTATATTTAACACGGGATAACCTCACACTATATAAGCCGGCGTGGTATGATCACCTCTTTTAATCCTCATATTAACCTAATACTCCACTCTCAACCTTGCTCACTTGCTTACTTGAGCGTCAAGTGTCTTTAGGTCCCCTACCCTCTAATTGCATGGACATTCGAGCTATTTGCACTCTTGCCACATTTCTTGATAAGAACATTTTCAAATATAGGAACTGAATTAAAAACTTTTAAAATGTGGAAACCTATTTAAAATTACACTCTAATTACAAAGACCTACAGATTAACTTAATCTTTTAAAAAAAAATTCATTAGCTGTTTGAGCTTCTATTTTCTTAATTATTATAAAATCGAAATTACAAAATAAGAATAGAGGTAAGTACGTAGAACTACAAATCAAATTACTTGATTGTGATTCGATTTCAACATGTCATACGGTGCACCTTTTCTTATTTGTCGTCTATATCTTACATTACACCTAAATCGGTTGGTTAATTTTGCCGTGCATCAAGGGGTTGTATTCGAGGAAACAAAAATATTATTTTCACATCTAAAAATGAATGTTTAATTGATACACTCAATTCATTACTATTAGATATGATGACAGCCACTTATCCTCACTCATCTGTCACATCTAATGATGATAGAAGTATGTCTCAATTCAATACCTACTTTTAGGTGATAGATCACCATTGTGCAACGAAGCATAGCAAGTGCTATGTATGCAGCATATCACGGTGTAGAATTAACTGGCGGAAGCCTCATTCCTCAAACATCTCGCCATACCATGACGCCCTTCAGCTTACGCATTGGACAAAATAAGCAAATAACAATACCTATAACTGCGGCTACTTGAGACCTCTTCTTTTTAATTATTTTGCCTATGAAGTTACGGAGATCTACCATATATAATTGGCTCATAATTATTTTGTGATCATAGTTGCCCCAGCTGGTGTGAGCTGTTTATTAAAGGTTAGTCTTGAGAAAAATTGGCTTGGCTTTGGATTTAATTGTCCATAATTAAGGTGGCAACTTATTAAAATTCTGAGAGAACTAGTTGTTTCAGAGTACATACATGCGTATATTAAGAAAATCATGAGCTGAAAGTCGGTTTGGATTTCCATACAGGGAAAAACGTGAAGTTTTCTTCTCCTTTTGTTTGTGCTTCTACGAGTGCACCTAATTTGTGTCTGTGGGTCTAGTACCAGCAAATGAGGAAAAAGGTTATTGCTAATTTTGGTTGGAGTCCCTCAACATGGTGTCATTCTTTAGCTAGTTCTTCTTCCTCAATTGAAAAGCGGTGCATATTGCAATCATATTATTATTAGGAGTCATGATTCGATCGCTTTTTTACGTAAAAGGAAATACAATGTAAGAACATATAATTGCTTGTTAAATTAGTTCAAAGGAAGTCAAATGCTTTCGTTTTAACCAAAAAGAAAAAACAATTAAGGTTTGTTTGATGCGTAGAATTAGAATTAGCTCGGAATTTTAAATTTATATTTGACTCTTATAAAATTTTAGAATCCAGAACTATAATTCTAAATTTAATTCTATTAATATTACTTATATATCTAATCTATAACTTTAAAATATTTTTATTATATTAAGTTTTCAGGAGATGGACAACTTGCATTGGGTGGTAGGACATTAACAGCTAATACCTACAACAGCAGTTGATGGCCAGCGACAAGTTGTTGGCCATTGGTGGCAGGTGATGAGCCATCGATGACAAGTGGGCAGCCACCAGTGGTGGATGATAAAAGGTGGTCATAGTTGGAGAATATAAAAATTATGAGATATGAAATAAACAACTTTTAAGATATAAGTTAAAAATTGGAAAAAGGTTTTGGCTAGTTATTTTTTTAATTTCATAGAATTATTATATAAAATTATTATTCTTATTCTAAATAGGCTACCAAACATAAAATTTATAATTTGGCTATCCAATTCCAATAAGCATGTTTTGATTTTGGTTACTAAAAGCAATATTCTGATTTTGATATAAATATTTTTAAAATTGTCTGATTTTAATCACTACAATTAATTTATCTCTGTTAACTACTGAATTGATTAGAGAAAAATCATGATATCCAATTTTATATTTTTGACATATGTGTAGTAGCAGGAAGCATGGCAGAATAATTTACAATACTGATCACTGGATGACTTTCCCAGATGATTCTCGGAATTTGAATTGAATTGACATGTACAATGGGGAGTGCGTATAAGAGACGCACAATCAATACTACAATTTTACGAATTAAATGCCATTCTTTATTCAAAGAAAAATTTTCATACTATTTTAGAAAAGCTAACAATTTATAGAATTCAGTCTTTGTCAATTCTGCATGTAATATTTGTACATTAATTACTATTAAATTATGCGTCCATAGATCATTAAAATAAATTATTGTGTAAACATTCAAATTGGTCTAAGGATTTTATTAATGAACAAATTGAACTATGATAAAAAATATATATATATTAGTGTTGAGATCCTCACAATTGTAAAAATAGAACATTATAGGTTCTTGATAATTTCATAGATAGATAAATTGGTTTCTAATAAAAAAAGTAGTATTGAGGTTCTTACAATTGCAAAAATAAAACATTATATGTCTTTCACTCAGTTGCATCCTACTAAATGTTGATGTGGATTTTAATTATTGATTTATATGGCACTCACTAATTCCAATCATCATCAATTTATTTTCCTCAAATATTCCAAAATTTAATAGAGCACACATCCTCTATCTCTTTCATTATTACATAATTCATATCTCTAATTCTCATAATTCATCACAAACATATTCTTTTAGTGTATTTGTATTCATTTAATGAGTTGGTAGGGGAATGACTTTGATCTATTGTTGAAAACTTGGAATGTCACTCTTCTAAATAAGATTTCGATAAAAAATCAAGCATAGTGGTATTGTGTTATTTTATAATATATAATCACTATACTTTAGCAAACAGCTCTTTTGGATAAATGATTATGAATTTATGATATTAGTACTATAATACCTTAGAAATAAGGTAGTGATAAAGTATAAGGAATTCAATTCCTAATCCAATTCCTTTCTTAGAACGACAAGCTTAGGGCCAAGGGCCTCTTTCTTGATAATGGATACAGTGAATATTGAAACATTTGTGAAGGAATTTGCAAAACAAAAAAAAAAAACGGAAGGGTTGTGTTTTAGTTAGTGTTGGTTGATAATAGTGGGTGTGACATACATTAATAATTAAAGTCTATGTCATCATTTAATAGGTTATGGGTGAGTCAGGGCGTACGTGTCATATTTTACAATTGTGAAGAACCTCAGGACTAACTTTTTATATTCAAGGACCAATTTGTCCATCAATGAAATTGTCAAAGACCTATAGTGTTCATTTTGCAATTGTGAGGAATCTCAACATTAACAATTTTTTGTCAGGGCCTAGTTTGTCCATCAATGAAATTGCCAAGACCAATTTGGATGTTTAGTCTAAATTATTTTTCAAAACAATAGTCATTACAAAAATAAAAATTATTAAATCCATTTAAATATTTAAATAAAATAAAATAATTCAAATATTAAAGTTATATTATTAATTATTTAAAAATTCAAAGATGAGTATAATGAAATAAAAAATTCTAACTAATAAATAATAATTAATGAATTACATAATATTTTATAAAAATAAAACTATTTAAGTATTTCTTCTTATCTTTAAACACATATTAACCTTTTATTGTATAACTATAATTTATATAAAAATTTGGTACTCATGTTTATTTATTTATCTTAACAAAATCACTACTCATTTATGTATGTTAAACTTATATCAATATCAACATATTCTTCCTTATATAAATATATTTATACAAGGCTTTTAAATCTCATCTTGTGAGTCAACAAAATGGTAGAGTCAGGTGCATGGGCCGTGATTATCAGGTTATCCATTTAACCTAAGTTTGCACAAGTTAAGACCATATATACTTTCTTAACCCTTTAATTTGTAGATTTTTGGTCCGCTCACTTAACCTACGGGTTGGCAGACCAAACTGTTAACAAATAAGGAGCTTGTGTCTTTTGTAAAACAAATTACATATTAAAATTGATAAGACTTTAATAATGACACAACTTGTGGTTGTAGATTAGTGGTAAATGGTCCTTATATCAACTTAAAAGGACCATGTCTCAACTTTCATTTACACAAGTTTTTGTGAGTTTAAATTTATAGTATTAAAAAAAGTAAAAAAAAGATAAAGGTAAAATTCTATGGAGGCTAGCCCATGAGCTTGCACTTAAGCAGGATGGATGTAGGCTGTGGCAAACCTGCAAAATGGGATCTCATTTAATAAATAGACCAATTGAGTCCAATCCTTTTGAGTTCCTAAATTTCTCCTAGTAATTTTAATGCAATAGTTGATCTCATGGCAAACTAGGGTGGTTACGCATCTAGTTAGGTCGTGTTTAAGGGTAAATGAAGTGCAACGCAATGAATGAAGACGAGTTGGATTGGGTCAATTGTTTTTATGTGGACAATTGCAAGATGTTAACAATAATTTCAATGTTGTTTGAATTCATTCAAGTCTACAGTTAAATTACATTCACATGAGAATAGTCTGAAGAGAGGTATGAGTTAATGGCAAAACAATCACTAACCTTGTTGTACTAAGGTGCTTGCCAGGGGCAGTCTCCCATACTATTGCCTGCATAGGGCTAGCATCTGTATGCCCACCACGGACCAGAAAATAAAGCTACGTGTTAATGGCAGCATGATCATTAACCTTGGTATATTAGAATCTCTCGTCTACCATGGGCTAATATTTATATATTCGCTAGGGATTAGGCTATAAGCCTCAACGGGTTATCATAGGATGTCTGCAAGGGACACAATCTGCCAAGGACCCAGTTGTCATATCAGTATTAGACATTGTGTTCTTTTTGACCAATTCCCTAGCTTATATAATTTATAGTTATTTTCCCAGTTAAGTATGATTTTTGTTATTGATAGTTTGCATGTATAGCTACATATAAATGTTAGATGCATGTGATGCATAATTGTATGAATTTTATTTGTCTACCATGTGTGAGCTGTGGGTAATTATTTGCTCACTAAGTTTCAATGACTCACCCATCTCTTCTTCCATTTTTAGATCAGGTAGTTCATGTCGATGCCTACCTTTTTGTACAAGTCATTCTAATTTCTTCTAGTGGTGAGCTTTACTGGTTGGTTATTAGTTATATTTTCATATGTCTAGAGTGCTCCAATAAGTATACAGTGAAATATTTACATCTTGTATTTATAATTTCTCAAATCATGGATTTGTTAGTTTCAGTTCAATTCAATTTTACAAAAGTGATTTAAGTTTATTTATGAATTAAGTATTCCAATTAGTTAATGTACTTCAATAGAAATATGGGTCAGAGACCTTCCCAACCTCGAAGAACTTGGATAGGGGCTACAGATTGACAATGTGGCATTATGATCCCTAGAGATTCTCTCAATTATTTCCTAAATCACCCATGAGATTTCCTGTTTCTCATGACATCTTTTATATTAGATCATATCTATCCCTAAATATGGAATATATCTAATATCTATTAAATCCTTCGAATATCTCCCTTACCCATGGAAGATTATCTCTAGATTTACCATGGAATCACCTCTCACTATAAAAGGGGGCTTAATGACCCCGAGGTATGACATCACAACTCTATCACTCATACATACCTTACCACTCTATTCCTCGCTCATTCATTGACTTGAGCATCATAGTTTCTTTGCAAGTACTTCACCCTCGCTTGCTGGACATTGAAGACACCTACAGCCTTACCTCCACTTTTAGGTAAGAACATTGGTGCCCACCATAAGGTCCATTAACAAGCCTCCCCACAACCCCACACCAATAAGACCATGGTTGATGCCATTAGCCAAAATAAAGATGCCCATAATCAACCACTACCTACCTTGGAAGAACTCAGCACTATACACGACTTGTAGGAAGAAAACGAATACATGGCTGAACAAATTCGCAAAGGATACCCCAAGGATTCTTGCCCCAAAGGTGAGGGTGACAACAAGAATATCCAACACGGAGCTATTGGTTCAACAGATAGGCCATCCTATTTCCAATGCACCACATATAAAGTCGAATACAATAGTCGACCTATTGCAATCCACTGTGGCCCCTTTTTCAAAGAACTCATCACTACTAGAATCTCACTGAACACAAATAGATTTTACACACAGATTTCTTCCCTCTGGATTAGATAGATTTAAAAATAGGAAAACGGAAAATTGGGA
This sequence comes from Dalbergia oliveri, assembly GCA_030441495.1. Classification (NCBI taxonomy): domain Eukaryota; kingdom Viridiplantae; phylum Streptophyta; class Magnoliopsida; order Fabales; family Fabaceae; genus Dalbergia; species Dalbergia oliveri. The sequence continues at coordinate 29,673,744 of JAMLFY010000008.1, read as the reverse complement.
AAAGAAATTTTTATAAAAGGTAGCATATTCGTCTGGAAATATTGGTGCAAACACTCGGCACATGGCGCATAACAGTAGATGGCAATTACAGAAGAAAAATTAGAAAAAGAAAATTGTGTTCATAAAGATACAAACAAATATGAAAAAAATACTAAAAAATAATTACAGACGAGTAAATATGTCTATAATTTGAAATTAAAAGTGCGTATATCACACGTGAATTAGATGGATTTTTCCATCTATAACATGATTAATGAAACATTACGTTTCATTAATAGCGTTATAGATGGGAAAATCCATCTGTAATGCATGGAATACTAAACAAAACTGTGTGCCCTCCTTCTTCTTTCTCACTTCATCGTTTCCACTTTCTCTCTAGCGCCGCCACCATATTTTTTGCCACGTCGAAATTGGAGCCTCTATTTTACAACGGTTTGCCATTATGTTCCTAGTATTATGCTATTTTTGGTGTGTTATTTTTGTGTTTTGAATTGGTGATTGTTTGTAGTTGTTAGTGTTACTAATTAGTAGAAACTTCATTTGTTTAGGATTTGGACCACATTTGAAGCAATTTCGAGCATTTTGGTTGTCCCTTTTATAGTGCATTGGTAAGTTTTTATGTTTTATTAATATTTTTTATTTTGGTGTTTAGGAAGTTGATTTTGATTAGTTTTTATATTTGTTAATGTTTAGGTTGATTTTGGTGAGTTGAAAAGATTGTCTTTAATTTATAATGTAATTTGTTTGTTAATTTTTTATTTTCAAGGTTTGGTTAGGTGCGTGCTTGTAGCCATTATTGTTGTGTTTATATTGTGGGACTGAAGATTGCATGACTAAGGGAAAGGACGTAGAGGTGCTTCCTTGACTTGTTTACATTGTTTGCTATGGGATTGTTTGTGTTTACGAAATTTGCAGTATATGCATGTTGTGGAGTTATAAGGGATGCGTCTCAGAACGGTTTTAGAATTGTGATATGTAATGTATGTGTTGATTATTTGTTTTATAGTCAAATGTAATTGTTTGCATATAATTATTTTGTTGTGTAGTTAATTTTTTGTGTAATTGCCATAAAATTATGGCTTACTAATTGATTAAGACATATTATGCTAATGAGATAGTCTTAAATTAGGGAAAACTCTGAAAATGTTTAAAATATAATTTTTATTGTTTGAATTAAACCATAATACACGTAAGGGAATGTTCATACATAAGGGAGATTTATCAAAATTTCCATTAGAAATTTGTGTAATGTAAAATAAATGAGGTTCATAAAGTGTTGTTGCAATTTTTAGGTTCATACAGTTCTTAATCGAGATGTTCCTTGGAAACCATTCATGGATGTATGATAGGTTACACCCATACTAAGGGGAATAAAGCCTGAATTCTATTAAGGTGTTGAGGAATTCATATGTGTTGCTTATAATTCACAACAATTCATTACTGACCAAAAAGTTAGGTGTCCATGTTCAAAGTGCAAGTATAGAAAGTTCTTAGATATTGATTTAATTAGGTATGATCTGTACAAAATCAAATTTAAACCTAATTATTTCATATGGACTGAACATGAGGAAGGTTAATGCGGAAAATCAATTTGAAATGGGTTATGTTGGAAGTTAAGTGCGGTGCAATTAGGAGGTGGGGATGTGGGTAATGTGAGTTGGGAAGAAAATATTGGTCATTATCAAGAAATGATTTAAAATGTTGTTGGTCCCGAATTTAAAACCTTTTGTGATTCTAAAGCTAAACAAGAAACTAATGCAAAGGCTTAAGGTTTTATAGTTTGTTATAGGCAGCAAAAGGCCTTTATGGATGAGTGTATACACTTAGAGTTATCCTTAGCAATAAGAATATTAAGCATTAAGTCAGAAGGCAACCAAAGTTAGAGCTCGTTTGGCAATGGGCTACATTGATTAGTGAGCTTAGTCCCTAACCTTAGGCCATCCCAAAAGACTTTTACCAAGCAAAAAGATTAGTTTCCAAGCTTAGTTTAAAAGAAGTAACAATTGATTGTTGTTTGAAAAGGTGCATGCTCTATTACAAAGACGATGCTATATTGACACATTGTAAATTCTGTGGAGAGTCTAGGTTTAAGCCACGAAGAAGTGGCAGAAGTGGTAAGCATAAAGATATGTTGTAAAATAGGATGCATTTTTTTGTCCCTAATTCCTAGGCTAAAGAGATTGCATGCGTCTATGAGCTTAGCTCCACATGACGTGGCATAGTGAGAATAAAAGGAACGATGGTGTAATGACTCATCCATCTCATGGTGAGGCTTAGCAAAATTTTGATCAAGTGTATCCTAAGTTTGCATTTGATCCTAGGAATGTAAGGTTAGGGTTATGTGCTGATGGGTTTACTCCAAACAATCAGTTCAATAAATCATATTCTTATTGGCTTAGTATGGTTACGCCTTTCAATCTTCCTCCTGAAATCTGCATGAAAAATTCATATTTGTTCTTGACTTGTATAATTCCTAGTCTAGAAAATCCAAAAGCTCAAATTAATGTATACCTTCAACCTTTGATTGATGAGTTAAAAGAGTTGTGGTGTGAGGGTGTAACAACTTATGACATATCAAGAAAGCAAAATTTTAATGTGAAGGCAGCACTAATGTGAACAATTAATGATTTTCCTGCTTATGGTATATTGTCTGGATGGATGACTCAAGGGAAATTCGCATCCCAATTTGTATGGAAGACACAAAGGCATTTACCTTAAACTATGGAGGAAAAAATTCATGGTTTGATTGTCATAGGAGATTTTTAGATATAGAACATCTATATAAACACTTTGCAAAAAAATTTAGGAAAACAACTTTTGAGAATAAGGAGCCTCCCGTCCAACTATATGGTCACCAAGTATGGGCAGAGAGTTAGACAATTCCCAAAAATAACATAAGTAAAATCCATCAAGTTTCCTGGTTATGGGGTGACACATAATTGGACTGAATAAAGTATATTTTGGGAGCTGCCATATGGAAGGATAACTTAGTTCACCATTGTCTAGATATCATGCATGTGGAAAAAATGTGTTTGACAATATTATGAAACCGTGATGCATACTGATCAAATTAAAGATAATGTCCAGGCAAGGCAGGATTTGGAAGAGTATTGTAGGCACCTTGAATTGAGATTACAACAACTTGCAGATGGTTGATGGTCAAAGCCAAAGGCAAGTTACACCTTGAGCTTATCAGAGACAAGATATGTGTAAATGGGTGCAGGATTTGAAAATGTTTAACAGTTATGCTTCAAACTTGGGTCATTGTGTGAATGTTCAACAAGGAAGGTTTTTTGGGATGAAAAGTCATGATTGTCATGTATTCATGGAGTGTCTTCTCCCTATTGTATTTAGGGAACTATCTAACCATGTTTGGAAGCCATTGAAAAAGCTAAGTGAGTACTTTAAAGACCTGATTTACCTACTCTTATAGTTAATGATTTGTTGGTGATGGAGAAAAACATCCTTGTGATTTTATGCAAATTAAAGAGAATATTTTCCCTGATTTCTTTGATTCCTTGGAGCACTTGTCCATACACTTAGCATATAAAGCACATGTCTGTGGACCAGGACAATATAGGTGGATGTATCTGTTTGAGTAGGAAATTGGAGGACTCAAAAGAACTGTGAAAAATAGAGCTCAAGTTGAGAGATCCATATGTTAGGCATACATCTAAAAGCAGACATCAAATTTTTGCTCCTACTATTTCGAACCTTATGTTCAATCAAGGAGGACTCGGTTGGTCGGAACGATGGGGATAGCTCAATTAAGTCAACCCTATCCATATTCAACCAACCTAGTCGTGCTGTTGGCAAATGCAAAGAATGATGGATCTTAGGAGATGAATCAAATGCTATACATTTGCACATCTTGATAAATTGTGATGAGATACAACCTTTTAGAATGTAAGTGACTTACAATTGCTTTAATTTCCTTTTTCCCACAAGTGACTCAATTCTCACCTATTGTTTCGATGTTTACAGATATTTTGAACAATTATATGGTGACGATTGTCTTAATCGATCTCCATCATAGTTCAAATCTTATGTACGTTGTGTATTTATGCTTACAAGTATGTGTTAATAGATATGATCCTTACTCTTCAATTTGATATCTTTAATGGTATATGTAGGTGCGTGAGCCTAGTAATGGTATAACCGATATTCGCCTATATAATTTGTCCCGAGGCTTGAAAAATAAAGCTTATTGTTAGCCAATTTACTATGTTAATGGGTACAAATTCCAAACCACGGAATCATATAAGGGGAGAAAAAAGACAATAGTAGGGATGGTGTTAGAGGAATTCAAGTGCTAGTGAATGCGATTGGTATGGGAAACTTAAGGAAATAGTTGAGCTAAAGTATGCCGTGAACCTATAAAAAGGGTTGTCTTGTTCAAGTGTGAATGATTTGATCCAACATGACTAACAGGAACACGTAAACATAAATAGTACAATATCATTGAGACTAAACATACTCCATGACCCTACTTGGCACGTGACAGGCACGTAGGGAATCCTCATTCTCACGTAAGCCTCGTGACCTCTAAGTCTCTCTATATGCATATTTTATTATTAAATTCGTTTAATAAAACATCATTCCATCTCTAATAAACCTTTGGCTCTTTGAAAATATATCATCATCAATAGCATATCATAATCATCTCTAATATAGTTCTTTGAAATTAGAAAGCAGATCATTTTGATTTTATTTTCCCAAACTCTAAACATATCTCTTGATTCAAAATATATGAGTTGTTCTCTATACAAAATATACATGAAAACTGAAAATCATGTAAATACAAAATAATCATGATAAATCAATGCACTCTTCTCTATGTCCGGGACCCTGCCTATCATGTACACTTGGAGCACTCTATCTCTAATCAAAATGCAAAAAGAGTACTTCACCCCTAAGTGAAACTCACCAATGGAATTCTACGTTGGGGAAGAGGTGGCTGAGAAGGACCCGCAACAACTAATGTATCTGGAATGGAAAAGGTAGAGGGTGAGTTTCATCTAAAACTCAGTGAGGTCCTTACCCATAACTCTCTCATGGGACAACCAAGAGAATAAAGAATCATACATATATAATTCCATCAAAACTAGTTAATGAAATTTCTCTGAATCATTTCATTACATGTACATAATAGGTCTTAAATCAATTATTCTTTGAAAAAAAAACATAAATTACAGGACTCTACTAAAAAAACACGGATCTCCAATTATGCATTTCATAACGATATATTCTCAGCTATGCATGTCAGTCATGGCATAGCAAATCCTCTATAGGTACCAGACGGGCTTCACCCTCAAAGCTTTGTTCCTTCCCCCTAGATACAGGCCAAGGAAGAACACATATTTTCTACTCTATGAGATTGCCCCTAAGGACAACTTGGTACCAAGGTTAATGATTGGGTTCCAGCCGTTAACTCACTAACGTTTCTCTATGACTATCGTTAAATCTCTAATTCATAAAATCATATCATTTCTCTAAAACTCTATTCTGGGATAAAACTCTATAATATATAAATACTCTGCTCTGAAATCATTATGGAAATTTCTAAAACATCTAAATCAAGTCATAATCATACTCTAGCTCTTTTAATAAATCATTTAGCAATAATGGTCCCATGAGTTTGCATCAAAACATAAATTTCATGCTCTAGAAGAAATCATCATTTCATTAAATATAGCAAACCAATTAGGATCTCTAATCTCCTCGAAACATTTTCTAAAATCATGCAATCATGTCATAATTTAGGAAATTAACTCTAATGACCAACATAAGGGTAATAGGTTCCGAACCCACTCACCTGGAAAGGAGGAAGGAGTGGCGTCAACATCCACAATGTTTTGGGGAGTGGAATAGCACCAATATCTGCCATTAAGCCATAAAACTCAAGATCAGACTCTAACAACCTCTAGATTGCTCAAACATAACCCTAACAACATTGGGAGAACACCCTCACTTAACAACAATGGAAACAAATAACAACCCATTCACCAAGGTATGAAATGGGAAGGAAAGGGACAACAAAAACCCATAAAATCTCACCTTTGATCTCTTAGAGGAAGAATGATTGGGGTTGGATTAGAGGAAGAAGTGGGAAGGGTTTGGGAAAAGAGGGTTTTCGATTTTAAGGAGACAAAAATCCCGAGCTTGGGGTTTAAAAGGGTGGGGAGGCTCACTTGCACAAAACGCCACCGTTTCGCACCGCTTCGCCTAATTGACACTAACATAGCAATCATAGACCGCTATACAGCTAGCTTGCCCGTGCTCCCCGGCCGTACCAATTATGACCACTATAGCGGTCCTCAAAACCCCCAAACACACCCGGCCACACAATGTGACTGCCAGAGCAGTACAGCTCACCAAAATGCAGGTTCAAGGGTCTTTCATGCATCTTGGGCCTTTCAGGCAACATGGGTGGGTCCTAGGAGACCCTAGGACAGGACGGAACTTACCCACGACACGTGTACTTGGAGTATTACACATACCAAAAGATATAAAGGCTTTGACCCATTCATCATTGCACAAGATGCAAGACAAGTATATTTTCTATCTTACCCTGGAAAATGTAATAAGAGCTAGAGGGTCGTAATAAAAACTAAGCCAAGGGGTTCGGATTAAACAGAATGAAGTAGATGATGAGGAAGCTTATCAAATTGATAACTCAATCCTTTCATGTATAGTAATAGACATTGCCATCCCCCCAACCTTAGCTTCCCCTTTGAATGAACTTGAAATAATTGACCCTCCTACCTAAGTTTTAAGAACAAAGGAAAGGAACAACATGAGTGAAGATGAGGAGTAAGAATTTGTGGATGACATTTCATCTAGAATGATCATGGTAATGTTGAACTATTAGAGTAAATGAGGTAAATTAGTAAGGTGAACAAAACTTCAATGCTATTACATATTATGTGTTGTGTGTTGTTGATCTTGTTTTATTTTAATTATGATATTTTGGACTAAGCATATATTTTGTTTCATTCATATGACAAGTAGAGGTAAAAGTAAGAAAAGTGCTACCCAGGATCCTGGTCATGTTGGTAGTGACAACACTCCTCATCCGCAGCTTCCCACTTCCACTTCCATACCAGTTGGAGTGTAGACATCCCAAGCTAAGGGGCAGGAGCAATACATCATGGTGCCTAACTCTGTATGTGCCTCTTCCTCCTCCAGGAGTTTCATAGCTTGCATTGCCGACTATATCCACCATACCTTCCCCTACAAAGCACACAAGTGAGGACACACTAGTGCTACATGTTCCAATGGGCAATAATCACAGACCTAGGCCCCTCAAAGCCCTTCCAGGTCTAAGATAGGATGAATCCACTTGGTAAGATATTTACGAAATATGCGGCAAAAATTTATTTCATGTGAATATTAACATAATTTTTTTATTTTATGTTATCATTATCCACTATATAATATATCTTTATGTGTTTAGTCGGTATCCACCCCAAAAAAGTATCCACCAGGTCACGAATACCATTAAAAAAATCTATGATGCACCTTACATCAATTTTAGTAAGGTGCCTAAAAAATAAAAGAGGAATGGTACAAAGATTGGAAGGTAATAAAAGTCAATTGATTTATTTAAAATCTTATTTGTTCTCTAATTTTTTACATGTATTAACTAATTTCTATTAATGTAGAGCCACTTCTCCATTCCCCTGGATGAGAAGATGATTTTCAAGGCCTGGAATAGTCGAATTGCAAAGTGACTAAGGAGATGTACACAGAGGCCCTTCAGGACCCGTCATTTGCAGATTGGATAGCACCCCACTTCCTTCAAGCCTTGCAGAAGTAATGGTGTATGCTAGAGTTTCAAAATCTCTCCTTAAAGAACAAGACAAACAGGGTATCTACTAAAGGTAGCTCACTGCATACCGATGGCTCCATGACTTTGGCCAGGCACTAAGGCTAACTTGGTTAGTGATTTTCAGTTTTTTTTTATTCAATTTATCAATTGAATTTGAGAGGTTTATTAATTGGAATTGCAAGAAAAGACACTGAAGAGACCACCTACGTAGGAAGAGGTGTTTAAGGAGACACATACTCACAAGGGAGATAAAATAATGTGGGTTAATCCATGATCTAGTCAAGATATGTGAGTATAGTTACTCACATTATATTTTCTAATTAAGGACTTAAAATATTTTTTGAGCCTAATATATAATTGTCTATACTAAATTATAAGGTGATTACGTCCAGAGGCCGAGGCTACATCTTAAGGACCTAGAGTTTGTTGATGAGGATACTGTGTGGTAGAAGACAGTGGGTAGCCTTTATAAAGACCATATTTATGGCATGGAGGACCGCTTTGAGAATTTGATGTCCCCTACATTTGTCATTGAGGATCCCCCTTCTCTTGGGACTGAGGTAGTGGAGGACATGGTCTACACTCAAGTAAATGCCTTGAATAAAGAGCTCTAGAAGCAAAACAAGGAGATGTGGAAGAACAATGAGGCTGCATGGAAGAAAAAGTGGGCAAAAAATGGAGAAGAAGGTCGAGAAAAAGGTGGCATTAAGGATGTAGAGGGAGGTCCAGAGGAGATGTAGCAGGAGGTATACAGAATGCATGCATACTTTGAGCTCATGAGAACGAGCAACTCCATGTCTTTTCCTCCTTATCCACCAGCTTCAGGCACCACCAGTTTTGGGGCGATAAGGCATTCCTCCTCCTCCTCTATGATGATGATGACGAGGACCAACGATCATGGTGAGGGAGATATTGATGATGCCGAGTACTTGTGATTATTTTTATACTACTCCAAACTTTGTTATTTTATTTTTCATATTATTATTTTGGATGTTTACTTTTTTTTATTATAATAAAAACTATTTTTTGAAATTTAAATTTTTATTCCATAAATTTCCTTACGTTTACCGATTATTATGATAATTAGCAATGGTGAGTTATAAATATAAAAATAACCAATAGTTAAAAATAACCCCAAAAGAAAAACAAATACAAATAGATTTACAGATGATAAATTTTCCAATTTTAAAATTTTTTTATTATTTACAGACGAATTTTATCGTCTCTAAATTATAGATGGTAAAATTCATCTATAATAAATAAATTTTATAACATATTTTTGCCTTTTATAGAGAGATTTTATCATCTGAATTTTAAAGATGGTGAAATATGTCTATAATAAATAAATTTTATAACAATTTTTTTTACTTTTATAGACGGATTTTACCGTTTAATTTTAAAGAAGGAAAATCCATCTGTAAATGTCAAAATTTGAACGAGTTTTTTCAACCTTTACAGCAGATAAATCCATCTGTAACTATACAGCCTGACCAATTTGTCTATAAACCCGTCTATAAATTACATAGGGGAATAGAAATCTGTCTGTATTGCTTATAGACGAGGAAAAAAGATAAAGTCTTACCTGTCTATAAATCCATCTGGAACATGTTAAAAATTTGTCTGTGTTCTGCGAAAAGCTTGTAGTGCATGGCCATAGATCTCCCTATTCACCTTAAGTTTGTGCCCCTATGATGGGACAGGAGACCCTTAGACCTTTATTACGATGTTCAAGCTCATTATGCTTATCAATGGAGCGACCAACTAGATACTCTGTCAACCTTCCCATCTTTACTGGAGAAATCAGCCTTCCTCTTATTCTCTTCCCTACCCCCGAACGTAATACACCACTTTGAAGGGTTGACAAGGCCTTCATCAATCAATTCATTTTATCTAAAATCTACATGAAGACTTCATATTCATTGGAGCACATAAGACAAAGCCTCAACGAATCCCTAGAGACTACCTTACATCCAGAACTTTTACCTGCGAACTCCACCAAATTAGAATCAGCATATGTTTGGGCCCCTTCAAAGGAACTTGCAATTCACAGACCTCAAACAATGAAGGAGCTTCGCAAGCAAGCAAACGATTACATTAACATCGAAGACATCTACGCCGAAAAGAACAACCACAAACAAGACCCTAGCCAATAAGAAGACACTAATCAAAAGAAGGAATGAGGCATATGAAAGGGAATAAAAAGAAAGGACATGCCCAGGTACCCGAGCCAAGTTTCAACACTTATAATTTGCTTAATATCTAAGTAGGCACCATTCTAAAGAGATTTACACAACCAAACTCATCAACATCCCAAAACGCAACCTTCAACTTGCCTCGAAGGGCATAGATAAGAATAAGAAATATGATTACCACAACGCCTTCGGTCACTCAACCGAAGAATGCCAAGGCTTGAAGAACCAAATAGAGCAACTTATCTGTGACAATTGCCTCAAGCAATTTGTCCAAAACAGGAGGGGCAAAGCCAATAAAGGAAAGACAAGCATTAAAATACACTTAGCTTTCCCATGTCATTGTTTAAAATTTTTACACTTAACTTCAAAATACATTTCATCATATAACCATGATCATGCCATGGACCATGCTCATGACATATAGAGCGTCATGGACAGTTCTAACAAGCCAAAACAAAAGAAAGGTTCCAATATTAATAACAAGCCTTCTCAAGAATGCTCACCAACTTAGAAATCAGCTATTGAGAAGCCAGGGGATTGGAACCTAAAGCAACACCTGGATCTAAGAAGAGGAAAGAACAACATTTATTGTTGCAACCCAGTTGGTATACAAAATATCTATAACTCACATGAGACAAAATGTAATCAACAAGTAAAACTACAATAGAACTATAAGTTATATTGTCGCAACCTGTTTCCCGGGACGAAAATATATCTGTTAAAATTGGGAGTCGCCACCAAGTTTATTTAAATTGGGAAAACATGGAAAAACCCGTTCTATTAAAAAGTGGTCTTTGAAACCAGATTTTAATTCGGTTTTGTTATGCATAGGGAAGGGTAAGATTTTAGTCCTACGCACCCTAATACACCCGTCCTGAACGGACCTTAATTGATTTGTGCCAATTATTAATAACCTTTCCAAATATTCATTTTTATATTTTATTTACAACAAAATTTAAAAATTGAGGAACACCAAGCTGTCACAACTGGTGTTCAAAATACGTGTTAACAAACCTTACGGTTAAATTAACATTTTTATTCAAAATTCAATATTTCACAAATAAGTAACAAATTTAAACTAAATATATGAAAATGAAACTCTCTTATGAATTATAAATATTTACAAATAAGATAAAAATTTATTTTGATATTTTTTACAAAAATAAAATAAAATATAAAAGATAACATACTTTTAAAGAAAGTTTAGAACATCAAGCGTTACAACTTAGATGTTCAAAATATCAGTTAACAAGCCGTCCCGTAAATTAACTTTTTATTTGAAATAAAATATTTCCTAAAGAAATGAAAATTAAATGAAATAAAATATCTCCTAAAAAAAAAACTCATGAAAAATTTACGATTAAGACAAAAATTATAAATATTAGATTTTGACTTGACAGGGATTCAATCGCCCTCCTACGTATTTTTCTGCAATGGGGAATTCAAAGTCACGTAGTTCTGAAAATAATTATGAGTTAGTTGATTTTATTTTCAAAAGGGACTTCAGAACATCAAGTTGTCACAACTAAAATATTCCGAAGCATAGGATTAACAAGCCGTCATGGCTCAGTTATGCTATTTAAAATTACAATTTTACCAATTAACCCAAATACCCTTTTTTAGTAAAACAAAATATCCAAGTATTTATTTTAAACCCAAGATTAATAAAACCTTTTTTTTTTTAAACAAAACTCTAACTTTAACGAGAACTGATAAAGTTAATTCATAAATACACAATTAATTTGAACAAAATATATAAGCATATAAGAGAATTAAAATAAAATTAATTCATAAACACAATTATACAATTAACTTAAGTAAAACACATAAACGTATAAAATAAATAAACTAAAAATAAAGGTCCTAATCACTATTTTCTTTTTTATCATTTTTTATTTTTAAAGGCTTTTTAATACAAAATTCACCACACATCAAAACAAATAGTTAGATCACTCCTTTAAACCGATTTATTCAATCCCTACTCAAATAATTTGAAGTAATTGCTAAGAAAAATATATCAAAAACTTTTTATTTTTAAATTTATATATATATATATATTTTAAAGGAAAAAAAAACCACAGGAACTCAAATTCTGATCAAGCAAACCACAAATTAAAAACAAAAACAACAATAATCATGCTGATAAACCCAAACGAACAAAGTCCAAAACCAAAATAAAATAAATATTAACCCAAGCAACCTAACTTAAATGTAAACATACCAACCTAAAATCTGATCCTGATAAAATAAAGTTAATCCAAGGAGAAAATAATAATAATAAAAAAAATAAAAGCCCTTAATTTTCTTGATCTAATTCTAACACATACCTGCACACACATTAACACACGCACACACTAAAACATACCCTCACTTAATCTCACCCACACACTCGCACACGGAATGGACACACACACACGTCCTCCTTCTCATACTTACACTTGCATCTCTCCACACTCACACACATATACACGTGAACACAGCCAAACAGGCACAAGCACATATACACATGGAGAGAGAGTGAGTGAGTGGCGGAGAGCAGGAAAGAGAGAAAGATAGCGAGATAGAGAGGGAGGAAGAGAGTTGAGAGCGGCCAAGGAAAATGGGGAAAAGCCGGCTAAGGTATAGATTCTGTGGTTCATCTCTGAGTTTCCTCTTACGGTGACCGCGACCGGGGGATGCGTAACGATCGACCTGGACAAGCAGTGGCGGAGGCTAGAGTGCATGCGAGGAGGGAGGTCATCCACCGCGGCTAGCACACGGTGGAGGCTTGCGTAGTTCGAGAGGGAAGAGGGTGCGCGAGGTTGGACTTCCAGCGGAGGACGGTGGAAGGGAAATCCCGGGCAAGAAGCGACTCCGCCGCGGCTTGCATGCAGTGGTGGCGGATCCCACTTGGCTGAGCTAGACGGCCAGGCGAGGTAGATCTTAAGGGTGGTTCGCGGTGGTTCAAGTTTGAGAATGGGTGCACGAGATCGCAGTGATGGAGCACAACGTGCGGCCATGGAAAGGAAGAAGGTTTACGTGATGGGGGATGTGGCTCCCGGAGACTCCAATCCCGGCTGGGCTTCAGATTTGAAAGGCGAGATCGAGGGAGGGAGTGACAGATCTAGCTTCTGGCCGCATGGGGGATACACGGCTGTTGTAAGAGGAAGCCGAGAGCGGAGGTTGGCGAGGTGCTTCGCGGTTTGGCGGTGGCGCGATGATGTGGACGGCGGAGGAGAGTTCCGAGCGGTGGAGTTGAGATCGGAGTGGTGGAGTGTGCGGATGATGATAACGTGAGGCCACGGTGGTGGGAAGAACCGCCGGCCTCTTCCCCTTTCTCTTCTTTTTTTGTTAATTTTCGAATGATGATGATGATACTAGCTGAGTTTACCTTATTCCTTTTTGATTGTTGTTGCTGAAATTGTTGATAGTTTCTTTGCAGGCCTTTTTTGAATTTCACCCCGTATCTGGCTGATTGATGTATCAAGAGGTATTCTTTGATTTTTGGTGTTTGAAATTTTTTGGTTGATTGACATATCAGTGTATATTTTTTTGCTGATTGAAAATTTTTCTTCCTTCTTTTTTTGTTTCCTCCTTGATGATGTACTTATCATATCCCTCTTCTAAGATCATCAATGATCCCCTTTTACAGATGAGCTAGCAAGAATTACCAACTTAACCGGAGCTCAATCACCGAAAGGAAGCTTAACTTCTTGCTAAGAGTGGGAAGAATTCATCATGATGTCTGGCATTTGCATTATCACCATTTTACTTGAGCCTCATGGTTTGGCATGGACTTAGGAACGGAGTCCATGATGCTCTTTTGTCCTCTTTTTTGTGTTTTATTTTTTTTGTTGTTTTATAAATGACAAGAAGCAAATTGGTTGCTTGTTTGTTTGTTTTTTTTATTGTTATATTTTTTATTTATGAATATGAACTCATAGATATGCAAGTTGTGGGCTTTGGCAAAAAAAGAAATTAAATGAAATGGTCTAAGGAATTAAAATGGGTTGAGCATTTTTTCAATTTTTATTTTATGTAGAAAATGGTAACAATAATTATATTTTTTTTGGTTTAAAATAAATAGATGAAAATACTATAAAGGAAATTCATTTAAATTAAGAAATATGCAAATTTTGGATTTTTGTTTTAATGGTTTGACAAATGGGTATTCACATATATTTTCAACTATAATTCTAGAAACATGATAAAGACAATGTTTCCATCAACGAATCCCGAAATACCTGCATCTTTGGAAATTATGATTAGCTGACCTATAACTCTAGAAACATGATAAAGACAACATTTGAGAGCTAACAATACCATCAATTTGCATTAATTAGCCCAATTGACAAAAAATCCCAAATTTACACATGTAACTGGGTTTCAAACCCCCAAATCCACCATTAACAACCATAGAAAGTTTAAAAGGATAAAAATAGAGTAATATTAAGACTAACCCATTACTCTAAGGGAAGATTAGAGGAATGAGATGGCCAAAGTTACAGCTGAAACTTGGTTCCTTTGAGAGAGAGTCCACATGCTAGAAAGAGAGAACTAGGGAGAGCGCAATTGGAGCTGAGAGAGGAAAGCATAGCGGTAGTGCGATGGTGGTACGGTGGTGGTGGTGGTGGTGGTGGTGGTGGTGGTGGTGGTGATGGGGGAGAGAGCCAACAAAGGAGAAAAGAGAGTTTCAGTGGGAGAGAGGAAGAAGACCGTGAAAAAGGAAGGAAAAGAAAAAATGAAAAAAAAAAAGAAGAGGGAGGGGTGGTTTGTGAAAAAAAAGGGAAGAGAAAAAGAAAAAGAAAGGAAAGTGGGTTTCACATACTAAATATTGTGTTAATAAAAATTTATCCGGTTTAGCCTATGCTAAACATTGATCTCATTTATTTTATTTTCTACACTAACAATTATTTTAAAGGCACAAATAAAAATAAATTTCTGAATTATCATAAAATATCATGGTTAGTTAAAATTGTTTAAATTTGACACTTGTCTTCTTTAAATTATATATATGAATTCGAGTGTTGTTAAAAAATTTAATATGAAAATCTTAATATATAAAGTTTCCAGTTTGAAAGATTAGTTTAATTTATAATTTAATATTAACGTGAAAATTTGTAAAGAACAACTAAAAGAGTGTGAACATCTACAAGAAAAATGTTAAATAGCCAAACTGCGAACTAATTATTTGTCAGAATAAAACAAAATGTTGACTTTTGAAATAATCACTTTATTTTACTTAATAACTATTCTTTGTTTTTTTAAAAATTCTAGTTTTATTTTTTGGCATCTAGCATTACCCAATGCATAAACTCCTAGTAAAAAATTGAGTAAGGGTATCTTGTTTTCAAATGGTTTGTTCTTTTTAAATGATATTTCGCTGCAAATTATATATTGTTCAATTTTAATTGAAGAGGTGCTTATATTTAATGTTCAATCATACCTTAAATAACACAACCTCACGCAGAAAATACCTGTGAGAAATTTAAAAATAATAGTTAAAATTGAGAGTTTTTTTAATAAGAAATTGAGAGTATTTTAAAATCTAAATATTATTAGTATAGATTTAAAAAAACAGAAAATTTTAATAACGAATGCTTAAGGTCACTGATTAATAAGGTAAAAGCAAAACGTTTTATATTGAAAGTAAAATGTTAAAATTTTTAATGAAAAAAATTCTTTTCTACTTGTTTTGTTAACTAGTGACCTAATGTACCCGTCAGAAAAAAAAAAAAGAAATCCAAAAACAACTAGCCGAAGAATTTCATCAAAATTGCCGGCGTGTTTCTACGCAATTTCCGCGAAATATTGAAGGCCTACAGCACAGTGAGTGAACAGAGCGATGAACGACCATGGGCATATCATGCGTTGAAAGTCGACAACTTTGAAAGTCGTCGTTCCCATTTAATGTTATTTTAATTAATAAATAAGTATTTAATAAAATATTTATTTTATTATTTTTGGATGTGATAATAATTTTTATTTATTTTTAATATTGATAAATTTTAATAATTATAAAATAAATGTCTTACGTTACGCGTTTTAGAATAACATAACTATTTTAAAGTTGCGCGTAGTTTCTTGGTGTACTATTTTTCGAAACCTTATTCACGAATGGCCAATAGTCCAACGCAACTTGCAGTTTCCCGCATTAAAGTCAATATAATAGCACGTGATGTTTTTGGTAAGGTTTTTTAGTAAGGAATACGTCATGTTTAAGCAGAGATTTGCGTATAATTAACACTTAATTTTGACTAAATTTATCAGTAAAAGATAAAAATTTTGCTTAAAATGTAAAACTAAATTGAACGAGCAGATGAAAAAAATTTATAAGTAAAAATTTTACTTAAAATGTAAAACTAAAAAATTTCTGATTAAATGTAAAATTTTGCTAAGCAGAGAGCCCTTCCAAAATAAAAAAAATACTAATTTTATTAAATTATCCTTATGTTCTCGTTAATTAAATTTGTTAGAATTACTTAACAAAATTAAAATCGCATAAATACTTTCTTAAATGATATATAATAGAAATTTTCTTTTATCATAAAAGGCACTCATAATCAAAAGAAAAATAATAACTTCTCTATTTTTTAAAAAATGATATAATTATTTGTTGCAAAACTGAAGTAATTATTATTTTAAATACATGTTAATATATAAATTATTTATAGATGTCACCTTCTCATGTTTGTGTTGACTTTTAGCTCAGAATGAATTTCTTCATGAACTCTCTCTCTCTCTTCATGTGATACACTTGCAGTGATTTATATATATCGTCATTTACGCGGGTGATAATTCTACTAGCAAGCTAGATAGGGACGCTTCCTCTCCTGGCCTTTAAATAGAGACGTATTATATTAAACGATTTCTAAAGCTCATAGAGCCACCCTTATTTTCCAAATCCTTCAGCTGTGTCTTGCATTCTTGCAATTGCAACGTCTTTGTTCGCTGCTTTGTGAGTTATTATGGAACGCAGGCACCAGATGATTACAACAATTATAGCAATAACTCTGTAAGTCTCTCGGACTCTCTTGTATAGCAAGTTTATGATTGTTGTATCTGCATCTGGGTTTTAAACTCTTCCTTTCTGGTTTCTGCTAAAACTTAGTTGACCATAAAAGTAAAATAAAATATCATTATTATCTCAATTCCAAGAAGAAAAATAAGACTCTGTAGACACCTATCATTCATCGTCTTTTCTCTTTCACTTTGTTAATTGTGCCCTCTTTCTCCTCTTCCCCACTTCTTTCTTGGCTGGAAAATTGCCACAAATCATGAGAAATGGCGGAAACCCCTTTCTCCATGGCTCAATTAAGAGTCTTTAATTAGAACGCACGTGAAAGTGGTGAATGGAAACTTGACAGCACATACTCTTTTGCTTTGTGTTTATTACCTTTTCTATAAGCAAACCATAGCGCCTTAGCTAGAAGACCAATAGAAGCAATGGCATGCCGGCTTGGGCAGCCAACACTTTAACATGATTCTTCCTTTTTTTTGACGGGGAACATGATTCGTTTTTGGGTAGGTACTTTAATATGATATTTCTGATGATAGAAATGGTTCCAAACCTGTAAGAAAATACTAATATTTTGGTCATTAATCGCGCCGATTATTATGGTTGCACATGGATTCATACATAAGTATTCATTACCAAACGGTGTTGATTATATAAACAGTTATATTACCTTATCTGTGTTAATATTCACATATTTTATACGGCAATGTCACTTTAGCGTGTCATATTATTCACTTATTTTTCCTGAGGATTATTGTTCAGTGCTTCGTAGTTTTGACATACTGTTTGGAAAAATTGTACGGTTATACATGCTATCGCCATCAATATTTTTTTAATAAAATAATGATTCTAAACTAGCATCGGTAGATGTCATTGTAATGTGTCATTTTCTTTACGTTATTTTGTTCTTCTTTCCAATAATATATATATATTTATATTTATATATATATATTGGGTGTTTGGGTGTTTCTTAGCCAAATTTCATAGCTCTTCTACAATATGTAATGATTTCATCAGTACGTTCAAATTTTTTAAAAAAAAAACTTGAATAAAATAATTGGCAGCTAAAGTATGGAATGGCTATTGGCACACCCTTTTAGAGGCTTTTTAGTGAGTATTCCTAAAATATGCTTGACCTACAATTATGTTATCAACAAACTATAATTAATTGAAAAATTATGTAATCTTCTTACAGGTGTAGTTATATGATTCAAAACACTTGTAACCAAGCATCAATGTCATTTTGATTGGAGTTTTGAATCAAAATCTGTATTGATTAGACTAAATTGGAAGCTCACCTTGTGTTGGTGAGTTTGTAACTCTTTAATTTAATTTCCTAACTATCCAAAATAATAATAATAATAAATTGAAACGATGATCTTAACTCATATTAACCCAGCTCTTTTTTCCAAAATAACATCAAAATATATTTATTTATTTTTAGATAAACATATCTTTTGATAATATATCTTTTCTTGTTTTAGTAGTATATTTTTATTTTTCCATTTATATTCATTTATAAATAATTTTAAATCAAATATTTAATAAAACCTGTTAGAAACTCATTTTTATATTTATGTTATTGTGTTGTATTAAATTATAATTTGAAATTAAGACTTTTTAAATATATAAAAAATTATATTCTATCACTATGTTTATAAGAGTAATTTTAAAAATATTCAAATTCACATACTGTCTTTATAATTCATGAAAATTATATATCACCTTAATTCTCCATGAATTGTAGGTTTTTTATTTTAGAATGTAATTGGTTGCTTTGTTTTTCTCTTGCTTACCTCAACAAAAAAAAATTGTAGGTTTTATAATATTTTATGATAATATTAACATTATATGAAAAGTTATTGCCATGGAAGTTATCTAATATAGAGATTAGCAAATTAATTCTTAGCAGACAGAGCTAGCTAACACTTGTGTGTTGAATTTGTTTAATCTTTAAAAAAAAATGGTGTTGTAGTTGTACTTACAATGTGTTGAGGTATTAGAATATTTTTAAGATTGAAGGAGTGTGATAATAGAAAAAAAAATTATTATTATTATAGGTAAAGGATACTTTAGAAATATTCAATAAAAATTCAGTATAAAGGTATGATAATAGATATAGGGATGTGGCAATAGTTGTTCCCTAAAAATATTTATAGAAGTTTTTCTTTTGTTTTACCAAGTTTAATTTGATGAGGGGATACATCAATGCTCTGGCCTCCGAGATTGGGTATTCCACATAGAAATATGGGCCGTGCATAATTTTTTCCTCTTTGACCAAGCTATTTCCATAAGGATTGATTGGGTGTATTAGTTAACGTTTATTAGGCAAGGGTCTTTATGGCAGTTTAAAAGAGAGTGGGAAGAAATGGTTAATAATGGAATGGAATAGATAATGGGTGGAATGAAATGATTAGTTATAAGCTATTATTTTATTTGAGAGTATAAGTATATAAAAGAAAAAAAGGAAAAACTTACACTCTTGTTTGCGAATTATATATATATATATATATATGAATGGAGCATGAAAAAAGATGTATAATTTTTATTTTTCACTTTTTATCTTTTATTTTGTTAATGTATTTTTTTATGTATGTAAGGCTTTAAAAGTTTTAAGGATGAAATAGTCAACGCACCAAAGTTCTCCCCACAACCCACCCAAATTTGGGGTCACCAAATGCTCTTCAAATTGCTGTCAGTTGTCCCTCCTTCATCCTTCGATGGTCATTCCTCCCCTTCAATTACACACATACAAATGTCTCTTTTCTTCCCTTTCATGCCCCTCTATCAATTTTTATGCTTCTAAACATAGTCTAATTTTTTTTTATGAAAAATTATATTTAAATTTACTGTAAATTATTTAAATATTTTTAAAAAATATAAAAGTGGTAAATTTTTAAAAAATCAATTTTAAATTCTGTCTCAATTTTATAAAAACTTTATGCACACACTCATTGTCATGAAACGAATCTTTCAGCACAGTCATAAGTCATAACTCGCGAATAGATTTTTCTTTTTTTTTTTCCTTACAATCATCATTTTAAAATTCTATTTTTTTTATAGGAGATCTTTTTCAAATTTTAACTTTGACTATTTTTCAGTCTGTCTAACTTTTTGGGTCCCACAAATATTTGATTTTTCGTGGCACGTTGGCGCGACTTGGGAATTGGGATATTTTTTCTTTGGTAGATTTTTTTTTGAATAATATTAGTGTACATCTTATTATATAACAATATTACAACATCACTCATAATATTACTTTGTGTTTTAGTATATTAATATCAATTCTTATTAAAAGATAAAATAAGTTTGTGAATGGTGTTATAATTTTATTGTATATCTAACACTACCTTCTTTTTTTTTGGGTAAATCTTGGGTTATTTTTCTATTTTTATCATCCAATATCTTCATAATGATATCTGACTTTTGCCTGATTTTATTTGCCGAGCAATAATAGATTTATAAAACTTAGGTAATTATTTAATATAATATATGAATATAATAATAAATTTGACATCAATTTTTATTGTAGAATTAAATTGAAGAAATAATAAGAGTAATTGTGTACCAATAAAAAATAATAAGAGTAACTGCAGCTTAAAAAATCCAATATCTGTAGCTTAGTAACCATTAAACAACAATTTGTTATAAAACTTCCTATATAAATTTTAAAGAAATCTATTACTTTGTTTCTTTTAATATTGATCTTTATTTTTTATTTTTAAAAAATTCTAACAATTCTTTTAGTCAAAGTCAAGCCTTTTACAATCCTCATAAGTCATGTCTCATGATAAAGACAAGCACTGCACTAGACTCAGCACGATGCGACGATCTCATCCATTTTATATTGCTTTCCTGGAAGTTAGGTACCTATGTTCTCACCACTCAATAGGGGTCCCCCATCAAATCAAATTCATAACCTAAGAAAATTCCAAAAAAGACCTTTCAGTCTTTCATTTTCTTCCCCTTCTGATCCAGTGTGAATCACTTGCATTTTTTATTTTATTTTATTTTTTTACTTTTTGAGTCTTTTTGGCTGGCTTAATTTATTTGTCATTGTTGTTCAAATAATAGACTAAAGAAAAATTAGAGAGGGAGAAGGCAATTAATGACTGGCTTCCAATCACTTCATCAAGGAATGCAAAATGGTGGTACTCGGCTTTCCACAATGTCACTGCCATGGTTGGAGCTGGTGTTCTCAGCCTTCCTTATGCCATGTCACAACTTGGATGGTATGTTGAAAATTTCTTTTATGCAATAAAACATTGGCAAGTTACTGCATAAGCATGAATTTAAGTAAACTATATTTTAAGACAATAATATTAGAGATTCAGACTGAGTGAGTTGAATACCGCAGTTAATGGAGTTTTGTAGGAACACAGCTTCAAAAGGCCAATATATGTAGTGTAGTAATAGTAAGCATTAATTAAGCCACAATTTGTTAATAGTTATACCAACCAAGCATTTGTTGACTTGATTATTACAATATCTTTTCAGGGGTCCTGGTGTAACTGTACTTGTTCTGTCATGGATCATTACCGTGTACACCCTGTGGCAAATGGTTGAGATGCACGAAGCGGTTCCTGGGAAACGTTTTGATAGGTACCATGAACTGGGTCAACATGCCTTTGGTGAAAAACTTGGTCTTTACATTGTGGTGCCTCAACAACTTATAGTTGAAGTTGGGACGAACATAGTATATATGGTCACTGGGGGTAAATCATTGAAGAAGTTCCATGACACCGTGTGTTCCAACTGCAAAGACATCAAACTGACCTATTTCATTATGATCTTTGCCTCTGTTCACTTCGTGCTGTCTCATTTACCCAACTTCAACTCCATTTCTGGTGTGTCTTTGGCAGCAGCAGTCATGTCCTTGAGGTACGTACAAGTCATACTTTAAAATCTACATCTTTCTTATGTTGTCTTTGTTATAACATCATTTTTAATTGTTAACTTAAAGAGTTGGATGTTAATTTGCATTGTCCTACAGTTACTCTACAATTGCCTGGGCGGCTTCTGTTCATAAGGGTGTTCAAGAAAATGTACAGTATGGTTACAAAGCTTCAAGTACAGCAGGAACAGTGCTTAACTTCTTTAATGCCCTTGGTGATGTGGCATTTGCCTACGCTGGACACAATGTGGTGCTGGAAATCCAAGCAACAATTCCATCTACACCAGAGAAGCCATCAAAGGGTCCTATGTGGAAAGGAGTGGTTGTTGCCTACATAATTATTGCTTTGTGCTACTTCCCAGTTGCTCTTGTCGGTTACTATATTTTTGGCAATAGCGTTCAAGACAACATCCTCCTCTCTTTAGAGAAACCAAAATGGCTTATAGCAATGGCAAACATGTTTGTTGTTATCCACGTTATTGGAGGCTATCAGGTGAAATTCAAATTCTATGACTGTTGATTAAAATTACAATTCCTATGGGCCATATATTAATGTCAATAAAACTAACCAAATTGGTGCTTCACATCTCTTTCTGGTGTAGATTTATGCAATGCCAGTGTTTGACATGATTGAAACTGTGATGGTGAAGAAATTGAATTTCAAACCCAGCACAACACTTCGTTTTATTGTGCGTAATGTTTATGTTGGTAAGTAAAGTCTTCTTAATGAAAGCAAAGCAATAATTTCTTTCTTGTCATGCTATTTTATCACTTAAAATGAATTTCCTTTGTTCTGAGCATTGACATTGTATTCTCTTTGTCTTCAGCACTCACAATGTTCGTTGGTATTACCTTCCCATTTTTCGGTGGTCTCCTCGGTTTTTTTGGGGGATTTGCTTTTGCTCCGACAACATACTATGTGAGTCAAGAATATTGCAGTTTGAATTAGAGCCATTATGATTATGTTTCCTGCTTGATTGTTCATTTTCTTTATTTAAATTTTCAGCTCCCATGCATCATCTGGCTGGCAATCAAAAAACCAAGGAAATTCAGCTTGTCTTGGTGGATTAACTGGGTACGTTTGATTTTTTCCTTTCTTTAAATGATTCTCCTTTTATTGGCTTCAATTTGAGCAATGTCTAATCTTTCTCAAATTACAGATTTGCATTGTGCTTGGCGTATTATTAATGATTTTATCACCCATTGGAGGATTGAGGACAATCATAATTGAAGCTAAGACCTACAAGTTCTACTCTTAAAACTTATTACCAATTGAATCAATGATGGAAGATAGAGGTTGCAATCCCGAAAACTGAATGAAGCTGATTTTGATGCAGTCGTTTATGTGATAGAATATGGTTATAGCGACATGCATAACTCCTGGAATATATTGCAAGTGGAGTGTCTAAACCTTTGACCGTCAGATGAAAAGCAAATTATGTCCACAAATCAACTAAAAGGAGATTTTCTAGATAATCTTTGTCAATTTCCACTATATGAACGTATACCACTTCTCTCTATGCTTGGTGAAACTGTTAGTTATAATATTTATTTGTTTCCAAGATAAAAATTAAAATGAGCCTGGCTTGTTCCAAATTTGATCTTCTCTTAGAGTTGCAAATTTCCCTCCATCCTGTCCTACACACTTGTCCCTCCCTCAGTTACAGATGATGTAAACGAGGTTTGTGATAAAATACTTGAGAAGCTTGAAGTTGAAGATCTCTCAAACCTCAATTATTTTACCACAAAACGATTTTTGGATAGTTGTTTAAAATATTTTCAACATCGTCCTGTTTGGTGTATGAAATTGGATTTTGGAATTGGAATTCGCCACTCCAATTACAATTCTCATGTTTGGAGTATCCTATAGAATTGGAATTATGATTTCATATTCCAATTCTATAAAATTCATAAATAATTAAAATGGACAATTTTTTTAAATTCTTAAGTTATATGCTATCAATTGTCAATTCCAAACCTTATCAAATATATATTTTTCATTAAAATCTATAATATAGTTTGTAAACACAAACATAAAATTTAATATTTGAATTCAATTTTTTTAGAATTTGAATTGAAATCAAAATTCTTTACAATTCCAATTACTATACCCAAATAGACTCTATAGTAATTGCTTCTATCTAAAATTCTTTGGGCTATCTTTTGGAAATTAACAAGCATCTCACGGTTTCTATGATTGTTCAATCCATTCTTCTCTACTACTTTATTATGCTAGAGGGTGGGTGTTAGAGTATGTGATTAGAAATTAGAAATTGGTTAGACTTTGTTGAATTGATTAGATATTAATTTTTAGTTAGTTACTATATTATATATATATATATATATATATATATATATATATATATATATATATATATATATATCTTCTTTGTTATCATGGATTTCAACATGGTATCAAAGTCATAGCACCGATGCTATTTTTGCTGGCCTACTATGAGTTCTTGAACTTAATTAGTTCCACTGTCCTTCTCATTTTCCTTCCTTTTCTCTCTTTCCAAACAAAAATAAAACCATTCTTCTTTTATGTTTTCCCATAAAATCAATGGTAACATTTCTTCCTCCTATGTTCTCATCCTCTGAAACTCGTCCAAGAATCCTCATTTTTCGTTCACACTGTTGTGGATCTAGTGATTTGCTCCAGTCATGCATCCGATTCTTCTCCTTCTTCGATCCAAGCCTGAGTAGTCTTCTCGAACAAAGTTTGTGCGCTTCCTACGATGCATACTCACTAGAGCTAGATATACGGGTCGCGATCCATGGTCCAATCCATTTAACTCGCATTTTGCACGAAAATGGACTAGAAAATTTTTAGTCCACCATTTCATGGACTTTTTTTATCCGCATTGGTTAAACCAGGCTAAACATGCTTAGTCCACGGATTCACAAACCAACCTGCTAATCCGCATAATTTATTTTAAGCATAAAATATATATAAATTATAATAGTATCTATCCATACCCATACGTCCAGTTGTCCAGTAGTTTCACTATTTTTTATTATTAGAGGAGTTATGCATATTTGATTGATTTTTATTTTATTATTTTTTAAAAAATTAACATTTGGATTTCTGAAATTGAATGTTTAATTTTAATATTTGCAGTATTTAGTAATTAGCACTGTTTATTTGTTTAAAATTTAAATTGGAAATTGGACACTGTAAAGAAATGTATGTGTATATATATTTTGCTAGGTAAAATATACTATATAAATATAAATATATAATATAGGCCATAAAAAAGTTAAAAAAATGTGAATGAAAAAAAAAGAACTACGTGTGTTAGTCCGGACTTGTAGGCTAGTCTTCGGACATATAGGCTTATGTGGGACAAAAAATGTGAAAAAGTGAAATAAAAAACCTATGTGGGCTGGCCCATGGACTTGCGGGCTTATGTAGGGCGGACATAGATTAGACAAAAGTGGAGTCCATTTATGAAACGAACCAACCTGGTCTTGCTCGTTTAACTATAGTCGTTGCAAACAGGCTAAACGACAAGCCAGCCTACATACCCACCTATAATACTCACCATTTCTTATCGAAAAATATTATTTATACTCGTGGGATATGGGACATCATGCTGAATCACACCTCATTCACCATTGAATGGGATATGGACCCTATTTGAATAGGGTCCATATCTGATCTAATGGTGGATGAGATGTGAGTCGACGTGTTCCTGCACTCTATGGGTACAAATAGCACAACTCTTTCTTGTCTCCTCTTGTGCCCGATAATTGTACAGGCAAAATCCAGACCATTCATTACATTTTATGTCAACGTATTCACTTTAAGAAGTTATAGATTCCCTTAATGTATTAGACTTTACGGATAAAGAATTGTTTGTTTGCTTATGTTTATGTTGGAGAAATTCAAGGTTTTATGAATTTGATTATTGAACAAATTTGAGGAAGTTATCATATATTTCAGCTTATTCTTTCTATGATATATGTATGTGTTTATATAGTATGCCACATTACCAAAAGGCTTCCATTGGGGACTCAGATTCCACATGCCATGATCCAAATTGGGTCGTGTAAGAAGGTTCATAACCAACACGAAATTGAGTACCAATCGCATCATAAACCATTTTCTCATATTTTCTAGAGTTATCCTCTTAATTCACATTTCTCGTATTATAGTCACCTACATGAACCCCACTTGATCTACCTCCAACATAGCTATAAACACCAACATATTGAAAATCTTGTGCTTGGACTTCATCACGCTCAATTCAAACCCAATAATTTAAGATGAAACCATCCTTTTGGACATGAAACCTAATGGTTGCAATATAAAATATTTCCCACATCCACACTTAACTTAGGGACACCTAACTTTCCTTTCATTCGTAACGTTGTTGCGACAAACAAGAAAAAAATTATAAACTCATTAACTCCTACATAAAATTTTACCCCCCCTCAACCATAGTTACATCCATAGTTTGTTTTTGGGAAATATTATTATTGAATGGGAAACCTAACCTAAAATGTTCATTAAATGTATCATCAACTAAAATTTTATGAATCTCTAAAAAAATTTATTTCATAAGAAATTAATTCAACAAAGCCTCCCCTTAAATTAGGAGTCTTTGAAAAATTTTAATTCATACAAATAATAATAAAATATAGCCCCCTTTATATTAGGAGTCTCTTATTTTAATTAATAAATTTTCAATAAAATCTCCCCTTAAACCAAACACCCATAAAATTCATTTCAATCAACATAACAAAATTCAATTCAAATAAAACAAAAAATTTAGTTGATCCTGAAACTATTCTAGAGCACACTCCCTAATTACATACCGTGTATATCCTAGAATCTTCGCATAACACAAGCACTATATTGGATGAGCTACTCCTCAGCGACGTTGAAGGTGCATAGGGTTCACAGGTGGCATGGTCACACCTAAGAAAGGGAGGGCATGGAATAAGATCATGAGTGTTAAGAAAAGACGGACTTTATTAAACCTAGACATGACTGACTCTTTCATTAAGGCCTAAAATAACACTATGTCGATGCAAATAGGCATGCTTCCATTTACATAGATTCCATGTTAGTTGTGGACATTTGCTCCAGCATTATGCAGGGAAACCTATGGCTCTGATACCACTATCTCACGACTTGACTTGGGAGCGTGATTAGCACATGAAGGATTAAGTCCCGATGGAAGCTCTTGATAACGTGACTGACTAGCATCAATAAAAGTAATATATTTTCATTCAAAGTTTAATTTAAACATCAAATAATTATCATAAATCAATCCAAATAATCTAGTTTCAACTGAAAACCATAATCCTATAGTATTTCCAAAATATAAATCCTGAATATAAAACTGAGTAATACAATTGGGCTATAGCCAACATAATTAAATAAAATAACTAAGGGTCAAAATTAAATAATTATAAAACTATGCATGTCCGGATCCTGCCTACATGATTACTAGAGCACTACTAAAACTAGCATGAGCCTATAACAAGCTTCCCTTCGAAGCAAAACTCACCAAAAAGAAGCAACACCCTGGTGGATCCTATGGTGCAACTGAACCTGTAGTTATATTTGTAGGGAGGAAAAAGAGGAGGGATGAGTTTATCAAAACTTAGTGAGCAAGTCTCTACACATAACCCATATGAGACAACAACAAAAATAATACATAAGTA
The DNA here is from genome assembly GCA_030441495.1 of Dalbergia oliveri. Taxonomy (NCBI): domain Eukaryota; kingdom Viridiplantae; phylum Streptophyta; class Magnoliopsida; order Fabales; family Fabaceae; genus Dalbergia; species Dalbergia oliveri. Next base: position 29,646,154 of record JAMLFY010000008.1, on the reverse strand, counting down.
TACATGCAACTGGCATAAAACATTTATATATATATATATATATAGTGAAAAGTAATATTTTAACTAATAAATTTATAAATAGTAACTAATAGAGAAACAAAAGCTGAACTAAATAATTAACTGTCTAATTGAAAGGCACCTAACTAGATCCTATACAGTGATCACCACACTTGGTTCCTTATTGTGATTGGGGTTGAGTTAGTCCTCTAGCAGACTACTTGGTACCAAGGTTAACGATCCTCCGCGTTAACTCATTGTTTTATTTCTCACTAATTACTAGCCAAACTAATATTCATAAAATTCCAATGTTCATGTTGTTCATACTAAACTGGGTTCATGCATTTTATAAACTGAGAAAAATATTTCTAAAACATACAAACAACTAGTATGGTCCCATGAGCTTTCTAAAATAAGATTTTCATGATAATTGCTAGAAACAATAATTCTTTTGAAGTTGGCATAATCTATGAAAGCATATAATTGACATAAATCATTCTAGAATTTCATAAACATTTCACATAATGTTAGGAAAGTACTAATAATGACCAAAAGTATGGTCATGAGCTTAAACTCACTCACTTGTTGGTAGCGGAAGTGTGCTTTCAATGACAACTTGACTCTTGGGAGTGGGAATGACATTGGTAGCTGCCAAAGAGTACAAAGAAACCACAAACAACTGACATGTTTACTAAGAATTAAATTGGGAATGACAGGGAAGAAGAATATTATGAGAAAACCATGCCTGACAATGTCCTAGCCCTTAAACTTGGTGAAAAGAGGAAAAAACTAGAATATCCATGAAAAACACTTACCATAAACTTGGGGGAGGAAGAATAGAAGAGAAACGCAAGAGAGAGGTGCAGAGGATGTTGCGCGGAGTTAGGGTGTGTTTCCTGAGCCTAAGGATGAGTCTATATAGCATTGGGGGCGTTTTAATGAAACTACGTCATTTTGACGTGTTCGATATTGAGAGCATTGCTATAACGGTCAATAGGGATAAAACCATGTGCATACATGCGATGTTATTAAATCGTGACCATTATAACGGTTTTTAGCAACCAACCCCCATGCGCCACTACACACCAATGCTATAGCAGTCTCAAAAAAGAGTCCTGTATATTTGGGGTATTTCATGCATCTAAGGCTTTCTTGGCAACACGGGTAGGTCTCAGGACTTAAGACCATACTAAACTTGTCTAAAAACATGGAACGGATGTATCACATAATATCTTATAATTTTTAATCTATTAATTTTAAATTTTATTTTTGAAAATTAAGGTAAACTACTAAAATATAAAAAAATTATATTAATACTTGATGATATATTGTCGTGCCAATTGTTATATGAAACACTATAGTTATAAAATAATGTGTTATTTTATACTAACGGTGAATGTTACTTAAAATTTGAATTTAGCAACAAACTATATTATTTTAGTTAATAATTTATTATGTTAATAAAAAATACATTAAACTGGGTCGTTAGTGCCTGCATGTCATAGTAAAAATGTAAACTTGTTTTCATTTTTAATGGTATTTATAGAATATTAAAATCGAAAAAGTATATGTTATTATGCTTGGTGAAATAATCAATTTTGTTTTTTTTTCAAAAAATAAAAAAAATGCAGAAGCAAAAGTAAAGAAACATGAAATTTTTTTTTAAAAGATTAATACTATTGAGTTTTAATAAAGTTAGAGATATATTGATAAATTATTAACTTAATCATAAAAGAGAGAATAAAAGATATATTAGGAAAGTTAAATAAAATATGAGTGCATGAGAGTGATAATAGTTAAAATGGAGTGAAAACAGTCCCCTGTATACTTTAAAATATGACTATGGAAGCGTCCCATGGAGGAAGGAAAAAAAAAAAAAAGATCGATGAAACTACAGCAAAACTGCCATCACGTTTCCACGGAATTTCAGCATTATTGAAGTGCACTCCCGTCTCCAGTCAACTTTTTTTTTGGAGGAAAAAAAAATTGTACGAGTTGAAAGCTTGATCGGGATTGTTTTCGTTTAAAAATTTGAATTTTACGCAATGTTATCGTATTTCTTTACGATAATGGTTTGCATTTGCACCTTATTAAATTTTACTATATTTTTTTCATTAAATTTTGGAAGCGAATGTTATCAAGGAATATTTATTAACAGTAATAAATACTTTAAGAATCAAATATTTAATATTTTTCTAGATTTAAATATCTTTAATGATTCTTATTTCATTTAAATATGTTTTAATTCTCCAAAAAAATAAGTAGGTTTTGGTTTTAGTCCCTACAAAAGAATCTAGTTTTGGTCAAAATATCTCCAAAACTGTTTGCTTTTAATCTCTGCAATTAGAATATCTCTATAAAATGTTGAGCTAGATAATAGAAAATCATATTATTCAATCTTATTATGGTAAACAATAGTTATATGTGGCATAACATAATCTTATATATCAAAACTACTCACACCCAATAAAAATCCATTACACGATGGTTATCTTAACATTTTATATAGATAGACTAATTGTAAAGAGTAAAACTAAATAGTTTTGAAAATATTTTGTCCAAAACCATTTTTTTTCAAATATCAAAATCAAAACTCATTTCAGGCACCAAAAACTTGTTTAACCCTTCTTATTTAAATTTCTCAATCTGTTTATAAGAAATTTCATTCTGATTTTTTTTGGTCATTGGTCAAGCTATTTTATAGAATTTAATTTTAATTCATTGTTAATATAAAAATTTATATACAAATGTCCAATAATGTGTTGTCATAAAAATTTGACAAAACACTTATTTTAGTCTCTCTAAAATTTCAAGTAGGAAAATTGGTTTTAGTAAAAAAAAAAACTCTGAAATTGGTTCATGCAAAATTGAATAGTTGAATAAATTAGTTCCTATAAAAAAAAACTCTAAAATTAGTCCCTGTAAAAGTGAATTGCTAGACAAATTAGGTCTTCTTACCCAACTTATCAGATGGATTAATTTGATTGATTATTCAATTTTGTAGGGCCCAATTTATCCAATTTGAAATTTTACAAGGACCAATTTGAGAGATTTATTTTTAAGGAACAATTTATCGAACTATTCAATTTTATAAGGATCAATTTAAGAGTTTTTTTACATTGACTAATTTAATTTGCCCAACTTAAAATTTTAAAGGGGCCAAAATTAATGTTTTGTTTAAAAATTTACTGTCCCAAAAGCCTAACGAATAAAATTATATGAATTAGATGGCAATATCCATTTTTTGTGTTAAGATAGGATAGTGTATTAGAATTGAAAACATTTTCATAACCACTGATGTCACAGCGACTCCTCCGACGTTGTCATAAATAAGATTTTTTTTAAACCCATTTTAATAATCAAAAGCCGCTCGTGGTTACAGCAGAAAGTCAAGGCCTCAAAAGTCTTTCTTCATGTACTGTATGAATTCAATTGTTATGTTATGAACACGGTGATAGATTCCACCAGGTAGGAAATTTCCCCCTTAAATACCGACATTTTCAGTTTCTCAAATTTCACACAGGCAACCAATTTTTCATACCAATATCCTCTCTGTCTTGCAGTTGCAACATCTTTCTTCACTCATTCTGGAGTTATTATATATGGCAACTCCGGCACCAACTTATCACAACTTCTATTCTCCCAATAACGATGTAAGTTTCTCTCTTTTGTATACTAAGTCGTTGTTTCATCTGCATCTTGATGTAGGTTTCTCTCTTTTGTATACTAAGTCGTTGTTTCATCTGCATCTAGGTTTCATACTTGATTTTGGTTTCTGCTAAAGTTTGAACATACTAATACTAACACAGTAGCTTATCTCTTTTCATCAACAAAAAAGAAAATAGAGTACCCTAACTTAGTGACTGTTAGGTTTGCAAATGGGCCCTTTTTTTTAAATTAAAAAATTAATTAGCAGAGTTTATTATCAGGGAGGAATATTCTTTGTTATTTCCCTCCTTTGTTATAGATGCTAGATTGTATAGAGTTAAAGGTAGTCAGGATGGGCTTTGGTGGTTTGAAGAGGTTGGTCTCCTCTATAAATCTTACAGACATTTTTAACATTTTTAAGACCTAACCTAGCTATTTTAGAGGTTTTTGAATATACTTTTTTTTATTAAAAAATATTTTTTAATAAAAAAGATAGTTATGTGTTTTTCGATATGTTTGGGTAAATATTTTGATTAAAAGCATAACCACTAAAAAAAATAAAAAAAATATCTTTTTTGAGAAGCTATAATTTTTATCTTCTGAAAAAGATATTTTTTATAACACAAAAATGATGGTTGACAATAAATAAATATCTGTTAATATTATATTTAAATATAAATTAATGTTATATTTAAAAATAAATTAACTTTTACTTTTTAAAAATATTTTAATTAAAAAATTTAATTCAAGAAAAATCATTTATGAAAAACACATTCAAATGAGCTCTAGGCTAACTGTTTCAATAGTTTGATTTGACACATTATATGAAAAGCCATTTTACAATAAACTATTTCAGTATATATGCCCAAAAAAAATTCTTAAATAAGTTGAAAATTTTTTAAATGAGATATAAAACTTTTAAATATGCTGAAAAATATATTCCTAAATAGGCTTCTTACGCCATGATTTATTTGTTATTCACTTCCAAATTTATTGACCATTTATTTCATATCTCAAGTTTCCGTTCACACAACCGTGCTTAAAATAAACATTTTCAGCTACCTTATAACCTTATACTATTACTAACATTTTTTTTTTCACGTGGACGCAAGCATTTTTATTCAGAGTAATAAACTACAGGAGATGAACAAGGGCCAATTAGGCAGATAGGGAAAGAGTGAGAGAATGGGAGAGCACAACATTTTGGATTTATTGACTTGGTTGACCAAGATAAGTACATGGGTATTTATAGATGACCAGGAGTGTCTCTAGACTCTTCTAAAATTGACTTCATCAATAAGCATATGCATAATGTGTACTTTGGAACTACAAACTCCTAAAACCATAAAATGAATATCAGGCCTATTGCTTGTATGTTAAGTATCTCATACTTCCAACTATACCCCTATATTGAGTCAAATCAACCTTCTCACCTTGATCATCTTGGACAACTTTGATTGATAATAAATAGGTGTGCTAATAGGCTGGCAATTTATAATCTTGAACTTCTCAATTACTTTCCTCGTACAAGTCCATGGAGAAATATCAAAATATATAATAGAAAGTGTTAGTTTAATTATACCAGTTAGTTTCAATTAGTTAGTTATAGACAGTTTTGAAGAATTAGTTAGCAATTATGACTTGCATATGACTTGTATATAAACACTAAACCCTTGTTGATTCAATAATGAGAATAGCATTCATTCCATTTTTCATCTGAGTTTACCAAAGAAGAGAAATAAAACATTGAACCGATTAAGGTATTAGTTTAAAGGTTTAGAGGTCTAATGTTTAACCGATTCATCTGGAATATAATAAAAAATATATATAAATATATACATATGATTAATTAGAATATAAATAAATATATTAAATCATTAATATTAATATAATCAATAACAAAATATTTATAGGTCTATAAAAATAAACATAATCTATATAAAATTTCTCTAGTCTAGCCTCAACACGATTACAAAACATTTGAAAACAATATTTGTTAGTGACCAACGAGGTTTATGGTGAGCAACGAATAACGAAGAGAAAAGAATAATAACCTAACAATTTTTGTTAATACTCTTCTTTGGTTCTTTTTTTTTTTGCTCTGTAGTTGCTATAAGATATCAATATTTAAGTTTTGAAAAAAAAACTTAAAAAATAGGGTCCAACTTGTTCGTTTGCCAGTTTCCAATTTTCCCTTTGACCCTTGACCGATTTTGACTTTCCCCGATTTTTGGAGCTTAACAAGCCAATAAACCGTTCCCAATCAAATTGGTAAACCGTCGTTGCCAATCCAATTTTCTCTTTCATGGAGTTTACTCTTTCAATCTCTCTTTCTCTTGGATTTAGCTTGTAACACCATGATCAATTTCCACTTGTGTTATGGTATTAGAGCTCTTGTAAGAGAAGGCTCTCCTGTCATGATACTTTAATCTCTATCCTATTATTGCTTGTTTTTGCCTTCATCTTCCTTCATGGCTTCTTTTATTTTTTTCTTGATCGGATTCACGATCACTTCCCTTTTCTTCTTTGTCTTCGATTCTTGAGAGAGTTACTCAGAAACTACATTTTTTCTTCCAATGGCAAATTTGGTATAGCAAGAGAAACCCCTCACTGATCCATTAACCCCCTTCTTTCTGCATTTAGGTGACAGCCTAGCTGCAACACTAGTCTCATCACCTCGTATAGAGTGTAACTATAGTCTCTGGAGCAAAGTAATGACAATTGCTTTGGAATTGAAAAATAAAAATGATTTAAGAACCTGCTATAGGAGATCCTTTGAGAGTTGCTTGGTAGAAGAACAACACAACTATTCTTTCTTGGGTTACACGTCTCTGTCAAAGGAGATTGCTGAAAGTGTGATTTTTCACACTAGAGCTTCTGATGTATGGACTGAATTGGCTTAGAGATATTCTCAAGGAGATCAATCAAGGATTGCAAATTTGCAAGAAGAATTATATTCATTGAAACAATGTAATCTTTCTATAACGGGTATTTTTAACTTAATTGAAGAGTTTATGGAGTGAGTTAGAAAATTTTAGGCACATATTACCTTGTGCAAGCGGTTAAATGTGTAGGTGTAGAATGTATAGGGACCAAGATTATGTCATGAGGTTTCTTAAGGGCCTCAATGAACAATACTCAATTGTTAGATCCCAAATCTTGCTTATTAAGGCATTACTTCCCATCAATGAGGTTTTAGGCATGATAGGACAACAAGAAAGACAGTTCTCTGAGGGTAAAGAAAGTGCCAAAGGTTTGGCTTTTGTACATGGGGGAAATGGGTTCCATTAATTGGGTGGTAAAACTCGGTTTCATTTCAAAGGAAAATTTGTAAAATGTCAGACTAGTGTTATTAAGGCCCAGCTGTTGTGGTAAAACTAGTCACACAATCAAAACATGCTTCAAGAAGTATGGTTTCCCACATAATTACAAGAAACCTGGGCTTGATCAGTCAATTAGGTTACTATAGAAGTTCTTGAAGATTATAGTGGTGCTAGTGAGCTTCTTGAAGAATTTCAAGATACTACCAAGGTTGGTTTGACTCAAGAGTAGTACTAGCACATTGTTCAACTACTACAATAGGCTCAACTATCCAACACATAGCATGTGACTCAAGTTCCTCATGTCTCCAACCAAGTTTCTAACCTTCCTAATACATCCAGCACCACACCAGGTAATATTGTGCTATGTAATTCTGTTACAAATTAATCTCTTTGGGTCATTCACTCTGGAGCAACATAGCACATTTGTTGTTCATTGGCTCTTTTCACTACATATAAAACTATTCCACCTATACAAATCAAACCACCCAATGGCAATAGAGTCATTGCTAATATTGCAAGCTCAATTTTTTTTTTACCCAATCTTTTGTTTTAACCAATGTACACTATCTCCTGTATTTGCTTTTAATCTCATCAGTATCCAAAATTATCTCTTCTTTGAAATGTTTCCTAAAATCCACTAATAAGCTTTGAGAAATACAGGAAGTCAAGACTTTGAGGAAGATTGGTTTTGCTGAGGAATGGCAAGGCTTATTATACATTTTGAATAATCCCGATTCATACCTTTTACCTTTAGCTTATGTAAACACGATTTCTGGTTCATTAAAGAATGCATGGCATCATAGGCTAGGCCATGCATTAAAAGACAAATTACTTGTATTGCATAAAGAATTTCCTTCTCTTTCAATAAATACAAATGATAATTGTTGTGATATATGTCCATTAGCAAAGTAGAAGAAATTGCCTTTTCCTATTAGCACTTCTAGAGCATCACACATATTTGATTTCCTGCATATTGATATTTGGGGCCACTTGCCATTACTTCAATTTATGGTCACAAATATTTCTTAACAATTGTAGATGACTATTCTAGGCACACTTGGATATTTTTAATGAAATCCAAATCTACGGCATGTCTCAAATCTTTTATTTCAATGGCAGAAACTAGTTTCATGAAAGTTAAAATTGTTAGAATAGATAATGTATTGGAATTAAAAATGGCATCCTTTTATGAGTCCAAAGACATTATTCATCAAACTTCCTATTTTGAGACTCTACAAAAAAATAGTATTGTGGAATGCAAGCATCAAGATATTTTAAACATTACTAGAGCATTACCTTTTTAGTCTCATACTCCTAAATCATTTTGGATCTTTGCTAACACATGTAGTCCATTTACTAAATAGACTACCAATTGTTGCTCTTCAAAATAGCATTACTTCTTTTGAAGCACTTCATAAGACAAAACCAGATTTAAGCATGCTAAAAGTTTTTGGATGCAAGTGCTTTGCTTCTACCCTTTTAGGTCATTGAAAGAAGTTAGACCTTAGAGCTAGATATGTGTATACTTAGGACACAAATTAGGCACTAAAGGTAATGTTCTTCTTGACATCAACACAAGTGAAAATTTTCTTTCTAGAAATGGAATTTTTAATGAAAATACATTTCCATTTCACACTACATCACACACTACTGATACACCAACACCACAAGCAAAACCATTTATATCTCCTAAATTGCTAATTGACATGGACACATCACAAGCTCCTATAGCTCACCACACACCTAATCCACCTTTGAACTAGCATCCAATGATAGTAGAACCCTTTTTCTTTGACCATCATACATTAGAAACCACACTCCCAACCTCAGATGAACCTAGCCAAATCCCTATAAGAAGGTTAACCAGACTAGGGCAGCTCCTATCCTACCTTTGGGAATATCACTGCTCTTTAGCCATATCCTCGGCACCTCAATCTCCCTCCTTAGTGATGTATCCTATTTCATAGTACTGATCTTACTCCAAATTTTCTCCTAAACACAAACACTTTGCCCCTACACTTTCAACTATTGAGGAACCAAAGTCATATGCTCAAGCTGTTGGTAATAAGTGTTGGCATCAAGTAATGCAAGTTGAGATATAGGCTTTACTTCAAACCGGCACATGGGAGTATGTTGATCTTCCAACAGGCAAGCAAACTGTTGGGTGTAAATGGTTTTACATAGTTAACTTCAAGTCCAATGTCACAATTGAAAGATACAAGGCTTAGCTTGTGGTGAAATGGTTTACACAAATCGAAGGCATTGGTTTTCTAGAGACATTTTCTCTGCTAAACTAAGCACAGTGAGACTTCTTGCCTTGGCAACTTCCAGAATTGATACTTGGAGCAACTAGATGTCAACAATGCATTCTTGCATGGCTGGCAATCTATATGAGGAAGTATATATGGACTTGCCTCAAGATGTCACCCCACCCAAACCTGGTCAAGTTTGCAGGCTTAAGAAGTACCTCTATGGCCTATGCCAAGACAGTTAACAATGGTATGATAAACTCTCCAATGTTCTCCTCCAATTAGGTTGCAAACAGTCCCAAGCTAATTTTTCACTCTCTACTAAGGCCAAATCTCCTTTTTCACTCATTACTCTTGCCAAATATGTTGATGACATAGTATTAACAAGGATCTAAGATCATTGAAGTTCTTGCTTGGCTTAGAGATTGCAAGGTCTTCTAAGGGGATCAATATTTGCCAAAGAAAGTATGCACTTGAGCTATTGGAGTAAGTTGGTTTACTAGCTTGCAAACCAACAACCATACTAATGGATCACACTTGAAAGCTGCAAAAGCATGATGCTGCTCCATTTGTTAATCAAGCTAAGTATATGAGGCTTGTTAGTTAGCTTTTTTACCTTACAAACACAAGCCCGGACATCAATTTTGCATTCACAAATCTCAGTTAGTTTCTAATCAACCCTATGGAGTCACATTACAAGGCTACTCTTTGAGTATTGAGATATTTGAAAGGATGCTTAGGCAAAGGCCTATTCTTTCCTTCGTCGTCGTACCTTCAATTAAAAGGCTTTAGTGACTTAGACTAGGCACTTGCCCTAACACATGTCACTCTATCATTGGGTGTTGTATATACCTTTGAAACTCACTCATTTCCTATAAGGCAAAGAAGCATCACACTATCTTTACATCCTTAGAAGCCAAGTATCGATTATTAGTGGTGACCACCTATAAGATTCAGTTGGCTTACATTCCTCCTTCAATATCTTTATTTGTAGTTTAAGTCTCCTCGTCTATACTGTGATAATAAGTCAGCACCCAGTTGCTGCTAACCTAGTTTTTCACGAGCGAAGCAAACACATTGAGTTGGACTGTCATGTTATGCAAAAATGTCAAGTTAGGGTTGATACATTTGTTCCCCAATCGCTCACAGGCTCAACTTTCTAATTTGTGCACTAAGGCGCTCGTCCAAGATTTTTCAACATCTCATGTCCAATCTAGGAATGATTGATCTTTATTGTCCAAATTGGAGGGGTATCAATGTATAATAGAAAATGTTAGTTTAATTATAACAGTTAGTTTCGGTTAGTTAGTTATAGATAGCCAGAGAATTAGTTAGTAGTTATGACTTGCACATGAATTATATATAAGCACTAAACTCTTGTTGATTTAGTGATGAGAATAGCATTCATTCCATTCTTCATCTCTGAGTTTTCTCCTTTAATCTCTCTTTCTCTCAGATTTAGCTTCTGACACCATGATTAGCTTCTACTTGTGTTAAGAAATGAAGATTCCATCTTCATCTTGCTTTTCTTCAATGCCAACATAATAGGACATAACACCCATATTGGTCATTCAAACTCTTGTCTTTTCACATTCTTGAAATCTTTAAACAACTTTGGCTTGTTGTCGATGAAAATTAAGTCATCAACATATACACACATGCTTTCATCTTTCCATGGAAGAGAAAACGGAACTGGTTTGACCGAAACCAATCACCTGGCCGGTTTAGTTAAGCTCCAAAAATCGGGGAAGTCAAAACCTGGAAAGCAAAAAATGACGAAGGATTCGTTTTTTTAAAGCTTTTTTTTTTCAAAACTTAAATACTGATATCTTATGACAGCTATAAAGCGAAAAAAATAGAACTAAAGAAGAGCACGGCTCCTGTGGTCACGCAATAAGCTCCGGCGGCTCGTGAGCTTTGGTGGTGATTCGACGGTGGCCTGGTTGGGCAATTAAGTCATTTTTATTTGCTAAAACATTTTTTGCATTCCCCTGGTGTAGGGTGGGATGAAAAGGAGAGTATTTTCATTCATAAGAATGAAACTTTCTTGGGAATACTTTTTCTATCCGCAAACCAAATATGAGAACTTCGCATTCTTTCCCTTAGATTCCCAATAATATAAATCCCGACTTTTTAAAATATGCATTACAACACCCTTAACTTTTAAAACTGTAAAAACCCTACCTTTCAAAATACATTACGACATCCTAAACTTTCCAAACTATGTAAACCCCCCCCCAAAAAAAACTTTAAGTCATAACATGGTGTCGAGTTTGTACATAATAAAAAAATCAGGGAAGTTAATTGTATATAGTATTCATGGATAAAGTATCAAGTTGCACAAATTAGAAACATCAGGGGTTTAAATGCACATAAATCTTACTTTCATTAATTGCCAAAATTATACTGAGGGGTATTTTGCACAGTTTGAAAAGTTCAAGTGTCACGATGCACATTTTGAAAAGTGATGATGTAAATTACACATGATCTAAAGTTTAGGGGTAAAATGCATTTATCCTTTAAAATATTGTCATCGGCCAAGCTCTTAAAATATATATATGATTGTTTTTTTTTTTGGGTTAAAAAAGTATTTATGATTCTGAATAACAATATAAAGTGAGAGAATTGTAAAGGGGCTTATGAAGATTAAGGACACAGAAGATATCAAAGTAAAAGTTTTAAATTTGTGGAAAAGAAATCGCTACCTTTCGTTCTTTTTGATAGTTTCCTCAAATTTAGGTGAATAAAGAAGAATTTTCCCGTGCCCTTAATTAAAACCATGACATCACAATGCTGCTTGAGCTGTTTTGGCACGTCTAGTAGGATAAGTATTGATAGTATAAAGTCTAATAAATTTTTAATATTATATAATATTTGATATAATATTGTATAAGCTATATTTTATATTATATAATATTATCATTTATTTATAGATAACTCTAATTTATATATAAATATAAAATATTTTGCTAATTATTTAAATTTATTGAAAACATATAATAATATCATTTATTTAAAAATAATTCTACCTATAAATAGATATTAAATAATTATTAAATTAATTTTTTTAGTATTTTTATCATAATTATTGAAACTTTAATTTTCTAATAATTATTAAATTAAATTTTTTTATTATTAATCCTTACTTTAATATACCACATATTATTTATTTATATAGTTTAATATTATATAATTTATAATTTAATTTTATATTAAATAAAAATTATTATTTATTTAAATATTTATTAAATTATTTAATATTTTTTTGTTTATATTAATTATTTTATTTTAATAATCATTTTATTTATTATAATATTTCATATTATTTAATTAAATAAGTAAAATAAACCATGTATGTCAAAAACTAATTAGGCCTTATCTTCTCTCTCTAGGCATAATTGAGTTATCTATTATTTTAACGTATAAGGAGGTTTGATGAATAAGTTTATGTAATAGGTTACTCATACCAAACAATAAATAAAGTCATTACGTATTGTAATAGTTTATCCTATCATACCTTATACAGTGTACAAACAAGCCTGAAAGTTATCATGAGTTGTTTAGACTAATGTGGATGAGTTTTCCAAAAAAAAACTTCTATCATGTTATTTTTTAAAAAAATTGAACAAATATATATATATATATATATATATATATATATATATATATGTTTATATTTGGACAATAATTTTTTTCAAAAAATTTCATCTTTAAATAAATATTTTGTTATAAAATAGGTTTTTTTCAGTAGATTAAAATTGTAGCTTTTCAAAAAAGATTGTTTTTCCTTTTTCTAATACTTAACATTTTTCTTGAAAGATAATCCAAACATATTAAAACATATGTCAACAAATAGTTCTTCTATTAAAAATAATTTCACTCGACGTTTTTTATCTTTACTAGTGACTTAACTGATACTTTTATGACAGTCAAGCCCCATTTTCACTAAGCTATATTTTTACTTTGGAGATTAATTTTTATATATTATTAATATGAAATTATTTGATATCATATTATTTTTACCAAAAAAAGAGGCTGGTTGTATCAATATATATATATATGTGGAGAATTGGGGGTAAATGAGATAATAATCAGTGGATTTGAAAAAAAAATTAATAAAAAGAGGTACTAAAAGGTGGTAACTCACTCCAATCCTCTTATTAATAGTATAGATAATGTATTTTCAAGATGTTTGGGACTCCAAATTAACCTTTATTTTATATTTCCTCATTTATCGTGAAAGAAAATTTGTCTTTGAAGTTTGAACAGCATATATCATTTAGTATCAAGGTTCCTTATTTGTATGTGTATATAACCCCATAAATTACATATCACTTTTTGGTTGCTGGTCAAATATTAGATGGAAGATAGATTAGAGAAGCAGAAGGCTCTTGATGATTGGCTTCCAATTTCTTCTTCAAGGAATGCAAAATGGTGGTACTCAGCTTTTCACAATGTCACTGCCATGGTTGGAGCTGGTGTTCTCAGTCTGCCTTACGCCATGTCAGAGCTTGGATGGTATCTTTCAAACCCAAATTGAGTTTTTGCCGTTGCTTGATTCGTTGAAAAGACAAAAGAAAAAAAGAATGAAAGAAAGTAAATGATAGAAGTATTCTAAACGTGTTTAATTTAATACCATAAAACGACTGAGAAAAAGAAAGCAATTACTGCATAAATTCTGAATTCTATGACTTTTTAAGTAAAATATATTTTCTTAGCATTTTGATTTCGTGGAAGTTTTGAAATCACCTAATAAATGAAAAATAGTCATTTTGACAATTAGTGTTTGAATGTTTTATATATGTAAATAATTCTTTTTTTACTTGTGCGAAAAAATCCTAAAAGTTCAGTCTGAATGTGTTGGATACTGAAGCAAAAATGTTTCTATGGATATTTTTCCATAGGAAGTGTTTATTGAGTTGAGAATAATAACAATGTTGTTCAGGGGTCCTGGTGTTACTGTGCTAATACTCTCATGGATCATCACCTTGTACACACTATGGCAAATGGTTGAAATGCACGAAATGGTTCCGGGAAGACGTTTTGATAGATACTACGAACTGGGTCAATATGCCTTTGGTGAAAAGCTGGGTCTTTATATTGTGGTGCCTCAACAACTTGTGGTTGAAATTGGGGTGAACATTGTATATATGGTCACTGGGGGAACGTCATTGCAGAAGTTCCATGACAGTGTGTGTTCAAGCTGCAAAAAGATTAGATTGACTTTCTTCATTATGATTTTCGCTTCTGTTCACTTTGTGCTGTCCCATCTCCCTAGCTTCAATTCAATTTCTGCTGTATCTTTGGCAGCAGCAGTCATGTCCTTCAGGTATAACTCCTATTTCCAATCTATATCTGCTCTTGTATAATGCACAAATACTTGAATTATGCTCATATGTACGTACTGTATGCACATATGCATATTGCCTTAGATTTCTTTTGGATGTGGCTGATTTTTCAAGCTAAGAGATAAGTTTGATTCATTTTATATTTCTATATATATTACTCTATTTATTTTGTGATAAATTGTCATATATAAGATATTTATTACAACTTTAATATTTTATATGTAAATATTAAATTTGTATTTAATATATATAATCGTATTTGCATTTTACATTTTTATGAAATTCCCATATTTACATATCATACCATATTGTATTCAATACTCATAACAATACTTGTGCAATATAGTTCCTCTTTTACTATGAGTGTTTTTTTATTTTGCATATCAAATCTCTTGCTTTCCTTTCCAAAGTGAAACTTAAAAAAACACCCTTAGGATATGTTTGGGAGGATGACATTGAAGGGAGTGGCAAGAAGTGACAAGCCGAAGCTAAAGTGAACATTTTTTGGAAGGAATGTTAGAGAAGGAAATTAAATGACTTGTAGGGGACAACATGTCTTTCCTTTGCCACTTAAAGCACTAACTTTGAGAGTGAGTGTCACATCCAAATAAGAGTACGACATAGCCTCTTTCATTTTACAAAACTTTCAAACATAGCCTTAGAGCTAGCTGGTTGAAGAAGAAAAGAAACACAAACTAAAGAAGTGTAATATCATTAAAATTGTTTGCTTAAAGTTGGATGTTTGCATTGTCCTACAGTTACTCTACAATTGCTTGGGCTTCTGCTCATAAGGGTGTTCAAGAAAATGTGCAGTATGGCTACAAAGCTAAGAGTACGCGGGAAAAGTGTTTAATTTCTTGAGTGCTCTTGGGGATGTGGCATTTGCCTATGCTGGACACAATGTGGTGCTAGAAATCCAAGCAACAATTCCATCTACATCAGAAAGGCCATCGAAGGGTCCTATGTGGAAAGGAGTGGTTGTTGCCTACATAGTTGTGGCTTTGTGCTACTTCCAGTTGCTCTTGTTGGCTATTGGATGTTTGGCAATGCCGTTGATGATGACATCCTAATTTCCCTACAAAAACCAAAATGGCTTATTGCAATGGCTAACATGTTTGTTGTCATCCATGTAATTGGAAGCTACCAGGTGAATATCAATTTCTTTGTTTCTTGGCACTTGTTGAAAACCTTTACTTCCAAAACTAACAATTTTCATTTTAATTTGTTGATGTAGATTTATGCAATGCCAGTGTTTGACATGATTGAAACCATGATGGTGAAGAAGTTGAATTTCAAACCTAGCAAACTCCTCCGTTTTTTTATACGTAATGTGTATGTGGGTAAGTAAACTTTTCCTCCTGAGCAATTTAAATAGTTTGACAAATATTGTTAGAATCTTTGATAAAATTTATAATTGTTAGATAAAATAAAGTATTCGTTCTTAGCTAGAAGTGGAGGTAAGGCCAAGGTAACTCTGTCATTTGTGTAAGTGGGGGTGGGATACCTGCAAAACCTTTTGACACTCAAGTAAGTGAATGAATAAGGCATAGAGTATGAAAGTATATATGAGTGATAGAATTGTGATGATATACATGGGGGCGTTAAGCCCCTTTTTATAAAGAGAATGCCCCCTTTTATAAAGAGAGGTATCCCATGCTAAATTAGAAGATAATCTTCTATGAATAGGGGAGGTATTCCAAGAATTTAGTTGATATTAGATAAGTCCCATATCTAAGGGTAAATATGATCCAATATAAAAGATATGGTGAGATAATAAGAGATCTCATAGGTGATTTAGGAGATATTTCTGCTAAATCGAAGAAGAATCTCTGGGGATCATGATGGTACGTGGCTGATGTTAGTTCTCTAAGGCAGCCGAGGTCTCGAGCCCATATTTCTAGTCCAGCACATTCTCCCCAAGTTTGGTCAGATGCCGCAGTATCCGGCATCGAGGTGTCGTTCCGAGGACTTTGTGTTAAGCTCGAATAAGTCGACTTGTTTCACATAGCTTAGCATGTCCTTTTAGTTGCTATAGTGGCAGTTGTTAGAGAACGTGCTACAACACTTGTCGCATTTTGAATGGTGAGCAATCATGTCTTATTAAGTGGGGATAATGGGCTACATGATGTGAGCCGTTGGATTAAAGTGATTAACCTTTTGCCGTTGGATGAAATGAGCACCTCAAATGCGTTACCAAGTGGAAGGAAGCATTTTCAGCTGTTGGATGAGCTTGGTTTAGTTGAAAATGAGAGAGAGATGTTCAGGGCTCATTTCTGCATCTTTCTTCTTCATTGGTTTCACATTTTTTCTTCGTTGGTGCTTACTCAAGCTTCAATTTCATCTTTCAAACTTCAATTTCATCTTTCAAACTTCGATTTCTTCAATTTTTAATCAGTGAGTTTGATTCTTCTCTTTTTCCTTTTTGTTTGATTAGTTTATTTTTATTGAGACCCTAGGGTAGATGACTCTATTTCTTCTATTGCATTTCTTTTGTTTTGGGTGTGTTATCCCTTCCTAAGCCCCTTCTCCTATTTGGATTTCTTTGGTATTTATCTATGGCCAAAGAAAAAGGTGCATCTACCTCTAGGAAAGGGAAAGCTATGGTGAATGAGGCATAGTATCACCCTTACGGTGGGTCAATGCCAAGGAGGTGGCTTTTGTTTTATTTGATGATGAGGGCATTCGTAGGTTTAGCGAGTGTTGTTTCATTCCATCGTGTGGGGAGAAGAAAATTGAGTGTCTCCCCTAGGGTGTGTCATTACAAGTTGAGGGAAAGTGAAGGTGACTATAACTATATGTATATAGATTTTTTTGAGAAGCTAGATGTGAGGGTGACTTTCAGCCGATTTAAGGAAGAGTGCTTGAATAAGGTGAATATGGTCTATTCTCAATTGCATCCAAATAGTTGGGCCTTCATCTGAGCATCGGAACCTGTTCAAAGTGGTCAGCTATGAGCTTAGTGTTGGGGCATTTTTTTTTTATTTCTTTCAAGTGAAAAGGGTTGACAAGGAGAGCTGGGTATTGTTTAATAGTGTCTCTATGAAGAAATTGTTAGCCCGACCTCCAATTTTAATAGGTATAAAGACAAGTTTTTGAAGTTGAGGTCAATGAAGTTCCCTTTTCGTAGATGAGTGTAGGTTGGAGAGATTTCCCTTGTATTGGCAGCCTAACCCGTTCCATTGGAGGACCAGGTAATGATCGACTATCTGGAGGAGAGTGTGAGTTCGAGTTGTCCCTTGTCCTGTGGTGTTTTATTGGAGTGGGGGTATAACAACTAGAAAGTCCTGGTATTCTTATTTTAGAGCCGAGATGGCCCCTAAGCTTCCTCCAAAGGATTTTGCCACTTATATGACAAAGAAGAAAGGTGTTGTCGGCATCGGCCGAGTTCTGTAGTGTCTCTGGGGCGGGATGTGTTTTGGGACCCCCTGACCCTAACCATTTGCAAGCTCAGAAGAGGGCTAGGGTGGAGGTCATGCAGACGCTCCCTTTCTCCATCTAAATTAGCGGTAGCTCGAGAGATCAAGGACTTCCTTGACACTGTCAACACTACAAGCCTTTGGAGTTTGGAGTTTCCTTTTCTGAATTCATCGATCGAGTTCAGCCATGCTAGGGATCTAGCCATGGTAAAGGGTGGGGGTCCCTAGTCTCTCTCGTCGCTTTGAGATCTGGGGCTCCGATCTACTATGATCGCCAGGCATTTGGAGAAGGAGTATGGGGATCCACTCAGGAGCTAGAGGCGGCGAGGTCGGTTATGCTCGTGCTCTGGGTGAGAAAGAGAAATTGGAGGCAAGGCTGGACAGGAAATGAAGGACTAGGAAGGTGCCATAAAGGTTCCTCAAGACAAGGTCGCCAGCATGATCGCTCAAGCCAAGCTGGATGCCAAGCTTATTGAGCTCCAGCAAAGAGCTTGAGGTTGAGAATTGACGCTTGAAGGAAGAGGTCGAATCTTTGACGGAGAGGCGACCGACCAGGACATGGCCAGATTTGATCGAGCTCTTAATCAAGTTTGGTTTCTTCATCAAGAGGTCAAACTTTCCCAATGTGGTCCCTTCAAGGAGATTGTTGGCGGTGAGCTTATTGATACCTTTCCTCTGGAGGGGCGAATGAGACTGACAAGGGTGCTTGGGTTGAGGTTGAAGGGGAGCTCAGGGGAAGGCTGAAGGGATCATAGTGATGATCAGGTTGAGAGGATGGAGTTGATTAAAATGACTTTCCCTAAGGATTAAGAAGAGCATGTTGACCTCGACCCCTGAGCTTTCGTAATTTGATTTCAAGCATTGTAATCTTTGTACTAAATATATTTTATTATTTTGATATCCTGCAATCCTTGAACTGGCTCGGTAATGTGAATTTGCCTTTCCCTTTCTTCAACATGTGTTAAGCTAGTGATTGTTAAAGTCGACTAATAGTGCTGCATGTTTTTCTTGCTTTCTTTTGCAAAGTTATTCTCATCTAGATGTAGTTCTTATTTGTTAGGAGAGTCCAAATTTTACACTTAGTCTCAGGGGGAATTCAAAGTGGATCTGAGGTTTGCCTAGGCTTTCATTGGTGCTCTAGAATGTGCACGTCGTGGATCCTAGGACGTTGTGGGTTTGCATTTTCATTGGAGCTTTGGGACATGCTTGGCATGGATTCGAGAACATTCCACATTGATTGGTGCTCTAGGACATGCTTGGCATGGATCTAAGTATGTCCTGACTTTACACTTTGATTAGTGGTCTAGGATGTGTTCAGCGTGGGGGGTTGAGACAATGGCTCCTAGTGCGTTGAGGTAGGGTTACTCTAAGATGATGTGGTAGGGGTTTTGGCAATTGATGATGAGGTATTGGAGGTCAACATTTTTGGTGTGGGGGATTGTGCCGAAGTTGATCCTTAACTAGATGTAGCCAAGGATAATAACCTAATTCCTGGTGAATCCGATCAAATTTGTCCCCTCTTTTTCTAGACGAATTGCTTGAGGTGACCCTCATGGATAAGTAACTCGATTGCATTTTTGAGACCTTAGCATTCATAGTTGAGCAATCAAAGATGTTGTGGTAGTCACATTTCTTGCCCTTATCTGCCTTTTAGGCTGTCGGGGTTCCTTGAGGGGTTTTGATGAGTTTGGCTATGTAAATTTCCTTCAAATGACATCTACTCGGGTGTTGAGTGGGGTACAATTATGGAACTTCAATTCATTGTATTTGAAGTCGTCCCTTCCTTTCTTGCTTCTTGATGTGCCCCTTTTTTCCTTTTGGTTAGCATCATCTTGTTGGTTGGGGCCCTATTTGTGGTTGCTCTTTTTGGCGTTAATGTAACCAATTGCTTGCTCACGGCATGGCCAGGTTTTCCTTAAAGGGGCTCGAGCATAGGCCGATTTTGATCTGGTGGAGTTCGACCTAGGTCGAGGTCTAGGATTTGTGAGGCCTCCGTATTGAGTCTCGTCAGATAGTCCTCGGGGATTTGTTAGAGCCTTATCTCATGTGCTCCAAGGAATCCAAGGTCTTCATATAGATCTTGGATGAAATAAATCGGTTAATGAAGGCTCTGATTAGGTCTTAGATATGGTGGATTGAGTTTGGGGTGAGGGAAGAGAACCAAAGAAGAGATGATTTTCAGGAAGAAAAGGAACATTTGGAGAAGATCTGGTTTAGTTGCTCCATTGACGAGCATCGTGACTTGAACATTGTAATGAAGGACTATGGATCCTTCGTCCCATCATAGGGGCGCATGGAGGTCGGCAGCTTGGTGGGACAGGGAGGTTAGTTTCTATGAGCTTGTCCGATAAAGGGCCACAGTGGATTACAAGGTAGCCATTGTGTTTGGCATTGTATGTGGTACATCGAGAATAGAATGACTTGTCGTCATTGAACCAATAGCTGCCATGTTCGGTGTTTGCATTGTCAGTCCTACCTTCGGGTGAGAGGCATTGGGGTCTCCTTTGCAAATATGGTCGGCCATATGTCGATTTTCCTCCTGTAGCTTGCATATTGTGGCGAGGAGTTCCTCCATGGTGGGAGGGGGTTGACTATGGGTGTCATTGTTTTGACTACTAGCGTCAGCCATGGAGTTGTTGATGTTGGACTTTTGGGAGGTTTGATTACCGGCTCTATGGTGGGCACCGGTGTTCTTATCTAGAAGTGGAGCTAAAGCCTCATGTGAGTTCGGTGTCTATGTAAGCGGGGGGTAGGGTACCTGTAAGACACTTCAACGCTCAAGTCAGTGAATGAATGAGGCGTAGAGTGGGAAAATATGTAAGTGACATAATTGTGATGATATACTTGGGGGCATTAAGCTCTCTTTTATAGTGAGAGGTGACCCCATGCAAAATTAGGAGATAATCTTCCCTGAATAGGGGAGATATTCCAAAGATTTAGTCGATATTAGATAAGTCTCATATTTAACGGAAATATGATCCAATATAGAAGATATGGTGAGATAATAGGAGATCTCGTAGGTGATTTAGGAAATATCTTTTGCTAAATTGGGAAGAATCTTTAGGGGATCATGATGTCGCGTTGCCAATCTGTGGGGTCCTCTATTCAGTTCTCCGAGGCTAAGCTAAGGTCTCGAGCCCATATTCACTAATTTATCCCTAGATAAATATTCATGACATGGCATGTCATTCTTGAAACTAAATTTTAACAAATTTTCTAGTCCTCTAGCATTTTTTTCTTCAAGCAGTTATATCATCTTCAATGAACTTTCCTTTAGTTTGCACATTGACATATATCACTCTCTTCAATTTCAGCATTCACAATGTTCGTTGCTATTACCTTGCCATTTTTCGGTGGTCTCCTAGGATTTTTCGGAGGATTTGCTTTTGCTCCAACAACATACTTCGTAAGCTAATAATAATTTTGAAGTTTAATCCGTTATCCTTATGATACGTGAATTCTTTCACTTAATTGTTCATTCTCTTAAAATTACAGCTCCCTTGCATCATGTGGCTTGCTATCTACAAACCAAGGAGATTCAGCTTGTCCTGGTTTACTAACTGGGTATGATTGATTTTGGTTTCTGTTTCGTTATTATACTTAACTGGTTTCGTTTTACTATTTGATGCCAGGATTAATCTTACTCCATTGATCACAGATTTGCATTGTTCTTGGCGTATTATTAATGATTTTGTCGCCTATTGGAGGTTTGAGGTCAATCATAATTAAGGCCAAGACGTACCATTTTTACTCTTAAACGCATTCCACTCATTCTGCCACTTAATCAGTGATGGGAATGTGCATGTAAAATGCAAATACGAGCAACGAAAAATTAAGGCAACAAATCAAATGACAGTAAATTTTCTACATTCCCTGTGTCATTTTTCATTATATGAATATACATCACTTTTCCCTTTTCTTTAGAGAGACTTTTTGAAAGATTATAATATTTATTTGTTTGCAATGTTTTTATGTATGCTTCTCTTTTGAGTTTGTTCTTTCGATATAGTTGTTGCAATAATGCAATTTCTAGTTTTCCTATCCTATTGCTATTTGACGGTCCGTAAACAAGGTTGTCAACCAAATTCATAGTACTTTTATCATTTCACACAACTTATGTTAGCAAAGTGCCTCACAATATTTTAACTTAAACTAAAAGAAGAATGTTGTAAAATATTATAATTTGTTACATTGCCCGCCTTCCTTAATATAGCATAACAGGAATTTTGATTTTTTGTTTACATCCCCACTTTTATTATAGTTATAACATTTTATTTACTTAGGCAATATGAGAATTTCTCGAGCAACAATATACTAGAATAATCCTTGCCCTGAGAGCTATAAGATGCTATGACCCATTCCTTGGAAGGATAATATTATTGCCCTGACCCTGTTCAAGCGAAATGTTGAAAAATGCCCCCTGATATTCCGTTTACATAGAGAACCTTGAACTTTGAATAATTATCAAAGCATCACGATATTTTTTTTAGCTGCAAGTAGTTCCTCAAATTTAGTTTAAATCAAGGTCCCTGGACTTTTAGAAACTTCATTTAGGTCCCTGAACCATTAAAAATTTGTAGTAAAGGTATTTAATTCAAGCCAAGTTACATGGTAGAACCGTAGAAATTCAAATCTCTGCCGATTAGCCCACAAAGGTATTCGAATGTGAAATTATGTGGGATGCCCGTTGACTTTCTGATAATTATAGTAATGTATTAGATATAGAATGACAAATTTAGCAGAATTAGCTGGAAAAAAAAACACTAAAAAGCTTGCAGTAGGCAAAAAACTACCCAAAAGACGAAAAATTTCAGAAAAATTATAAACATATTTTTATATATTTTCAAGATAAATACTAATTTTCAACAAAATTGAAGTCCATAATTACAGAAAAAATTACTTCACTAGATTGCAAAACAAGCCCGAAAATCTTATAAGATCGCTTTATTTTGCAGAACTGTAATAGATCAGCAGTTTTAGGCCTAGGTTTATTGAGCCACGAAATTGGGCCTCCATGGCTGATGTGATTGAGCTTGGACTTTTGAAAACAATTCTAGACCTAAACTATACAAAAAGGCCAAAATTGTATCATAAAACCAATAAGGACCAAGCAAATGTTAGTTTCACTATTAGCCAAAATGTTAGTTTTACACTATTAGAAACACATTGATTATAGTCGGAAAACACTACTAAAACCATGTGGGATACCGACAACTGTTACCAACAGGGTTTTTGACGAATGACGGCCATTTCACTCCAAAAAAGGTTTTATTTGACAACTTGCCAGGTACAGCTCGGTAATATGTGGTGCCAATTGGTGGCACTTGGCACACACTCATTATGGATTGTGTCATCGAAGGGTTAATAATATTAAATTATCAATTGACGGTACACCTGTTGGTAATGTGTGGCGCCAATTGGAACTACCCAGCGTGCACAACACACTTGATTGTGTTAGTGACTGTCCTTTTTAATTTTACATTTTTTATTGATTAATTACTAATGGGATGGCTGACAAGCTATTTATTTAATTAATAAAATTTGAACCGACATGATAGCATTTTGAATTTCATGTCGTTGGCGTGCATATCTTAAAGTTCCAAATGAAGTCGTAAGCTTACGTAAATACAAGAAAAACAAAATGAACCATTTCATTTAATTGTTACTAACGGATTCACACCCACTGGTAACCCATGTAAATATCACAGGTAGAACCCTTTACCCCCATTTCTATGAATCATTTCACTCTCCTCTCTCTTCTCCCTCACGATGATTCTCCGCTCCACCATCATTGTCGACCATCATCGAAGCAACCATTTGCAAAACCAAGTCACTATTGCAATCTAGGTACATTTTTGAGCATTTTAATCAGTTTGGTTGTTTTAGTTTGTCTTAGTTTTCCTATTCATTTTCGTTGAGCAATCTAGGTACGCTTTTGAGCATTTTAATTGGTTTGGTTGTTTTAGTTTGTATTAGTTTTTCTATTCATTTTCTTTGCTCAAAGTTTTGAGATTTGAAACATTGGAGAGTAATTTTTGGTTACTATTTTGTTAATGTAGGAGTCCTATTGGAAGCACCACTAGCTTTGTTGTAACATTTTGGTCGATTTATGTATTTTTTTTTTTTTAATATTTTATTATGTTTTCAATCTATTAACTAATAAAAATTATGTGTTTGTCAATTTTTTAATTCAGGGGTTCAATTAAGGTTTTGTGGAGTGGACATGCTTTGGGCTGTTAATCTTTATTTTTTATTTTTTACTTACTATATATTATTAGTTAGTAATAAAAACTTTGTTATTTATATGTTTTTATATGTATGCAGGATAAAGACTTATTTTTTGTAGGATAGAATTGAAAAAAATTGGGATTTCATGTGATTGGGGGAAGGCTTAGAGCTCCTTTCCATGTTTGCTAGAATTGTTTGTTTACAAATGCATGCTTGTGTTCTAGAATGATTTATAGGATTATTTGAATTTTATTTTTGGTTGTGATTGCTCTTAAATGTTTGCTATATTGTGATTGAATGTCTATAATTGCTTAATTAACTAGTGTTGAAAAAGAACAGCCAGTCTAACTAGTTGAACCGAACCCCTTTCCAATCCGACCAAGGGTCAAAAACCACTTGCTTAAAAATCGATCAAAAATCTGCAAAACTAGTCTAAAATCAGTGAGTCAGTTGAATAAGGGATAGTCCAACGGTCTGGTGGGTCTGTTAGAAGAAAAAAATTATGAATCGAGAAGGAGAGCAACAAGTCACTAGAGAGGAGCGGTGCGGGCTATGGTAGCCACCCATCTTTGCCATTCTCCAAGCCCTCCGACATAACGCCTATCATCATCCGCACATTGTCCGCCTTTCAACCTTCTTTAGCATTGCATTGAGTCGTGTGTTGTAGTGTAGAGAAGGGTGACTTCTAGAAGAGAAGAAGAAATGAAAGAGAAGAAGGGATGAGGATAAAGAAATGAAAGAGGATGAAGAAATGGTGGTAGCGCATGGCTTCTGTGAGTAATAGAGAAATAATATTTTGACACCCATATGGGTGTAGACACCCATATGGGTCCCAAGTGATATGAGATGAGTAATGGAAAGAGAATAAATTCGAGAAAAATAAATGGTGGGACCCATGTATATTATAAGTGGGGTGTTTGGGTATTTGAGATAGTTGGGTGTTAAAATAGCAAAACTCGTGAGTAATATGATAATATCCTAAGGTTTTCATGTGAGATGGATCATTATATTATCGGGCCTTGTCTGATATTGTACCTATAAAATTTTCTATATACAAGATATTCATAGATATTGATGCCATTTTCTTGTTCTTGCGGTTGCTTTGGGCTTGTTTTCTTTTTAGCTATGTACTTCATACCAAAAAGAAAAAAATAGTTCTACTTTTAACCAAAAACAATAGTTTTGCGTTAGGAAAAAAACGAGAAGATTAGACATTTATAAAACATGACAAAAAAAGAAAGACCTTTACAAAAGAATTGTTTTATGAAAATATATTTAAGTATGACGTTATTAATATAATATTAATTATTTTATAGCACATAATTAATTATTATATCTATATTTGTTTTATAAACATATATACTATATATTTTATTATGTCCCGATTATGTTCCGTTAAGCAGTGAACCTTTGAACCAGTATCTTGACCAGTTCAATGTCCAGTCAAGTTTTCAAAACCTTGGAATTAACTGAATAGTTGATGAGGGAGACACCTAATTTATGCTAAATTTTTGTCGAAATTTGTTTACTTTATAAACATTTAAAGATGTAGTTCAATTCAAAAGAAATGAGAGATTGTTAGTTTAAAGCAAGACTCTATCAAATTTTTTCAAACATTTAAAATAATACCCTAACATATGACTTTGTTCAAATGTGCTGGTTGGTCAAAATTTAACGTGATGCTTTTCAATGTTTTCTTCAAACAGTTAAAACTAATCACACATGTAAAGTTTTCTTCAAACTAATCATGGATGAATGATAGATTGCACCTGGAAGGAGGATTAAATTGGAATTTTATGAGGGAGTTGAACAATTTATGAGTGTATCATGTTAAACACAATAGTTCTTTGATGAAGGAAAAATTAGGTGTTCATGCAATAAATACAAATGTAGGAAGTATTTGGATGCTAATACCATAACAGTTCATTTGTACAAGTTTGGTTTCATGCTAGACTATTGGGTTCATTTATACAAATAAACCCTCAATGGCTCAACATGGTTGACCAAAATTGCATCACGACACGGAAACAATTTCAGTTATGACTGCTATAGGAATTGGGACTCTATAGCGGTCCTCCTTCATCGCGCTTTAAATAGGGGGTCTTTCACTCTGTCAATTGCCATAACGGTCCTCCATGTTGGTTCACACGTTTTCCATTGTTACAGCTCCTTGAATCCTTTTCTTGCCTTGGCACACCAATTGGGAAGCTCCTAACACTCAACAAAGCTCACACAAAGGGTTAAAAGCACAGGTAACTTCCAAAAACAATTATTTACTAAAAAAATGGTCCTAATAGCCAAGAATTCACTTAATGATGCATTACGAGGACAACTTCCAAATTCACTAATTAACCATCAATTAAGCATGAATTAAATGCAAAATATTCAGAGTTAGGATGGAAAATGGGTGCATAAATGCAACCTATCAAAGTTGCCAACCTAGGCCTTGCTTTACAATAGATATTGGTTCTAATGAAGAAGCCAACGTAATTGTCTCTGATCTCTCATACGATGAACTTTTGAAAGCTTTTGATGAATTGCTAGATGACTCCCAATCTCTCTTATCTCATTGCTTAATTTTTGAAAAGTGCTTTCAAAAGCTTTCCAAGGATTTTGAAAACCTCAAGAAAAGGAAGGGAAGCTAAGACATAAGAAAGATGAGCTTGTTAAAGAGTAAAACTATTTGAGAAAGAAGCTCTTGCCTTTAAACTTGATGTTTCTAACAAGTTTCAGAAAGCATCCACAAATATTTTTTAAAATTGAAAGAATTGTCAAGCTTCTCAAATCAAATTTTAATATGACGGTTAATTGTATCAAGAATCTTGAGTTGTCAAAATCCCTGTTTCAAAATGTCATTACTTGGGTATGATAAAGAGAATGAAGGTTAAATATCAAGTAGGTCCAAAAGCATTGGTTAGCCTATAAGCCCTATCAGGCTGACTTGTATATAGACACAGTCATAATTATACTAATTAAGTAGTAACATATCAAAGCCAAGCTTTGAGATGGGGACCTTAAGCTTATACAACATAAGTCCTAACCACCCATTCATCATGTTTTCCTTGCAAACTCAAGTGTAAATTTTAGTTTTAAAGGTTAATAATTTTCCATTTAAAATTCAATTAAAAACCATACTTTCCAATAACATTCTTTTCAATTCTATCCACTACCACAAATAGACATACAATAATAGTATAATTTCGCTCCTTCCCTAAATGCCTTTCTTAACTCTTCGTTGCTCTTTTCCATTGCTAGCCACAACCAAACTACAATTTAATTTGCTCAATGGCCTTCACATTAGAGTCTCTCTACACCATTGCTGCCATGCTAGACTCTTTCTAGACCACCTTAGGCTATTGGTACACTGTTGTTAGTACACCAGTTCAAACATAAAAAATCTATTGTGTATGAGCAAAGAATAGGTTGTCATCTAATAGTGTAAGCAGCCACCACCTTCTTCCTATGGTGTGTCATTTCATCATTTTTGTCCTTTCTACTTCATTGCTAGGCTACTAGTTTTTGTTGCTTCTTTTTTTTTTTTTGAACACATTTTCTTCCCCTTTATTACACACTTCCGTGTTGTATTTGGATAACCTAGTAGATCAGAATGTGAAATTATGCTTGGCATCATTGTGAATGAGAAGTGACTATGGCATAAGAAACTTGGCCATGTTCACATGAAGCTACTTTATGAAATCTATCGAAAGAACTTGTGAAAGGAATACCCAAGATTAAGTTTGAAAATGTCTTATCTTGCAAGTTCTACCAATAAGGAAAACATACTAAAAGCTTTTTCCATAGTAAAAATGTAGTCTGCACTCTGCACTATAAGACTACTTGAGCTTTTACATCTTGATCTACTAGACCAACCAAAACTGCTAGTTTAGGTGGTAAGAGATATGGTTTGGTCATCATGAATGATTTCTCTATATTGACATTGGTTATATTCCTCACTTATAAGGATGACTCTTGTGAGGCCTTTAAAACCTTTGCAAAATCTGTTCAAATGAAAAACATTTTTGTGTTGCTTCCATCTGATATGATCATGGTGATGAGTTCAAAAATCATGTTTTTGAAAAGTTTTATAATGAAAATGACATTTCTCACAATTTATCTTCTTCTAGAACTCCTCAACAGAATGACACGGTTTAAAGCAAGAACAAAGCATTGAAAGAAATGGCAAGAACCGTGCTTCTAAAAAGTGGTATATTAAAAGGTTTTTGGACTAAGGCTATAAAAACTAGGGTTTTGGAAATTAGCGAGCATCGAACCGAACGAGGTACTAGTTTTGTGGTTCAGAGGCTTACTGAGGTTCAACCAAAATATAATAAAATATGCATTTATTTATATACATATAAAAAAATATAAAATAAAATATATCTCATTAAATAACTAAAAATTACATCACGTATTATCACAACCCATACAACATAATCTAATTCATAATTTAATCAAAACATTATCCATATATATATAACGAATACAAT
The DNA here is from genome assembly GCA_030441495.1 of Dalbergia oliveri. Taxonomy (NCBI): domain Eukaryota; kingdom Viridiplantae; phylum Streptophyta; class Magnoliopsida; order Fabales; family Fabaceae; genus Dalbergia; species Dalbergia oliveri. The sequence continues at coordinate 29,617,458 of JAMLFY010000008.1, read as the reverse complement.
TAAGATTTTGTGTTTTTAAATGAGATTACCAAAAAAAGGACGTTATTTTAGTGTCATAAATTTATATATATACTTTTTTGTTTCAATGCTATATATTAAAATTTTAGTTTAATCAAAATAAAGATTATATATATATGGAGTGACTCATATGAGAGATCTTACTTATTGTGAGAGATGAGAGGAACATATAATAACCCTTAGATCAAAATTAATGGCTCTGATTAAAACACACAGTTAATGACCCACGTGACCAATTGATCTTTAACCCTTCTCCTCCCTTTGCTTGTCTTTCTCTATGTTGCCCCTCTCTCTATTTTCTCTTTTCTCTATTAAATCTCTCTCAATGGTAGCATCACTAATACGTTTCTCTTCACCCCCCCTCTCTATAGGTTTGGATGCCCAATAAGTGCGTTGTTATATCATTGCTACTTGCAAGTCCAGCAAAGAGTAAAGGAAGGTTAATTTGTTGGAATATTTTATCTTCCATGGGTTATAATGATCAGAATCTTGGTGGAGGCGTATCAAGATCGTTACGCACGCTCACCAAATAATGGCACAAGGATAATGTTTTTCACACTTTAGACACAAAACAATTAAGGCAAGAATAACCCAATGTCAATTCATTAATATGGGTGAAAATCATCTTGTTTGTGCGCATATCAACGTACATCATCCAAGGCCTTCGATTCATCCTTTTAATACTTGAAAAATTAAAATCTTGATTGAAATAAATAGAACAATGCTGATTGATGGAGGGAAATAGAGAAAAGAAAAAAAATAGAGAGGAGGGCAAGAGAGAGAGAGAGACAAACAAAGGGATAAGAAAAGTTAAGAGTTGGTCACCTAATTCATTAATTATATGTTTTAATTCTAGCCATTAATTTTGATCTAAGGGCTATTATATGTTCCTCTTATTTCTCACAAGAAGCAAGCCCCCATCTGAGTCAATATATATATTGTTTTAAAACAAGAGTCTTTAGGCCATCCCATAAATATATAAATAAGATTGTTTTGTTTTTGTTTCTTTTCTCAATACGATAGCCTTTTATCTTTTTGGTTACATAAAAGATTGGCCCAAAAGACAGCCCAACCCAGCAATCTTTCTTATTAAAAAACACTAACCTATCTTATTCCTTCTAGCCACAACAACAGTGCCTGCACTCTCTAGTCTTTTCCTAAAGAGATAAGTACATAGAGTAACAAAGAGGCCTTTCTTCTCCTGCTACTTCTCTTCATTGCAGCAACAACAAGCCGTAAGACGATGCAGGTACCCAGGACAGATGAACAACTGGACGAATCTCTGATACCAACAACGGTGACATGGGTAGTAGCCATGGAGGATTTTGTAATAGCAATGAAACCTTCTTCTCCTTTCATTCCTTTTTCTTTTTTTGAAATTCATTGAACCGCCAAATCAGAAACGCTGGTGCTTCAAGCAATTGGCTAATTTTTTATCGACTTTCTTGGCTTTTAATCAGTTTTGGCAATCGACATTTTCCCCTTGCACTGGATTGACAAAAGGTCTAGTTTTTGGAGCAATGGTAAGTACCTCATGCTACATATTAAATCATGTTTTCTTATTCCAATACTAAATAAGACCCCATATGAATTATGGAAAAGAAGAAAACCCAACATATCATATTTTAATATTTTTGGTTCTAAATATTTTATCCTTAACACCAAAGAGAAACTTGCAAAGTTTGATCCAAAATTCGACCATGGAATTTTTCTTGGTTATTCATATGTGTCTAAAGCTTATAAGGTATACAAAAAGAGGACAAACATGGTTAAAGAGACCATTCACATTGACTTCAAAGAAAGGAAGCAATACTTCAATCAAAACATCAAAGATCTTGAAGACCGTTTTGAAGATCTTTTGCTGAATGAAGCTACTCTTATTTAGAAATTCAGTGGGGGTTAGAAAACATAATATATGTCATCATTGTTATCTCTAGTCACTTCGGTTTATTATAAAAATAGGTGGGCACGCATTTGTTCATTTTATACGTGACATCATAAGTTATGAAGACACTCATTTTAGGAATTATAAAAGCTCATATTTAATGACAAAAAAATGATGCATGGCATGACATAACAAAAAGAAGCATTAGACATAATCGTGCATGTGAACACAAAGATTTTCTCATTGGCTCCTAATCAACTCTACATCTCCAAGTTCAGGCGATTTTCTCATGGCTCTAAATACTTTGAATCTTCTATTGCCTAGGCTATGAGCTCATACCTACTAGCTGTCACTGGATAAAATAATCAGGTAGAATGGGGGATAATAATTTTTCCTTTCATATCACATATTTGGGAGCCAAAGGCTTGCATCTTATTCTCATTTGTCACCAACCATTCATGCAATACATATGCTCATGTCATGTTTAGTTGCACAGTATTTCATCCATAATTCATGCCGTAACCATTAAACATAAGTGTGCATTTCCATAAGTCACACACATCATAACCAAGACTTAAGATTTATTGCAAAAATCTCAAGGTTCAATCCACAAGGCTTATGAAACATATTCTTAGCTTGTCCTTTTGCTCCAAACTTTAATTCACAACGAATTAAGCTAAATTATGCTTTATACCCCCCATGGCACTCCCTCACTCATTGCCAAATTCAGGACATAACTCATCAACAAAAGAATCATAAGATGATATTGATTAACAATTAATCCTCATTAAGAACAAGTGCACATAGCCAAGTTTAGCCCTATTCTATAAGCATGCAAGTAATGCAACATAAATTTCTCAAAACTAAACACATTAATGATCAAACAAGGACAAAAACAAAGGGAAGCGGATAGGGGCTTTCGCTGATAAGTTGGGGCTCTCTACATTGAATCTGGCAAAAGCGAGATTCTTCCAAGATTCATCAGCTTCTCAGTGAGTCCTGGAGTCCCTGAAATAGTTTTTCATGCACATAAGCTTCTTTTCAACACTTCAAATGTTACCTAAGTTCCCTAAACACAAGAATTCATATCCAATCTCCATCCTTAGAACAAATAAAAAATAATGCCAAAATGATGTTTCAAAAACCAATATACATCAACCAAACTCATTAAATATCAAACCCAAATCCCACCAAAAACCCATTTTCATTTTTCATTCTTCAAGCTAACAAAACTCATTTAAAGCCTTAAACTAGGGCTCAAACAATCACACCAAACAAAGGTTTTTCAATAGAAGACCCCTATTAACTGGAAGGGCACAAAGAATGGAGGTGCTTGAGGCTTCAAGAGGTCAAAAAGGAAGCAAAGCCTTTCTTCTTTCTTAAAGGTACATTTGTGACCTTCAAATCCCTAGGGTGGAGATTTGAGCTTCCAACAAGAAATGGCTTGGAGGTGACGTGTTTAATGAATGATTAAGCCAAGATTATAGGTCCCCCACCTAGTGTTTAGATTTTAGGAAGGCTTGGTGTATGGCTGGGGTATGGTTATGGTGAAGAGAAGGAGAAGAAAAAGAAGAAAGGAAGATAAACTAAAAAATAAATAAATAAACGAAGTGTGTGTGTGTTATGTGTGGTGTCTATAGGTGCAGAGTTTAGAGGGGCTAGGGTTTCATTTTTGTGTTGTGTTGGGTGTGTAGATAGGGTTTTAGTGAGAGTAGTTAAGGAAATTCCTAGAAGAAAAGAAATTAACATCAAGCATAATTTAAATAATAACCCATACATCTTTCAATTCAAACAAATATTATTTTTCCACATGTATCATACAATTTAAACTCAAATGAAAATATTTAAAATACATAAAGGGAAGCTAAATTCTCAAAATAAAATTATACATGCATGCACTTTTTACCTCTCAATCCCATTAACTACAAATGAAGGTGAAATTATGCATTTTATCATCCCCAAGAGGCTAAAATGAATTATGGATGATTGATTATCTATTAATTAACTAATTAAGAAGATTAACTCTTAACTAGACTCAATTATCCTTAATTAACCCCAATTAACACTTAATTACTACAAATCAAAATTGGGCATTACATTTTTTATAACTATTGAAGCGCACTTAGTTTCTAGGATGTGGAGGTTGCATCTCCCTCGAACTTGTCTAAATCATTCTAAGAAGTCAGTCATAGGCTTATTAGCCTTCTATTTAAGTCACATTAGGTCCAATACTGAAATTTAGGTTGAGGTCTATAGAACTTGCCATAAAATATCATTTCCATATCAACCCAGTTGTTTATTGAGTTGGGTGGCAATGATAAATACCATGAAAATACAATGTCGTGAGATATAAAGGAAACAATTGCAGCCTCCAGCAATCATTTTGGCTAACCTTTGCGCATTGTGTTATAGATCTGGTAACATGTTCCATTGTTGATTTGCCATTTCTCTAGAGAAAGTGATGAAGTCAGGAGTTCTAAATCCCTAGGGTCGAAATGGCACACAATCCACGTAATCAAGATAGGGCTTCCTGAGACGGGTCATTCTACTAGCTATAGCTGAACTCCAAAATGTCGCCTCATAGTTTTACCCAACACATTAGGGTCAATAACAAGTGGCAAAGGATCACATTGAACACCAGGTGGTGCATGACCAGCTTCATGCTTTACATAATTATTATTTTGTGGCGAAGGATGAGGCAATGACTGATTATTTATGATGGGATTTCCATAAGGCTGCTGCACTTGGGGGATAGGTGCAGCATGAGGTACATATCCAATTTGTGGTTGTTCATGTGTAGGTTGTGGAGAATAAACAATTGGTGTGGGCTACACTGAATATGTAGCTCCTGTGTGCATCCTGCAGGACCCCTTAGAGTATTTTTCCATTATGTAATATGATCTATGTATCCCTTATGCTAATGTAGATGTTATGAAGAATAGGAAGACATATGTGGGAATGGGGAGCATGTGACTAAGGGAGTGAGGAAAGGGTTTGTAACTAACTTGCCTAGCTGGACAGGTTAGTGGGGTAGGGAGGAGGTATTGCATTTTCTTACAGGAAGAAGGGGGAAGCATTATGGGGGGTGGGAGGATGCTGAGGGGCATTTGACAGTTGGAAAGAAAACTAGAATCAGGAGAGTGCAAGGTCTCTCTAATACCTTGCTGATTAATTCTATTTTTTCCTCTCTTTTCTTTGCTACTCTAATACACACTGGAAGGAAGGAGCTGATACTATTCCGGTATTGCTCTTATCCGAGACACTCTTATTCAGTTTTGCAATTTGTATTCCATTGACCAGTTCTTACAACTGGTATCAAGAGTCTCGGCTTGGGAGCTGTGGTAACCACACGAAGCTCCAATGGAGGCTAGGTTGGAGAAATGGAACGAAGGTTGGTGGCGATGAGGAGCACAAGAGAGCCATGGCGAATCTGATGGCGACCTTGACTGGTCATGCAGATGAGGAAGATGAAGCAGAAGAAGCGGGTGAAGCAAAATCTACAGAACATTAAAAAGCAAGTGCAAGAGAAGTACCTCCGCGTAGTCGACTACCAGTTTGGGAAGATGATGAAGATCGGTGGTGGAGGAGAAGAAGGAGATCCTCCATGGACGATTGGCCTCCTAACATTCGTGCTTTCTTTGAGAGCCAGCCAGCGAAGGGGAGGAACACGATGAAGACGTTGAGGAGGAGGAAGAAGGCAAGCAAGAAGATGTTGAACAGGAGCAAGTGGAGATTGATGACCAATTTCTAAGCTCAGATTCCAGAGATGGAAGATTCCATGGAAGAAGAGGAAATGGGAGACGTGACTTTTGGTCCCTTTCTTCTGAAGCCACTGAGATAAAGGGGACGAAATCTTCCTCTGAGTGGAACCCCATGAAGCGGCGAACGGAAGAAGAGCACAGAAAGGAGGACGCACCCTCGGGAATCACACGAATCGGTCGAACAAAAGGAGAAGTGGGTCGCGCAATGGAGTCTCGCGTGAGCAACAGAAGGGAGGCGAGTTCGCGACCGACGACGATCTCTGGGTCCTGCGAAAATCGGCCAATCTCTCGCGCTGAGTTGCCGAGCCACCGAAACCACCCAAACCACCAGAATCGAGTTCATCGAGGGAGGGATAGAGAATAGGGGTTGTGACCGAGCTCGGGTTATTGTACCAGTTGAAACATCTTCCACCGGTGCCGCTGAACCACCAGACTCTAGACGACGGAGTCTGACGAGGAAGCTATAGGAGTTTCGAGGATAACGGCCAAGCTTCCATCGCTGGAAAGGCGAGATTCCGACAAAAAGCCCAGCACGACAACAGGAAGGCGGGCTTACACGTGGCGACGAGCTGTCTTCGACGGCGAACCCAGAAGAAACGCACACTCAACTGGCGGAGACATGGTTCGCGGAAAGTGGAGAAAGGGAAGGAAAGCATTGTTGTGGGTAGACCATTCCAAAAGTGGGCAAGAGACTAGACCTAATGGGCCAGGCCCAAATTAGTGAATCTGGTATTATTGGACTTATAATCGACGTTAAAAGGTTTAAGGGCCTTGTTGCATCTTCTGAAGAAGGGGACATTCATGCTCAAGTGTTCAATAAGCACTGTCAACCCTTGTGCATCTCTTGAAACAAAAGGCCCATTGTGCTCAAATGCTATTACTGACCAGGCCAAAAAATGTGAGGTAACTGAGCAACCATCTATTCTTGAAGGTGGAGAATTAAGACCATATCAGATAGAAGGGCTTCAGTGGATGCTTTCTTTGTTTAATAATAACTTGAATGGAATTTTGGCTGATGAGATGGGGCTTGGGAAGACAATACAAACAATTTCATTAATAGCATATCTTGTGGAATACAAGGGTGTGGCTGGTCCCCACTTGATTGTCGCTCCAAAGGCTGTTCTTCCAAATTGGATGAATGAATTCTCAACATGGGTTCCAAGCATTACTGCTATTCTTTATGATGGACGGCTGGATGAGAGGAAAGCAATGAAGGAAGAATTGTTAGGGGAGAAGAAATTTAATGTTCTGTTAACACACTATGATCTTATAATGAGAGACAAAGCATTTCTCAAGAAAATTCAATGGCACTACTTGATTGTGGATGAAGGACATCGGTTAAAGAATCATGAATCCTCTTAGCGAGAACCCTGATTTGGCTATCACATCCAACGCAGACTCCTGTTGACTGGTACCCCAATTCAGAACAGTTTAGGAATTGTGGTCCCTGCTCAATTTTCTCCTTCCAAACATTTTCAACTCAGAGAATTTCGAGGACTGGTTTAATGCACCTTTTGTGGACCGAGTTGATGTCTCTCACAGATGAAGAACAACTTTTGATCATTCGGCGTCTACATCAAGGCATAAGGCCTCTCGGTTGATCTCTTGGGTGCACCTAGTATTAGAATTAGCAGCAAATGCATGGGACCAAGGGGGACAACTCAACAAGGCAAGCTCACTTTCCTTATTTTTCAAGATATGGGATCCAGGGGAAGTTTCCATTTAGCACTATGGTTTTTCCTTTCTACACATCACCTTGAGGACAAGGTGATTCTTTTAGGAGGGGAGTATTGTTAGGACCCCTTAGAGTATTTTTCCATTATGTAATATGATCCATGTATCCCTTATGCTAATGTAGATGTTATGAAGAATAGGAAGACATATGTGGGAATGGGGAGCATGTGACTAAGGGAGTGAGGAAAGGTTTGTAACTAACTTGCCTAGCTGGCACAGTTAGTGGGGTAGGGAGGAGGTATTGCATTTTTTCAGGAAGAAGGGGGAAGCATTATGGGGGGTGGGAGGATGCTGAGGGCATTCGGAAATTGGAAAGAAAACTAGAATCAGGAGAGTGCAAGGTCTCTCTAATACCTTGCTGATTAATTCTATTTTTTCCTCTCTTTCTTTGCTACTCTAATACACACTGGAAGGAAGGAGCTGATACTATTCCGGTATTGCTCTTATCCGAGACACTCTTATTCAGTTTTGCAATTTGTATTCCATCTGATACCAGTTCTTACAGCATCCCACCAAAAGGCTAAGCCATATATGTGCCACATCCTCCAAGGATCTCAATTAGAGGCTAGAGTGGCTAAGGGTAGCCTTCTACAGAATTTAATGGCTCTACTTTTATTGACTGATTTGTATGATTTTACTCACAACAGCTCCATTATACCCTTGATTGCTTGGCTATCTCCTCTGCATACATTTCCATATGGATTGCTCAACTCACTCTAGAAAGTGTTTGAATAAGATCAACGCAGGAGTACAAAGAGATAATTAGTAAACCTAGAATTTTATTAATGAAATGAATCCAAGTACAAGAAATAATATAAATGAAACTAGAATTGAAAGTGAAAAAAGACTGAAGGAAATGACGACACTTAAAACATAGAGTTTTATTAATGAAATGAATCCAACTACAAGAAATAATATAAATGAAACTAAAATTGAAAGTAAACAAAGCTGAAGGAAATGACGACACTTAAAACATAGAAAAGTTGTTGATATTGTCTAATCTGTGTTTGCATGTCAAGCTTAAGCTACATATAGCCATCTTTGCCAGCTAAGTTTCACGCACATAGTGGTCACAATCCCTCCTATTTTTCAGCCAAACATTGCCCACATCCTTGCATGCTCTTGTTTTACTCCTCCAGCTGGTCAAGTTCCTTTTCTTGATGCTACAACCTTCGTCCAATTCCTTATTTAAGCTTTCTTCTTCCCTTTGGGCTTTGACCAGCAATGGCCCAATTCTTTCAGCCATCGGCAGTAGCATATACAGGTTTTACTGCTGAATTTCTCGATACAGTACGTGAAGAATACATGGTCTACGACCTCGATTAGCAGAATATTAGTATGGAACTATCAGGCATCTATTTCGCTGAGGTGTCAGACTAGCGACTTCTGCTATGTCGTGGCATAGGAATTACCATCACCATCGAACAAAGGAGAGAATGAATAGCCAGAAACAAATTTAGTTGGGGTTTTACGTGTTGGCATCTTTCGGCCTTTTAGGTTTGAGCAAAGGAGGAAGTGTTGGCAAATTGACGAGGCATTTTTTTTTTGGGGTCAACATTGATGAGGCATTTGGAGTGAACTAACTTGACACCTTTTATTTTTTGGGTCTGAACTTGACACAATTTTTGTTTTTCACTTTTTTTGGTCTGAACTAACTTGACACATTTGGAGTGAGCCAAAATGACACGCTAGCTTAATATTTGGCTGGGGAGGTTGATTTTTTTTTTAAACAAAGTCATTAATGCTAGGAATTCCTCTTAGCAGAGATATATGTCACAACATATTCGAGTGCTGCGATGAGGAATGACAACCAATTTTAAATGATAAAACGAGTCGCCACCAATTTTAATTCTGGAAAAATTGAAAAATCTTTTAAATTTATAAACTGGTCTTTTAAAAGAGATTTGAGGTTAGGAATCTGATTATGATTAGGAAAAGGTGAAAACTTAATCCAACTGCACCTTAATACATCCGTATAAACGATTACCCTAGAGCTTATTATGCAAATTTATTTATAACTTTAACAATATTTATTTTTTCCCAAAGTAATCACAATTATGTAGAAATAAATAAAATAAAATAAAAGTTAAAGAAAGGAATAAAAATTAAAAGAAAACAAGATTTAATGAAAAATTAATTTTGGCTTGATAGTTATTTGCTATGCCGACGTATCCTCTGATGCAATGAGGAACTCAAAGCCACGTCGTTCTGTAGAAAATGAGTCTTTGTTAATGGATTTTAATTAGAGGAAAATAAAGATGTGTTGATTGATTTTTAATTGTAAAATGGGTTTTATGAAGAAATTAAAACTCACTTTGCAGGGATTTAGGATAGCGTGAACTATACAATAAACCTTTACATTCTTATGAAACTTGAGAATGATAAATCATACAACAAAATCATAAGTTGTTGCGTGAATTGAAATTTTTTATTTTTATTTTTAAGACCAAACAATTCTTTTTTGTTGTAAAAAAAACTACCCACACTTTAAACAAAAAAAGAAAAAAAAACTTAGCCCAAACCAAATGAAAGACAAAAAAAACAAAGCAAAACTCACACTCCAAGCCTAATTAGCCTAGAAAAAAAAACAAAAAAACATTTGAGTAAAAAACACAAACCCAATCTACTGACTCATAACACAAAAAAGAGACAGAAAGCATTAACACACAAGAACTGGAATGAGCGGTAATGAGGGGTGGCCGAGGACTTTGCGTGGAAGGCAGCAGAGTTCGTGAGTGGTGCGCGGTAACTCACGCGTGGTAGTTCAGGCACGCCGCAGCGTGGCGGTCAGCAGCGTTCGCCCGTTACCCGGTTAAGGCATGGCGTTCAGGCACGGGAGCATGCTCGATGGTTAAGGCACGACGGTTAGGCATAGAGAGCAGGCATGGCAGTTTGCGTGTGGCGGCGAGAGGGAAGGGAGCGAGGTTGGTCATGTGGATGGAGGGAGGCGGAAATGGTGGGGGGTGACACTACGATGACTTAGGGAATGAACTACACTCACACAATTACAAAGGGACAGCCAAAGTAAAATGCTATAACATGATGCTAGGGTGCTCAGGTTCATAATATATTTGTTGTACCTTTGCTAATCTAATTTTTTTGAATTTTTTTTTTGGGTCGTCCCTACCACTTGTTTTTCCAGAATTTATACACAACCAGTGGATGTAGTTCTTCCAACATGGCATGTGATATTTGTTGAAAAGATTCATCCCAGATTACTTTGCTTGATTTTAGGGGATTTGACGTCGTTATTTCTGAAAGAATTGCATTGTTTTATTCGACTGTTCACTTATGACTGCTATAGGACCCGGGACTGCCAGAGCGGTCCTGCCTTCATCGCGCTTTAAATAGGGGTCTTTCACTCCTGTCAATTGCCATAACGGTCCTGCCCATGTTGGTTCACACGTTTCCATCGTTACAGCTCCTTGAATCCTTTCTTGCCTTGGCACACCAATTGGGAAGCTCGTAACACTCAACAAAGCTCACACAAAGGGTTAAAAGCACAGGTAACTTCCAAAAACAATTATTTACTAAAAAAATGGTCCTAATAGCCAAGAATTCACTCAATGATGCATTACGAGGACAACTTCCAAATTCACTAATTAACCATCAATTAAGCATGAATTAAATGCAAAATATTCAGAGTTAGGATGAAAAATGGGTGCATAAATGCAACCTATCAAAGTTGCCAACCTAGGCCTGCTTTACAATAGATATTGGTTCTGATGAAGAAGCCAACGTAATTGTCTCTGATCTCTCATACGATGAACTTTGGAAAGCTTTTGATGAATTGCTATATGACTCCCAATCTCTCTTATCTCATTGCTTAATTTTGGAAAAGCGCTTTCAAAAGCTTTCCAAGGATTTTGAAAACCTCAAGAAAAGGAAGGGAAGCTAAGACATAAGAAAGATGAGCTTGTTAAAGAGTAAAACTATTTGAGAAAGAAGCTCTTGCCTTTAAACTTGATGTTTCTAACAAGTTTCAGAAAGCATCCACAAATATTTTTTAAAATTGAAAGAATTGTCAAGCTTCTCAAATCAAATTTTAATATGACGGTTAATTGTATCAAGAATCTTGAGTTGTCAAAATCCCTGTTTCAAAATGTCATTACTTGGGTATGATAAAGAGAATGAAGGTTAAATATCAAGTAGGTCCAAAAGCATTGGTTAGCCTATAAGCCCTATCAGACTAACTTGTATATAGACACAGTCATAATTATACTAATTAAGTAGTAACATATCAAAGCCAAGCTTGGAGATAGGGACCTTAAGCTTATACAACATAAGTCCTAACCACCCATTCATCATGTTTTCCTTGCAAACTCATGTGTAAATTTTAGTTTTAAAGGTTAATAATTTTCCATTTAAAATTCAATTAAAAACCATACTTTCCAATAACATTCTTTTCAATTCTATCCACTACCACAAATAGACATAGGAATAGTATAATTTCGCTCCTTCCCCAAATGCCTTTCTTAACTCTTCGTTGCTCTTTTCCATTGCTAGCCACAACCAAACTACAATTTAATTTGCTCAATGGCCTTCACATTAGAGTCTCTCTACACCATTGCTGCCATGCTAGACTTTTTAGACCACCTTAGGATGTTGGTACACTCCAGTTTGTTAGTACACTCCAGCTTCAAACACAAAAAATCTATTGTGTATGAGAAAAGAATAGGTTGTCATCTAACAGTGTAAGTAGCCACCACCATCTTCCTATGGTGTGTCATTTCATCATTTTTGTCCTTTCTACTTCATTGCTAGGCTACTAGTTTTTGTTGCTTCTTTTTTTTTTTTTTTTGAACACATTTTCTTCCCCTTTATTACACACTTCCGTGTTGTATTTGGATAACCTAGTAGATCAGAATGTGAAATTATGCTTGGCATCATTGTGAATGAGAAGTGACTATGGCATAAGAAACTTGGCCATGTTCACATGAAGCTACTTTATGAAATCTATCGAAAGAACTTGTGAAAGGAATACCCAAGATTAAGTTTGAAAATGTCTTATCTTGCAAGTTCTACCAATAAGGAAAACATACTAAAAGCTTTTTCCATAGTAAAAATGTAGTCTGCACTCTGCACTATAAGACCACTTGAGCTTTTACATCTTGATCTACTAGACCAACCAAAACCTAGTTTAGGTGGTAAGAGATATGGTTTGGTCATCGTGAATGATTTCTCTATATTGACATTGGTTATATTCCTCACTTATAAGGATGACTCTTGTGAGGCCTTTAAAACCTTTGCAAAATCTTCAAATGAAAAACATTTTTGTGTTGCTTCCATCTATATGATCATGGTGATGAGTTCAAAAATCATGTTTTTGAAAAGTTTTATAATGAAAATGACATTTCTCACAATTTATCTTCTTCTAGAACTCCTCAACATAATGACACGGTTTAAAGCCAGAACAAAGCATTGAAAGAAATGGCAAGAACCGTGCTTCTAAAAAGTGGTATATTAAAAGGTTTTTGGACTAAGGCTATAAAACCTAGGGTTCTGGAAATTAGACAGCATTGAACCGAACGAGGTACTAGTTCTGTGGTTCAGAGGCTCAACTGGGTTCAACCAAAATATAATAAAATATGCATTTATTTATATACATATAAAAAAAATATAAAATAAAATATATCTCATTAAATAACTAAAAATTACATCACGTATTATCACAACCCATACAACATAATCTAATTCATAATTTAATCAAAACATTATCCATATATATATATAACGAATACAATTAAGATTTTGTGTTTTTAAATGAGATTACCAAAAAAAAAAGGACGTTATTTTAGTGTCATAAATTTATATATATACTTTTTTGTTTCAATGCTATATATTAAAATTTTAGTTTAATCAAAACAAAGATTATATATATATGGAGTGACTCATATGAGAGATCTTACTTATTGTGAGAGATGAGAGGAACATATAATAACCCTTAGATCAAAATTAATGGCTCTGATTAAAACACACAGTTAATGACCCACGTGACCAATTGATCTTTAACCCTTCTCCTCCCTTTGCTTGTCTTTCTCTATGTTGCCCCTCTCTCTATTTTCTCTTTTCTCTATTATAGTCTCTCTCAACGGTAGCATCACTAATACGTTTCTCTTCACCCGTGCCCTTTCTCTATAGGTTTGGATGCCCAATAAGTGCGTTGTTATATCATTGCTACTTGCAAGTCCAGCAAAGAGTAAAGGAAGGTTAATTTGTTGGAATATTTTATCTTCCATGGGTTATAATGATGAGAATCTTGGTGGAGGCGTATCAAGATCGTTACGCACGCTCACCAAATAATGGCACAAGGATAATGTTTTTCACACTTTAGACACAAAACAATTAAGGCAAGAATAACCCAATGTCAATTCATTAATATGGGTGAAAATCATCTTGTTTGTGCGCATATCAACGTACATCATCCAAGGCCTTCGATTCATGCTTTTAATACTTGAAAAATTAAAATCTTGATTGAAATAAATAGAACAATGCTGCGATTGATGGAGGCGGAAATAGAGAAAAGAAAAAAAAATAGAGAGGAGGGCAAGAGAGAGAGAGAGACAAACAAAGGGATGAGAAAAGTTAAGAATTGGTCACCTAATTCATTAATTATATGTTTTAATTCTAGCCATTAATTTTGATCTAAGGGCTATTATATGTTCCTCTTATTTCTCACAAGAAGCAAGCCCCCATGTGAGTCAATATATATATTGTTTTAAAACAAGAGTCTTTAGGCCATCCCATAAATATATAAATAAGATTGTTTTGTTTTTGTTTCTTTTCTCAATACGATAGCCTTTTATCTTTTTGGTTACATAAAAGATTGGCCCAAAAGACAGCCCAACCCAGGAATCTTTCTTATTAAAAAACACTAACCTATCTCATTCCTTCTAGCTACAACAATAGTGCTGACTCTCTCTAGTATTTTCCGAAAGAGATAAGTACATAGAGTAACAAAGAGGCCTTTCTTCTTCTGCTACTTCTCTTCATTGTAGCAACAATCTAACAAGCCGTAAGACGATCAGGTACCCAGGACAAATGAACAAACTGGAGTTATCTCCGATACCAACAATGGTGACATGGGTAGTAGCCATGGAGGATTTTGTAATAGCAATGAAACCTTCTTCTCCTTTCATTCCTTTTTTCTTTTTTTGAAATTCATTGAACCGCCAAATCAGAGAATCGCTGGTGCTTCAAGCAATTGGCTAATTTTTTATCGACTTTCTTGGCTTTTAATCAGTTTGGCAATCGACATTTTTCCCTTGCATCTGGATTGACAAAAGGTCTAGTTTTTGGAGCAATGGTAAGTACCTCATGCTACATATAAAATCATGTTTTCTTATTCCAATACTAAATAAGACCCCATATGAATTATGGAAAAGAAGAAAACCCAACATATCATATTTAAATATTTTTGGTTCTAAATATTTTATCCTTAACACCAAAGAGAAACTTGCAAAGTTTGATCCAAAATTCGACCATGGAATTTTTCTTGGTTATTCATATGTGTCTAAAGCTTATAAGGTATACAAAAAGAGGACAAACATGGTTAAAGAGACCATTCACATTGACTTCAAAGAAAGGAAGCAATACTTCAATCAAAACATCAAAGATCTTGAAGACGTTTTGAAGATCTTTTGCTGAATGAAGCTACTCTTATTTAGAAATTCAGTGGGGGTTAGAAAACATAATATATGTCATCATTGTTATCTCTAGTCACTTCGGTTTATTATAAAAATAGGTGGGCACGCATTTGTTCATTTTATACGTGACATCATAAGTTATGAAGACACTCATTTTAGGAATTATAAAAGCTCATATTTAATGACAAAAAAATGATGCATGGCATCACATAACAAAAAGAAGCATTAGACATAATCATGCATGTGAACACAAAGATTTTCTCATTGGCTCCTAATCAACTCTACATCTCCAAGTCCGGCGATTTTCTCATGGCTCTAAATACTTTGAATCTTCTATTGCCTATGCTATGAGCTCATACTTACTAGCTGTCACTATAAATAATCGGGTAGAATGGGGGATAATAATTTTTCCTTTCATATCACATATTTGGGAGCCAAAGGCTTGCATCTTATTCTCATTTGTCACCAACCATTCATGCAATACATATGCTCATGTCATGTTTAGTTGCACAGTATTTCATCCATAATTCATGCCGTAACTATTAAACATAAGTGTGCATTTCCATAAGTCACACACATCATAACCAAGACTTAACATTTATTGCAAAAATCTCAAGGTTCAATCCACAAGGCTTATGAAACATATTCTTAGCTTGTCCTTTTGCTCCAAACTTTAATTCACAACGAATTAAGCTAAATTATGCTTTATACCCCCCATGGCACTCCCTCACTCATTGCCAAATTCAGGACATAACTCATCAACAAAAGAATCATAAGATGATATTGATTAACAATTAATCCTCATTAAGAACAAGTGCACATAGCCAAGTTTAGCCCTATTCTATAAGCATGCAAGTAATGCAACATAAATTTCTCAAAACTAAACACATTAATGATCAAACAAGGACAAAAACAAAGGGAAGCGGATAGGGCTTTCGCCAATAAGTTGGGGCTCTCTACATTGAATCTGGCAAAAGCGAGATTCTTCCCAAGATTCATCAGCTTCCTAGTGAGCCCTGGAGTCCCTAAATAGTTTTTCATGCACATAAGCTTCTTTTCAACACTTCAAATGTTACCTAAGTTCCCTAAACACAAGAATTCATATCCAATCTCCATCCTTAGAACAAATAAAAAATAATGCCAAAATGATGTTTCAAAAACCAATATACATCAACCAAACTCATTAAATATCAAACCCAAATCCCACCAAAAACCCATTTTCATTTTTCATTCTTCAAGCTAACAAAACTCATTTAAAGCCTTAAACTATGGCTCAAACAATCACACCAAACAAAGGTTTTTCAATAGAAGCCCCCTATTAACTGGAAGGGCACAAAGAATGGAGGTGCTTGAGGCTTCAAGAGGTCAAAAAGGAAGCAAAGCCTTTCTTCTTTCTTAAAGGTACATTTGTGACCTTCAAATCCCTAGGGTGGAGATTTGAGCTTCCAACAAGAAATGGCTTGGAGGTGACGCGTTTAATGAATGGTTAAGCCAAGATTATAGGTCCCCCACCTAGTGTTTGGATTTTAGGAAGGCTTGGTGTATGGCTGGGGTATGGTTATGGTGAAGAGAAGGAGAAGAAAAAGAAGAAAGGAAGATAAACTAAAAAATAAATAAATAAACGAAGTGTGTGTGTGTGTGTGGTGTCTATAGGTGCAGAGTTTAGAGGGGCTAGGGTTTCATTTTTGTGTTGTGTTGGGTGTGTAGATAGGGTTTTAGTGAGAGTAGTTAAGGAAATTCCTAGAAGAAAAGAAATTAACATCAAGCATAATTTAAATAATAACCGGATACATCTTTCCAGATTCAAACAAATATTATTTTTCCACATGTATCATACAATTTAAACTCAAATGAAAATATTTAAAATACATAAAGGGAAGCTAAATTCTCAAAATAAAATTATACATGCATGCACTTTTTACCTCTCAATCCCATTAACTACAAATGAAGGTGAAATTATGCATTTTATCATCCCCAAGAGGCTAAAATGAATTATGGATGATTGATTATCTATTAATTAACTAATTAAGAAGATTAACTCTTAACTAGACTCAATTATCCTTAATTAACCCCAATTAACACTTAATTACTACAAATCAAAATTGGGCATTACATTTTTTATAACTATTGAAGCGCACTTAGTTTCTAGGATGTGGAGGTTGCATCTCCCTCGAACTTGTCTAAATCATTCTAAGAAGTCAGTCATAGGCTTATTAGCCTTCTATTTAAGTCACATTAGGTCCAATACTGAAATTTAGGTTGAGGTCTATAGAACTTGCCATAAAATATCATTTCCATATCAACCCAGTTGTTTATTGAGTTGGGTGGCAATGATAAATACCATGAAAATACAATGTCGTGAGATATAAAGGAAACAATTGCAGCCTCCAGCAATCATTTTGGCTAACCTTTGCGCATTGTGTTATAGATCTGGTAACATGTTCCATTGTTGATTTGCCATTTCTCTAGAGAAAGTGATGAAGTCAGGAGTTCTAAATCCCCTAGGGTCGAAATGGCACACAATCCACGTAATCAAGATAGGGCTTCCTGTAGACGGGTCATTCTACTAGCTATAGCTGAACTCCAAAATGTCGCCTCATAGTTTTACCCAACACATTAGGGTCAATAACAAGTGGCAAAGGATCACATTGAACACCAGGTGGTGCATGACCAGCTTCATGCTTTACATAATTACTATTTTGTGGCGAAGGATGAGGCAATGACTGATTATTTATGATGGGATTTCCATAAGGCTGCTGCACTTGGGGGATAGGTGCAGCATGAGGTACATATCCAATTTGTGGTTGTTCATGTGTAGGTTGTGGAGAATAAACAATTGGTGTAGGCTACACTGAATATGTAGCTCCTGTGTGCATCCCACCAAAAGGCTAAGCCATATATGTGCCACATCCTCCAAGGATCTCAATTAGAGGCTAGAGTGGCTAAGGGTAGCCTTCTACAGAATTTAATGGCTCTACTTTTATTGACTGATTTGTATGATTTTACTCACAACAGCTCCATTATACCCTTGATTGCTTGGCTATCTCCTCTGCATACATTTCCATATGGATTCCTCAACTCACTCTAGAAAGTGTTTGAATAAGATCAACGCAGGAGTACAAAGAGATAATTAGTAAACCTAGAATTTTATTAATGAAATGAATCCAAGTACAAGAAATAATATAAATGAAACTAGAATTGAAAGTGAAAAAAGACTGAAGGAAATGACGACACTTAAAACATAGAGTTTTATTAATGAAATGAATCCAAGTACAAGAAATAATATAAATGAAACAAAAATTGAAAGTAAACAAAGCAGAAGGAAATGACGACACTTAAAACATAGAAAAGTTGTTGATATTGTCTAATCTGTGTTTGCATGTCAAGCTTAAGCTACATATAGCCATCTTTGCCAGCTAAGTTTCACGCACATAGTGGTCACAATCACTCCTATTTTTCAGCCAAACATTGCCCACATCCTTGCATGCTCTTGTTTTGCTATTTCTTGGGCTTTCCTGTATTTGTAAACCGTTGCTGTGCATTTTACTCCTCCAGCTGGTCAAGTTCCTTTTCTTGATGCTACAACCTTGGTCCAATTCCTTATTTAAGCTTTCTTCTTCCCTTTGGGCTTTGACCAACAATGGCCCAATTCTTTCAGCCATCGGCAGTAGCATATACAGGTTTTACTGCTGAATTTCTCGATACAGTACGTGAAGAATACATGGTCTACGACCTCGATTAGCAGAATATTAGTATGGAACTATCAGGCATCTATTTCGCTGAGGTGTCAGACTAGCGACTTCTGCTATGTCGTGGCATAGGAATTACCATCACCATCGAACAAAGGAGAGAATGACTAGCCAGAAACAAATTTAGTTGGGGTTTTACGTGTTGGCATCTTTCGGCCTTTTAGGTTTGAGCAAAGGAGGAAGTGTTGGCAAATTGACGAGGCATTTTTTTTTGGGGGTCAACATTGATGAGGCATTTGGAGTGAACTAACTTGACACCTTTTATTTTTTGGGTCTGAACTTGACACAATTTTTGTTTTTCACTTTTTTTGGTCTGAACTAACTTGACACATTTGGAGTGAGCCAAAATGACACGCTAGCTTACGAATATTTGGCTGGGGAGGTTGATTTTTTTTTTAAACAAAGTCATTAATGCTAGGAATTCCTCCTAGCAGAGATATATGTCACAACATATCCAAGGTGCTGCGATGAGGAATGACAACCGATTTTAAATGATAAAACGGAGTCGCCACCAATTTTAATTCTGGAAAAATTGGAAAATCTTTTAAATTTATAAACTGGTCTTTTAAAAGAGATTTGAGGTTTGGAAATCTGATTATAATTAGGAAAAGGTGAAAACTTAATCCCACTGCACCTTAATACATCCGTATAAATACGTTACCCTAGAGCTTATTATGCAAATTTATTTATAACTTTAACAATATTTATTTTTCCCCAAAGTAATCACAATTATGTACAGAAATAAAATAAAATAAAATAAAAGTTAAAGAAAGGAATAAAAATTAAAAGAAAACAAGATTTAATGAAAAATTAATTTTGGCTTGATAGTTATTTGCTACGCCGACGTATCCTTTGATGTAATGAGAAACTCAAAGCCACGTCGTTCTGGAGAAAATGAGTCTGTGTTAATGGATTTTAATTAGAGGAAAATAAAGATGTGTTGATTGATTTTTAATTGTAAAAAGGGTTTTATGAAGAAATTAAAACCCACTTTGCACAGGATTTAGGATAACGTGAACTATACAATAAACCTTTACATTCTTATGAAACTTGAGAATGATAAATCATACAACAAAATCATAAGTTGTTGCGTGGATTGAAATTTTTTATTTTTATTTTTAAGACCAAACAATTCTTTTTTGTTGTAAAAAAAACTACCCACACTTTAAACAAAAAAAAAAAAAAACTTAGCCCAAACCAAATTAAAAAAAAACAAAGCAAGACTCACACTCCAAGCCTAATTAGCCTAGAAAAAAATAACAAAAAAATATTTGAGTCAAAAACACAAACCCAATCTACTGACTCATAACACAAAAATTAGACAGAAAGCATTAACACACAAGAACTGGAATGTAGGCGGTAATGAGGGGTGGCTGCGGAGGACTTTGCGTGGAAGGCAGAGGCAGAGTTCGTGAGTGGTGCGCGGTAACTCACGCATGGTAGTTCAAGCACGGTTTAAGCATGGCACGGCAGATGTTCAAGCACGGCGGTTCATCGGTGGTTGAGGCACGGCGGTTAAGGCATGGCGGTTCAGCACAGGGAGCATGCTCGGCTAAGGCACGGCGTTCAGGCATGGAAAGCGGGCATGGCAGTTTTGCGTGTGGCGGCGAGAGAGGGAAGGAGCGAGGTTGGTCATGTGGATGGAGGGAGGCGGAAATGGTGGGGGTGACACTACGTGACTTAGGAAATGAACTACACTCACACAATTACAAAGGGACAGCCAAAGTAAAATGCTATAACATGATGCTAGGGTGCTCAGGTTCGTAATATATTTGTTGTACCTTTGGTGATCTAATTTTTTTGAATTTTTTTTTTTGGGTCTCGTCCCTACCACCTGTTTTTCCAGAATTTATACACAACTAGTGGATGTAGTTTTTCCAACATGGCATGTGATATTTGTTGAAAAGATTCATCCCCAGAATTACTTTGCTTGATTTTAGGGGATTTGACGTCGTTCTTTCTGAAAGAATTGCATTGTTTTATTCGACGTCACGCTCCTGCCGACTTCTGCTTGCACGCCTCCGTTTTCTTATTAATCATTTTTAAAGAAAAGAACAAAAGAGGAAACGGTAGTCATGGAACAAAATCAACCTGTCATCATCATCATTTTTTTTTTTGAAAATAAAGAAACAGCCTGAAATCTTCTTTTCTTTTTTTTTCTAACAATAAAATCAATGGGCCTAACCCCTTTTTTAATAACAACAAAAAAAGGACTGAGAAATTTTGGTTTTTTTTGGGCCGGACAAATGATGCACACCCTCTTTTGATTCCATGGGTTCAACTATCTCCAGGTTTTGGAATGACAAGTGTCTTTAGCACAATCAATGTATGGCACTGTCATTGGCTTTCACTAGCAATTCTTCTTCCCCTTTGACAGGAACAAGTTTCCCGCCATCAATAAACTTTACCCTTAATGCATGTTAAGGAACAGGACAGCCTTATGAATCCAAGGTCTTCCTAGCAGCATCGTATACCCCCTCAATATCCATCACCTGGAATCTGGTCATAAAGGTAGTTGGCCCAATTTCCAGTGGGAGGTCAATGGCACCCATGATTTCCCTCATTGACCCATCAAACGCCTTCACAATTGTCTCACTTGGTTCAATCACAGAGGAATCAATCGGTAGCTGTTGCAGTGTAGAATAAGGAAGCACATTGAAGGCTGATCCTCATCAATCAATACCTTCACAATGTTGAAACCATGGCACTTGAGGGTGATGTGGAGCGCTTTTGGCGCCCTGCTAGATGAGGGAAAACCTCGCTTTCAGTGAATGTGATGGCATTGGTTATTCTGATTGCATTTATGATCCTTCAACCCTATCAGGGGTTATGTCTTTAGACACATAAGCTTGATCCAACACCTTCTTAACTGCATTGCGATGAGCCTCCGAAATAAGATCAGAGAATAGAGTGAGATCTTTGCTTGTGTTTTCTTCAGCTGTCTACCACGTCATACTCACTCGTTTCATTATTTTTAGGAATTCTTCCTCTTCCTCTCTTGGCTCTTTCTCTATTTTCTTTCACTTGGCGCCACTTGGGGGTCTTTCAGGATATTGCCTGGGGCTTTTCAAAAACTTCCCTGAGTATAGCACCTACCACTCCGAGTAATTCCCCTATTCCTGGAACATTTGTAATAGACTCCATGCAGAGGGTTCTGAACAAGCTTCATTTTCAGATTTTCTAATTTCTTCTAGCTTATCTGACTTTGCGGTTGTGACAAGACAAGAAGGCAAATTAGACACCTTGAAAACGGGTACTACTCTTTGACTAGGGGGTATTGCTCCCAACATTGTAGAATGAGGCTTCACAATAGTTTCATATCTCCATGGAACTCATGATCACTTTCATAAGGAAATGGCTTAGTCACCTTGAAAACAAGTGCTGGCTCATGATTGTAGACTTTATAAATATGTGGTGCATGGTGGATCATGTTGATGCTTTATCTATCCCCCTTTAGTATCTCAAGCACCCCTAGCTTGATCATCCTTTCAATGTAGAGCTTCAGCTCAGACATTCCTCTATGTTGTGCTTTATTTCGGAACACTCAGAATAGATCATCTTCCTCTCCTTTCACCGTCCTTTTGCCTTTCTCTCCTTCAACTTCTATCTCATAACCCGTCTTCCTTAGTGTTTCCAAGATCTTCTTCATTGAGAGCTTGACATTCTCTACTCCTTGACCTACATGCTTCTCACGGAGATAGAATTCACCTGTCCTCCACTGTGATTAGGGAATGGGTTGTTCCTTATGTATGGCCTTGATTCTTCTTCTAGCTTGATGGCACCGTGGTCAATTAAACGCCATACTGCACTTTGAACCCATAGCAATCTTCGACGAATGCCCTGGGAGTTGGAATGATAATCACAAGTCTAATTTGGATTGTACCACCGAGGATATGGTGGCATGAAAGTCTTTCTAGGACGTGGGCCTAACAAGTTATCCCTACACAAATTCTTAAACGCTCGGCATTGCTCATATGGAAATCAAGTAAGGGTCGTCTCCATCGGAGGCCTGTTGTTGGTATTGAATGGTGGAAGAGTTGTAAAGAGATGGCTTGTCTAGTGGGCTTGGGGTTGTGCTTGGTGAGGTCTAGATGTTATTGGTCGTGGATATGAGACATGGTTGATTTGGTGTCGAAATGGTTCTTGGAGATGGATATTGCTGGTGTAGGTAAGATGAGTATTATGTGTGTGGGGAGGTCGGATATTGGTTTGGTTGGGGAGTGAGTTGTTGAGGGTGGATATAGTTAACGGTGTTCTCCTTCTTCTTAAAATGGGAACTTTTCTTGGATTGGGATTAACTTGTTTTCCCTGTTACTTGCTCTAGTTTCCCTTCCTGGATATTGGTTTCAATCCTTTCTCTAATTTCAACTAAATCCACAAACTCTTTGACATGAGTCCCCATATTCTTAAAAAAAGGCCTTCCATGTACGAATAAAGTAAGAGCACATTTCTTGCTCTAACATTGGTGGGACTACCCTTCTAGCTATGGCCCTCCATATTGAGCATATTCCTTGAAAGACTCATTCTCTTTTTTCCTCATTCCTTTCAGCTGGCTCTAGTAAGTGCAACATTCAGGTTAAACTTTATTGGTTTGTGAAAGCCTGAGCCAATTATTCCCAACACCTTCTGAGTTCGGTTTATCTACATATACCATTCCCATGCAGCCCCATCCAAGCTCTCAGGGAAAAAGTTTATTAGGAAGTTCTTATCTTTTGACCACATTCCCATCTTCGTGCAATATATTCGTAGATGCATAATAGGATTAATGCTACTGTCGAATTTGATGAGCTCAGGCATCTTGAAGTCCTTAGGAATGACTACACTGGGAGCCAAACACAGATCATTAATGCTCATTGGACCGAACAAGTTAGGTCCACGCATCATTCGAGCGTCCTACATGCTTTCTTGTAATTCCCATTTGAGTTTTAGTCGCTCTACCTCCAGACTATTATGTGCGTTTGCATTATGATCATTCTCATCTGAGTCATATCTAGGCCTTCCATTATTAGAATTGTTGCCTTCACCTTCCTTATTTTTCTTGGACTTAACCAGATGTGCAATAGCTTCTTTGACCATTTCCACTTGTTTGTTCATTGCAACCTTCAGTTCATCAATTTCTTTCCCAAAGTCTCTTTCTTGCCATTTTTCTTGGAGTTTTTCTGAAACTTTCTCTTTCTCAATTCTGGATCGGAGTTCATACGGCTAGCCGCACACTAATAGTAGACAAAGCTTTCTTTGTGTTTGACAACCTCTCATAAAAAACAAAAAGGAAAGTAAAAAATATATATAATAAAGTCTTAAAAAAAATCCTTTGATGGCGAAGAATAACATCTGTATTCAGACTTGATTCATATCCTATTCAAAGGACATTTGCCCATAAGATAGGATATGTGATGGACAGAAGTATAGAGGAATATCATTCCACAATATACTTTGTTAGTAGCACACTAGCAATGTAAAACTTGGTATTCTTTCTTACATTCCGCACAGAAGGAAAAATTTCCTATAAGGTGGAAATGTAATTGACAATATATCCAAGGGAGATTCTTCTTCACGATGGATATAGTCTTGCACGCCATCCAAAAAGAAGTAGAGAAACTCGAAAGATGAACTTGTTTCATTTATTCAAAAAAGAGTGTGATTACATCATAGTTGAGTCAAGAATAGCCATTCTCTTTCTTTTACAACCTCTAGCAATGCCCTTACTCATGTTCATGAAATCATTCACTTCACTAGGCAAATGAAGCTTGAGATTCTTTTGAACCTCTTTCTCCGCCCTTTCAAAATGATAGATGAACTTCGAAATATGATGGTCCAATTTCTCAGTTAATCTTGCATGTCTTTCCTTCCACTCCTCAGCCTTCATTGCCCAATCACCAGCTTGTTGCTTCTAAAATTTACCTGCATCTTCCGTACAAAGAAGTTGGTTTTGACATTTCATGAAACATGCCCATTCTTGATCGCATTCCTCCTTAGCCTAGGCTAAAGATTTATTTAGCTTCTCTATCTTTAGCTCTAACTCTTCTTTTTGCTTTTGCATTTCAACTTCCAACTCTTCTTTCATTTGTTCTTGTCGGTCAATCTTCATTTTTAATTCTTCATTTGCTTCATTTTGTTGTTTGATGTGCTTCACAAGTCCATTTTTCTCTTTAGTCATCGTGCGGACCTCATTTTCAAGGTTCCGAACCCTCTGCCTTTCCTTCTTGCCCTGGATATCAGCAAGCTCATCCTTCAGTTACTCTATCAGCTTTTCTTTCTTTTCACATTGACTTCGAGCAATAACACTTCCAGCTCTTGCTACTTGTTTCTGATGTTCTAGAAGCTTCATTTGTGCCCTCAGGACTTCCATCTGTTCAGCCAATTGTGGATCATTCCTCTTTTCATGAGGAGAGCTAGGGACACCTTGAGGTATTTTTCTTGCTTCCCTCCATGTGACATACTCAGGACTGATTACAAGTGGTTTTCCTAACTCATCTCTCCCTGCCATGTGAACATCTCTCCACACTTCTTTGACTTCTCATGATAACTTCTTAGTGTGCTCACCTTCTTTATACCAGAAGTAGAGTCCTCCAAGTTGCTCTTCCCATGGTTTCTTTTGTGTCCAACAAAGTTGTCTGAGTGCTATTGGTGGCGTATAGGATATGCAACCTCTTGGACCCATCAATGGTATATTATGATATTTTCCACAGCTAAGAATAATGTCACCTTTTTCATGTTCATACCATGGACAAACCCACTTGAATTATCGTTCCTTTATGGTGTCAAATTCAGCCCTCCATTCATGGTCTTCTTTCGGCTTTATTGGGATACGATGAAAGCTCTTTAATAGATCTGAAACATTTCTGATGTGATTTACTGCATACATGTGTATGATGACCCACACGTATAAGAGGTGTAGGCTACATCGAAGCTTCCTTTTTGTTTGTTAGTAGAAATTTAAAGTCATAAATGTTTCAGCTAACACAGGAGGAACTGGATTCCTTTGCTTAGTTTCCACAGCAAAGAAAACATCCATGGCAGCTTGGTCAACTATGTCTGAGTAACGGGAACAATACCAGCCCATAAATAGCAAATGCCAATACTCTTGCAAAAATAGTCCATTCTTTTTGATGCCCAACTCCTTCAAACACTCTTCTATGAATGCTTTAGTCACCCCTTTTGAATCTGCATGTCTTGTTAACTTCACTTGAGCCACTTGGTACCCCTAGTAATTCCCCAAATTGCTCTATTATCTTTGCATCTGAAGTATGTTTTCCATATGAAAATAAATAGAAGTGTTTTTCCTCACTGGAGTTTAACATGCATGCATATTCTTCAATGGTAGGAGTGATGTCAATGTTTGGTAATTCAAAACATCTCAAAGCTGGGTTCCAATATTGAGCCAAAATTCTAAAAGGAGAAGCTTCCACTGATATAAATAGTAGATCCAGAATTGACCCATATTTGTTCAAGAAAGCTCTTCGTTTTTATTAGGTAGCAATGACTTACTTGGTGCAAGTTCTCTAGAGAACTGGTATTTGCTATCACATTGAAATGTTTCTTCAAATTGGATACATTGCTAGTTTGTTGTACTCTTTCCATCATTTACGTCTAATACAATATTATTCTTCAGTCGCCAATGGATGTTTTTTTAAAAAAGAAAAAGAAATATTAGATGCATGTTATAAATAAAATAAATATGTATGCTACATAAAAAAAATGCATGTGATATGGTTAAATGCATGCAATTGAAATATGATTATTATATTTTTTTTATGCTTAAAAATAAATATGCTTAATGAGAAGAAAAAATGAGATGTTATGCATGATGGAAATATGAATTACTTATGCAGAAAGAAAAACTAATCATGCATGTTGTAATGCTTGTAATAAATATTACAAGATACCAAAGATGCATGATGTATGATAAAATAAGAAGAAGTATGCTCCCTTGTGTCCTAATGAGGTGGGACCTAAGGTTTGATGGTTTTAAGGTCAAACCTTATTTAAGGTGGCCAATTAAGGTCATTCTAATAGTGCACAACTTTTGGATGGATCTAGACCCCTAAGGTTATGGTCCCAAGTTGCCCTTATCAATAAGATAAAGATCTAGTTCCATGAGTTAAACCATAGGGACATGAGAATCACAATACGGAATCCATAGTTCTAGTAACAACTTGAGCGGGAGAGACTTAACTGCAGGAAGCATAAGCCTCACAATAACAACGTCAAAACCCCTTCTTGCCCTATGGTTTTCCAAGGCTCAGGTATAGAGCCCAAATAGTGTGTGAGGACAATGATAGTGAAAGTGTGTGCAGGAGCATACAAACCTTTCAAACCCTATGTACTATACACATCCCTGGAAAAGAACAAAAACGCACATATATACAAAAAGTCATCTATCCTAAGGTTTGAGTAACAAACAAAAACATCATATATATACAAAAAGTCATCTATCCTAAGGTTTGAGTAACAATAAAGATAAGCAATTATATACAAATAAATAAAAAGAAAATAAAAAGATAAAATAAATAATTATAAAAAATAAATTAAACAATTATACACAAAAAATAATAATAAGCAAATGTGATGTAAAGAGGAAAAAATAAATATTATAAAATTATAAATTATTTGTATAATTTACTCTAATAGGCTTGACTCTTTTATTCCAATTCCCAAGTGGAGTCGCCAAACTGCACAACGTACCTGGAGTGTGTTGCGACGAAGAATGACAACTGATTTTAAATGATAAAACGGAGTCGCCACCAATTTTAATTCTGGAAAAATTGGAAAACCTTTTAAATTTATAAACTGGTCTTTTAAAAAAGATTTGAGGTTCTGGAGTCTGATTATGATTAGCGAAGGGTGAAAACTTAATCCCACTGCACCCTAATACATCTGTATAAAACGTTACCTAGAGCTTATTATGTAAATTTATTTATAACTTTACCAATATTTATTTTTCCCAAAGTAATCACAATTATGTAGAAATAAAATAAAATAAAATAAAAGTTAAAGAAAGGAATAAAAATTAAAAGAAAACAAGATTTAATAAAAAATTAATTTTGACTTGATAGTTATTTGCTACGTCACGTATCCTCTGGTGCAATGAGGAACTCAAAGCCACGTCGTTCTGGAGAAAATGACTCTGTGTTAATGGATTTTAATTAGAGGAAAATAAAGATGTGTTGATTGATTTTTAATTGTAAAAAGGGTTTTATGAAGAAATTAAAACCCACTTTGCACAGGATTTATGATAGTGTGAACTATACAATAAACTCTTACATTCTTATGAAACTTGAGGATGATAAATCATACATCAAAATCATAAGTTGTTGCGTGGATTGAAATTTTTTATTTTTATTTTTAAGACCTAACAATTCTTTTTTGTTGTAAAAAAAAATACCTTTAAACAAAAAAAAAAAAAACTTAGCCCAAACCAAATGAAAGACAAAAAAACAAAGCAAAACTCACACTCCAAGCCTAATTAGCCTAGAAAAAAAAATCATTTGAGTCAAAAACACAAACCTAATCTACTAACTGCATAACACAAAAAAGAGACAGAAAGCATTAACACACAAGAACTGAATGCGGCGGTAATGAGGGGTGGCTGGAGGACTTTGCATGGAAGGCAGAGGCAAAGTTCATGAGGAGTGCGCGGTAACTCATGCATGGCGGTTCGGCACGGCAGGCGTGGCAGCGTCACGGTGGTTAAGTATTAAGGCACGGGAGGAGACTTCCCGGTCAAGGCACGACGGTTCATGCATGGAGAGAGGCACGACGTTTTGCGTATGGCAAGAGAGGGAAGGGAGCGAGGTTGGTCATGCGGATGGAGGGAGGCGGAAATGGTGTGGGGTGACACTATGGTGAATTAAGGAATGAACTACACTCACACAATTACAAAGGGACAACCAAAGTAAAATGTTGCAACATGATGCTAGGATGCTCATATTCGTAATATATTTGTTGTACCTTTGCTAATCTGATTTTTTTGAATTTTTTTTTGTTGGTCTCCCCTACCCCCCGTTTTTCAGAATTTATACACAACCCGTGGATGTAGTTCTTCCAACATGGCATGTGATATTTGTTGAAAAGATTCATCCCAGAATTACTTTGCTTGATTTTAGGGGATTTGATGCCGTTATTTCTGAAAGAATTGCATTGTTTTATTCGTTGTTCATGCTCTTGCCTTACTTCTGCTTGCACGCCTACTCCGTTTTTTCTTATTAATCATTTTTAAAGAAAAGAAAAAGAGGAAACGGTAGTCATGCAACAAAATCAACCTGTCATCATCATCATCATTTTTTTTTTGAAAATAAAGAAACAGCCTAAAATCTTCTTTTCTTTTTTTTTCTAACAATAAAATCAATGGGCCTAACCCCTTTTTTTAATAACAGCAAAAAAAAAAAGGACTGAGAAATTTTGGTTTTTTTTTTGTCGGACAAAATTGTTTTGCAATATAAAAGGACGAGGTGAGAGTTAAATGCGAAACCACCCATTCAAATGTGAGGTGAATTTACTTGTTGAAAAATATGAAAAATAATGTGTTAAATGAGAATTTTATTTTACTAATAAATCAAATCAAGTAATATATGGAATATTATTCTAACGTATTTTTTAAGAGTAATGATATTATATAAACTTGGGTTTATGGTAAATCTTACACATAGTAACATATCAATCATTCAAAGCATAATCTAAAATTATAATACATAGATATTATAAAAGTCCTGATTGAGATCATATCACATATATGATTCACACTAAAATCGAGTCTATATTTACATTTTTTTATTATATATATATATATATATATATATATTACTATTTAACTCTCTCCATATTAGACCAAGGTATTTTGAAAAATTAGATACATAAATATTTATAACAAATACTAATATCACAACACAATTCAAATTAAAAGCGAAAATACATAAATAATGCAAATCAAATGAAAATAATTTAAAAATAAAGGTGTGCTAGGTTTTTTTTATATATATTTATATATAAAAATTGATATTTAAATATTTCAAATAATTCATATAAATGAGAAATTGATGGGTCTCTATGGAATGGTGACCACATACTAAGAAAATTATTTTTTTTTTTTTGTGAAATAGACAAAGAATCAAATCCATGAGATTTAAAAATCAAGCAATTTATAAGTCTATATAATCTTTCAATGTTATTACTGCATTAGCATGAAAGCTGTTAACATGGGACACCTAGAGCCAAATTACCTATTTCTAGTAGGAAAGTGACGTTATCCTTTATTTGCATTGAAGAGCTTGCAATGAAATACAAGGCCAAAATGTAATCCTCGTGAATACAAACAAATCATAGATGACAAGTGGCGGGGCAGCCTAATTGACTACTACATAATCTATTAATCTTGGTAGTGAAGACATACCCAGGCTATCCAACCATACGAGGAAAAGTTGTATTATTTATACTCATAGAGTATAGGACTATAGGATATATACTAACTCATATTTTATTTATTATTGGATGAGATATAGATTAATGATGAGATGTAAATGGGTTCATACGGTGTTTTATATATCCAATGAATACAAATAACATTTTTCTTATGAAAATCATTAAGTGTGCGTTTGGATGGAGCAATTATAGGGGAAATGTAATTTTTGGAAGGATTTAAAATTTATCATAATAAAATATTCTGTTTGGATATTAATTTAGAAGGAATTGCAAAGAATTTGAAAAGGGGAATATTTTATCTATCTAAAATAGAAGATTTTAATTTCCACCTATAGGAGGGAATTTTGAAAATCCTTACACACAACTTTATGCTTTTCTTATTTTGATAAGTCTCACTTTTATTATATTTCATTACAATTTATTTATATTTATAAGATTTTCATTTAATGTTATTTTTAATTTATTTTATTACATTTTAAATATTTTAATATTCAGTTTATATTACATGATGTTATATTTACGTATTATTCCATTTTATTTATATAACAATTAAATTTTATAATTTAAATTTAAAATATTTTATTAATAAAATTTAAATAATTTATAAAATATGAACTTATTATAATTGATTTTAGATCAGTTGAATTTTTATTATTAATAAAAAAAATCTTTTTTAAAAAAAAACTTACTATATGTTTTTCAAATAAAATATGTTAAAATCAAAGTAATATAATTACCTCACCCAAACAAAGTATTTTATAAATGAAGAAAATGTAATTATTTGTCCAAACAAAAATTTTAAAAATTGAAGGGAATTTAATTGAAGCATTTTCATTTCCTAACATTTTAAATTCTCTTATATTTTAAAAATACTCTATCTAAACGCATACTAAGAGTGTTAATATCTAAAGTTTTTACACGTGGTCCAAAATTATACCATACAGCTTGAAAATAGCTCAACAAACATTGTGAACAAGTTTAAAGAATTTCTACGGACAAGTATATTCATATGGAGACAAATTGCCGCCTCGGCAAATGCTAGATTACTCATTACAAGGGCGAACTTCTCTTGTGACAGTCTCTGTCAAAAGCTGTATACATTTTCGGTTCAAATTTCCTTGCATATTATCTCCCGTTTCCTTGTTGACCATTTCATATCCTCCATCATCATATCCCTCACCAGAGTTACGACAGTTACAGTAGAGCGAAGGTCCGCCACCCCGTTTAAAACATAAATTAATCCAAGAAATTTAAAATGTAGTAATGTGCACTTTAAAACCATTAATTTAAAATTAAGAGGCAAAGTGAATTCCAATCAATAAGTGTGTGCACATATATAAAAGAGTGCAAAACAATTCATTAACATCTTATTAACATATCTTTGAATTCAATTTTGGTCGTAATATATTTTTATTTTTTAATGATTTGATAGTCAAATTTATAGAGAAAAATGACTTTACTATTCTTAAACAAAACTAATTTTATGTAACACTTTATATAGTTTTACATAACAATATTAATTATGCATCTTTAAATCTTATAATATTGGTATTTAAATAATAAATTAATATGTTACCTCAAGATAAAGTAACTTTTTCAA